>OX377610.1:60630212-61853942 GCA_947397855.1 Thelaira solivaga | reverse complement strand
CTAGAGAATATAGAAATTAAAAGGTTTATTTTTGCTGTTTCTATTTAAACTAGAGAGAAGGTGTTAACTAAATCATTCTACATTCAGCTTATTTGGTCTTGTGATATCTTATTTACTACTGTTGTAATATTTTCTGCTTGCCAAGATTGCTAGTTAAAGCAAAAACTGTTGGTGGTTTTTAAAAAGTAAGTTTGTTGCTGGTGCTCTTGTTCTCTTTTAATACTCAATACACTATTTCCAAAAGGAATGGGAAAATAACAAAATGGAAGCAATTGGCCTGAAGTGAATATAATGGAAGAAGTTGTGACTTCAGAAAAAGAAAAGAAGTAAAAAGAATTTAAATTAATGAATCATAAAAGTTAGTAGTGCAGATAAAATTTTTTTTAATGGCATCTGAAACAAAAACACATTTTCTGAAGAGTCGTAAAAGTTATAGGAAATATTGTTGTACTTGATTTCCCACCCATAAAAAAGCTAGCCTCAGCTTAAAATGAAAGTTTTCTTTTTGCAATACATAAGAAATATGTAGGAGTTGGGTTCACATTTTAAATCTATCGGACATTTCTGACGCTTGCTCATGTAGCCAGCACAGGCTGAACAGTTTCATTTTGGAACATGTGACATACTTGCACAGCAAAGCAGTCAAATTATAGTATTGAGAAAGAAAGAAACAAATTTTAGTATTGAGTATGCTCGAACATCTTCGACATGAATGTGTAGCTTCAGTATAACAATACATACATATTTAAGCTTTGCCAATTACATGAGTTTAGAGAAAAAGTATAGTTTATGTTTATGTTCCTTCACATCAAATATTTGGGTCTTGCTTAGATGGTACTTCATTTTGGGTTTTAACATTTTTGCAGAACTCTTAAAATACATACAACCATTTGCTTATGGGAAACGCTGTGCAGATGCTTTATTGTTTCCACTCGCATCCAGTTTGGTTGCATAATTTGCAATTAGTCTCAATATTAGTTTTAATAAATTTTTCTACTTTCTGTGCTTTTTTCTTTTTTTTTGTTAAACTTATTATTATTTTAAGCTCATCGTATATAATTTTAAACATCATATTGTGTTTGCTCTTAAGTAGGCAAGCCAGTCAGCCAGTCAGCCAGTCCTTGTAGAAAAACGTATTTGCATGTTTAGCAACTTAGAGTTGTGACTACATTTTTCATCAGTTTTTTTATTTTTCTTCTGTTGCAGCTAGACAACTTTACACTGGAGAATTGTTTGTTGTAGCTGTTGGCTGTTAATGATTTTCTTGCACTTTTATGAAAATGTTCTTGCAAGCAGTGGTCTGGTATGACGTTCAGTTTTAAGTGTTAACTGTGTATGTTACTCTATGGAAGTGCTCGGAGAGATGGCAAACTGTTTTTCTTCTAATTTTGTTTTTTTGCTTAATATTTTTTCCATTTTGTGTCTTTCAACAACATGTTGTTGTGCTCTATATTTTAGTTGTTTACTGACATTTTACTATGAACTAGACTATGAAACAAAAAAAAATAATTTCTACCGGTTACTCAGTGTTAATTGATTAGGCGTTAACAGTGACTTTAATGGATTTTTATTGATGGTTTATAGATTATTTATGGGAAAGAAAAATTATGTAGAAGTTTTGTTACAAATCATGATATTTATCGCTTCGAGTATTTGTTGCTCTCCTCAATGTGTTTTCAATTTTGTGTAAGAGGGTTTGGTCTACTAAAAATAATTATAGTTTTTATTTGATTTTATTATTTACGCTTTTAGTTTCATTTTATATTTTCCCAGACTAACAGGTTGTTTTTAAATAATAATATTTTTTTAGAAGATTAAATATTAACAATTTAAGACTTAAGATTTAATAAAAAAAATGATAATTGAAGGAAAGGAAGAATAGCTCTTTCTCAAAGCTTTTAAGCAGGTTTTTCACACATAAAACAGTTTTTGTTAAGAAAATGGGATTTGTTCTCAATGAAGAGAGATATATAGAATATGTTTCAAGAGATATAAACTTAACCTTCATCTCATTCTTGTGCTGAAAACCACACAAAACAATTTTCTTTTGTAAATTTAAAAAAGGAAAACTTTACAAAATGTATTGCCTTTTCTTGCCTCATAATTTAATTATAAAAAACATATTCAAAAATTTTAAAATTTTTTTTCTGTAAACACATTTAAAAAATTGGCTCGTTCTTGGAATTCCAGTCTGTACTTTGTCGTCATGTATGAAAGTCCACTTTGACTTTCCAGTAATCCTATAGACTTCGCATGGTTAGGCCCTCGAAGAAAGATTATAGCGCAATAAAAGCAGTGTCCACATCAACTTTAATCAGATAGTTTGACATTTCCTTGCCCACATACCTTTCACATTCTGGTGACTGCATTAAAATAATGGAGAAGCTTATAGCATTTTTGAATCATCCTCGATCACAAAAAGCTCGCAAATGCATTTAGAACTACTTGGCTGTCCAAGAGAATGTATATTTGCCTAGCACAAGTGGTTCTACGTATCATTTCCTCATATGTCTTACAACGTGGACGCTTGAAAATATATATCCATTATAATATCGTTTCTCCATGATGAGAATTCACTGAAGATCACTTCGAATCGCTTGGAGAAGCTTAGTATTCTATGCATCCTGCTTGAGAAGGCAAGACACAGACAATTGCTTAAATATAGACATAATGAACTTGTTCATGCCCAATCTAAGCCGCAAAGCGTAGGGGAGTAAGTAGAGAGAATATTGCTAAAGGTAGAGTGTACGGAACGTCTTCACTAACAACTTTGCTAAGGATTATCTGAGCTTATTGTTATTTAATTTTTTCCCAACATACTCCAAAGGCAGGTGAGCCTTCCCCCATCACATCAGAGGGCTAAAGTGAGCCCCCTTGGGTTTTTCTTATTGGAGGCATCTTAGAAAATCCATTTATCATAACTGAATTTTTGAGTTGTGACAACTTTTGTTGTCAAATTCCTGGTTATTTTCTCCTCCTTTTCTCAACAGTTACCTAAAATTTTTAAAATGCAGAAGAAAAATATATGAAACAGTTGATTCTTTAAATTAATGATTTTAAGCTTTAACTCTGTGACTTCAATATTTTAACACTTACGGAAATAAAACTGCACTTGTCTTTGTTATAAAACTGTTGCATGTTTGTTTGTTTTGAACACAAAAAAAAACAGCAACAACTCATAACAGTTTATTATGTTGATTGAAATACTAGTACAATTCAGCAACACAAAAAATAAAAAAACTATTTGAAATTGTAACCACAATGTCTAGTTTAAGACTTAAAAAAAACTCTATTAAATAATTTCACATTAGGGTGGTTTTCAGAAATTGCCAAATTGTTGAAGAAACTGAATTATTTTTTATGCTATTCGAGATTGAGGAATGGCTAAAATCAAATGAAGTTGTTGAAAACTTATGGCTTCATTTCAAATATTATTCTTTATGTTACAAGTAGAATCAGACCACTCAGGTTGAGTAGTTGTTGGGCAAAATACAAAAGGTTAAAAACTGAAGAACTTTTAGAAATTGTAACGAAGTTTTTTCTATTTATTCAATTTACAAATATACATCAATAAAAACATTCATTTCTAGAAATATATTTTGCTTTTATGCAGCTAACAATCAGCTTCCAACAGAATATATCTACGAACGAGTAACAAAAAATATATCCTGTTAAGGCACAACAGGACAAGTACTTAAGAGTCTTCTACCGGGGATATCAACTACCAAGCACTTTTGAGTATATACACTATGCTTTCAACCATATTTTTTCTTTGCCGGGTAGACTGTAGTGACTACTGCCCTTTTAAACTTATTAGTGCTGCTTAAGCCACAGATACCAATTAAATAACCACGGTAAGTACTCCGCGAGCGTCGTGTAGGACTGATCAATGTTTTATAGGGATTTACTGTGGCTTTCTGTCTGGACATAGTTACGATGATAAGCAGTTCGAGAAGAAAAAATCTTGCAAAGTTTGGAGTTTGTCTGCAGAAATTTAAACACGTGCTATCATACTATTTCTATACTCCTTTAAATTAATGATACGGATTGCAAATCCTTCGCCTCAAAGCGGGTTTCCAACAGACATTTCTCAATGTTGACAGTTGATAGCGATTATTGGCCCAGAAAAATTCTTCGTACTGACTTGGAGCTCTATTAAGCTCAGTTATAAGGAGTGGTTAGAAAGATAGTCGCAACAATACTGGCTGGAAGCAAAAGGAATCAGGGTACCAAAAACACTCGTGCCATTTTAATCTCGAAAAATAACAAAGGAATTACTTAGCTCAACCCGATCAAGATATCGCAATTGTCATGGGATTACTGACTGGATATTGCAGATTATTGGATCAGCCAAAATGACCTCTGTAGGTTATGTAACGAAGATGAAGAGACAGCAGAACACATATTGTGTCAATATACTAGTCTAATTTGGATTTGTTTTCACTACTTACAGCATAGCGAACAAGTCACCCAAAGAATTTTTTTTTAATTCTTAATGAATATTAGACTCAGGAAGAATTTGAAACATGAGAGTAGTGTCACAATAGGTCTGGCCACAGTGAAAAAGTTACTTGTTCCCACACCTTACTCAAATTCTAATTCTAGCCCCGTTAAACTTTTTATTATGCAGTTTTCTTAAGTCTCAGATTTATGTGTACAAACCAAAACCGCAGTAACTTTGTGTTAATATAGAGAAATCCCTTAAGCCGAATCAAATCTAATTAACTTTCTGTTTGTTTGTTTGTTCGATATAAAAATTTTTATTTTGCAATTGATTGGTCTAAAATTTGGTACATACAATCTCTATACTCCAAGGAAGGTCTCCATATATTTTTATATCAGCCACGCCTATTTTTAAATCCACTTTTAAACGATTTTCCCTCAAAACTATTCAAATAGATGTGTGCCTGTACTTAACTTAAGCCTGAAATTATGCTGTGAAATATTTTGTTTATCACTTTGGTTTGCGCCTCTGATAGAAACGTTAGGAAAAAATAAGGCATCTTATAAGTAGTGAATTGCAGCATTTACTTTAATAGATTTTTAATAATTAAAATTCTATTTGTAAGCGGATTTCTCTAAAAATTGGTACATATGCTCTCTAAGGATACCGACTCACGTAATAAAGAACTGGGCCAGGCGAGACGATCCAAAAATATCTAGTAAAAACTAAAAAAAAATTACTTGCTGTCAGAAACAACTCAATAATTTTTCTATTGTGGCTAAGGGTTATAAAAGGTGATTTTATAAGAACTATCGGAAATTTAAAAAAAAAAACACATAAAATTCAGAAAAATGCATGAAATATTTATTTGGATCGATAGTTGGGTCGATATAATTTAATGTTTGAAGATTATTTCATGCAAATGTTGGCCGCGGCTGCGCCTCAAATGGTCCATCCGCTTAGTCCAATTTTGGCATACTCTTTCCAACATTTCGGCCGGTATCTCACGAATAATGTTGGCAATGTTGGCTTCCAGTGCGTCAATCGAAGCGGGCTTGTCCCTATAGACATTAGCCTTAACATAGCCCCACAAAAAATAGTCTAGAGGCGTTAAATCGCACGATCTGGGCGGCCAATTGACTGGTCCCAAGCGTGAAATAAACTGTTCACCGAACTCGCCTCTCAATTGGTCCATTGTTTCGCGTGCTGTGTGGCATGTGGCACCGTCTTGTTGAAACCACATGTCATGCAAGTTAAGCTCTTCCATTTTGGGCAAAAAAAAGTTTGTTATCATCGCACGGTAGCGCTCACCATTCACAGTAACGTTGTGATTCGCATCATCTTTGAAGAAATACGGCCCAATGATGCCGCCAGCCCATAATCCGCACCAAACGGTTGTTTTTTGTGGATGCATTGGTAGCTCTTGCAATGCTTCTGGCTGCTCTTCACTCCAAATACGGCAGTTTTGCTTGTTCACGTATCCATTCAACCAGAAATGAGCCTCGTCGCTGAACACAATTCTTCGATAAAAAAGTGGATCTTCATCTAACTTTTCAAGAGCCCATTCACCAAAAATTTGGCGTTGTGGTAGGTCGTTTGGCTTCAATTCTTGCACCAGTTGTATCTTATAAGGCTTCAATTGCTGCGAACGGCGCCGAATCGATAATTCACGGTCATCACCAACACTGGCCGATACGGCTGCGATATTTTCTTCAGTTATAAGCATTAAGTCCCTAGTTTTTAACATCAAGAATGATAAAAAACAAGGCTAAGCATTTCGCGAGTAGTTTCTCTTTTGAAAAAGCTCAATTCTTGTTACGTCACATCTTCATTTATGTATAAGAATAGGAAAAAAGAAGAGAGAGCATAAACTTTTTTCTATTGTTCTTGTTATGATATGTCGTCACCCTCATCAGCTGAATTTGTTAAACTGAAAAATTACTCGCGAAATGCGTAATCTTATTTTCTATTATTCTTGGGTGATTGTAAATTTCTGTCTCTCTCAATTATTATGTAGCTTCGCTGGGTAATTAGACTGGACAAAATCCATTTTCAAATATTAAATGTCGCCCTAATGTATTTTAATTATCATTTAAAAGATTCATTTTTATTCCTTGTTTTATTTGGTTTATTTTACACCTTATGAGAAAATACTTGTACTCATTCATGTTTTATTTAAAATAAAGAAATACGAGTAATGTTGTTATATTTTTTTTTTTACTTTTTTCCATAAAAACTGAATCACATTCATTTAGATAAAAAAAAATTTAAAAGAAAACAACTCAGTGGTAAATATGAAAATTATAATTGCTGCTCATACTGCTGCCAATCTTGTAAAAACTCATAACATAAAACTTAACGACATCAAGCTAAAAGCAACTCTTGTACTGATTGACACTTTAAAGTTGTTAAACTGAAAAGAAGCAAACAAACAAACATATGAACGAAAGAGTAATAAAAACTAAAACTCAAAAAAAAAAAAAAAAAAGAGTACAAGAGAGAAGTTTAAAATCATAAATTTTTTTAAAGATTTTTTTATGGCAGCGTCACATTAAAATTTTAAAATTTGTTTAATTTCTTTATTTATTTTTTTTTTTTTTACTTTTAACCCAAAATGATGAAAGTCCACGTCTGTCAAACGTGTTAATTACGTCCAATTCAAACATGAATGTTTGTTTTAAATCTGTTTCAAGTTAGAGGTGGCCGGTCAATGATGAAGATGTTTATTAACTTGAAATGTTTGCTTAGGTCCTCTTCTAGCAATCTTTAAAATTTGAAAGAAATTGAGTTTTGGCTGCTCTACTTTACTAAGATTTTTAACTTTAATTTTTCTGTAACTTTTTTCAGTTTTCCAGGAAATTTTAAAGTTACTTTTGTTGTTGTGTTTTTATGTGTGTATCTTCAGCCTCGTGTTTGTTAGTTTTAAAAGGTCAAGTGCATTTTTCATCTTTACGGTTTTTTTTTAATATGTCATTATTAAGAACAAGAATATTTCTTTTATTTTTATTTAAATTTTTTTAATAAACAAAAATCTTATTTTAATAGCTGCGATCCCGTACTTTACTTTGGGAGCCCGCGACAGCCCAAACTTACCCAAAAATGTTGCCGTACATAAAATTTGGGCAAGTAAGAGAGAATTTGAAAGAGTAATATTCTTCTCTTCCCTGCCTGAAACAGCCGCCAAAATTTTCTTTGTTAAGATTGTTAAACAATCAGCTGTTGCAAAAAGTAAGCAACTAAAATAAAAAATATTATTAATAAATGTTGCAAAATGTTACTTACAAAATTTTCTTTCTTAAATAACAAAAAATTTAAATTTTGTTGACGCCTTTTATGCTATCTTGAATTTTTTTTTTTTTTTTTGGCTAAAAATTTGGTTTTTGCTGTTCCCGTACTTTTAAACATTTTAATTGAAAGTTATTTGTATATAATTAATTAATTTGAGCTTAGTCTTGATACTTAAAAATGTTTTTGTTTTATTATTTATTATTTTCAATATTTCGCTTTCCTGTGGAAAGCTTCTTCAGGAAAATTATAAATATTAATAACAAAAATAACAAAATTTTATTTGACATGAAATGAAAATATTTTCTTTTTCATTCATACATATTTTGAAAATTTAATAAGACAAAATAAAACAAATATGACTATTAATAACACTAATAATAGAATAGAACCAAAAATATATAAATCAATGACTTATTTACCAAACATATCTGAACGTATTAAAAGATCAAAAATATTTGATACGGAAAAATATAATATTGCTCATAAATCTTGTAACACATTAAGGAGATTATTTAATAACACTAAAGATAAATTACAAAAACTAGATATGTCTAATATAGTATATAAAATACCTTGTGGGGGGAATAATCAAGAAAATTGTGACAAGTTATATATAGGTACTTCTAAAAATAAACTTAAAACAAGATTAGCAGGACATAAATCAGACCAAAAATATAGACATATTTCATCACAAAAAACTGCATTGACTTTACATTGTTTTGAACACAATCATAATCCTAATTTTGTAGATACAAAAATTTTAAATAAAGAAAATAATTATAAAAAGAGGTTCATGTTAGAAATGTTACAGATAATTCGCACACCATCATCTAAAAGAATAAATTATAAGGCAGATATAGATAGTATAGCTCAGAGCTATAGATATTTAATACATAAAAAATAGAGATATATTAATATAATATAATATGTAATTATTTTGTTATTAAAATTGATTTTTATATATTGTTTGTAACAATGTTTGTTATATGTATTACTTAATTTTTACTGGTTGAATTGTAAATTATATAGTTATACATATGTTAGATAGAGAAGAAAATATTTTTCTTTTTAAAAATTTTGTAAAAAAAGAAAAGTATTTTCATTGAAAATATTTTCATATTTTCAAAATATGTATGAATGAAAAAGAAAATATTTTCATTTCATGTCAAATAAAATTTTGTTATTTTTGTTATTAATATTTATAATTTTCCTGAAGAAGCTTTCCACAGGAAAGCGAAATATTGAAAATAATAAATAATAAAACAAAAACATTTTTAAGTATCAAGACTAAGCTCAAATTAATTAATTATATATAAATAAAAAGTCTTAAATAATAATTATATAAATTGAAAGTTATTTGTCTTTACTCTCATTTGCCTGAACTTTACCTATTATAAAATGAACGGGTCAGAGCTAATAATACATGTTTCTATTTTTTTCTTTTTCCTTAAGTTTTAAAATTAAAATGGACTTTTTTAAAGAAGTTTGCTTAAAGCTGTGTCAGATAGATCTCTAACGAATTTTGTTAAATTTACGTTATAGACAATGCAGGTTAGGTTATGTTGCACAGGGCGCCACGACTAAAGAAAAGCAAGAAAGAACCTCTGACGTGGTCCTTTTGTGAGGAAAGACAAATAGCAATAGATATAGAAGAGTGAAAGAAAGTAGGAAGAAGAAGGAATAAAAAGAAGTACATGACCCCGACCCCTATAGTCGACAGTGCAGGTAGGAGAGCTGGCGCTGATCCGTCAGGGCAGAGCAGAGACAGAAAAGGCATTATACAGCTTCCTCCTCTTCTTCATTTTTACAAGTTTTAAAATATAAGTGATTAAATTTAATGAGAATGGAAATCTGGATTTGATCCCCAAAGAAAACAAGCTTCTAGAAAGCCTCAATTTGTCTGCTGAGCATTAGTAATATTCATATCACTGTGGGTTACTTCGCAATAGCTAAATAGTGTACTTGACTTCACATAAATCTCATAGTGGTTGTGGTCTTCATTTTAGCTAAACGCCTAAATAGTATATTCTACGTCTTCCCACTTTTGGGGGAACGATTAAAAGGTATTTCTACATTTATTGTTCTTCTTGACAGAGAAGTTTTTTGTATTTATTAGCAACAAAAGTTTAATTAACCCTGGAATACTGACGTTATTTTGTAACACATAAATAATAATACCTTAAATTTATATTTAGTAACTAAAAATGTTTCCTTTTTGCTTTTTTTACTTAAAAACTATTGTTGAAGTAGTAATACTAGTTCCAGTACACATGCCAAAATTAAAAAAAAAACGGGGCCCGGCTAATTTTATATTAACTCATATTCACACGTGATTTAAATAAAAATTTCACCACAGGGGTACATAATCTGAAAACTGTTTGTGCAGCATTATCAGTTTTTAAATTTCAAAACGCACTGGAACCAAAAAGAAATGCTTATTTAAATAAAAGTCAGTAAAAGTTGACAACCACTAATTCAAAACTTTATTTTTTCCACAATTTTTTTTATTTTAGTATTTATTTCTAACTAGAATGAAAATAAATTCAAAAAAACTTTTTAAACTCACATATTTTAAGCAAATTTAATACACATATTTTATTCATAGTCTATCAAGCCCCCAAAATTGTTTTAATTATAAAATTTGTACGCTTGTTTCGCTTATTACCGTTTTTAGTTTAGTCAACTTAAAAACAAATTTAGAAAAAAATCGCTCAAAAAAAGCAGTAGAACTAAAAGCACTAAAAATAACTCGATAATGTTTAGCATCGATAATTTTACAATACAAACCACCAGAAGTGGAGCTAAAAGCATTATGTTGATACACTGTTTATGCAAAGATTATCACAATAATTTTTTCATAAAAAAAAAAAAAAAAAACTAAAATTAAATCATTTGAAACTTTTAATAACTAAAACTCTCTCCCTATCTCTCTCTCTCTCTCTCTCTCTCTCTCTCTCTCTCTCTCTGAGTTTAAATACAATTGTCATTTTATTCTTTATTTTTTTAAATTGTGAAGGCTTACGTTTTTCCTGTTTTTATTTGGGCACACTGGCATTTCAGCGTATTTTTCTTTTTATCAGATTTTGCATCATCATGCAACGTCTATAAATTATGGCAAAACTAAAAAAAAAAAAAAACAAAAACAAAAAAAAAGAAAACGTTTGATGATGTTGATCGTTGTCACTGTCGTCGTTGTAAGTATTTGACTCTGTAAATATTTTTGTGGCTGCTGTTTTGTTTTAGAATTTCTATTCCATGAGATTTATTTCGCTTGTTTTACAAAACGAATTTTTAGCTATTTTATTGAAAGCAAGAATATATTTATGCTCGTACATACGATTTTAATTCGCATATGCGAGGTGTGCTTACTAATTAGAATATCGAGCAATTTTTATAAAATTTTTGTTTTTATATTGATGTAACGATTCAAGTTCTGGTATAAAATCATTGCATTTGCTATTGAATAGAATCGATAGAAATTTAAGTTCATTATATGAAATAATTTTGACTGGCGTTAGTGGATATCGAATGTAACAATGTGGCCCCTCTATGGACATATTTTCCTTTTAACAATCTAACTCTTCGATTAAATGCACTTTTCTGACTCTTTTCTAAAAAAGACGACTTGAACATCCGAAAGTTAAAGAGCTACTTTCTCATCAAAAAATAAATAAATAAATAAAATAAATAAATAGACGTTATCGAAATTTTTTATATAATTTTTTCAGAAAGTTTTGGATAAGAGGGTTAAGTGGTAAAATATTCATTTTTATTTTATTTTTACAATCATTTAATAGATTTCTTATAAATTAAGCCTGCTTACTTCAAATAAAATTTATTGAGTTTTATTTTATTTTTTGTAGAAAAAATTTTTATTTTATTTTTCACGAGTTACTAACGTGAACTTTCTACAATTTTCCTAAGAAATCTCCAAATCCACACAAAATCTTTGTATTAAATTTGTAAAACAAATGTAAAATATGACATATAAAAAAACTCAAACAAGCAATTGCAACAAACAATAAACACTCGTCGGTACATTGTTGACAAAAGAGTGTGAAAATTGTGAATAAAAGAAACGATTTTGTAAACAATAGAAGAAAAAGTGTTTGCTTAAACAGCCAGACATTTTTGAAAAAAAAAAAATAATAAAAAATTAAATAAAAGGAAATAAATAAAAATAAAACTTTCAAAAGAGTCAACTGGAAATCCATAAAGATTTTTGTTCAAAAATATTCATTTTTAAAATAAAAAAAAACCGTTTGTGGCATTCAATTTGAGTTTTTTTGATTGTTTTAACATTTTTCCCAAGTCCCTGCTGGGGCTCCGTTTTATTATTTTTACATAATCTTTAATATTTTTTTATGATTTAATTAAATGCTACTTGTATAAGCTTTTAATTGTTTGCAAATTACTTAAATTTTTTTTTTTAATTGTTTAACTTGTGTTATGCGTATTTCAATAACTTCAGGCTTGTAATGTCAGTCATAAACCTACTGCTGTCAATTATAATTTTTTTAATGGCCAAAATGTTATAATTCCACTTCTAATGTGGCTTGTTTGGGCTTTGAATTTATTTATTTTTTTTTTTTTTTTTTTTTTTTTTGACTTAAAAACACACAACAATTGTTTATACGTTTTTGTAAACTTGAGGACCCAACCTTTTATAATTGAGTCATTGAGTTGAACTCTTCATTTCTTGGTTGCTTAGTTTTTTTTCTCTCTGGGCGATGTTTCTGATGATCACACGCAATCTCAGTTTAAGTTCATGCCTGTCAGTTTATCTTGATTTTTTTCTCTTTTGTTTTTGTGCTTGAAATTTTATTTAAATGTGTTTAATGGGCTTAATTTATTTAAAGTTTACAAGTTTATTTGGGTCTCCCTTATAATTTTTAAACAAATTAATTACTCAGTTATTTAAGAAAAACCGCACAGAATAAAAAACAGTAGGCAATTTTAAAGTTAATTTTCTTTATTTATTTTGCCATAAAAATATAAAAAAGTGGAATTTTACTGCAGAGAGTTTAAGTAAATAAATAAAATTCATATTCTGTTTACTAGTTACAAAAATTTTTGTTTTCCAACGCCTACTTTTTAAGCAAAAAAAAAAAAATTTTACGTTGTATTAGGTCAGTGATTATTCTGCAGGTCAGCAGAAATAATATCCAACTTTACACGTGGCAGGACTAAAGGGCTGCACAAGCATAATTGAAAGCCACACATCAGCCATAAAAAGTGTGAGGCGATCATACAAAAGCGGACCCAATGCCATAGCTAGTTTTTAAAATACTATGCAAATGCACTTGCCACACTTTTAGAAATTATGTTTAACTTTTCTATAAAATGTGTTTGTTTTTCTCAGTGTTGGCAAGATTTTTATTTAATTCCACTTTTTAAATTCGGAAATACATCAAATACGAGTATATGCCATTATAGAGGCATTGCTAAATTGACCGCAATAAAAGGGGGCGGATAATGGATTTATTGGCCCACAACCATTCAGCAGGCTGTCTTGGAGCTCTATTAAGCTCATTTTAGTTAGTGGCTGGAAAGAGAATCGCAATAATACTGGTTGGAAACAGCAGGTATCAGGGTAGCGAAAACATTAATGCCATTCCGATCTCGGAAGAGAACAAAGGAATTATTTGGCTTGACCCGTTCAAGAATTCGCATTGTAACGGGATTCCTGACTGGACATTGCAGAGTATTGAAACACTTGGTGAATATGATAATCAGTCAAAATGACCTCTGCAGGTTATGTAACAAAGATGAAGAAAAAACAGAACACATATTGTATCACTGTAATGGTCTAATTTGGACCCGTTTTTGCTACATAGGACAACATTACCTACAACTGTCGGACATGGCGGACAAATCACCCAAAGAAGTTTTTGAATTCTTAAAGAATATTAGACTCTGGGAGGATTTGTAACTTGAGAGTAGTGTCACAATAGGTCTATTTTGGCTGCAGTGACCAGGTGACTGATTCTAATTCTTATTCTAAAATTATACAACTTTTAGAATGGTGTAGTAATAATCTATCGATACTTAAACTGAAAAAATGAAAACATATGGGCTTTTCCAGAAACTGTTGATTATTTGTCTTTATTTGTTGGGTGTATAACAACTTGAATTAGTAACAGAGTTCCTAATTTAAGAGTTGTCACTATGATGGTAAACAAAACTCGTGGTGTTGTGCCAAATAAAATTCACCGAGTCTGTAATAACTAAACGTCTTTACACATCTTTAGTAGTCTATTATATTTGTTCATTATACTAGCTGCCTGAAGAAAAGTATTGAATTTGATCTGTTTGGAAATTCAAAATTAAATCCTAACATTCGTTTTCAGCCATACACTGTAAGACTGGCTACAATGTCATTGCCGACCTAAGAAAGCAGAAGATGGATACTTAATGTGAGTTTCATGCTAAATTTTATAAATGGGTGGCTCTGTGTGCTGCAAATTTCTGCTCAGTCAAATCGACTTTACCGTGCCATTAAGAACAGCTCGAAATTTTACATTTTCATTTCAGATGTCTTCAAACAAATTATACGAATGCTGATCCATTAACAAGATTATGTAAAAACTATAATATTTTTTTTGATTTTTCAGTAAATATTAATTCTTAAATACTTGTAACTAGAGCAAGCACATGTTTGTTTTATTTTTTGGTCTGTAAGGACTTTGATCCATAGACTTAAATAAATAAATGAAAAAATATTTTATAATAAAAAGTGCTTGCAAGTCATTTAAAGTATAAATATTTGTATGATTGTGCAGCCCTTTAGACATAATATTGTAAGCTCAGTAAACACATAAATAAAAAAGCTGAGGTGCTTCTGTCGTATATGCCAAGAGGAATATGAAAGTGTGCGTGATATTGGCTCTAGAAAATCAGGTAACAGGCATCTCGCAACAATAAAGAGTCAGGGGTCTTGGATTGTTCTAGTTGAGAATTGGGCTGCACAATAGATTTTATGCAATCAAGGCTCATAAGGTTGAATAAGTCACTATCAGAAAGCGTTGTAAATATTGTGAAAAGTTAAAAAAACAAAGCAAATTATGCTTGTTTTTTATGTAAATTTTACCATTTTTATACGAATGAGATAAATTGTTTTGCTTTTTGTATTAACCACTAGCTATTTTACGTCTAAAAGCAGTTTAATTGAATTATATAATCAAAAGTTTTTCAAATGAGGTAATAATAATAAAAAAAAATTTTTTTTTGCCTCGAAATTTATGATTTGTTTTTTCAAAATAGCCTTAATTAGCCTTTTTGAAAAATCTAACACTAATCATACATAAACAAACTGAGCCTAAAGAAAATTCTTGAACACTAATGAGTTTGCTCAGTAAACTTTGAACTTGAATTGAATTAAATTTATGTTTTGTCTGCGTAAGTTAGAATTTTTCCAGAAAACTTTAGCAAAATTTTGAAGTTCGCTGGAAGGGAGCAAAATATTAACTAAATTAACTAAATAAGCTCGACAAAATTTTGATATGTAAACTGATAAATTGGACGAACGAGTAGTGAAAAAAGTAAATATTTGGCTTCCTCCTTGTAAAATAAATACACTTTATTCTTTCTTCATATCAAAGCTTTATTTTTCAAGACAAAATTTTTGAAATGGCTTAATAATGCTGCAGGAAACTTTCTTTAATTGATCAATTTGGTATTTGGCTGCCAAGTACTAACGCTTAGTAATGCTAAGGTAGAAATCGCATTGATATTAAAAAACTAAAGTTAAAAATAAAAAAAAATTATTGAATTCGCTTATAATTATTTAAGCCATGTGGAAAACGACTTCATATTTTTTAGTTTTTGATATTATATATTTTGTTTTTGGTTTTTTATAAAAATCATAATTATACTTCTCATAAAAAATGAAGAAAATTTTTAATTTTAAGCTGTAGCTTTTTAATTTTTTTTTAAATTTTTTTTGTCTGCATGATTTAGCTTTTTCTAGACTTTTTTAGACCAATTTAGCTTCTTTTTTTCTAGCTCCTGACAATGTTGGTCCTGTAACTAATGTCCCTTATTTAGCCATATGGTGAATTCGGTCTTTAAAACAAGAAAAATATTAGCAACACATTTCAAGACGTATTTTTCATGCAGCAGTCAATAATAAACACTCATAAATATCACAGCTAAACAAAATCATTTCTTGAAATTATTTACAAAAGTTTGCTTTTTTCTTTTGTGCGAATAAATAAAAGCAAAAAAAAAAATTTAAAGAAAAGATAAAATCTAAACAAACAGCCTTAAAAATAAAACTATTGTCCACCTCTAGTTGGCATGGCATGGACAATAGTTATTTCATGTCACCAACAAAACATAACGCATTCGTTATGTTAAAGTGTTGACAGTAATAACTTATAAAACTGAAAATGCTGTTGGAAAATAACAACAACAAAAGGAAAAGAAATGTTTACCAACAAAGAAAGTGATGGCGAAAAAAAGAATAGCCAGAGGCTACTTCAAAATCAACTTAACAAAACACCAACTGTCACACATATTGTCACAATAAACTCCTTGAAAGAAGAAAATGAGACACAAACAAACAAACTGAGTTTTTGTTTAAAATCATTTAAAATAATAAATTAAATTTGTGTAACTGAAGGAGAGGAGGATAAGGGGGATAAACAAAGCCCATTTAAAATGTTTTGTTTTAACCCAGATTTTTTTTCTTAGCTTAGTATTCTTTTGGGCAACTCCTCCCCTGGTGAGTATTTCCTTATATGCCAGGCTTAGTGGCTTTTGATGACAGCTTTTACTTTCCTTTTTTGTTGTTTTTCTTTTTTTTTCTTTTTTGTTTTTATGGCATATCCGATGCTGTAAAGCTGTTGTTGATGGGTGATAAATACAGAAAAGAAATTAATATTGATTATCATTGTTGCAATGCTGCCTGTTGCTTCTTTCGCTTTTATTGTGGCCTTAAATTTTATGAACAAGGAAAAAGGCTGTGGCAGGCGTAAATCGTCAAACCATTTAACACCTTTAAAATTTTCAAAATTATTATTTATGCAGGCAGTCGTATGTATGCATGTGAACGATAATTTGGATGTGAAATAAAAATTAACAAAAACGATTTTTAAGCTTTGTTTAAGTGAAAAAGCTGGTGTCAAACTCAAAATCCTTTACTTCATAGTGATCTCGTTATATGACCATTTGATAAAAAAAAGTAAAAATTCGTAGTTCACGCATTAAGATATTCGACATCGAACAGCTTAAATTGAAATTTTTATATAATTTCATATAAAAATGTTAAAACTTCGCTCAATTTTATTTCCATAGTGTTTGCGATCATTTGGGAATTAGTCTCTCTATTTCTGTATAAGCGTATACGTTTGTGTGAGCTTGTGTATTTGGGGATTTTCTTGTCTTGAGACTAAAGCAGAAAAAAGATAGTTGAATATGGTCACCGCAAACATAGTGTGTTCTTCACAAAAATATTATTATTAATTTGAAGCATCTAAGTGTTTTTATGATCATGATAAACATGTTTCTAGTTATCTTTAACCATACTATGTTTAGCGTCAACCATATAATTATCATATTATTTTTAACAAAATTTTAACTGAAACCATCAATATGTTCATAGCAAACATAATAATGATAAAAATATGGTTGAATGTAAATTGTTTTCTATGTTGTCTCTTCCGCAACCATGTAAATAAAGTGAGTATAAAACAAAAACTTAATCGTTCAAATTCCACTGAGCTTTGTGGCTGAAGTGGTTGAGTAGAGAGTTAATGCTTCTTAACTAAGTGTTCGCAAGTTCGAGCCCTGGTAGAGTCAACTAAAATTTAAAGAAATGAATTTAAACCCGCTGTATTATGTAATAAATATATACAAATTGATAGAAAAGAAAAATTAATGGAATAAAAAATTTTTATTTAAACAAAAAATTTAAATTAAGTTTTTTTCAAATTCATATTAAATATTTTTCAAAATGTTTATATAAAATATGTATGTAAATATTTAAAAAAAAATTGAAAAATTAAAAAAAAAATTTCTTGCCCTGAACCGCAACATCTGCAGTTGAAATCTATTTTTAATATTTTTGATTTAAAAATATATATGGTTGGATGCAATCATAAATCTAACCATATATTGTTTAAACCCGAATATGGTTGCCTCAACCATATTTTTTCTTTGCGTGTATTAATGGAAATCACTAATTAGTGAAAACATTTCCTGTAAAATTTTTTCCATTCTTTAAAAAAAAGAGGAAAACTAAAAGTAATCAGGGAAAATTTATACACAACTGGACCTTCAAGCTTAATAAATACAATTCTACACTTCTTTTTATTCGTTTGTTGAACCCCTTTCAATGTGATGCTCTTCATTTAAGACTAATTGATAGCTGCCCCTTTTTCTAACATTTGCATTGACTTATTTTGGGAGATTATTTACAGTCAAAATCTAAGATTCTTAAATTCTTTTCAATCTTCAAATAAGGCTTAACACATTTATTTTGATGTTTTAAATTGCGTAAAAGGAATTATAATTTCACGCCCATTTATTACAGCATTTTAAATAAACACAAACACCATAAATAATTCACTTGAAAAATTCTGTTTTCTTTTCTTTAAAATCGCAATATCAATAAGCATGAAATCCTGGCAAAAAGAAAATGATCGTAAGAAGGTACTACCAACAATTAAAACTCAAGTACCTGAGGGGAACACTAAAGAATTTTAACATCGAACCTCATGAGTATATTTATGCATAAGTCTTTCTTTATTATAAATAGAAAACAATAAACATCCTTGAACAATCTAACAACCACTAGGACATTAAAGTATTTGGCTTCTGTTAAAGAGCGTGCAATTTTTTGTTTTCATGTTGCATAAACATTGGCCCCTTCCTTGGTCATTTTAGTTTACCACACTACACACCCAATGTACTGCTCAGCTCCTAGTAACTGAATTGCAGTGAATAAATTTAATATGTTAGCTGGTAAGCGTAACAGTAGCCTTTTTGTTTCTTTTATTATTTTTGACATTTTTCCAAAAATAAAAATTTTTTTTAATGAATCATCATGATCATCATTTAGTATTGAAAATTGCGTGCTACAGCTGCCGCTTTTGAAATCAAAAGAAACGCTTAAAAGTCTTGAGAATTTATTAATTTTTTTTCTTTTAGTGACACACAATTATAGTCTTTAAAATTCATCATCATCAATAGCGTGATCAGCAGCAAACAACTATGCCAGCCAAGCCAAGCCAAGCCAACAACAATAAAAGCAGCAGCAAACACTATTGACAATAATAATGTCATGACACTTTCTTTTTTAAAAACATCAACACCTTTTTATGAAACAAAATTAAAAAAAAGAAATGAAAAAAAAAGAAAAAGAAACTGCGAATGAGATATTTTTCAAGTTGCAGCCAAGCAGAGTAGAACTAACTTTAAGGCAGGAATTAAAAATAGAAAAAATTTATTTAAAATTATGCATCAAGTAAATATTTTTGTTTAAACTTTTTTTTTAATAAGTTTTCTTTTACTTAAAATATGTTTTAAGTAAATTTGATAATTTAAGTATAAATAAAAAAATTACATTATAAATTTTATATTTATGTAGTAGGAAAAAATGGCAGAAGAGAGCTCAGCGAGAAAAGCGGATCACTGAACGGGCAAAAAAAGAACAGACTCTACAACCCTGGAAACAGAGAAGGCAGAATGAGAGGCTTGGACGTTGGACGGCAAGGCATATTTAGGAGTTTTGGCGAGTTTAATTATTATCTGACTCAATTTAAGCGGTATTTTCAATTGAGGTAACAGCCAAAAGTCGTAGGGAACTGTATCAGGATTAAAAATCATTTTCAAATTGTCTTGAGCGATTTCTAATCGAAGATTTTTTTTGGTCTGAGAGGAGCACACACACGAGTCATTCCCAAATTCACGGTTAAAATTCGCCAAACAGTACTTTTTGGTATTCCAAGTTCATTTTCCAGTTCTCTCACAGTCAAAGGACGATCTTATTCAATTACGACACGCACACGCTCGACATTATTCGACGATGTTCCCATCGAAGGTCGACCACTGTCAACAGATGTGCGACTTTAATTTGTGTTTTGCCCACACACTCATCTTTAAAAGCCTTTTGCAACATTTCAATAGTTTCCGCATTAGTTTTACCGAGATTAAAGCAAAATTTTATGCAAATTCGCTGTTCGGTTCGTTCTGCAAATTGCGACGCAAAAAAGTCTTTGTAAACAAATACACGCTGCGCAGGAACTAAGGCGTTTCATTAGTATCTCAGGCTGCTGACGAGAAAGGTAGGAGTTGCTGGTGACATTCTTCAGAGGCCGCCTGAGCCTCTCCGCGCGAAGATATGAACGTAGGTCGGATACTGTTGAACAGACCTCGTATGATGCTGAGCATACAGTGTTTAAGTGCGAGCGATGGCAGAAGGAAAGGCAAAATTGGAGCGATATAGCGGCTCAATCATAGTTAAAAACATTATCCAGGCTATAACAACATAAGAAGACATCTGAAATCTTGTACCTCGCTACATAGAAAAAATACTGCCTAAGAAAAAGATAGACCTTGACGTGGAACCAGAGAAAGCAATATTTGAAGACATTAACAGGATGGAGCCTGACGAGCCATAAAAACAGACAAAGGTAAGGAGACAAAAGAAAGTGAATATCCCAAAGTAAAGCGATGAGTATTCCCGGGATGGTTAGGAATCTTTTTACCCACCCCACACCTAAAATACGGATTGTTAGCAGCGTTGTCAGGAACTAGAAAAAAAAATAAATTGGGGTACAAAAGGCTTAAAAAAGCTAAATCACGCCGAGTAAAAAAACTAGAAAAAATTTTAAAAAGCTACAGCTTAAATGATGATACAGAACATGACTCTTCAAAAAAAAGGCCCATTACTGAAACGACGGCTGCAACTTCACGACTGTTATTTATTTGCACAAGTCTTGCTTTCCCTAAAAGTTTTTGTGTAATTTCAACTACAAGCTTGCTTTTCCAATTAATTTTTTAACAATATCAGTTATTTTATTTGAAAATTTACAAAATTATTAATTTAATTTTCAAATGTTTTTTTGATTTTCTTTCGTTCTTAAATTTCTTTGTATTTGTTTACAAAATGTATAATATTTAATAAAAGTGTGGCAATATTGTTGAGAGCATTTGCGTTTTAAAACGAGAGCAAAACAAAAGTCCCTGTTAATATTAAATACGTAGGACCATAATCATATCACAAAAAGGTAGGCTTTTATTAAGAGCAGACTTTTGTCGTAAGAATTATATGAATTAAAAGTCGTTTTTAAAAAGATACCGACTTTAGTGTGACTATGATTATGGGCCATAGATTCTATTTCGCGACTGCTTTCAGCAGCGAGTTTTATATGTCCAGTTCTGTTTCATTATTAAATTTTTAAATTTTTTATTACAAGTATATTTATGTTTTTTATAAAAAACCAATAAAAGAATATAAAATATCAAAAACTTAAGACAATAAATAAAGCTTCGATATGAAGTATGTAAAGGGTGGCTAAGCTTTAAGGGCCGATGTTGAATGTGAACCACACCTAAAAGTCAAATTTTTTTCTACATTTCTTTTGACATTTTTAAATTTCAGGCTAATTCCATTTGAACCATGGAAAGATACACAATCGAGCAACGCGTTAAAGTTATTCAGGCTTGTTATGAAAATGGGCGTTCAAATCAAAATGCATATCGTGCAGTTCGTGATTTTTTCGGTCAATTTAATCGTCCAAATGTGCGTACAATGGGAAAAATATTGCAAAAATTTGAGTGAACCTGGTCTGTAGGAGATGTGAAAATACCAGTGCATGCTCGTATAGCTCGTACTGCAGAAAATATTGTTACTGTTCGCGATATTGTGGCTGAAGAGCCGTCCACCTCAACTCGTCGTCGTGCCCAACAATTGCACATTATGCATAAAGACTTGCATTTACACCCTTACAAGTTGTAATTTACTCAAGAACTAAAGCTTCTTGACCATTCCAAACGTTGTCAATGGTCGGAATGATGGCAACAAATGGCAACAGTGGATGATCAATTTTCGAAGAAAATCACAGGCACATTTTCACCTCAGTGGATTCGTCAATAAGCAGAATTGCCGCATTTGGGCCAAAGATAATCCAAGAGTGATTGTCGAAAAACCAGTGCACCCACAAAGAGTAACTATTTGGTGCCGTTTATGGGCTGGCGGCATCGGGCCGTATTTTTTCTAAAATGAGGCCGGTCAGGCAGTTACTGTGAATGGTGTTCGCTATCGTGAGATGATAACAAACTTTTTATGGCCCGAATTGGAAGATATGGATGTGGAGGATATGTGGTTTCAACAGGACGGTGCCACTGGCCACACAACTAACGAAACAATGGCTCTTTTGCACGACAAATTCAATGGCCGTGTTATCTCATGTGGTGGCGATGTCAATTGGCCGCCAAGATCATGTGATTTGACACCGTTGGACTCCTTTCTTTGAGGTTATATTAAAGAAAACGGTGTACTCGTATGTCGATAAGAGCTAAAGAACAACTCATTTGTGTTCTGGAATTTTCTTTAGTCTTAGTTTGTTTTTGTATGATTTGTTTTTATTTTTCTAAATAAGGCTAAGAAATAAGCTAGAGACTAAATCATAAATTTCGAAGTCAAATGGTAACATTGGTTGTGGGTGTAGGTACGTGTTTTATGCACAGATATGCGTAACAGCATTCATACTTTTTTAACCCAAAAAAATATATATCTACGTCGTAAACTTCCATAAGTTTAGTACTTTATTGCTACAACTAATACCTGAGAGTTTCATTTTCTATATGGGAGATCTAATATATGAAATCTATTCAATCTTTTAATTTCATTTGTTTCATTCAACAAGGAAATTGCTAATATTCGTACTTACGTTTCAATTTTTACATAAAATGTTCGTTTCAATAAATATGATCTCAATACGGCATAAAAAATAAACATTAACGATTTCATTTAATAAGCTCTTGTTAAACAGTTTTTCTATGTGGAAAACTCAAATTAAACATATATGTTTTTTATAACTAATGCCATTAATAAAAAATTTGTTCAAAAAAACTTTTAATCAATATAATCACACTTTTAATTCAGTTAAGAAGTTCATTATTCATTAAATCTCATCTCTCTCTCATCTAAAAATATAAGAAAGGAAACTTTAACAAAATTTTTAATTTAATTTTTACATAAAGTGTACATTAAAGTTTACAGGTATATTTCCTTTCGATAAAAGGATAATTATTTTATTTAATTAAATCAACTAAAAATTTAATTTACTCAATTAAAAAAATTATTCATGCATTTAAAAATATAATGAATTTCATAATTATTTTATTTATTACTTGTTGCCTAATTAATTTTTTTTATGTAAGTTTGGTTAAAAAATGTTCAAAGAAAATTAAAAATTTATTAAGCTTTGTAAAGAAACTTTAGAAGATTCTCCATTCATCTTGCTTGTAGTAATACTCCTTTTTTTTAAGTTAAAATAAAGTGTAAGTTCTGTGCGCCCCAAATCTTGTACTTTTTTGTATAAGTTCCTCTTTAATATAAAATTTATTTTCTCTTCTTTTTTTTCTGCCACCTTCCATTTTAACAACCATCATGCAATTACTTACTACTACTTTTTTCGCACACAGACAATTTTTTTCTTTTTTTTTTATTTCAAATTAATGACAACCTTTTATCGATATATTGCATGATAGTTTTATAATTTTTCCACACATTAATGTGTCAATTGATTACACATAATTTCAAGATATTCAGACAATAAAAAACTTAAATTACATTGAACAAAAAAAAAATGAACATTAAATATAATTTTACAGGAATATTTTAGCGAGCTTTAAAACGAAAAAAAAAACAACTTTCACACTTTACTAAGAAATAAAAATGGAAGCAAGCATACAGTCAAGCAAATATTTTTAACAAAAAACGAGTTCTAATAATCTTCTAGTTAAGTTTAATTAGAAATGTTTAAGATGCTTAAAGAAATTTTTGTTTAGTTTTTTTCTCTAAAAGCAAAAAAAACTACTTTCCGCATGTGTCTTGAAGTCTTTTGTTTTTGTCAACAACAAAAAAAATCAAAAACCAGAATTTTGTGATGAATAAATGGAAATTCTGTAGTTAAATTTAATTTCATTTTGATAATTTTGTTTTTTTTTTTTTTGCAAAAAACAATTTGTTTTCTTTAAGAACATTTTAATGTTGGCTGTTGTAGAGTTTTTGTAAAACAATTTTTAATTTAAATAGTTTTGGAAAAATATTTAGATATGCAAAGCATTGTAGATTTTTATACCTTCAAGGATATGTTGTAAAATATGTTGGTTTTATCAAAATTTAATAACTAGAAATTGAAAATTTTGAGTTAATATGAAGCGTTAGTTTTTTTTACATATTTTACATTTATAGGGTGATTATGGATAAAAACTATGTTGGCAGGTGAAGCTTCCCAAGCACTTGGTAATGAATGGTAGATTATAAACGCCATTACAAGATATTCTCTATTTGCTTGTAATTCACGTTAAAATTGCTATAATTTTACATCAGTTTAAAATAATTGTTAAAAAGAAATAAGTATAAAAATATATACGAGTATATCAACTAACTTTTCGTCTGGAAACTCAATGCAAGGCAATCATACAGGGTTTCCTCCGGGAAGGTATACTACTTTGTTTTGCCACCATTTTGGTAAGCATTAGACTTGACAGTTCGTATTTGGCAGTCGTGAAGTAGATACGTGGCAAATTTATTATGGAAAAATATTCGATAAACCAACGTGTTTTAATCGTTAAAACATTTTACCAAAATCAATCATCGATTACTGTGACGATGAGAAAGTTGCGTGAAATTTTTGGGAGAAACAACGTGCCAACATTTTATTTATGATTTCGAAGAAAGAGGGTCTGTAGATGATAGCCATGGACCACAACGTACTGCAAGTGTTCAAAACGATCCATCAACCTCAATTCGATGCCGTACTCAGGAGCTTGGTCTTCAAAGAACAACTTTGGCCACAATTTTGCACAAGGATTTCCATTTGTTTCCATATAAGATTTAGTTGACACAAGAGCTTCTTCCACAAGACCATTTACTACGCCGTAAAACAAAGTAAAGGGTGTTTTTTGTAGACGTATAGAACTTTAAATTGCAATAAAACAACGATGGATTATTCGATTGACATGAATTTTATTTATCCGAAAGATAATCTTGTGGAATTAGATTTTAAATATGATTTCTGGCATATGACCGCCACGGCTGGCTCGGATGTAGTCCAATCTGGACGTCCAATTTTCAATGACTTTTTCCAACATTTGTGGCCGTATATCGGCAATAACACGGCGAATGTTGTCTTATAAATGAACAAGCGTTTGTGGCTTATCCGCATAGACCAATGACTTTACATAGCTCCACAGAAAGTAGTCTAGCGGTGTTAAATCACAAGATCTTGGAGACCAATTCACAGGTCCAAAACGTGAAATTAGGCAGTCACCAAACGTGTTTTTCAATAAATCGATTGTGGCACGAGCTGTGTGACATGTTGCGCCGTATTGTTGGAACCACAGCTCCTGGACATCATGGTTGTTCCATTCAGGAATGAAAAAGTTAGTAATCATGGCTCTATACCGATCACCATTACTGTAACGTTCTGGCCATCATCGTTTTTGAAGAAGTACGGACCAATGATTCCACCAGCCCATAAAGCGCACCAAAACGTCAGTTTTTCTGGATGTAACGGTGTTTCGACATGCACTTGAAGATTAGCTTCACTCCAAGTGCGGCAGTTTTGTTTGTTGACGTAGCCATTCAACCAGAAGTGCGCTTCATCGCTAAACAAAATTTGCTTGTGAAAATCGGGAACAACGACAATCTCGTTTTCGAAATAAAATTGCACTATTTGCAAGTGTTGTTCAGGCGTGAGTCTATTCATGATGAATTGCCGAACCAAACTGAGAATAAATCACTTGACAGCTGTTAAATCGGCCGCCATCTTGAACAGTAATGCCAACTTAAAATTATATACGTTTATAAAAAACACTCTTTAGTATACCTTCCTGGCGGACACCCTGAATAAAAGAAGTCATGCTTTTATAATGGTAAATATGTTTAATTTAACGAAAGAATATTTTTTATGACAATAAATATGGCTTTATTTACCGCGTGGAATGTTAGTATTTTTATCTGAAGTTTGACTATTAAAATAAATATTATCAGTGGTACAATAAAGTAGGTAATAAAAGTAGCGATTTGGTTGTGGCTGTAACAAACTAATTACGTTTTATTTTCTAACAAAAATATTGCATATATTCTGCCATCCAAGAATGTTTGTATTCTATTGTGAAAAAAATCTAATAGTTACAATCAAAATCGTGTTCTTTTCTTACATGTTGCATAGTAAAGATGCAAAAATGGTACATGTTTTGCACTCAGTTTATAATAGTACATTTACACCAAACCGAAATCTAGTACATACGAGATTTTGAACGAAATCTAGTTCATTTTGACTGGATTTCCCATACAAAACAAAATCCAGTTTGTTACTAGATTTTGCCAAAATCTAGTCAAAATCTTGGTGTACTTAGTCATACAACTGTGGTTTTGTTATTAATACGCCAAAAAATACGACACTTCACAAGAAAATTTTACATTTTGATGGAAAAAAAACAAACAAAAAAATTGAAATTAAATTACACACATTAAAATAAAGAAAATTTATTTAAAACCGATGGAAATATATGCACAAAAAATGATAAGTGTTATTTATTATATTAATATGAAATTTAGTGCAGTTTGTTCTTGTTCCGAAAATGAAATCTTGTTATATGTCTAAAAAAGGTAATGTAAACGGTATAGATTTTGATAAAGATTTTAAATCAAATCTACTAGATTTCGGTTTGGTGTAAATATACTATAAATGAAGGTGATTTACTGCCCTTTTTACAACTGTGTCAACTACTAGTTTATACAATAAAGCAAAATATTTAATGTGTAATAATATGAATTACACTGCAGTCACACCATCAAGTATTTTTACAATTCTCTTTCAAGAAATTTGCATATACTGCTTGTCAAAATTCACAAAAATTGAAAGCTGTGACGTAGGCTGCACGCAATTTCAAAGCAAGTTTTTCAACAAGATGTTTTTTTAATCTCTTCCACCACAGAGTTATATGCCTTAAATTTTTAAATTATTCCGTCTATATGCAGGAATATTCATGTTCCACAGAACTTCATGCCTTCTGTATAGCTCTATGAACTGCAAAACGTCGTTATATTTGTTTAATTTGTTCACAAACATATTAAAAAAAAAAAAACAAAACAATACTGGCGGCAGAATAAGAATTCAAATTTGGAATAAAAAAAACTGCAGTCAGCTGTTTTCTTGACTGTAATTTGAAACACTCAATTGAACGAAAATTTTAAAGCAAACTCTCAGCAAATTTTAAAAGTGTGAGTGTATTGGTAAAAAAATGAGAGAAATTTTAAAAATTGAATGAAAACTTGATCGTGTGACCCCCAAGTTAGGTAGGAGATGCAACATATTCTTCGTCAAGATTTTCTGCATAAAAATAAATTTTTTTTCACTTTTGTGGCAAAAATGTATTTTTATTTAGGAGCCAAATGTCAACTGCTTATTAGTGTGGTTAACTTAAAATTTCGGAATTCGCTTCAGCAGCGGGATTGAGTATTTAATTTTTGAAGATGAGGCCGAAATTGTGGTGATCAGCACGAAATTGGCCTATTATGGATTGTATCAAATTCATGCTGCTATTTATTTTGTATGCTGATCTAAAGGATAATTTTTGCATATGTGGCGATCCTGCATTTTTTTCACAAACAATGTTGAGGTCGCTTAAAGATAATTAAAATACTTCTTCATAAACAAAACACATTCTGTACTTAACCTTTAGCTCATTGTTGTAAAAACTGCATGAGTTTGCTGCGTGTTAAACTAAAGGTCAGCAAAAAGGAAGCTCAATTTGACACTTTAGAATTTTAAAGAAGAAACCTCGTATAATAGTCATAATAACTAACTGGCCGTCAGTTTAAAAATTATGCGTTTCTAGTGGCTCATTTACGTTTTGGTGTTGCTAGCATTTAAGTACATTTAATGAAACTTTTAAAAACATAAATATCAAATTAACTTGAACAAGACTAGTTAAACTCTTAAGCAGCCATCAAAACAACAACATAATTTCTAGGTCTCAATAGAACAAAAAACAAACACTGATAAATCTTAGGCGCCTGCCTAGTTACATCAAGATAGTTCAGCTCAAACTCATACCGCTTTTTAACTACAAAATAATAAATAAAAAAAGCACATGATGTCGTTATAAGCTAAAGAGATAAAAAACCTGTTAAAGCTGAATTAAATGTTTCCCAGTTTTATATTTTACAAACTTTTTTTTATGAATCAATTAAAAGTATTGAACTTCATTTATAATGAAACAATACAAGAGAGTAAGAAAAAAATTAAAAAAAAAAAGAAAATCAGTTAAACAACGCTGTTGGTAGGCAATTTTAATGTAGGTTTTTCTTTTGTTTTTTAATATTAATGAAAACTATCTACAAAAAAAAAAAAGAAAAGAAAAGAAAAATAGTTGAAACTATAGACTTTTTTCTGCCACATGCATGTGCTGTACTGTAGTTGTTGTTGTTCCTGCAATATTATTCTTTTCGCATAACGACTGTTTAACGAGTCTTAAGTGTAGTTTTAGCTTCTTTTTCTGTTGGTTTTTTTTTTTTTTTTTACAATCATTAACGTTTACAATGTAATTTTGATGAAGTTTTATTTTTTCAAGCTAAAATAAAAAAATAAACATGACAACAGTTTCAGTGAAACAGTAATAAAAAAGAATATCGCTTTTTTAATGTTTATTGTAACAATAGTTGTACTAGTTTGTCTGTTTTTTATGATGATGATGCTGCTGATGATGTTGGCTAAATCAATACTAGTATGTGTTTATAGCAGACTAATGCTCCTATTTAAAATCCCATTAAATTCAAGAAAACTAAAAAAGCACCTGATGTTTGCTAGACATACGAGTACACGCTTTTTTTATTAAAAAAAAATTTAACTAGAGTTTAATCTTCAAATTAACTATTTTTGTTAAAAATCATCAAGTAGTAAATAGAAAGTATAAGTTAAAGTCATGCCGTTTTTTTAATCAATTTTAATATATTTTATACGTCCACTTTTGCTAATGATTTTGCTTCCCTTAGTATTCCCAAGCGCATTAAAAAATCATCTTGAGGGTAAAGGTAAATAAACAAAAAATTTGAGTGGAGAGACGACAGCAGTTTATTGACAAATACTTTGTTTTATATGAGTAAAACTATTAAAAGCTACAATGACTTAAATTAAACTAAAAATATTCATGCTTGTAGTGTTTGGCCTAAGCACATTTTGATCAGAAGCGTATTTTTAGCCGAATTTTAAAAACTAATTATATTAGTTGTAATTGAATGAAAATATTATTATCATTATGAGCTATGATCACACAGCGACCTTTAAGATCTATTGTGCAGATTTTACTTTATTAACAAATTATGATGCCGACTGTTATAAAAACTGTCAAAATAAACAAATAAATAGTTTTGGCCCATTCTTTTTATTTAATATATTTTAATTTTATTATATTATTAAATGATTTTGCGCGATGTCGCTCAGGCCGGTCCTTTCTTACGTAAGTCAGTATCCTTAGAGAGCGTATTTGCGAATATTTGGGAGAATCCGTTTACAAATGGAATTTTAATTGTTAAAAAACGCAGACAAATAAATAAAGTTAGTAACTACCTTTTAAAGTGGAACATGTTTTTTCTAGGCGCCAACCAAAGTGGTAAATAAAATATATCAAAACATAATTTCCAGTTGATATTAAGTACGGCCACACATTTTTTTGAACAGTGGCGAATGAGAATCTTTGAAAAGTAGGCTTAAAAATGGGCGTGGCCGCTCTAAAAGTATATACACCAAATTTAAGAAAATTTACATTCAGTTTTTAATTATATAAAGTCCAGCTTGTCCAAAGGTAAACATGTATTCAAAAATAATCTATGCGCATTCAATATTTTCATTACTATACTTACGTTTAGTAATGAGAAACGCTAGTTTAGTTTTTACCAGTTACGTTCAGTGAATTAAATAAAACAATATTTTAATTTAATTTATTCTTTAAATTTAATTTATTTTTTATTTTGTTAAACTTATGGATATTGCAGAAAATGTTAGCAAACTAAATTACAATTTGAGCAAGATTTACAACTGCAAAGCCTCTTAAAGATAAGGTCGCTAATTTTTCTCCAGAAGATCATATGTACTAAAAAGCCCAATAACCTATTTGAGGATATTAGATTTGCTCAATCATCAAGAAGAAAAAAATAATAATCCACAAATACACAAGTTTCTTCCTTCTGAATGGCAGTTCTTCATAAATGCTGTTCGTTTTTGGAATGCTCTTCCACACAATCAAGAATTAAACAGCAACGTAATGAGTTTTAAAATATTTGTTTTTGAACGTTTTTCATAAGATTTGTTATGAGATCAACATCACAAAATATTTTTTATGAAATCTTTTCCACTATTTATAATAAAAGATTTCTTTTAATGTAGATTTCGCATATAAAATTCTTCAATAAATATATTTTTAATTTTACAATAACTTTAAAATTATTTTAAAATTTAATTGAATTTATATAATTTTCTTTTGTAGTGAATTTTCTTTGTACACGTTTTAAAATTATAAGACTAAAGCTACGGTCACATTACACAAATATTTGTCGAAATAAGCATAACAACTACTTTTTGGGAAATAATTTTGTAGGCTAACATGACTTGTATTACATAATAATAAAAAGTTTAACTAATTTATGAGAGAATTTCTTCCAAATATACATATAAACGTATACGTAAATGACATAGCGGTTATGCTTATTTCGACAAATATTTGTTTAACGTGACCGCAGCTTTAGTCTTGTTTAGCAAGAATTAATAATAAATACCAAATATAAAAATTGTTTACAAATTTTGGTAACAAACGTATTTTTCATTATTTTCAGAAACAATATTCATTGGCTTTGAAGAAAATGATTCGATGCCAATAATAGATATAAGCTAAAAAAAAAATTATTAATTAAAATTATTAATAATGACTACTGTAGAAGTTGTCAGGACGAGGAGGAGGAGGAAACTGTGGAACACCTTCTCTGCCAGTGTCCGGCCCTGGAACAGCGGCGCATGATCCATTTCGGTGAGCGACGTCTGCAGGGTCTCACTGCGCTGTCGAATGCAAGTGTCGACATGCTATATGGCTTCATTAGAAGCAGCGGTTGGTTTTTGTGATGGACTCACTCACTTTCTTTCTCTATCTTCTTTCCTCCCTTTCACTCTTCTGTTACTATCCTTCCTTTTCTTTATTTTCCTCTATACAGGTATCACAAAGGGACCAAGTCAGAGGACCAAAGTGAGCCCAGCTCTTGTTTTCTTCTTTTCGGGCGACCTGTTTGACCTTCCCAAGAAAAAAGGTTAAATTAAGAAACTTGTAACTGAGAAGATACTACGAGAATTTGAGCGTTATTATTTATGCAAAAATTTATATTTATGTAATTTCACGCTATTGACATTCTTATCACCTAAAATACAATTTTTAATGCATGGTTGTAGATATTTTAAATTTAACACAAAGAAAACTTTAAAAGCACAATCAAAAGCTTCCAAAAATGTTAAAAACTTTAAAAACGTAAATATACGTATAATTTTTGAGCTCACTGTAAACCTTAAATTATTACCAGTAGCCGGAAAATATATTCCAAGGCGAGATTCCCTTTAAATTAATAAGTAACATTCTAACCTATCAATCTGGGGGTCGTAGGCTCGATTCCTGTCCGAACCCTGGGAGCCGATGGTCAAAGTTATCAGTGCTCGTTAACAAATTAAATCTTAGAATTAATTTCTAATATTAAAAAATTAATGATAATATTCCAAGGTAAAAGCATGGTACAATAAAACCAGGTAACTTCAAAAATACAAAAGTAACAACATTATAAAAAGCCCATATATTTAGTTATTGCTTTTGAGGCTCCTCTTGTCAAAAACTATTTCCGGTGGTTGATATCAAGAAGTATGCTAGAGTGAAACCAAACATTTATTTCCGCTTTTGATCTATCTTTAACACATTGATATCTCTTAGTTTTTGACAGAACGAGCTTCAATCACACAGGATTCAGCTGGCGTCTCAGTGTCACCTGGTTTTCTTACACCATGGGTAAAAGCAATCCTACAGCTAGAATTTTTTTTTTCGTTTGTTGTACTGGGAACTGTAAAATTTTTTCTTTTTGTTTTTTTTTTTTTTCTTTACCCAACAAACCATGTAGCAATCAAACTACAATTCAACATGAGATTGTTAAAAATTTTGAAGATAATTTTTACTTATTTGTGAAATATAAATATAAGACTGTAAAAATAAAATTTATTTACAATTTTGCTTAAGGTAAATGAAAATATTTTTTTTTATTTGCTTTGTAATGTTGGGTGAAAAATATTGTTTATTTGGTTCAATGCCTACTTTGTTAGTTTTTTATTTTCTTGTTTAAACATTTTGAAAATTTTTGTTTGCTTTTTGACTAAAATTCTCATTTGGTCGATTGGTATAATAAAATAAGTATTCAAATGTTTGGGCAGGAATTTAACAAGACTTGGGAGTAATCTACTGAGGATTCAGAGAAGCGTCTGATGAAACAGCTGTATAGATATGATTTCCCTTATTATACTAAGTAAACAATTTTTTTAAAAATTTTCCATGAAAATACTCGTATCATTGAAAATAACGCATTTTGCACACCAACATAATTTGGAATTAAGCACGAATAAAGATTAAATTTTGTTTTTCAAAAAAAAAATCATACAAATCAATACAGTAGTCTCCTAACTCCATATATCGCTTACATGCGACATGCATGTCCATTAAATTACCTGTCTTAATAACTATTTAGTAGCTATCCCACTATGAAGCTTCTAGTATATTTAAAATATACTTTGACCTATTATTTGGAATAAAAAAAAATGGTCGAAATTTTTGAAAAACTCATTTGAAATTTTTACTTCCGGTTAGAGAGTTAAAATTTTTTTTATTTTTCAAAATTTATTTTTTTACCAAAAATTTTTTTTAATTTTGTTTTCTATTAAAAAATCTACTCTAAAAAATAGAAATTTCTATCAGAAACTTGAAAAATAAATAAATATTTTTAAAAAAATATTACGCATTTGTGTGTGCTTGCAAGCCCACTAAAGGTATAATTAACAGAAATATAAACAAATTCTACGGCTTCACTTTTTTTGCGCTGTCCGCTTCAAGTGAAAAGCCCCAATGTAAAAGTTGACAAAAAAGCATCTCGTGTATTGGTGGCTTAAATAGTGAAGCTCACTTGTATAAATTTAAATTCCTTTGACTAAAAATATAAAAAAAACTTTTTACTCTAAATTATAAAGCAGCCAGCACACGTTGTCACATCCAACAAAAAAAAAAAAAAAAAGTGTTAAAAAAGAAAATCTCGCATGAACTTCATAAAAATCTAAGCAAAGAAAACACTTTGTTTTCAACATGCAGAGAGACACGTAACGTATCATCATGCTTGTACTCGTATTATGAGTCGTTGCAACGACAACAAAACTGATATCTATCATAATGGAAAATAATACGAATAATAATAACAATAACAATAATAATAATTTTTATTATATTGTTTAATGAAAAATACTTGTTAAATAGAAAAAATTAATGGAGAAAAACATGATCGTTGTTGTCGCCATCTTCAACTCAAACGTCATCATTCGCTTCATCAACCCATTATCATTGAATGGCAACAAATTGTTAAGTTTTCTTTTCGTTGCTTTTGTTGTTGTTGTTATTAAATGTCCACATTGTTAAAGCATAACGATTACAATAACATTTAATAGTTACAGGGAACTAAAATTTATTATTTTTTTCGTTTTGTTGTTGTTGCATTCAGAGGAATCGAATTATTCGTTCATTGTAAAGAGTGATTTTTTTGCTATTATCTTTTTGGCAACACTAGTTTTGACAGCTCACGCACGTTTTGTATCTTGTGTCACTTTCAAACATCTTCAGTTTGGTCTATAATTTAATCATGAATCGTCTTACAAACGAACAACGCTTGCAAATTATTGAATTTTATTACCAAAATGCGTGCTCTGTTAAGAAAGTTCATCGCGCGCTTCTTCCATTTTATGGTCAGTTTAATCGACCTACTGAGGCTTCTATTCGGGCTATTGTAACAAAATTTGGAGTGAAGAGCAGCCAGAATCATTGCAAGAGCTTCCAATGCATCCACAAAAAACAACCGTTTGGTGCGGATTATGGGCTGGCGGCATCATTGGGCCGTATTTCTTCAAAGATGATGCGAATCACAACGTTACTGTGAATGGTGAGCGCTACCGTGCGATGATAACAAACTTTTTTTTTGCCCAAAATGGAAGAGCTTGACTTGCATGACATGTGGTTTCAACAAGACGGTGCCACATGCCACACAGCACGCGAAACAATGGACCAATTGAGAGGCGAGTTCGGTGAACAGTTTATTTCACGCTTGGGACCAGTCAATTGGCCGCCCAGATCGTGCGATTTAACGCCTCTAGACTATTTTTTGTGGGGCTATGTTAAGGCTAATGTCTATAGGGACAAGCCCGCTTCGATTAACGCACTGCAAGCCAACATTGCCAACATTATTCGTGAGATACCGGCCGAAATGTTGGAAAGAGTATGCCAAAATTGGACTAAGCGGATGGACCATTTGAGGCGCGCCGCGGCCAACATTTGCATGAAATAATCTTCAAACATTAAATTATATCGACCCAACTATCAATCCAAATAAATATTTCATGCATTTTTCTGAATTTTATGTGTTTTTTTTTTTTAATTTCCGATAGTTCTTATAAAATCACCTTTTATAAGCTCGTAGTTGGTATGGATGATTGACTGACTGGGAACAAAGCAACACTTGCCTGAATCAACAAAACAGCTTATGACTAAAATGACTAAAACAAAAAAGTTTTCATCTCATCTAAGTGATTATTGTTGGTTTTGTAACAGATGTTGGTTGGTTGGTTGGTTGGTTGGTTGTTAGTTAAATCTGTTGTCTAATTTTTTGTTTTATTTTTTAAGTTTGTTCTTTATGCCATTTTTTTTTGAGCTGCCCTTCATTTGCCAGTTTATAAAATTTAAGTATTCACGATTTTTGTTATTGTTAATTTTTTTCTTTCTTTCTTTAATTTTATTTCTATATTCCCTTCTCACTTAAGGTGTTTGTTTGTAAATGAGTATCGTATTTTACTTGAAACAAAACAAGTCATTACAATAAAATTTTATCACAGTTTAAAGCAAAATGTTTTGGATTTTATATATTTCTTCTTCTTATTGTTTAATAGCGAATGCTTAATCTTTTTTTGTTTTTTTTTTGTTTGAAATTAGCAATTTTAATCGTTGCAATCTAATGCTGCTATTAAAATAATTTGTTGTTTTAAAGTGGGAAATATTCATTAGAATTTGTTGTTGATGATTTAAAGTTGTGTGTATGAAGCGGGAATAAGTAAGATTCAAGTGAAACTAATTTGCTTAATAATGTGAAAAATGTTTGAGCTATTCCATTCCCCAGTATATACAAAATTATTTAAAACACAAACAAACAAACATCAGAAACAAAATGCTTGTCAAGTAAAAATAGTTTTCAAACAATTAAATATAAATGAAAACAGAAAAACATCAAGTCAAAGTATTAGGTATTTTTTAAGTCCGATAAATAATGTCATAGTGCGCCCATGACACAGAAAAATCTAAAATACAACCGAAATTTTGTTTTTTTTATTAATTTCTATTTTGTTTTTTTAGAGAAATGAAACCAAACCTTTTGGATGACTGGTCTGTAATAGAGTTAAGAATACAAAAATTTAATTTCTCTATTTGATATTAAATATTTGTTTAAATAGGTTGGGCTGGCAAACATTTTGAATTAAATTATATAAAATTTATTTTGCAATCTTATTGAATATCTTGTTTAAAATAATTTTTTTTTATATATAAAAACTGAGTACCTACAGACATATTGTGGCTTTTAAAAAACATATTTTTTTGAGAATGACGTCAGAATTTCTGTAACTGAAAGTAATTAATTTTAGGATTAACAAAAAAGAAAATATTATTATTATTATTTATTAGATTTGCAAAATAAATTACAAATCTAATACTAGCTTGAGTACAAGCGACAAAGGAAAAAATAAAGAAAACAATTTGAAATGCTTTTTTATATTTAAGAAGAATATGTAAAATTAAAAATATGAATATTTGACTACTAAAGAGTGATTTTTTTGCTATTATCTTTTTGGCAGCACTAGTTTTGACAGCTCACGCACGTTTTGTATCTTGTGTCACTGTCAAACATCTTCAGTTTGGTCTATAATTTAATCATGAATCGTCTTACAAACGAACAACGCTTGCAAATTATTGAATTTTATTACCAAAATGCGTGCTCTGTTAAGAAAGTTCATCGCGCGCTTCTTCCATTTTATGGTCAGTTTAATCGACCTACTGAGGCTTCTATTCGGGCTATTGTAACAAAATTTCGCACCAAATTTACATTGTTGGACATTAAACCACCAACACGCTTACGTAGAGTGCGAACTGAAGAAAATATCGCAGCCGTATCGGCCAGTGTTGGTGATGACCGTGAATTATCGATTCGGCGCCGTTCGCAGCAATTGGGCCTCTGTTACTCCACTACGTGGAAAATTTTGCGGAAGGATTTGGGTGTGAAGCCTTATAAGATACAACTGGTGCAAGAATTGAAGCCAAACGACCTACCACAACGCCAAATTTTTGGTGAATGGGCTCTTGAAAAGTTAGATGAAGATCCACTTTTTTTATCGAAGAATTGTGTTCAGCGACGAATGGATACGTGAACAAGCAAAACTGCCGTATTTGGAGTGAAGAGCAGCCAGAAGCATTGCAAGAGCTACCAATGCATCCACAAAAAACAACCGTTTGGTGCGGATTATGGGCTGGCGGCATCATTGGGCCGTATTTCTTCAAAGATGATGCGAATCACAACGTTACTGTGAATGGTGAGCGCTACCGTGCGATGATAACAAACTTTTTTTTGCCCAAAATGGAAGAGCTTGACTTGCATGACATGTGGTTTCAACAAGACGGTGCCACATGCCACACAGCACGCGAAACAATGGACCAATTGAGAGGCGAGTTCGGTGAACAGTTTATTTCACGCTTAGAACCAGTCAATTGGCCGCCCAGATCGTGCGATTTAACGCCTCTAGACTATTTTTTGTGGGGCTATGTTAAGGCTAATGTCTATAGGGACAAGCCCGCTTCGATTGACGCACTGGAAGCCAACATTGCCAACATTATTCGTGAGATACCGGCCGAAATGTTGGAAAGAGTATGCCAAAATTGGACTAAGCGGATGGACCATTTGAGGCGCAGCCGCGGCCAACATTTGCATGAAATAATCTTCAAACATTAAATTATATCGACCCAACTATCGATCCAAATAAATATTTCATGCATTTTTCTGAATTTTATGTGTTTTTTTTTTTTTTTAATTTCCGATAGTTCTTATAAAATCATCTTTTATATTGAAGAGTATAAAAGACTCGGCGCACCCGAATTTAACTTGTTCTAATGTAAATTTGAATTGAACTTAAAAAACACCCTTTAAATTACTGTTGATGTTGTGACATTAACTGGAAATTTAAAAAAACATTAGTAAATTAGAAAATTATACTTTTTTTTATAATTAAATTACTTTTGAATTAAAGTTAATTAAAATGAAAAGAAAACACACCTTTTAGTTTTTGGTTTCAGTTTTGTATCATTTAAAATAATTTAAAAGGAAAAACAATCATTTTCCACACATACGGATAATAACTCCAACAAATGGTGCTCTAATTCTATGTACTGCTGTAATTTACTTACTTTTCTAAAATTTTTATTTAATTTTCTAACAAAATTTGTTACAATTCAGTGAATTTTATTAAAAATAATTTTTTGTTAATAGTGGCTGTTGTAGTTTTCTTTTTATAATATCGCAGCAAATAAAAGTAAAGAAAAATAAATGGAAAAAGCAAAAATGAAAAGAGAATTGTTTCATATTTAAATCTCTATAGCTAAAACATGAATACATTTAATGTAACAAATTTAAATATAAATTTTAAATGATAAAAAAAACTTAAGCTTAAAAAAGTAGTCATTTTAATTATAAAAGAAAATGTCGAATAATGAATAAAATATAAAAAATATAATTATTTCGAACCCAAAATACTTAACCCATTAAGAAAGGATTTGTAGAAAAATACCAAAATTGGAGATATTTAAAAAAAATTCTTGTAAAAATTGAGTAACAGATATGAAAAATCTGTTTTGCAAGGAAAGTGGGTAAGAAACTGAACCGCACAAATTATTTTTACTAGATTTTATAGCTGAATATTTTCTATAGAAATCGTACTCTCGTTTTTGGGTTACATTAGAACTCAACAGTAATTTTAGTTTGTATTTAATTTAATAATTTATTTTTTTCTTTACAGAAAATCTAGTAAATAAGATTGATTATCTTGTGAATTATAAAATTTTTTTTATAAATAGAAATTAGTATTGGTAGAAAACTTCCAACCAGGGAATATAAATAGTTAGGATTCTCCTTCTCGGCAACATCATCAGAAAACTATCTACCACAACATGACCGCAACAGATTTGCAAAGCTACAAAGTAGTTGCTATAAAAAGAGAAGCGAAGGCTGATGCGAGATCAGTTGGCTATAACAAGAGCTGCTTAGTAATTAGAGGAATTATTTATTGTGCGCTAATGAGTATTCTTCTACCTAGTGAGTACTCGAAAGAGGGCTTCTAAGCCTTCTAGTCGTGATTGTTAGTAAAAGACTCTTCGTAGAGCCTGCGCTGCGAAGTCCTTTTACAGGAACAGCTTATCCTTTTTCGTCCTTTGGTGGTCGCGTGCGCGGTATTCCGGTGTTCGTATTAAGGATTCAGTGGGTAGAGAATCCTGCTTACAGGCTCTGCTAGCTCAGAGATATCCTGCGACAGGATAGTAGATATTAGATAAAGAGAACTTTATAACGTTAAGAAAAAAAGAAAAAACGTTAAAAAATTTTCAATACAAAATTTTTTACCGGAAACGGCTCTCTTTAGTAGTATTAGTAAATAGCTGACCAGTTTTGATCTTATGCTACAACCTTGATGTCTGATGTGACTGTTATTTGTATCTCATTCAAATTCTTCCTTTAGGCAAAGCACAAATTTCGGTCTGATCAACTCATCTAAAAAATTTGAATACTTTTCATATAAAATTTTCAGACGATTTGATAACTTGCGTTATAAAAACAGCCTCAAATTTCTAAATAAGCTTTTCCTGGTATTTTGAATAAATACTCCTGCTCCAATACCTTCAACCGGTTTTGAGACATTTGTTTAATATACATGAGTCTGAAATCAGGTTTGTGTCTGATTTGTTTCCTAATAAGCCTACATCGGTATGAAATTATGAAATGAAATTATGCGTGAAGTTGTATTTGCTCTGATAGCGATAGTTAGCACTTCTTTCAGTAATTTCTCTGGAAAGGGACGAAGAAGCATTTAATAGACTTGTATGCTAAACTGTGTTTATTTTAACTGCTACAAAGAAGCGCTAAAGCGACATCGTTGCTTAAAGATTAGATAGGATATATATGGGATCGGAAAAGAATATCGCAAACAAGCAAACTTACTTACACTTTCTACACCTAAAATATGCTTAATTTAGCTTATAGAGGCAAGCGTGGTTTTCTTTTAAATCATCTATTTATAGTCTAATCTTGTTTGCTAACGACTTCCTACTCATAAAGATCATAATTTGTAGGTTTATTATAGAATCATGATTTTTTACTAATAATTTATTTATTATACATTTAAAATTCTCTTTAACTTGTTTCCTTTGAATCACAGTGTAAAAATATTAACGTTAATTTCATTACCAACCCACTGTGCTTCCATTACTTTTACAAAGAACATCTGGGTGGTTTTGATTTATGTATGTTTATCATTGTTTTTACGTTTTTTTGCATTTTCGCTGCATTTCTGCTTAAAGTTCTTCTTTTTTTTTGTCTTACCAACATTTATCGCTGTGTATGATTATAAACAGGATATGCTGGATTTTTTTTTATTCCAAGTTACATTACATTGTAAAAGAGAAAAAAAAAAAGCCTCGCCATTGTCGCCAATAATAAAATTTTAATGAATTTGTGCAAATGTGCGTTTGCAAAAGGTTTGTTTTAGTGCGGCATTTTTTTTTTCGTAGCACGTTTAAACAACTCGAGAAAAACAGCAAAACAAAAAAAGGTGAAATTTGGTGACATGTACTCTAAGAACAAATACAAAAAAAAAAAAACAACAACTATAACCAGAAGTAAATAAATGTAAAGACTAGCTGGTAGATATCATGGTCATCATTGTCAGCATCATCATCATCATTATCATTTCGTCTTTTCAGATAGCACAAAACAAACGCACAATCACACGTCAACAAACCGGTGAATTGATTGTCAACAGACGTGCAAAAAGCTTAAGTTTTTATAACGTCTTCTGTTGGCTTAAAAATATATCTAAACAAGCACACACATACAGGGACTCACTTGCCAAAGCATTTCAACTTTCATATACTCACACTTTTTAAAATTACCGTCACTAGAAAGAAAAAAAAAACAAGGTAAAGTCCGCAGTGCCGATTCTTATATACCCTTTATTGTAGCAGCTGTTCATATTTTAATTTCAGACATTTTTATTACATAACCTATTTCTATAAGCAATAGAACTTCTTTATTCATACTTCGGGCACACATCACACTTCTTAGGCTTGTTTCGTACAAGCTTAGCATTATTTACCTAATCTCTTTAAAGAGTAGCTAGTGCACAGCTCTCTTTCTAAAGAAATTGCTGAAACAGGTGTGAAATTTGTAACCCTAAGCGATCACTGTCAGACCAAATACAACTTCACATTAGGTTATTTGGAACAGAACAGACCCAAACCCGGTGTCGGGTCACATGTATGGTACACAGGGGTATTTGATTTAAACCACAGAAGAAGCTTATTTGTCAGTATGGGTCAAGAGAACTTAGTTTTCCAAGCCGAAATACATGCCATAGAGCTCTGCCTAAGAGAGGAACAAGAAAGAGATACAAATAACAGTCACATCTATTTTCACTCGGACAGTAGAGCGGCATTACTGGCACTCAGTGCCTTTGAAATAAGATCAAAACTGGTCTGGCATTGCCTACAACTTCTAAAAAGACTAGCATCTAATAACAGGGTTCAGACGAACTCGCAATAAAAGGGAAGGCTAATATATTTATTGGCCCAGAAACATTCTGCGGGCTGTCTTGGAGCTCTATTAGGCTCATTTTTAGATAATAGTAGCTGGAAAGAGAATTGCAGCAACACTGACTGGAAGCAAACGGCATCAATGTAGTGAAAGCATTAATGCTATTCCGATTTTGGAAGAGAACAAAGGAATTACTTAGCTTGACCCGGTCAGAAACTTGCATCGTCACGGGATTTCTGACTGGACATTGCAGAGTATTGAAACACTTGGCGAATATGACGATCAGTCGAAATGGCCTCTGCAGGCTTTGTAACAAAGATGAAGAAAAAGCAGAACACATATTGTGTCACTGTAATGGTCTAATTTGGACCCATTTTCGCTACATAGGACAACATTACCTACAACCGTCGGACATGGCGGACAAATCACCCAAAGAAGTTTTTGAATTCTTAAAGAATACTAGACTTTGGGAGGATTTGTAACTTGAGAGTAGTGTCACAATAGGTCTATTTTGGCCGCAGTAACCAGGTGACTTGCCCCGCTCCTCATTATAATTCCATTCTAGTACATTGATTTCAATGAGATATTTTGGCTTAAAGGCTCTCTAGCTCGCTTTATCGTAATAAAAATCGCGTAACAGCAGAATTACTAAATGATATCAGCAAACTTAATATAAAATTCAGCAATTCGATGAACCATTTCTTTTTATTTATACGGAATTTATTAGAACAAAATTTTTGTTAAAAAAGATTTTTTATGGCATTATTAAGCCGTTGCGAATAATTTCACTAGGACCACACACAGCAATTTTAGTTGGGCAATTCTTGATTTTGTAGGAGAGGGAAGAAAGAAAAATGAAAAGGGGTACAAACTTGCTCGTATTCTACAATTCTCTTTTGTTCTCTCTTTGAATCTTTTAAAGCTGTAAAAAAAAAAGAAAAGAAGGTAGCTGAATGAATGAATAAGAATGCAAAAATTGCCGAAACAAAATTACTGTGTATACACACAGCGGCAATGCTAAAAGAGAATTAATAAAGAATTGCCCGACTAAAATTGCTGTATGTGGTCTTGGTCTTTTGACTTGAAAATGAATCATATTTATTTTAGAAAGACAGCCGAATATATATTTTTTTTATTCTTTTCTGAGCAACTTACATTTCAAAATTTTATCCAAAATACTACTTTAGTTAATTTCAGCAATTTTCCTCTACAAATAATGCGAATTTTTCTGAAAATTTAAAATTAGTAGCAACTTATTTTAATATTGTGCAGACAAAATATAAATTTAATCCAATTAAAGCTTGGACTTTACAGAACAAACTTATTTGCTTCTCTCTAAAAAAGAGACGTGAAGCGTAAAATAATTGTATTCAGAGATAAATTTTCTTCAACTTTAGTTTATGTATAACTAGTTGACCCCGCAAAACGTTGTCTTGCCTTAAAATTTTTATATATTCGATCTTCTTACACTAAGAAATCGTACTCATAGAGTAAGGAACCGTGCGAGACCGGCTAAAATCAGGTAGTGGGCAAATAAGCCAGATACCGACTATAGCGCTACCTGCCGGACCGATTTGTGACATTAAATCTTCCAAGATTATACATATAAACTTTCCTCTTGAATCACTCTATCTTTTAAAAAAAACTGCATCAAAATCCGTTGTGTAGTTTTAAAGATCTAAGCATACATACAGACATAGGGACAGACGCGGGAAACGACTTTGCTTTATACTATGTAGTGATTTATCTTCACTACAAAAGAAAAGAAAAATAAATAAATAGCTTCTTTAAGGCTATTTTGAACACGAAAAAAGGCTAGAAAAAATCTAAACCCTAAATCACAAATTTCGAGGCTAAATGTGAGAAAAAAAAGTTAAATATACTCTAAAATAACAAAGCTGGTGAGTAGCCTAATTTTTATTTATATTGAAATACTGATTTTTTATAGCGATCACTTTCGAAGAAATCCTCTTCTCCTCATCAGCATCATCTGTGTCCCCAGTTTTGGAATTATGTATTTTGTTAAGTTTATTAACTATTCAAGAAAATATAAATTCAAATCCATACAAAAATAAAAAATAAATTTATTTTTGAGAGTTGTGGACTGAATTGCCTTTCAAATCTATTTTTATTTAATTCTTACACAACTCCCTTAAAATAAATTTACTATTCAATGTTCTCCGGTTTTAAATGAAATCTCCCCGGAAAACTTTTATCTTTTATTGTCGTTTATTCTGAGCGAACTGCAATAACTAGAAACTTTTTAAAGTGAAAGAAAAGTAATTATTACAAATACATGATACCAGCATGCTGGTACAATATTAATTTTTTTGTAAATCGTTTCTACACTTCGGTTGGGAGAACTAAATTTGTTTCTAATTAAAATAATCAGTTGTGAACGTTGAATTGTTTAATCGGTCTTACAGGTAAAAATATTTTTAGAAGAGCTAAATTTTAGCTTCTTTTGGGGAATTTTGATTGCTACAACTAAAGAAATTGATTATCTCAACTGAAGTTTTGATTGGAAACAAATTTAGCTCTCACGACTTAAGCTGCTTTCTATATGTAAAAGAGGTCGAAATGAATGACTTAAATTTTTTAACAACTTTTTCTCTATTTGCCGCTGGATCTATTTCTTTTAATTTTTCTACCATTTTGTTTTACCATTTATTTTTTAGGAATTTTTCCCAAAACAAAATTTCACTCGCATTCATTATTATGTTTCCACGTAAAGAAATTTGTTTTAAATGAGTTAATGTACAATAGACCATAACAGCATGCTGGTGCAATTACACCGCAAGCACATACACATTCAATCGGCTGACACAATCACTTGATTGCCATGCATTTGGCCCTATAATAAGGAAAAATCGCTTAAGTCAACTTAAGTAAAAGCTTATTTTCCGGCGCAAATAATTCCATAACCTTTTATTTAGTGTTGCTTGAGGATAGTAGGGCTAATATACCATAATTAACAAGATGGTATATATTTTAAGGGTAGTAAAAAAAAAAAATGAAGCCTGAGCATTACACACATCTACAGAAATTAAATAAAAATCTAAAAATCTGTTGAATTTTTAAGTTTTCACCGCCAATTAAGGACCGGAACGCCCAGGCTGAATTTCAATATCAGGCTAACACCAATAACTGGTTATCTTCCTAAATATAAGGATCCCCAGTATATATTCATATATTATAGAGTGACACATGTACGGCGTAGAAATTACAAACGCAATCTCAAACATTTTCTACTCGTCTTACTTGCAGTGAAGCGTATAAAAAGAAAAGTTCCTGTGTACTGGATTTTATTGAGGCGGTTGGTTGTATTTACTTCTTTAGACGAAGAATAACACAACCACGCACACATGCACTTACACAATAAGCTGTAGTTAACAAAAAAGTAAAAATTAAATAAAAAAAAATTATAAGTAACCCAACCTTAGTTACTTCAATAATTGACTGACTAACGTGACTGACTGTATGACTGCTTAAAGTAACAACTAACTGATTACTACCAACCAACTACTTGTTGGCAGCAGCCTCATTAACAAAAAAAAAAAAAAAGAAAATGAAAAAAACCATGAGGTTTAAAGACACATAAAATGAAATGCAACCAACAAAATAAAATAAAAAATAAATTAAAATAACGCTTTTAATTGTTGCGTACATACGCATCATTGTTAACTGTCATAAACGTTTTATGTTTATGCGATTGTTTCTGAAACTGACAACAAATGTCCAAGATTTTTTACGTTTTATATTTTACAATCATACTCAAAATCATACTCATCATATCTTATGCATGAATTTTATATTAGCCAGACGCTTAAAAGAATTCGCATTTTTATTCTGCAACACTTTCATATGAAATGTAGCGCCCCAGCATACGAATACATCAACAACAACAAGATTATTGAGTGAATTGCGACAAGTCAATTTTATACTTAAGAAGACTTAAGAAATTTTTTCTTATTAGCACAGACTTAATGCATTTTTTAGTTCATTTAAAAAAAAGTAATCGTACATGTCCTGTATTCCAGACGGATTTGAAAAAATGTGGAATTAATTTTTTTTCTTTTTATTAAATGAAAACTTTTATGTTTTTTTTTAAATCTAAAGGGTGTTTTTTATAGACGTATAGAACTTTAAATTGCAATAAAACAACGATGGATTATTCGATTGACATGAATTTTATTTATCCGAAAGATAATCTTGTGGCATTACTTTTTAAATATGATTTCTGGCATATGACCGCCACGGCTGGCTCGGATGTAGTCCAATCTGGACGTCCAATTTTCGATGACTTTTTCCAACATTTGTGGCCGTATATCGGCAATAACACGGCGAATGTTGTCTTCCAAATGGTCAAGCATTTGTGGCTTATCCGCATAGACCAATGACTTTACATAGCCCCACAGAAAGTAGTCTAGCGGTGTTAAATCACAAGATCTTGGAGGCCAATTCACAGGTCAAAAACGTGAACTTAGGCGGTCACCAAACGTGTTTTTCAATAAATCGATTGTGGCACGAGCTGTGTGACATGTTGCGCCGTCTTGTTGGAACCACAGCTCCTGGACATCATGGTTGTTCAATTCAGGAATGAAAAAGTTAGTAATCATGGCTCTATATCGATCACCATTGACGGTAACGTTCTGGCCATCATCGTTTTTGAAGAAGTACGCACCAATGATTCCACCAGCTCATAAAGCGCACCAAACAGTCAGTTTTTCTGGATGTAACGGTGTTTCGATATACACTTGAGGATTAGCTTCACTCCAAATGCGGCAGTTTTGTTTGTTGACGTAGCCATTCAACCAAAAGTGCGTTTCATCGCTATGGACGTAGTGTGCGATACGTATTCCGCACAGAACCATTATTTTCGAAATAAAATTGCACTATTTGCAAGCGTTGTTCAGGCGTGAGTCTATTCATGATGAATTGCCAAACGAAACTGAGAATCGGTCGCCATCTTAAACAGTAATGCCAACTTAAAGTTCTATACGTCTAGATAAAACACCCTTTACCAATAATTTCGCCCCAAAATAAAGCAAAAACAAAATTTTAAAAATATTAAAATGGACCACATAACTAGTAGTTATGAGGTACTGAATTTTTCAATTCGGATTCGGAATACAGAACAGCACTGAATTTCCTATTTTAAGCAAATTTATTGAAGTAAATTTCCTAAATATTTTTAAAATTTCTTCCCTTTAACGACAAGAAAATGTACTGAACTGAAATCAAGTTTATAATAAACTAAAATTCACTTCAAACTTTGGCTTCAGTGCAAGCAATAACTATTCATACACACATGGCATCTCAATACGGTTATATAGGGTCCGCCAATAACTTTTTTTTTTTTGAAAATGCTATAAAAACATCGAATGTAGCTTCGGCTGTGTGGCACATAGCGCCGTCCTGTTGAAACCAAATGTTGCCAATATCCTCCTCTTAAATTTTTGTGAGCAAAAATTAGTTCAACATGGACCGATAACGATCGCCATTGACTGTAACGGCCACTCCTTGCTCATTTTCGAAGAAAAATGGCCCAATTATGCCTCTGGACCAAAATCCGCACCAAACAGTGACTCGTTTTGGGTGCGTCGGCTTTTCAATTTATGCGTGCGGGTTTTCTGTGCCCCAAATACGACAATTTTGCTTGTTTACATACCCGCCAAGATCAAAATGAGCTTCATCTGAAAAGATGATTTTTTTGGCAAAATCGGCATCTTCTGTAAGGTGATCGCAGGCCCACTTAGCGAAGCGAAAACACAACCATATTCTTTTAGCGGAAGGATAAAACTAATTATCTTTCAAATCAGACATGAGCTAAGTGTTACCATTCACGAAATAACCACTAGTTGAAAAAAAAAAAAAACGTTCGATGGCAGACCCTATACTATATGAAGTAGGCTGCATGTGCTCGAAGTGTACTACTTAAATAATCTGTTGTTGAAAACCAACTTTTTTTTATTTTTAAACGGGAGGTTTTCAATCTGTGTGTTGAATAAAATTTCTTGATTTTTACAACAAAATTAAAATGAATGAACTTCTTTAGTGCTCTGGCCAACTCTAAGGAGCAAGAGACCAAGTTATTCAAAATATTCCTATTAAATTTGTTGTTGTTTTTATTGGTTTTATACATTTCGTTGTTGCATTCTTTTGCAAAACCTTCGTGTGTTTTAATTAGCCCAAGCAGCTTGGCTTTCAACATTAACGCTCAATTCTTTTCAATTAAACACAAGCTTTAGATGCTGCTGCATTTTATTTAAAAATTAAATATTTTTTTGCTAAGCTTTTTTCATATTTCTGTTTTAATTTTTGTTGTTTTTGATGAACCCAAATGATGGTTGGATGGTTGGTTGTTTGGTTGCCCATGTTACTGATTCTGGTTACAAGGAAGGAGAAGAAGGTGCAGCAGCTTTGAACAAAATTTTTTATTTATTTAAACCTTTTTCACTGTTCCATAAACAGTTCGGCTGGGTTTTTTGTTTGTTAAGCCCATCAGTAAGTAAAGATTTGTTGTGTCTGTCTGTTTCGTTTGGTTGAAGGAAAGTTGTTAATTTATGATTTTTGTTTTTATGACATAAATTCAAGTTAAAAAGAAAAAAAGTAGAAGACAAGCAAACATACTTGAAATTACATTGAAAAAACATATTGTGGATGATGGAGCTTTTCAAGCTGAGCGGCTTCTGTGGACGCCAGCAAAGAGTATTTGTATCTGTTGAAGACATCAGTGTCATTTTCAAGATTATTGTTGAACAGTGCAACTTGCTATTTTTATAGTTTGTATGGGAAACTGTGTGTGCCAACTCTTTCTCTCCTCCTCTTTCTCTTTTCTTGTTACCGATTGCCCATGTCTTGTGCACATGTGCTGGCTTGACTGGCTGGTGACTTTTCAAGTAAATATTAAATTATGATAATTTTGCCAGTAAATGTAATTAATAATAATTGCATATATTAAAGCTAAACAAAATTAAATTCATATTTATTTCTCTTACATTTTTAAAAATGGCTATTTAAAATGCTTTCAGGAAATAAACGCATATGCTGCTGGAGCTTCTTTCCTTCTCACTCTTCCTCTCTCTCTCTCTCTCTCTCTCTCGTACTCTCTCCTTTACGTTTCTTCAATAAATTTGTTTTGGAAATGTTTTGTAATAAAATTAATATTTATTACTGTAAGCTGTGCCAAGAAGTGCACAATGATGTTGTAAATATTTAAAATTTTTATTTATTGACAATTTCGTTTCATTAAAATTTATAAGACAGACCCAGTTAAACTCAATAGGATTCATAAGATGATTTAAAGGCATGCTTGGCATGTTTTTTGTTATTATTTGGTTTTTTTCTATTTATTGTCATTGTAGCACAATTAGGTGTCAGATAGTTACTGTGAACGATTAAGTTAGGTTGCACAGGGCGCGCAAGCTGGCTCACTTGGATCCTCCGATGTGGGTCCTTTGTGATATCTGTATAAAGGGAAGTGAAGAAGGATAGCACTAGAGATAAAAAAGTGAAAAGAAATAAATAAAAAGACAAATAGAAAAAGATGAGTCCGTCACTTAAAGCAATTGCTACTCCTAACGAAGTCATATATCATGTCGACCCTTCAGGTAGCGCTTCCTAAATTAGTCGTTTGATGGCAACCGCATTCTCCCAGCATGGTTGCCAAAATTGCAGTTGCCTGTTGCTACCGTTAAGTCATTTTTCAACTGGGCTCTCTAGAGTCTCAGTAAATCTCTGCTGCAATTGCTATCTAGCCTTTGCCAAGCCATCCTCGCTATATTGGACGATCATTTGTTTCTAAATATGAACTGTGCTCTTCTCAAAAATATACTCTCGATCTGGCAGTCTCTACCCTGCCCTGCGGCAGGCGCTTCGCTAGCTGTCAATTTTTGTTTACTTCCTGTGCAGCCATTGTTTTTATGCTCAAAATACTTTAAATTTCTTCCTTATTATTTGACACATACGAAAGTGCTGCTTTTGTAATTCAGTCTTTGTTGTAGGGAATGCTTTACCGTGTATACTGTTCTGCCATACTCAATAACATAAATATAATTTTTTTTGTTTTGTGACAACCACTCCTATGAATGTCAAATACAACAACCAAAAATAGTACGGATATCGTGTATAACAACCAAAAATGCTACGGATACCGTGTACAGCAATAAAAATTTCAATAAAAAGCACAGACAACAACGAAACGCTTAAAGTTCACATTAAAAGTGAACAGTGAGACAAACTTGGCTTTTGTTTATCGCACACTTTGTTATAGTCTATTTGCAATACTCAAAAGCCATTATTTGTCTGATAACTTCTTACTGTTAGTTAGTCTTGGGTAGTACACGAACGAACTATTCCCATTGTACTATTCACTTACTTGAACTGAACGAGCTAGTCAGTGTTTTGAATTCCTATAGTTTATTTGCTTGTTCTTCATTTTAAATAAACGAACGAACTAAACTTAAACGAAAATATAAAAAATTTTTGGAATTTATTTTGTTGTTTTACTTTCTATGTTATTTTCGTAAAAAATTCCTTTCAACCCCTATTCGATATCATTTTTAATAATAAAGAACGTTCAATGAAAATCAAAAGTATAAGTGATAAAGATACAAAAGATCAAATGAACTAAATGAACGAACTATTCCTTTTTAATTTTTGAACTAAGAAGAGCGTTCACTAAAATGAACTACGGATCACAAGTCTACTGTTAGTTATTGCTTTTGTAACAATGGTCTTTAATGTATTTTTTTATTTGCTACGCAGAGCCTTTAATGGTCTATTCAAATTGTGCACTTAAATCTTCTTCAGGTAAAGTAAAATTTTGTTGTTCATTTGAAATTCATACTGATGATATTATGTTGACCAAGTAGCAAACATTTGTGAAGTCTAAATTTATTTCATAAATCAAGCCGCTGTCGCGTGTGGCTTATTAAAATCGTATACTTTCGGTGGCCAATTCGAATCATCTCTTTGTGAGATGAGCATGCCCTTAACTCTTTCCACAGAATGTCCAATTTATCATGAGCTAAATTTCACTGGTGTCTACATCCCTCAAATTAAACCAAAATAAGTTGGTTATTTATCGACCAATAATATTTGACTTTAGCACTGATGACATGATAGACATCCTTCTCATCTATTTCGATGCCCCCCTTCATATGGATTTGAATAGACTAAGTTCTTGACATCAAATTTTAGAGATATATAGAAAGCTCGGAAGCCTCAATTGAAAGATCCGCTATTTCAAAGGGCAAGTTATTCTAAAATTTTTAGTGAACTCAGAATTCTTAACGATAAAAATTTTTCTGGTTTGCACTAGTTATTTCTATTTATAATAATGCAGCGTTCTCTATTTTTTAATTGCCATAAAAAAGAAAAATAACACCAAAATATGATTACCTCTTTGTAACCGTAATTGAAATAGTCGATTGAAAAAATTTAAAAAATCACCTATCTTATTCTGAAAGAACAATTAAGAAATTCATGCGCCTGTTTGCTTATAAGTTTGAGCAACTTACACATAGATTTATTGCCACTGATGCTTAAAAAGGCATTAAAACTGAAAAGACAATAACTCGAAAATATTCTATATAGAAAAAAATTAGTACTAAGTTCACGATGCTTTCTTCAAAATTCTATTCAGCATGAGTGGCATTAATACACACGCAAACGTTAGATTATTTAGAAAGTGAAGTTTTCCCAAACTTCATAAGAGAACTCAAGTGATCGCTATTTTTTATAATACAGTAACAGAACAAAGTTAAATTTCTCACTCTGCGAATGTTTGCCGACTCTGGAGAGGTGAATAAACTATTTACTGTCGTGATTGTAAGTTTTCGCATACAAATCGCTTGTATGCTTGGAATCAGACGTTTGAGACAGCCCCAGTATTGTCTGTTACTGATGATGCCATACCTTTTATGTTTTAAAACAAGTAAATACAAGTTGCTGGTTACTCGTAAAGAAAAATGTCACGGTATCTCACACTAAATAATTTACCTCAAAAGCAAACTGTAGCTTGCGATTAAAAAAAAAAAACTAAAACAAAGAAGAAAATTTATTCAACAAATCAAGCATAAATATTCAACATAATCTTAATAATTTTTAACATTATTCATTCATATTTCACATTTGCTCACTCACATTAAATCAAAATTGAACATCATCATTAATCATTTATTTACGGTATGAATGACAACATCTTCAACAGCAACAACAGGCACAAACATTAAGATTGTATGTTATTAAAGAACCTGTTGAAATGTTTTAATCTACGAGTATAAATTTATTCACAACTAAAACAACGAATATTTCAATTCAATTCATTCATATCCATTTCATAAAACAATTTTGCTGTTGACATTTTACAGCCAGTAAATAATTTATTTTCTCACGATATCGTTTCTTGAGTTTCTATAAGTGATTTACAATAACGAATAACATGATATTTTGTTAAACAGATTTTATGTCCTGTAGAACACACATTTGCACACAGGCATACACGCAAGCGCAGTTAGTAAAAAAACAAACCTTTTAAAAACTCATTAAATCGTAAACAAGGACATGCATAGCTATTCTGTGAATGAATAAATAAATAACTGAATGGAGGATTCATCTTTCTTTTTTTTAGAGCATCACTTACCACGTTATGGCAAAATGGTCTGCATAACTACAATTATAAAAGGGGAATGCATCATTTTTATATTTAAAAAAAAATTTTTTTGTGTTGACCCAAATAAGTAAATGAACTTCTTTACGCTGCTAAGCCTGTCCAAATTGAGAGTGTGGAGAGTGCGTGGAGAGTTTCATACAACAAAGATGAAATTAAATACAAATTTTTAAAATAAAATTTGCTGCATTTCTTAACTAAATTTAAAATTCTTTATGTTGTGACTGGACGAGAGAAATAATATCATTAGATGCAAGCATGACACTGTACACCTGCCAATAATATAATAAATCTATACTCACTCTGATATTTTTATGAGTAGAAAAACCAATTTATTATACCCAGACCCCCGACCACGTTTGTGCTCACTTTTGACAACGCATGGTGTCATTTTAACAACACATTATTACCAACATGGCGTTGCAAAATTGACAATGTATGGTGTCAAATTGACACCATACTGGTGTCGTAATGACTCCATATCAAAATACAGGAACTGTTTCAAAAATGTATAATCCTCAGCTTAGTACTGAGAACGAGCAGAATAAGCTGCCTAAGCAGTAGAATAGTTTTCATACAAAAAGAGTAAAATCTCGATCGCTTTCCATCTATAATTTTTGCTCGAAATTTCTTTACAAATTTTATTTTTTTTTTAAATATCATTAAATTTTCGTAAAAAATCAGGGAATAGAAGCTGCTATTCAAATTGTATTGAAAGTTCGTCGAATTGACAACATTTGTTAGAAAAATTACAACATGCGTTGTCAATTTGACAACATTTGTTACTAATTTGACAACGTTTGTTGTTAATAGAGTAAAATCGTTGCTTTTTTTTTCAAAGTTGACCACCAACCGTTGTCGATTTGTATACGCTTGTTAAAAAATTGAAAACACTCGTATTCAACTAAATTGACAACAGGATGGTGTCAAAATGACCACATACGTTGTTGATAGCGCAACGCGATTTTTGGCTCAGTGTAGAGTCTGTTGTTCATTACAATCTTCAACTTAATCTTCATTTAGATCAATACAATTTGTTCATCGTTTTTCCAATTTTGATGATTTTAATACAAAATTGAAGTGATGCTGACTATCATTATTTCCTTGTTCAAGATATAATATTTATAATTTATTTGCTCTTGAAAATGCTGTCAAAAATCAAAATTTCCTGATACTCATCAGGTAAGATTTATCATTCTGAGGGTCTTATCCCGAAGTAGAACATTCAACATCTTCAGGTTGTAAATAAATATTTTAGTAAAATATCGTGTAATAAAAAAAACTTGATTTTACACGTTTTAATTTTGTTGGAACGAGAGAAAAGAGCCATTTAGAGATTCTATTTATGCAAATATGAAATTACCAAATGCATTAAGAAATCAAAAATGCATTCATTTTTTAAACCTGTTGATAACAAAATGCAAAAAGTAAGAAGAAAACCGAAAAGAAACAAAAAGGGTAACGGTTGCTTAGCTGCAATTAACAAATCAGGATGATGGTATGTTAAACTAAATACAAGTTAATTATAAAAATATTAAATTTTGTTTGGTTGGCTTATTATGTGGACAGGAAATTGAGCTGTGAGTGACAAAATTAACTTCAGGGATTCCTATTTGCTTTCCCCTTTTTTTACATTTAAAATTTTTATTTCTTCTTAATTGAAAAGGTTTTAAATGATGTTTAATATTAATTAAATAAGAGATTCAGCAATACAAAAACAAAAACAAATAACGATAAAATTTTTTAGTTGAAACGAAACAGCATAGCCAATTCCCTCCTTAAAAATAGCCTTTAATAATAAGGAAACATTGTTTTAGCTTTAACAAATGTCTTGTCATATTTAATGTGTTGGAGCCCTTTTCTTTGTTTTTGGAAATGATTTTTTTGGTGAAAAATTTTTTATTTAATATTTTTTCTGCCATAAAATGTATTTTATTTGTATGTAAATAAATAAACGAGAAAACTTTATTTTCTTAAAGGCAGAGGGGTGAGATTCAATATTGGCATCAATAAAAATGAACAACATTTTAAAAGAGAGTTGCTTTAAAGACTGTTAATATTTTGTGTCTCAGTAAGAGTGCACTTTTTAAATGTACTGTAATTTTTTGTGCAATTGTCAATTCTGAAATTTGACAGCTATAACATACGTTTATTCCCATTAATAAAAATGAAACGCTTTAGCAAAGAACAACTCGTTATAGTTGTGATGAAACAAAGTGAAGTCAATACCAATTTTTCAAAAAAAGTCATCTCTGATAAAGTGCATTTCCATCTAAATGTCTTAGTGAAGACACAAAATTGTCAAATTTGGGGGCTAAGAAAATCCATGAGAAATAAATCCACCCACAACGAGCAACTGTCTCGTACGGATTTTGGTCAAGCCTTACTTCTTTTTTAAGATGACAACAAAATTATGGTGACAGGAATATGAGAACGGAGTTCTTGTGACTTCAGCTGCAGCATGTGGTTTCAGCAAGACAGTGCCACAAAGCTAGTGAAACAATCGATTTATTGCAGTTTGAAATTAAAAGTTTCACTCTTACTAACAAACGTTGTCAATTCGATACCAAAATGGTGTCATTTTGACACCGATATGGAGTCATTTCGACACCAATATGTGACTTTTATTTACTTTTTTCAAAAGAAATAGACTTACCTTACGGTTTCTCAAAGTCCTGTATAAATAGATTATAAATTTTGAGGAAAGTTTTAGTGAAACCAGTTTGAAAAAGAATTATTTGCGATTTACAAAAAAAGCCTGGGGCAAAATTATGTCTCTGAATACCAATCGAACTTTCAATACAATTTAAAAAACAGCTTCTAATCCCTGCTGTTTTACTAATATTTTTTAATAAATGAAATTTGTAAAGAAATTTCGAGTAAAAATTATAGATTGAAATCGATCGAAATTTTACTTTTTTTGTATGAAAACTATTCCACTGCTTAGGCAGCTTATTCTGCTCGTTCTCAGTACTAAGCTGAGGATTATACATTTTTGAAACAGTTCCTGTATTTTTTGAGAGAAATGACTGGAAACGTCCTGTCTTTACTTCCTGTCATTCTAAGTTGTCTCTTAAATGAGCTTAATTAAGATGGCAAGTTGTAAAGTCTATTGAATTTGTTTGAATACCAAAGAAAATTTAAATTAGTAGCGAACTAACAAGGAAACTTTTTAAAAAGATATATTTTTAGAAAGTTTCATTTTGTTGCTAAAAATTTTATTTTATAGACTTCTTGTTGCTGTGCTACGCAACAAAGCCAATATGTCAACAATACAAACATGACATGACCTTCACTTAATAACAAAGCTAAATTACTAAATTAATCTACATAATTATTGAAATAATTTTGGACAAATAGTTGGGGAGCATTAGCTACAGCTGCTTTTACGTATTAAGAAAAAGAAACAGAGTATTATCACAGTGGGATACCCTGATATTTAAAAAATTTCTTACCAGTTTCATTAGAGTCGTTTTTTTAAACGCAACGAAACAGCAGAAAGATAATGAAACCTCTCATGATCATCTATCATTTTGATACCTCCATAAGGGTAGGAAAGAAGATAAAGCAAACTCGCTTTTATTCCCAACAAGCAAACTGGTAGGAGTTTATGAAATTATTTTCTTTTTGTTTTTTAGAAAGAAAAGAAATTTAATAGACAATAATTTTTTTTATTTTTATTTTTTTTTGTTAAGGTGCAGAGATAATGAAAAAATAAAAATAATAAAAAACTAAATTATCAGGGGAGGTAACAAAACAATTTTCAGCTATTAAATTAATATTTGAAACGGCTGTCTACTAAAAAAAAACTAAATAAATGAATAAAAAAAAAAAAATTTTTAAATTAAAAAAAGACCCCGAAACAAAGGTGTAGGAAGATGCGTAGCAACGACAAAACTAATCAAAAGTAAGAAAGAAAGAAAAAAATATTAATCCTTAAACACAAAAGAATTTAAGAAAAAAAAAAAGAGTTTTATTTTCTTAAACTCTTTAATCCTTGAAACAAAACACACGCAAAATATGCTGGAGCAAAAAAACATTTCCACTAAGCTGGTTTTTTATTCTATTTTTGGCTTTACTGCTGTAATACTGTTCTGTCTTTCTTTTTTCTATTAAACGTGCGGGCCCAGGAAGCAGTTGCTAGAAAAGGCTTAACTTTATTTTTTTGTTTAGCAAAATTTGGCGGTTTGGTGGTATTTTTGTGGTAAGTAAAATACATATTTTTCATTTGTTTCTTTGTTTATGCTTTAAAGGCTTTAAGTAAGCAAGCAAATTATAATACTTACCAGGCTAAACTAAAAAAACTAAACACAAGATGCACAGGATACATCTGGTTTTAATAGTAAAAAGAATAATAAGGACTATCAAGTAATAACAAACAAACTAAATAATAAAAATGAAATCCCCATGAATCTATTTAATAACTTAAAAGTAAAAAAAAAAAAAACGAAAATCTATAGCCACAAACCTAAAAAAACATTTCAGTTTGATTTGCTATAAAAAATTGATTTTAATTCTTGTAGAAATTGCGTTTATTACACACTTGAGTATAAAGTGTACATTATAAAATTCTGGAAGATACATGTCTTCCAGTTGAGGCCAGAACATTTCCTTTATCATATTCCTGTAAGGAATACTGTTCACAGTCACCACAATTTTGGTATCAACTTCAAAAAAATAAAGCCTAACCAAAATCTGCACCTCATGGACTACAAATTCGACAATTTTGTGTATTCACAAAGCCACTAAAATGGAAATGCACTTTAACAGAGATGATGACTTTTTTCTAAGAATTTCACAAAATAATTAATCGGAACATGTCTTAAGAATCTCACACAAAAAATTACAAGTCTTTCAAAAATACACATCACTACATAGTATAAAACAAAGCCGCTTTCTCTGTCCCTATATCCCTGTGTATGCTTAAATCTTTAAAACTACGCAACAGATTTTGATGCGGTTTTTTTTTAAATAGATAGAGTGATTGAAGAGGAAGGTTTATATGTTTAATCTTGGAAGGTTTAACATCACAAATCTGCCCGGCAGGTAGCGCTATAGCCGGTATCTGGCTCATTTGTCTACTACCTGTTTTTACCCGGTCTCGCACGGTTCTTTACTCTATGAGTACGATTTCTTAGTGTAAGAAGATTGAATATATAAAATTATTAAGGCAAGACAACGTTTGCCGGGTCAACTAGTCCTTTATAAAGGATTGAAATGTCGTACGAGAGGATCATGTTTTCTTTTCTTATAAAAAAGTTTTTGCACTTACAGTGCAAAAATTCTACAGGAATTTCCCTAGAAATTTTATTCAATAAACCTTCAATAAAACAAAATTTAATTATTTTATTTTATTTGACATAAAACAGCATAATATGTCAAAGAGTACATATTTTAAAACGACTTTTGAAATTGTTATCGTAAAGCAATAATTTAATTTGTCTAACACCCTTCATTACGCAGTTTTAGTGCAAAACCTTCATTAGTCTTTACTTTCTGTGCCGTGCCGTTCTGTCACATATTTTTTGTAACGGGTGGAGCAAAAAATTTTCATAAAAATTTTATTTGGTCTTTAAATTGTTTTTTTTTTGCTTGGAAAATTATATCGGCTAAATGGTGACCGCGATTCGATATGCAACTTTTGGCTTATTTTAAGGCATTTTTCATGACTTCCTGTAACATCTCAGACTGAATTTCTTTAATTTCATGACCAATATTATCTTTAAGATGTTTAATGCATGAAACATCTTAAATTGACGATTCTGTGTTCCCCAAAACTGATTGTTCTGTTTATTGACTTGGGCTTCATCGCTCATTATCAATTTAGACGAAAAATCTTCAATTTCACCAGACACCCTTAGGATTGCATTACTGTACTAAACTCGTTGATCAGGATCTCTCGGTAGCAATTAAATTTTGTACGGAAACATTTTCAAATCAGTTTTCATAATTCGCCTTAAACTGCGTGCAGAGATGTGTAACTGGGAACCAGTTCTCCAAATTGATGTTTCTAAAGACTCTACAACACTATCGCGCACCAGAGCCACATTTTCAGCATTACGAGACGTCCGTTGTCTTCCGAAATAAGGCCTGTCTGCTGTCGTATTGTACTGTCGAAAACGATAAGTTGTGGTTTTGTGAGGATTAGAACTATTAGGATAAATTTGACGCAATTTCTGCTGGGTGGCAATAATGAAACGATTATTTTCAATAAATAATGTCACTTGGCGCTTGGCGAGTCTACTATGAGCAGAACACAAGTTCAATTGTGGTATAAACGGTTTAAGGAAGGCCGAGAAGATGTCAATGACGATGCTCGTCTTGGTCGCCCGAGCACGTCAACAACCGATGAAAACATTGAAGCAGTGAAGAAAATGATTTTGGATAATCGTCGAATCACTATCAGAGAAGTTGCTGAGGATGTCGGCATATCGTTCGGCTCATGCCAAGTAATTTTTACGGATGTTTTAGGCATGAAATGTGCGGCAGCGAAGATTGTTCCAAAATTGCTGAATTTTGACCAAACAAATCGTCGCTTGTTCGTAATTTTTCGGCTAAAAACAACACCGTAATCATGCTTCAGCCACCGTATTCACCGGACTTGGCCCCCTGAGACTTGTTCCTGTTCCCAAGATTGAAGAGACCCGTGAAAGGAAAGCGTTTTGCTTCGATTGAGGAGATAAAAGAAAAATCGAAACAGGAGCTGTTGGCGATACCAAAAAGCGCATTTCAGAAGTGTTTCGAGGATTGGAAAAAACGCTCGCATACGTGTATTATATCTGAAGGGGAATACTTTGAAGGGGACAAGATAGTTATTGATGAATAAATAAATTTTGTCTAAAATCCAAATTTTAAACAAAAAATATTAATTAAAAAAGTATTTGATCCTGGCAATGTATGTCCAATTTATTATTATTGAAATTATAAAGTTAACGAAAAAAGAGAATTGTAAAATGAAAAAAAAAAATACAAAATTGATTTACTTATCAACTAGCATCCAACCGGTGAACTTCTCACCAGCATTAATAAACTTATTGAATACTAAACCAACTATTTTAATTCAACCCTAATTTCTATACTTTGTCATATCAAGTATACAAATATATATATATAAAGAAAAAAACAGAGACTTTCCACAGACCAGCTAACTACAGTCCACTCTAAATAATACCAAGCGCGAAGTGGTAATCCCTCAATCTTTTTCTTCAAATTCTTTTTGAAAAAATTTAAAATAACATTTATTTTTTGATCATACCTCGTATATCCGACAGTCTGTAGTTTTTGTTATATTTATTAAATAAAATATAATTTTTTTGCACTAGAATTATAAGCTTTTCGTCATACATTTTCAAACTGTTTTGTTTTTTTTTCTACCAAAACTAAAGTTTAAATGAATTCAACAAACTTTCACAAAATTTATTGTAGCTGTCAGTTAATGACTTTGTCAAAATCTATTTTCTACAGTTTGGCCATAATGGCACAGAGCGAAACAAGTTTTTCATTAAACCAAATTGAATTAGCTGATTCATAACAGAACAGAACGTAAAGACTAATTATGACTTTATTTCATTGAATCAATTTTAATGTAATATTTTCATTGGATTTACGAAACATTTTCTTTCAGTGAATAGATATCGGATCATAATAATATTAATTTAACGAAAGATGTTTAAAAAAAAAATTATTTTTTTAACCCGAAACGACTTAACATTTTTGGTGCATCATCGAACTTCTCTAAAATGGAATGGCCACAAATGTAATCAAAAATCTTTTTAGCAAAAAATTTATTAAAAAAATTAACTCTTTAATCACTGCTTTGTGATCGATTATATCATCGGTTTCTATTACGAAACAAAGAAAAAAATCTTTTTGTTCGTTACGAATGAAATCATGATCATTTAGTTACTCACTGTGTATTATGTAAAGCAAAAAACCAAGATTTAAAGATTTTAAAATTGTTATGTAAATAGAAACAGAAATGCAGTGGATAAGATTTTTTCTCATGCGGTAATTAACTATTTGTTTATGTGGATGAGTTGCAAGTATGCAAATCGCAAAATTTTATCATCTTTACAAAGTATTTTATTGGCCAACTTTTTTATTTTGTAATTAAAAAAACCAAAACTGCCTAAAAGTGTATGACTACAAGTCATTAAATTGAAAAATAAAAAAGCAAGCACACACACTCAAAATACATTTTAATTAATAATAAAACAAAATCATTTGCAGCAATTGGCAACAAACAAACAAAAAATACATTAAATTGCACGTAAAAACTATTAAAAAAATTTAGAGGAAAATATCAAGAAACAGAAACATTCAATTGTTTATTTTAGCAGCAACTTTATTTTTGTTACAAGTTTTTACTTGGGATATCTATTGGTTAAAAGTTTCTTTTTATATTTCGTTTTGTTGTGGAATTTAATGAGGAATAGTTTTGGTGTGAATTAAAATCATTCTTTTTTTTATAAATTTTTTTAAGCTTAACTTGAATAACTTTTTTTCTTACTTTTGAATTTCAACAAGAAGAATGTATTTGAACACGAATTCGCATAATAAATAATTAATTAAGTTCTTCTTACAGTTAAATAATAAAAATTCCTCTTCTAATTGCCTGTCGGCATTTTTTTTTTTTGGTGCTTAAGAAATTAATGTTAAATTTTAATTAAAAAAAATATGTGGTAACGAAGGGTTTTATATAAATATCCAAGCCAACATTTAGAAGCTTTTTTTGATAAAAATCACTAAGCTAACGGCCTAAAAATAATAAATTGATTTTAAAAATGTTTAACATTTTACATGAAATTTTTCTTAATCCATTTTAAGTGAGTTTCGTTGTCACAGATCAACAATGAATCGCTATTTTGCTATTTATACCCTATTACGAGTGTCGTAAAGCATATATCTGGAGCTGGCTGTTTTCATCACGATAACGACATTCGTAATAAGGCCTTTTTTAAATAGAAGTGGGTAGACATTATTGAAATTCAACTACTCTGATATACTCATACTCACAACAACTTTGATTTATAATTATTGGAAACAATAAATATGAATGGCACTTCCTCAAAATACTCATACAAAACATAAATCGTTTTGGATCATGCACAAGCATATTTGAAAAACACACATCACTAAACACATGTGTAATATTTCATACTTGACAGTGCTTGTAAGCCATTTCAAGTATGCTTCTGCAGACCTTTAGTTTATAAGTTAACCTCAAATTAACTTATAAGGGTGGTTAAATTTTAAGGGCCGATGTTGAGTGTGAACCACACCAAAACATTAAGTTTTTTTCTGCATTTCATTTGACATTTTTTAATTTCAGACTCAGGGCTGTCATAGAATCCAAGTCGGTTTAGCTAATTGTAGGTTTTGCAAACCAATATTGGTTTCATTTGGTGTCATGAAACCAAGTCGTTTTTGTTATTTTCGAACACAAATAAAACCGATGTTCGAATCGGTTGTTCTATACCTTAGTTTATTTGTATGAAATTGTTTATGTAAATGTTTGATAACAATTTTGATAAATCGTAAGAGTTTTCGTTTAAATAAAAATAAAAACGTGTTTTTTTACTGAAAATTTTTAATATAAAATATATAATTTGTGTCAGTGAAATAAAATCACTTTTGCCGTTGTAGGATTTTTATTATTAGAAGAATAAAGCTCACAGAAAGTAAAAAGAATAATCATAAATTAGCGGTTAAATAAAGAAGCTTTCCGTTTACATCTTTTTGCCGTGAGCCTGTGCCTTTTATTGATTCAGCCAACTGTTATCAAAGAGATCATACAGTTGGCTTATCAAGTTTTGTAAATCCCTTAGCAATGTCAGGATATTTTTCTGTAAAATGCATAATTATTGAGTTTTAAGTGCAATTTTTTTTTCTGTTAGAGAAAAAAAAATTATGAGTAAAAATTTATTTTTGTAGAATTAATATTAATTTACTTAAATTTGTACTAAATATCTAAATGCAGGTGAATTTTTAATGACAAAAGTCCGTTTTAGCCACTTGCTTTATTTGAAATTAAACAAGCCAATAACACTGGTTTCTGTGACACCTAAAACCGACATTAATTCTAGTTCTAAAATAAAACCGACAACATTGGATTTCATGACACCAAAGTAATTTTTTTGTCGGTTTCAAATCCAATACCGACAACATTGGATTCTATGAAAGTTGAAAATGGGCGTTCAAATCAAAATGCATATTGTGCACTTCGTGATTATTTCTTTCTCAGTTATGAGGCACATTTTCACCTCAGTGGATTCGTCAATAAGCAGAATTGCAAGAATTCAAGAGCTAAAGGATGAGATAATTCGGCACATTAACGGCATAGAACCTCAACTATGCCTCAGCGTCATTGAAAATTTGGACCATCGGATGGAGGTGTGCCGTCGAAATTGCGGAGGCCATTTGGCCGATATTTTGTTCCATACATAATTGAACCATACCATATTATCAATATAAAAATAAATGACAATAATTTCCTAAATAATTTGTGTTTTATTCAAAATCAACATCAGCCCTTAAAATTTAACCACCCTTTAATATTAGAAAAATACTTTTAAGACTACCAAATGGTTCAAATCACTTAACTTATCCACAATTCAAGCACAATATTTTAAGTTTATAGAAAAATATTTAAACAAACATTAAAAAGTTCTTCATCATTTTCTAAAGAAGTGGATAGCAAGACTGAGATAGAGGAAAAATTAATAAGCAAGTTTTGCAATTAGTGCAAGAACGTAATTGCATAAGCTCAATATGAAATTTTTTTGTTCTGATTTAAATATAATCGAAGGCATTTTAGATGGGGTTGTGAGCTGCTGTACCTATAAAAAAATATTTAAATACAATGGAAGGCATTTGTTCCATTTGAACCACCATAAGCGTTTCAATTTAACCTCCCCAAGAATGTATATTAAAATTAGGAGGAGGCTTTTAATGTTTTTATAATCTTAGTTACTTGAGAACTTTAGGGCTATTGAACTCACAGTATTTGGAAAAATGGTTAATTTTTTTTAACATTGCGCTCACATACCGTGAAAGACACAGCCTTAGTAAAATCAGATTTTTCTTTCATACATATCGAGATGTGAGCATAAAAAAACTCGTCCTTAGTGACACAACGAAACGAAAATGAATTTAATAAAATAATTTCATTAATACATTGAAAATTTTTCCTTAAAATTTGTGATTCGTAGTGGTGATTTTTTGATAAATTTTAGTGTAATTAAACCGGCTCGCACACTCAGTCACGCAGCTTATTCAGCTTACTCAGAAGAATTTTTTGTAAATGTCGAAATCTTTTAAAAAAAAGTAAGGAAAAAAAAGAAAATTCTACAAATTCCAGGTTGTCTTTCAAACCATGATATTGGTGTTTACTGATTTTTTTGTATATTTTTTTTTTTTTTTTTTTTTTTTTGCGGGTGAGGTAGGGTTTAAAATGCCTTCGCATTTACAGCGACCGTCGTCACTGCGTTATGTGGTGTTTCCACTAAAACACTCCCTCCTCCTTTTCTGGGGGGATCCTTCCCGGTACGGCTTCCTGCATTACTTCGGGAAGGCCCAGAATCTAAGTCCTAGAGAGGACCATTCACAATTTACCCACGTCTGGGTCCGCCGTATTTGTAGTCAGCGTAATGCTGCTATCTCCTTTCAAGAAGCTCCTGCTTCTGTTGTTGCGTCCTGATGCAAATCAAGATCCCTCTTCTTCATACGCAAGATACGTTCGGCGTAATTCTTCACTGCCATCCAATTTCCTTCGCACTCTACCATTCTTTCGACAATGTTGGTAGGAGTGAAAACCCCAATCTGCTCCCTCACAATCTCTCTCTCATTCTGCCATCTGCCACAGTCAAAAAATGTGTGCTCAGCGTCGTCTATCGTCTCGCAGTATATACAGCCGGGGTCTCTTACCTTACCCATGCGGTACAGATACTTTCGGAAGCATCCGTGACCCGAGAGTAGTTGGGTAAGGAAGTAGTTCACTTCCCCGAACTCCCTGTGAATCCATACGCCTATATTGGGGATTAGCCTCGCCGTCCATCTACCGTTCGCCTCCGCATCCCACCTGTCCTGCCAAATCTGGACGGTTTGAGATCGCAGCTCTATCGGGTCAAAACTCTGCTCACGTTCCTTCATGGTCCACGCCAATCTCCTTTCACGCGCCATAAGGTCGACGGGTATTTCGCCACTGATCACAAAAACTGCAGCTCCTGAAACCGTGCGGTAGGCTGAGACAACTCTGAGTGCCGCTGTGCGCTGTACCGCTGCCAGCACTCTGCGCTTGCTCTTTGCCCTTAGAGCATCTCCCCAAACTTCACTGCCATACAGAAGTACAGAGTTCGTCGTCGCCATAATCAGTCTCCTTTTGCTCTGCGTTGGGCCGCCGATATTCGCCATCAATCTGCTCAGCATACCCGTCACCTTCGCCGCCTTGGCAGCTGCGTGTTTTATTTGGGCCCAATATGTGAGCCTGCAGTCAAGTCTCACACCCAAATATCTCACCGCCCTCTGTGTGAATATAGCCGTATCTCCCACCTGCATATCAACCTCGAGTGGTATCTGAGTCCGTGTCATTAACAATATCTCAGTCTTGTTAGCGGCAAGCTGCAATCCGTGGTCCTCAAGCCATACTTGTGTCCTTATCATGACTTGGTTTATCTTCCTTCTGGCATCCTCCATATCCCGTGCTGAGATGACAGCTGCTATGTCATCCGCGTATCCCACGAGATGCGTATCCTCCGGCATCTCTATACTTAGGATCTCATCATAGCTCAGGTTCCAGAGATCAGGACCTAGGATGGATCCCTGTGCCGCTCCAGATGTAATTGTTTTCACTCTTTGCCCGTCTGCAACATCATAGAGAAGTTTGCGGTCTCTTAGATAACTCCGAAGAATTCCCAGTAAATAGCCGGGGATTCGGAATCTTCCCCGTAGTGCTCCCACAATATCTGCCCATCTCAGGCTGTTAAAAGCATTCCGCACATCAAGGGTGACTAGGACGATTGTACGTTTCGGATAGTAGCGTCTACCCTGGGCGTACTCAAAGTGCTTCACCACATCTCCAATGGCACCAAACGTCGACCTGCCAGGTCGGAAGCCGTATTGCCGTTCCGATAATCCCCCAGCTGTTCCAATGGACTCTGCCAATCTACGTTGTAGTAATTTCTCCAATAGTTTGCCGGCACTGTCCAGCATACAGAGAGGGCGGTATGAGGACGGTTGACTCGGATCTCCCTTCCCCTTCCCAATTAGCATGAGCCTCTGCATCTTCCACTGTTTGGGGAATATTCTCTGGGCCAAACAAGCATTGTAAACCCCGAGCATCTCATTCGATCGGTTCTCAGCCAAGAGCTTGATTACCTCGGCTGGTACCCCATCCGGGCCCGGAGCCCTGCCACTCTTGAGACTCCTCGCTGCAGCCTTCAGCTCCTCCTCCGTAAAAGGCGGGGGTATCTGATCATCCCGGGTTTCCCGTACCTCTTGAAGTGGGGGGTGTGTCGGGAACAAATTCCTCACAATATTCTCGACCTGTTCGGTGTCCAAGTTCGGAACGGCAGAGTTTGCGCCTAACTTTCTTGTCACGATCTTGTAGCCAAGTCCCCACGGGTTCCTGTTCAGATCGCTCCGGAGTTCCTCCCATTTTGCCCTTTTGCTCGCAATAATTGCAAGTTTCAGCTCCTTTCGGGAACGTTTAAAGTCCGCGGCTTCCAACAACGCCTCTCCTCTTCTTCTGGCTCTGGTGTACCTCCTTCTATTGTGGAGGCAGGCTCGCCTGAGCTCAGCGATTTCCGCCGTCCACCAGTACACGCTCCGTCTCCCCGGATGTTGCGTTATACGGGTCATTGACGCGGTGCAGCTTTGGATTATGCGCTGCATCATCGCGTCCGCCAGAAAGTCAGCCTCGTCCGTGGCCTGTTGCATCGGAGCTTCGTCGAAACTAGACAGGAGAGCATCATGGTTAAGACTGGACACATTCCATCTACGTGTGCCCCTCCTCCTGGGTCCTGGAGCAGAATCCACTCCCGCTCTGATCTGGAAGGTAATATATCGGTGATCGCTTCCAGTATAATCCTCCAGAACTGTCCATCCTTCGATAGCCCTGGCTAAGCTCTCAGTCACCAGAGTGATGTCCGGTGTGGTGCTCTCACATCCCGGTCTCCTGAAAGTAGTGGCATTGCCAGTATTCGCCACTGTCAAACCCAGCCTAGCAGCCATGTCGAGGATGCACCTTCCCCGCGTGTTCGTAGTTGGGGCACCCCATTCGACAGCCCTCGCGTTGAGATCCCCAGCCACCACAAAAGGTCCGCCTATCTCATGAACCTTATCCTCGATGGCACCGAGCTTCGCTCTAAATTGCTCCACACTGTCACTAGGAGTGAGGTAACAGCTCATCAGCGTAAAGTGTTCCGTCCGAACGTATGCGTAGCAGCAGCCGGCTCCGAATCGCCTGGCCACAAGCCTGCTGCCATTGGGTAACCAGAGTGCAGCCGTACCTGTTTCATCCTCAGACCAGGTCCCGCTGGATCTCCGTCGATATTGCTCGCTAATAATAACCACATCTGCATCCTTCTCAGAAGCTAACTGCTCCAACAGAGCATCAGCCACCCGACTCCTGTGCATATTCGCCTGTAGCACCCTCATGAGTTCCTAGCCAATGGGCACCTTTTCGAGCCCGGTAGGTGATCTCTTCGATCCCGTTTCGCATCCGCACAGTGAATGCATTCGAGAGCTGATTTGCACTCTTTAATCCTATGCCCCGTTTTTCCGCATCTGATGCATGTATCCCTCCTGTCTTTTCCAGAGCAGTTTGCTTGCATGTGCCCCAATCCAAGGCAGCGATAACACCTTTTGATATTTTCGCAAGCTCGGATTTTAGCCCGTATCCACCCAACCCTCATGTGGCCAGCTTCAACGAGACGTGCAGCACCTTCCGTTGACAGCGTGATGAAAGCCCGTACCTGTTCCCGCGCATTCGGCGCCGTGATCTTCGTCTGGATCTCTTCATCCGAGTTATTGAGCAGCTTTCGGGTTGCTGCTTCTACCTCCTCCTTAGCCGTCAGGATATCAAGATCACGGATCTCGACTGTAGCCCTCGGCTTTAGTTCCTCAACAGAGGCCGTTCCCCGTAGAGTGCCCTTCAGCTGCTGTACAAACTCCGGCTTCACCTTCTCTCCTCTTTCAAACTCCAAGAGGATGGCCCCAGTTCTCGTCTTCCTCACCGATCTTACCCCGACGGAGTCGCCTGGTATCCCACTCCGAATTTCCTTCAGCACATCCGCGTAGCTGTGACCTCCCATGGGCTTTATCATCACCGCCTCCGACCTTATCCGTGGTCCATTTCTCCTCTTGGAGTCGGATGGTTTCTCCTTCGCCGTTTTCTTACTGCCCTTCCTAGAGACAGTCTGCCAGTTCCCCTCCTTACCCGCGGGGGTATCCATCCTGCTCCCACTGGAGTCTTTCGCTCTGGCTTTCTTCGAGCTCTCAGGGATAACCGGACTGGTAGCCGCCCGTTTCGACTTTGCTGTCATAGGAGTGACAGCATCTGTTACCGGCCCGGTAACAGCGGTCCTTTCCTTTCGGCTCGATAGTATGCGCTCTCTATCTGCCGCCTTCCACGTGCGCCTGTAGTTGAGCGCAACATCGAGCAATTCGGACATTTTGGATATCCCCTCCTTAACCTCACTGCTTATGTTGCGCTGCCGTTTGAGCGCCTGTTGCATCCCACTAATCACCGCTTTGCACTGGGTGATTGTATCCTCCTCCATCGTCCTCATCCTCCGTATCAACTCCAATCGTGGGGAGTTTTCGGTCCCCTCGCATGACGGTCCCTCCCCTAGAGCAGTCACCCCCGAGTAGGTCGACACAGGCTGTTCTCTTGCTGCATGGGTGCCAGTCGGTGTCCGTTCCGCTGGCTCCACAGCCCCAATAACAGCACGAGCAGCAATCTCCCTCTGGGTGTTAATGTTCGCCTGTACGCTATCATCCTTGGTGGTATCAAGTACCAATACGCCCGTAACAGGTGCCAAACCTCTTCCGCCTACATCCGGGAGCGATGAACGTCTTTCCGGCGGCGATCTTTGCAGCAAGCTGCTTCTCCTGAAGGCTGCTCCCACAGCCGTACCGACATCATCATATTCCCCGACTCCCTTCTTCGTCATCGTGTTCCCTTTCGCATTCGTGTTAGTATTCGTGTTTGTGTTCATCATTGTTTCTTTTCTTATGGGTCCCCGCTTGAAGCCGTTATCTCCGTTCGTCGTCGTGCAGTCGCCCATTGTGACCCCGAGGGTCCCTTTGCAAGCAGTGAGGTCCTCGCGAGGGTTGACGCAAACCCTTATGGGAATTTGCGTACAGAGCCAGGTCGGGCGCTAATTGGGAGTCATCTCAACCAAACCTGCACCTCCAACTCAATGGAGACAAACATCGAGCGTTCTCCAAGCCCCTTCCAGGGTTTTACCGGGACGGAGGTAGCCTCCGCATTAGCCCACAAGCCGTTTCAGCACAATGTCACTCGTGCTTAATAAGGTTGTAGAATACGTCAGCTCCCAGCCCATGTGCGTCTCATCCAAAACCAAAACATCATCGCAGTTCCATGTCGTTGCCAATCCGTCACCGTGCTAGATTTTGATCACCCCCGGGTATTTTATTTCCCCGGTACCCTCCACGCCCTTACAAGGGCATGGTGAGCGTCCCCAATTCGCCGCATGGGAGGGTCCCGATGGAGGTTCTAGCAACCCCGCACGGGATTTTTTTTTTTTTGTATATAATAAAGGATCAAATAGCAATCAATCATCTGACTTTGATGATGCTATTGACACGGTTTCGATGTTTTTATTTCGTCGAGTCACTGAGCACTGAGTTTTTTTTGTGAATTAATGAAATATTTAGTTAGTCTAATTCAATTGGTTGCAATATAATGAATTTTTCATTAGATTAATGACAAAGTTAAGAGGATACATGAGCTAAACTTTCAGTAAAGGTGGCAAAATCTGATATTTAAATTGCAAGGCATTGCTATCGCTCTAGAGAATTTTGAAAGAAAGTAGTCAACTATTCAGAAACATGAGTCACAAAAGACTCGTTTAGTAGTATTGCGGCTTAGATTCTCATAAAAGAATTATTTTAATCTTAAATGTGAGCACATAAGCAAATATTTTAATGGAGTACACGAGTCAAAGAGGACACGAATCTCATCACTATTTTAATGATATATTAACCGAAAGAGCTTAAAATCTAACTTTACGCTCATATACACATGGACTTAACGTTGATTTATGTTTAATTAGTTAGTTTGATGAAGCATTAAGAAAAGCAAAAGCACTTAATTTAAAAAATTTTTAATATAATGTAATTGGGGTAATGGCAGCAATTACCTTTCGCTAACATTTTTTACCCTTTTTCGCTTCTTGATGATTCAAGTTGTTCGACCACTTTTCAATAAGTTGCATGATGTCACTAATTTCTACCTAATTTCTACTCGTGCCTATAATAGGCTCGTGTCTCTCATAGCATCCACATTCAGCGTGCGATTGCTTTTGATTCCAGTGATTTACGTTATTTTACAAGATATGCGGTAGCTTCAGCCCCTTCGAGACACATTCTACAGGTATCAGCATCAATAACCTTCATTTTAGTGAGATGTGAATTGACAGAGCGTCGTTGCCAATGCAATTAACTAACTCAAAATACCCCAATCAAGTAAAGGGTGTCCCAACAAGAACGCAAGATTTAAATTTTAAATAAATGACTGATGCAACAATTGAATTGTTTCTCTATCAGTATGACATGTGGTGTCGTCTTGTTGAAGCCACAAAGCCCTCCACATTCAATTCTTCAATTCTAGACAAGAAAAAACTGGTTATCGTTTCACGATACTGAACACCATTGACTGTTTGCGCTTGACTTGCCTCATTTTCATAAAAAAAAGGTCCAGTGATTCCTCCAGCCCAAAAACCACACCACACAGTGACACGTTGAGGATGCATTTGCTTCTCGTGAATCACTCGAGGATTTTCCTCACCCCAAATGCGACAATTCTGCCTATTGACGAAGCATCAAGATGGAAATGAGCCTCGTCACTGAAGATGATTTTATCAACAAAATCAGCATTTTCATGTTGTCTCTCCAATACCCAATTAACGAACTCCCTTCGCTGTCCATGGTCATTTTTTTACTAACCTCGTACCTTCTACTAGCAAGCAATAACAATTGTTTAAATGTCAAACAATGACACTTCGAATGGCGCCAAATTTAAATCTTGCGTTCTTGTTCGGACACCCTTTATAAGTACTTTACTAGCGCTTCTGACACGGAGCTTACAAGTCTTCATTACAGTCCGTCAGCTTGCAGTTTTCACCCTCCCCATACTCATATTAACAAAAGCAAGTTTATCAGCGAAGGCTTATATTAAGAGAGAGAGAGAGAGAGAGAGAGAGAGAGAGAGAAAATACCTTGCTACTGATCCAACTTGCAGTAATGAAGAAAAAGAAAATATTTTTCCATTAAAAGAAGAGCTCTCAGACCTTAAATTTTTTTTCCTTCTAGGTTACCCGTGTATTAAAAGTAACATTTTTATACTAAGAAAATGGACATTTGTCATACCAATTCAAAAGAAATTTTTATTTGCATTTACATTTTCGTATGTTTCAAACCCACTGTGCAAAGCATTTTCATTTCATTAACAATTTTATTTATTTTTACTATTTTTTTCTTAACAACGTAACGAACAACGTATTCCATTTCATTTTAAACATCAAAGCCCAAAGCTTGCTAGCAAATTTACTTATTAAAATTTATGTTTATTTTTGCAAAACATAAGCAAATAAATAAAAAAATAATCTAAAACTAGTTTTTAATATTTTCAGTTTGCTTAAAAGAATGTTATTTGACACCTTTAAAGTGAAATAAATTTTTATTATAAATTTTGGTTATTTATTGTCCTTTGGCAAAATAAAATGCATTTAAATATTGCATAATACTCGTCGTAAGTATTACGAATTTATTACCCCAAAAATGCCGCTGCTTAAGTCAGCATTAAACTAAAATTTTTGTTGTGTGTCTGAAGATTTCTTTCACTTTTTTTTCTGTTGTGCAGTTGCACAGATTTAAGCATAATTTATTTGAAATTAATTTTAGACAATTACAGGTGTCTCTATTTTTTTTTTTTTATTCACATGAGTGTAAAATATTTAAGAGAAGTTCGTTACCACAAGTGGAGTAAATAGTTTTTTTTTTATTTTTTGCTGCCATTTAACAACCATGATGCATTATGAATATTTAACGTTTATAATTTTTAAAACCACCACTATTTTCCCCCAACATTTAGTTCTTTAATAATTTTTTTTTAATTGTATTTCTATAAACCACATCATGTAAAAAAACTTGGCTGATAATGATCTACAAACATTTTAACAAATTAACCAACATTTGAGTCTAGTTAGTTAAACGTTTTCCACGTACTTTGTTTTTCATTTTCGTTTAAATTGTTGTTTTTTTTATGGTGGAAATTGTTAGTTTTCAACATGTTCTATGATAAAATTAATTTGCATAAGTGGGAAATTTTCCTTTTATTCCCTCCTGTTAAAAACAAAACAAAAAAACAAGCTACGGAAGTTAAGTTTAGTCTAGTGAGAGTTTCAAGGCAGTTAGTTGAAATTAGTACAACACACTGGTGGTAGTTGGCTACTATTCACTAATTTCTGAGGCAGCACAAGTTGTATACGGTTGTCATTATGTAATTGTGATTATCTTTTTTTGATAAGTCGAGATAGTTCCAGTACAAGTGAATACAAATTACTAAATTGCTTTAAATGTTTAATAAGATGCGGTTAGAAACTGAAAACATAAAAAAGTAACAGCACCAGTAAAAGTATTTTTTTTTTTAATTTGGGTATTTATTTTTAATGAAGTGAATCGCGTTTACAGATAAACTCCACTCACAGAAGTGTTTACATGGGATTGTGAGACAACTTAATTTTCAATTAAGTGATTGTATGAATACTGGTGGACATTTTTTGGCAGTTTTTTTTTCTGATTTTTTAAATCTTCACTCTTTTTTATTAGCATAACGGGCTAATACTCTTTAATGTATATTTTTTAATTTTTGGTTAATAATTTTAAGGAGAGGCTGCATGATGCATATAAATTTTTTTTTTTTTTTTGGAATTCAGAAGCAGCTAAACAAAAACTCATCTTTGTACGAGTTGCTCGCATATTTTTTTTCTGCTTATTGAATCAATTACCCCTATTCTGTGTTTAGATTGCGTTCCCACATTCATAAGAAGATAAGAATGTCTCTATATCAGTTGTTTTGTTCTAAGACGTTTAAAATAGTAACCTAAAAATAAGTCATTGTGTAAACCCTTTAATAAATACAAAGTTAAATTTTGTGCGAAAAATCAGTGATAAATAAATAAATAAAAACTAAATATTTTTTGTGTGTGTGTGTGTGTTATATTGAAATTCTTAATTTAATTAGGAAAAGAAGAACAAGGCAAAATATAAAGGTGCCCAAATCCTGTCTTGCATCTCACTGGTCACTCCAAAATCCTTTATACCGTTAATGCTACTTGAATTTGTTTCCAGGCCTGTCTACCAGCGCCAGGAACTAGAAAAAAATAAGTTAAAATTGCCTTTAAAAAAAGGCTAGAAAAAGCTAAATCACTCACAAAAAAAATGCTAGGAAAAACTTAAAAATCTATAAATTTTTGTAAAAAATCAAGAAGAGAACATACAATGACAAAAACTAAAGAAAACAAGGTTGTTTTAAGCAAGCTTTCCTTTTTCGTCATAACTTTTTTAAAAATAAATCAAAGTAGCTTCTGAGTATGTGGGCGCTAAATTACAAGTATAGACGACCTTTCCTTTCTGTTACATCTCACACTTTTCTATGGTTCGCTCGGAAGTTACTTTGGATTATTTTGAAATTTTCATATACTCCAGTGCTGTTACTCTAAGTGATTTTAGCAGCTTCCCAACGAACCCATTAAGATTGTGGGATGGGACACATATCGTTTTAAAGAGGAGTCTCTCCGCCAAAGTACTCGGAAGTTACTTTGAACTATTTTTAAAACATTTTTGAAATTTCCATATACCCCAGTACTGTTGTTCTCAAGGATTTTGGCAGCTTCTGTTTTGCATCATAAAATAAAAACTACGAATGTTTCGGAAAATGTTTAAACACTTTCAGAAAGCTTAGAACCTACAGATTAAATTTATTTTTGATTTTGGTAATTTTGTTGGGCAAAATCGGGAATGGTACCTCGGAAAAATAGGGAATTGTAAAAACCCCTCAATACAACAGCACTGGAGTATATGGAAATTTCAAAAATGTTTTAAAAATAGTTCAAAGTAACTTCTGTGTATTTAGGCAGTAGAATAGACTCTAGACCATCTCCCCTTTAAAATGATATATGTCCCATCTCGCTATCTTCTATGGTTCGTCCGGAAGTTACTTTGGATTATTTTGAAATTTCCATAAGCCGCAGTACTCTTGCTCTTAGGTTTTGTAACAGGAAATTACTAAAACCAAAGTGGAATGAAATTTGTAAGTTCTACGCTTTCTGGATGTGTTTTAACATTTACGGGAAATTTCGTAGTTTTTATTTTGTGATAGAAAATGGAAATTGCCAAAATCATTCAGAGCAATAGCACATGGGTATACGGAAATTAAAAAAAACTTAAAAATAGTCCAAAATAACTTCTGAGTATTTTGGCAGTAGTAGACAGCCTCCGCTAAACTACTGCTAAAAATATATATAAAAGTATTTAATAAATATACCATTAGTACTGAAAACATATTTAAAAATACTAAAAAACTTCAGGTTTTACGTTCAAACATATTTAACTCGGCATATTTATCTTCAATCCCTTAAATTTTTGTTTGTTTCTGATATTTTAGAAGGCTGTGGAAAGTGAAAAATATTATTACAATATTTCCCTAACACAGTGAAGGGTATATATAGTACTCGGCTCAGCCGAATTTAACTTGTTTATTTTAAATGTAATAAAAGATATGAGTGCGCGTTTCTTTCTCCGTTCGCAGTATCGTTGTATTCAATTTAGTGCACAATAAATGAACGGAAACATGTGAGACAAAAACTATATGTGATAAGTGAGTTGTGTAAAACTTTTTTTTAAATTTTTTAAGAAAATTAAGGTTTAAGCGCCTATGATATGGATTTATTGTCCTTCCCGACTTAATAAAAAATCCTTTAGAAACATTTTCCATGATTTTAGTTTATTTTTATCAGATTTGGTATGAGTGTCGTGAGCAATATAACTAACGATAGTTTCCGTCATTTTTGAAAGGCAAATACACCAAACATCTTACCGTTCTAACGATTAATTAGTAATAGATTTTAAAATCTGTCGTATTTGCTAGCGTTTTTTAAATACGCCCGCCATAAGCGTGATATGTTTCAATAAACTTGAGAATTCTGTGCGTAATTCTCCACCAAAAAAAGTTTTTTTTTTAATTTTTTTGAAATTTTTCACACAGTATTATTTATTTTCAAAATATATTTATTTATGAGTAAAACCAAACTTTTTTTTAAGTCCGATAAAAATTAAAATTTGAGTTTTAACAAAATTTTTCAGAAATAAAATTTTTGCCCATCCCACTTAAAAATGTTTGTTTGGCCGTTTTTTTTAACTCAGTATCATCAGTATTCCGTTGAAGTGACCAAAAATATTCTGAAATCATTTTTATTTTATTTGTGCAACCATTTCTGGCCCAGGCTATCTAAGAAAATGTCCAAATGTGAATTGCAGCCCATTTCCCCCGGGACATAGTCGTCGCTTCTGTGATTACGTAGAAAATTATCACATAGAGCAACAAAACCCTTCTATGTGCGTTTGTCAACGGAACTTGTTTCATTTATCCTAACTTTAGGTGCAGTGGTGGGAGAATAACATTCTCAGCTGTAACTAATAAGAAGATTAAAATGTTTTTCCGCCTATTTGAAGCCACTCATGAAATGGTCATACATTGCGCTCATTGCACAACTTGCAAACATTTTATTCAGGATTACAAATATGTGCAATAGAAAAAAATAGGAGAAAAAGGAACGTTAGTTTCTTTGCTCTTGCTGATCATTTTTATTAGGTATACGAGTATAAGCTTGGTGAGAGTATATTTATTTATATGCAATTATTTATAGATACAATTAAAACTTAAATCTAGAGTAAGCAAATTATTTTTCGAATAAAATTCAAAATCCATAAATAAAATTTCAAAAATAAATTTGGATTAATTATTAAAAATAATATTTGAACAATAAGTTAAAAAATATATGTATTGTATTACTTTAAATAAATTAAATAAAAATAATTAATTAAAGCCAAAATCACGCACAATTGGATCTACAACAATGTGAAATGAAAACAAATGAAAAAATAATTAAAAACCCCCTTATCCAAAAAAAATTAATGCAGACTTTAAAGTCAACGTTATCGAAATTTTTCATATAATTTTTTCATAAATTTTACTTTAAAGTCTACGTCAACTTTTTTTGGATAAGAGCATAAGTTTTGAAACTTAAAAATATAAATTCTAAAGAAATTTTTAAACTGTAATTTAGGCGATGTAATTTTCCATGTATTTGATTTTCTTTTTGTTCATTTTATGGCAAAAATGAAAATTTCTTTCAACATAATTGTTTTAAATTAAAATTTTTTTCTCTTATAAATCAGTAATAAATTTTATGAATATGATGTTTTATCAATCAATATTCTAATCTAAGCCTTCACCACTGGGTTGATAGTAGGCTGTTGCACTACCGCCACTAGACGAATATACACTATTTTTATCCGAATGAGCTGGGGAAGGTGCAGGGCTCATGGCAGGACTACGATTAATGGGTGTGGCTGCTGGACTGCTACCCAATGGCACTACCAATGGGCCAATCGGTTTGCGTGTACGCGGTGCTCCTCTTACGCCCTGATTAACAGGACCGCCTGTTTTAAGACGTGGTCTACCCGGACCCCGCTTAACGGGTGTTGGCACTGCAGTTGGTGTAAATACTCCTTCACCTGTGTTTGTTAACACAGGCTCTATTGTGGAGGTTATTGTATTGGCATCTGTTTGTGACATGCAAAGAAAAGAAACAAAAACAAACATCTTTTTAGTTTTTCACACTTTTTTTAAATATTCCACAAAAAAAAAAAGATTTGTAATAAATTAATAAACATTATTTAAAATAATTTTCTTAAAAAACCCATTTTTTATTAATCCTAAAATAAATAATTAAATTCAGTTAAAGAATTTAAAATGGACGACATTCACGAAAAAATCTCTTTTAAGTATCCTTTTTTTAAGCCATAACAAGTCGTAGATACTCAAAAAAGAATTTTTAAGAAAAAATCCAACAAGAATGTGAAATAAATGTAATTTAATTTAAAATGCTTGTTTTAAACCAAAAATATTTAATATCAAGTAAAGAAATTTAAATTAGCAACAAAATCAGAAACTTTCTTCCACTAAGATTTCTGAGTAGCATTTAAAAGACACACATAAATATACACGTTTCTATAAGACCGATTACAAGGTTTCATGTGTGTCCGTACACACATTACCCCCATATATGTTTGCTTGCGTTAATAGGAGTGAGTGTACACACACATATCCATAAAAACAGAACCGATTGCTCTGATTTTTGGCACACACATTAATACTGTCATTTCTGATACCACGTTTGTTTGTCCGTTTTGTATTGTAGACAAACTATGCAGAAAACCTACCCAGAAATATGACAAAAAAATAGAGGTATTCTCGGTTTTTCACACCCAAAGCTCCGCCATTTATGAACCGATAGGGCTGAATTTCAATAGCATCCTGAAGATAGCAACAAGTGCCAGATTGGTATGCTAGACTATGTTGTATGTTGCCTAGTGAATTTAGAAAGCTGATTTCAACGATTACACAGACAGACAGACATACCACAAGACCGACATTGCTAAATCGACTGCGCTATTAATAAGGATCAAGCACATATTTTATAAGATGCGCTCAGAGGCATCTTTTAGATTTACATATGATGGATATATCCCCCAACAGTGCGACTAGGTTGTCTCCATCTGGCTCTAGGAAGCATAAAACATACGAGCATGCTGAGATCCTAAACCGGATTCATCCAGATCTCAGGGTCTCTACCGACTACATGGTTTCTCCTATGGACTTTGATAGGTTTTTCAAGGTGGTCTTTCCCTCTAGGCGGGACTGGAAAAGGGGAACATATGTGCGTCGGTATGAGACTAAAGTATACACTGACGGATCTAAGATGATCTGCGTTGTGATTTCTGGAGTGTACTGCAGAGATCATGGAACTCTTATCAAGGAGGCATGCAAGTCTGTACTATAGGAGGATCAGGTGAGCTAGAGGCATCTTTGTAGATAGCCAAGCGGCTCTCCAGGCACTTCAATCGAATGTGCCAATGTAAGGCTGTGTTATTCAATCTGGGACGTCAGGCTGACTTATCCTTGGTATGGATTCTTGCACACACCGGTTTTATTGGTAATGAGCAGATGGATGAATTTGCTAAGGCTGGCTCTAACATAGAGGCTTCTATGTCAGTGACAGTTGCTGCATCGCTTAATAGTATCAGGAGCGGTATTTTTGATCACTTTCGGGTAAGGGTGGATACCAGATGGCGGAGTCTAGAAACATGTAAGGTTACGCATGAATGATGGTCTCGTTATGATGGTTAGCGCTTTGTGAGCAGGAATAGAAGAGAAATTTCCAGACTACTGGCTATGATAACTGGTCACTGGACGATCGGCAAGCACGCCAGCAGACTGGAACTGTCCTTCAACAAAAGCTGTCGCAGCTGCCGGTCACCTGTGAGTAAGGGGACTGTCTTTCACCTTCTTTGCGAGAGCACGGCTCTCGGTGCACATCTGATAGCCAGACTACTTGTGATATCGGGAGTCAGGCTAGGAGACCTTCTCAGATATCTAAATGTCATGGGCTGCATCTAGGTCACTTTACGGCTACATAGCCTTGGCGAGTAGGTGATTCAAAATGGAGTTTTGAGACTCTAATTGAAGGCCGTTAGGCCGTCACGTAAACCAGGGTGCGCTTTAGAAATTACATACGGAATCACAAATTTATATTTATATACACTTCTTTTACTTACAGGGAAGGGTGTAAAAGTGTTTAGTGTAGAAATTGGGAACTTTCTGTTACTTCTTCTTAGTGCGAAATTTGCGATATTTTTAGTAAAAATACTCTTTTTCTTTGATATCCGGGGGTTTCTCTGGAATTAATTTTCCAGCTAAATCTTTTTTAAATGTTGACTTGTTTTGTGCAAATTTGACATTTTGATTTTTTTTTTTGAGAACAGATTTTAGACAGATTTTACTCCCTAATGATGCAATAACGACAATACGTCAAAGGACTGTAAGTACAGAATAAAAGTATCGCCGTTGCAATGAAAATGTTGGAAAAAGATCCTCATTAACCGATTCGTCGTCTATCGCTGGAATTAGACTAAAATTGGACGTACTGAATGGCGCTGTTCTAGATGTTACTGATATGTATTAATCTTTCGAATAATTTTTGTGTGTTATTTTCTACAATTCTATTGAGTTCCAAGAAACCTTTTACCATGGTGTAAGTAAGCCAGGTGACTGTAAGAATGCAAAAATAACAACAAATTACAAAATCAAATACATTTTGTTATGGCTTTCGAGGCCCCTCCTGTCAAAAGTTATTTGCGGTGGTGGAAGTGTGCTAAAGCGAAACGCAGAAAATTTTTTAAGGTATTGATCTCTCTTAACTTTTAACAGGAGGGGCGTAAATCATGCAAAAAAAAATTCAGCTCTTCCACTATGCGATGTATAAGTTATAATTCCAAATATTAAGCTTTCCATCCCTGATATGAACAAAATTTATATATAAAAAAATTTTTGTTTTTTATTTCTCCTTAATTTTCGTAAAAATTTTATTAGTTTTGGCGACTTTTAGATTTTTTTTTTTGCAAACTATTTGTTTTTTTGGCGGGATATATTTTGTTTAGCGATTTATTGGTGGATTTTTTTATTGCGAAATTGTATAATAACAGAAATGCATTTGTGAAAATGAATTTTTTATTTTAAATGAATTTTGAGCGTTTGAATGTTTTTTTATTTTATTTAGGGTCGGAAGATATTCTTAACAAAACTTTTCTGTAATGCCGTTTGAAATAAGGAACTGGAAGGAATAATTCTTTAAATTGAAAATTTTACATAAAATTTAATAATAAATTCCTTATGCTTCATGATTCCATTCAATTGTACTCTCGTATTCGTAATCAAATAATCCGGCAATTAAAATAATTAGCTGAATATGTGTGTGGTTAATGCAACAATTTTAAAAAGTATCACGTTCAATTTTGTTTGTTGCTGGCAGGCTGGCTTGTGGCAACAATTAGAAAAATAAAACTGTAGCACATGCAACATTTGTATGTCTGGCAAAAATTTGCAAAAACCTTCATGTAATTAATTATTTAAAATAAATTTAATGTATGATGACCATTATTGCGCTTAAAAGAGATTCATTTGTAATGCCGCTGCCACATTACGGACATCATTTTTATTTTTTAATTTTTTTTTTCTGTTTCTGTTTTAATATTTTAAGCTTCTAATGGTTTTCTGGCTCATGTTGCAATACTATTGCTCTTCGTCTGGTTATCATTTGTTGGCTTAAAAACATAAAATGAATTGAAAAATCAAATAAATGTTACTATTGTTGTTGTCGTTATTGTTATTACATTACGAAGCATTATTTATTTTAAGCCGATTTATGCAATTAATGTTAATTTGTGGCAATACGTGTTTTTTTCCGCTGCAATTGTAATCGATGCATTTTTCAACCGTGTAAAATATTTTTTTTTTATCAAATTAAATCTCGTTTTAATCTCTTATTATTTGTGCAGCACGTATGCAATCTTTTTTTGTTTGTTTTGCATGTCTGGAACCAAAAAGTTTTGTGGTCTATCTCGCGCCTGCTCTTGTCTCTACTATCATCGTCATTCATATTCGCAATGACCAAAATTGGATGTTTAATGTGTTTTATAATTTAAAAAAAATACAAGAGAAATAAAAATTATTTATTTATAAAATTATTTATTTATTTATTTATGTGTGTATAACTTTCTAATTTTTATTTAAATTGCAAACATTCCGTTTTTATAAAAAACGAGATACGTTGTGTTGTATAAATAATTATTTGCAACACTTGCCTCTTGCAGATTTACTAGCCATGAATACATAAACTAGAGTCTTAAACACAAAAAATTATTTATTTAATAATTCGAAAAAAAAATAAAGAAAAAGAAGTTAAATTGAGCTGTGCCGAGTCATATATTTATTCCCTTCACTAAAGTGAAATTAAAAAAAAAATATAATATTTATAAAAATTGTAGATATGATTGACGATATGATTAATATTGATTGAAATAAATTTCTTTGAATATCGATTTTTTTATTAATAATCTTAAAATAAAATTTCAGTTAAAGAAATTCAAATTAAGGACATTCACAAAAAACTTTGTTCTGGGATTTTTACTTTAAAAAGGAATAAATGTCTGTAGCTACTCAATTTTTAAATATAAAAAAAAAATTGTTAAGAAATATATTAAATAGAAATGGAAAATAAATTAAATTAAATTTAAAGTGTTTGTAAATATTTTTAAACCAAGCAATAACGTTAAAAATCAAAACTTCCAATAAGATTTTGGTATTCCTAGTTCTACTATACACTAACAGCCTTATTCAGAGAGACTTAATATAGGTTTGCAAGCCGTTATTAAGTTAAAATCGCTTAATTTATATTCAGAGACGTTTTTAATCTTAATAATCCTATGGTAAACCTTTATTAAATCCACAAATTTTAAAGTAGGTATGGCTCTACTTTAAAGCTATATTAAGCTGTGTTTGTTTTTGTTTTTTTATTACATTGTGTTAAAACAAAATAAATGTTAATATAACTTTTTTATTTATTTGATAATTTTTTCGACTTTTTATTTTCTATGATTTTTAATTAAAATTTTTTTTTAAATATAAGCTCTAGGTCTCTCTAGAGCTCTGTCTAGACCTAGAGCCTATATTAAAAAAAAAAAAAATTTAATTAAAAATAACTTTTTTATTTTACTGAAAAAAAGTGTATTAATTAATTTAAAAAAATGGAATCACACTTTCACACCTTTTTCTTTTAATATTTTCCATTTTTATCAATTTTTTTTTGGTAAAACTAACACAAATTCACAAATTTAAAATTTTAATTTTCAGTGACGTGTATAAAATCAAATAAAAAAGTGAAGAGGTTACATAAATTACCTATATAATTTTGATACTTTTTTAATTTTTTTAAAGATAAACTAGTAAACATGTAATATAAACTGTTCTTTACAATAAATAAACTTTTTGTGGCTTAATAAGAAAAAAATGTACAACTGAAACATATATTTGCGAATACCGAATAATTTAGTAACCTTTTATGCACAACAATAATATATAAAAAATGGCAAATCAAAACAATAGTATTGCCAGAATCGAACTTTAAAATTTGCTAAAGGGAATATTAGTTAATAAGCCTTCCTTGAATATAAAAATGTTAATCTAGGATTATTAGCTTAAAGCCTTTATTAACTAAAGTAGATATCATATAGAAACTAATTTTCTTCTCTGAATAAGGCTGCAAGCATTTAAATGAGACACATACATATATACGCCCCATTGGCTGCTTTTAAATGCATTCACACACATTACTCACCATTGCCCTTGCTAACTTTTACATCGTACAAATTTCCATAAAAAAAACAAAACAGAAATTAATGACAAACAAAAAATTTAAATGAATTTTAGATTTTTCTCGAGCATTTGTGATTTTTGACAAAGATTATGACTGTTAAAACAGCATACCAAGATTTTGTATTTACGGCAAAAACAGGTAAAAAAAATCCACCCAGACAAATGGTAAAAAAATGGAGATAGTCGCGGTTTGTCACTCATAGCTGAATTTCAAAAGCAATTTGAAAACAGCAAAACCTTAGATAATGGTATGCTAAACTTTTTTGTAGGTTGGCTAGGAACTGCAGAAAGTTGATTGAAATAGACAGACTGGCGGACATCACTTAATCGACTCTGTTATTTCTAGGGAACCAGAAAATACATACAAATATGCAAAAGTGGGAAAATTTGGTAAAAAGATGATGATTTACTTAGCAATTTGCAGTTGTGGTCTAAAAAGCACGCCTCTAACTAAATGCCACTATGAAGTGGTATCAAAGAAATCAAGTCAATCATGCCAATTATGAATATTCCCAAGGATGTTTTCCCTGGGAGAATTTTGGTTTTTAGGAGAAATTTTGTTTATAATAAGAGGAAAGGAAAAGTTTAAAAAAACTCCCGGGGAATTTTTATTCATAACTTGGCCCTCCTAATTGTCTTCAGTTTCGGTGAATTGAAAAATACTGGGCTATTGTCAAAGCCAAATTAAAGGAAAGTGGTACTGTTGTTCATGACGACAAAAATATGATAAAAATTTTAAACAATTGTGCAACAGTTAATCAAAGCAAAATCGTGGAAATTCAGAAAAGAAAATGTATTGCAATTTTTTTTTTATTATTTCCTTAAAAAGCAATAAATAATTATGGATTTATGGAAAAAAAGTTTTCTTTCCAACATATTAAATTGTTTATAGGACTGAATTTTGTATGATCAAATATTAAATATCTTTATTTTTTACGTTTATGAAATTCTCTTTACTGTTTTTACTGTTTAATTAAAATGTATTTATATTGTTGTAAGAGCATTCATAAGGAAATAAATCTAAATTAAATTCCTTCTTTAACTCTCTTTCAATTTGATGAATTTTGGAAAAGAAAGTTTTAGTTTTGCTATTGAACTTTAAAAAAAAAAATTATTAACAAATGGGACACACATAATTGCTGCAATTACTTGCTGTAATTGAAAAATCTTGATTAAATTTTTTTCCTTTTTTCAATTATTAACTTCATTAAAAATATAAATCAATTTTGTGATCAGTTGTATTCATACTACAAAAAATATTTTTACTGACTTTAATAATATCGCTGGCAATTAATCTAGGAAGTATGTATGTTGCTTGTTCACTTCAAAAAAAAAAAAAAGGGGGGAGTTATACAGATTTCAAAGAAGGAATGCTAAAATTTGTACAGGCTTAAGCAAAGATTGTGTCACGTACTACAATAAGAGATTTAAAAAAAGAGCAATTACATAAATGATTTATGAAAGATGAGGGTTAAAGTGTAGAAAAATGGGGATAAATGAACAAAATACAAAAAGAAAAAAATTGTCAAGTGGTTAAGTAGAAAAAAAAAAAAAAAATGAAGAATAAGGGACCACTTAAGGTAATTGTGTTAAAAACTTAAGAGGTTTAACGTAAAAAAAGAAAAAAATCCTTAAAAATGAATTATTAAAAAAAGAAAAGATTTACCCTATAATTATAAATGGTTTCTTTGTGTAGAAGAAGATTTAACATAAAAGGAAACGTATAATAAATACGTGTTACTAAATTAATTTCAGAAGAAGAAAAACTGCCTTACCTTCATTGAATGATGATGAAACTGAAATCTGACCTGGTGAAGTGTTTGGCCTTTGTGTTGACGAACCATTACCGCCACCTCTCCTGGTGCTACCACGAGGCCTGCCACGTTTTGTGCCTCGAGGATGATGCCTGCGTCTAATGGGCCCCAAACAATCATCAAATAATGCTGTAAATAATACAAAATTGGAAAGAAAATATTATTTTTTTTTTTATTTTACGGGTACTGATAGATAAAATTAAAGACACAAAAATTAAATTATGTGAAAAAATAATATTAAGAAGAGAAGAATTAAACTGCTCTTCCAGCAAACGCCGATCCAGGTTGGGTTTCTGTAAAGGGAGATTCTCCGAACACAGAAAAATACTTCGGTTATGAGAATTGAATTTGTTACAGGTCGGAAATTCGGTTCTCATGATAGAATTTTTTAGTTGTAACAATTAAAACTCTACAAAATTTAGTTCCCTTAAAAAATATTTTAACTGTATCACTAAATTATTCACTGTTTTGGGAAAGGACATGGTGTAAGTGAACCAAGGACCAAATCGAATAACTTGTATCGAAATTTGTAAATTATTTCTGCAATAAGAGCAAAATTACAATCAGTTTTGTTTGATATCGAATGCGATGATTTGGCTTAAGGTAACTGCAAGAATACAAAAATATCAACATTACAAAAAGCCCATATTTTGTTATTGCTTTTGAGTTCCTTCTTGTCAAAAATTATTCACGGCAGTTGAAATCAAGAAGTGTGTTAGAGCGAAACCCCAAATTTTTTTAAGCTATTCATCTCTCTGTAACACATTGATGTCTCATAAGTTTTGACAGGAGGGGTCTCAATCGCAAAACATTTAGCGTCACCTGGTTTATCATATGTTATTTGTTGATTTTCAAAATGTGGCAACAATTTTGACAACTAAGAGAATTTTTGTTGGTTTGTTTTCGGTATGCAATTATCTTGTTTTAATTCGCCTTATTCTTATACGAGGCGAATTTATATAAGATAGACACATTAGCGAATTCGCTTCATTGTTGTTGATCATCAGGACCATAACCGGCATGCCTCTAGGCGTTTTTGTATTTGTTATTACTACCTTATCAATTGATAATTTTAATATATTTTTACACGAAAATGGGTGACAAAAATTAAAGCGGTCAAGCAAATTGACTGTCATATGATGATCATTAAGAATCCTTTAGTATTTCCTTAAGGGCTGCAGAAGCCATACTTGAAATGGATTACCATATTACATATGTTTGTAGTGATGTGTGGTTTTCAAGTATGATTGTGCAGCCCCTTAGTATTTATACAGTGTATGTATGCTTGGTCGTTTTAGGCCTAATTGTTCCACCTTAGCTATCTTAAAATATTTTGGTTTTAGAACTTTACACTCAAAAATGATGAATTTAAATTGTGAAAAATGGAAGAAGTGCACTTGATTTTAATAATTTTTTAAAATCAAAAAATGCTGAAAAACTGGGTTTTAAACAAGATGTTTTGTCATATGAGATACGTAATTATCATATGACAAATTTTTATTTGACCACATATATAACCATAGAAAATTAATTATCTTTTTTATTATTATTTAGCTACGACGCAAAGTACGTGAAACGCAAAATCTATAACCCATATGAAAAATGACTGGTTTCGAAAACACCTAGAACAAATGACACATGGCTTTTTAAAGCGACAAATTACAAGATAAAAATAATTGTTTAAATTTTTCGGTTAAACATTTCTTTTTGACAAGTAATTTCTTTAAATAGGAGAAAGTAGCGCCATCCCATTATTTTTTCAAATTGAATAAAGCTGCCTGGTTGACTGACTGATTGTCTTAATTCTATTCATTGTAGTTTTGTATTGTTGTCTAACTAACTAGACAGAAATTTATATGTTTAATTTTTTTTAATTTTTTATTCCCTTCTAAGTAAGAGGGATGCTTTAGGTGAGCACTTGTCGCCAGGGCATAATTTCACCGTGGTCAAACCACGAGTGGTATTCATGCCTACCCAATAAAGTACATAGATAACAAGTTATGTTAGCTAAATCCGTGTTATACACATCCCCATTGTTGAGTGAGCTGGGCCGACCTAAAACCTGTGCCGCAAAGCGACTTTCCGTTGCTATACAACAGCACATAGAGGTACAAATTACTCTGTAAAAGGCAACATGTAATATTTTGAAAGGTATCTTAGGTAGTAGCCACAGCCTGTGAAAGGGACCTCACCAATAACCGGTAACAGATTCCGCCTCATCTTCATGTTGGATGTTGGACGAAGTCCACAGACCGAGCAACGAACCAGGGATGTTGTTCACTGAACATCAGTCATTAAAATTTTCAGGGTTGGAATGAAATTCAGTCCACAGACTCCGACAACTCATTATTCAATCGTATTGTGAGCATCAGCTTTTAAAAACCAATCCAATTAGGCCTCGTCCAGGGGGTTACCGGTTCCCATGGTACCAGTGTAGAGAGTAACTTGTAGGACTGCGAATGGTATGTTCTGTCAGATGCAAGACTGTAGCAGTTTAAGGTGCTGGCGCATCTTTCTACTACCGGTTTATTGATACATCAAGGTAAGGTAATTCACCAAGAAGTATATGATTCCGTTTGTGTGCCACCTTATAAAGCACATACGCACAAAGAAAGAATACGGTTGAGGCCACCATATTCTGGTAGAAACATAGTATGATTAAAGATAACTAGAAACATGCTTATCGTAATCATAATAATGCTTAGATGCTTCAAATTAACAATAATATTTTTGCGGAGAACAAACTATGTTTGCGGTAACTATATTCAACCATATTTTTTCTTTGCGTGTACTTATGTACATTCTGAATCCTTATAAATAGCCAACTCGATTTAGAGATGTTCGTCTGTCTATGCAGTCATGGAAACAAACTTATCATTGTTATTAGATATCTTTCTTAGAATTTTCTGTTTCAATATTAAAGAATTGTCGTTTGTGTGCTCTAAGCCTGAGTATAGAAATTTAATTACTCAAACAAATAAGAATGCAATAGCGTATTCTGGAGGATGTCGTTACTTTGATTTGCTTTATTTGAAATTCAATAATTATTTTAGCATTATTTTGTTTTTGTTCACTAAATTATTAAAAAAAAATCTATTTTAATCGCGTGAGTTTGTACCGCTGCTTTTGCGTACTTCATGATGTTTCTGACGTGAACAGAAAAGAGAAATAATTAATAATTTTCAACGAAGTTAAAAACGGAATTTTCTTATCAATAAAATAATATCAGAATTACTTTTATGTAAATATTTGAATAAAATAAGAAGTTATGAATACATAATAATTTAATAAAATTATTTTAATCAATATTACTCAATTCATGGGAAAGCACATTTTTTATTTTATTTTTTATATTTAATAGGAAAGTGCGAGAATATAAGACTCGACACTGCTTACATAAATATTAAAGGGCAGTATTTAATTCTATTTTTTTCTGGGATTATTTTTCTGCTTATAAACTAGTGAATTTACTTATTTTCTTAACTAGTTACTATCCCACTATGAAACTTCTAGCATAATTAAAATAAGCTTTGACATCTTTTTTGGAATAAAAAGAATTGAAAAAAAGGTGAAGTTTTTTAAAAATTTATTTGAAAGTTTTACTTCCGGTTTTGAAGTAAAATTATTTTTTTTTATTTTTCAAAATTTATTTTTTTATCAAAAAGGGAAAAGTAATAGTGTTTTCAGACTGAGTGACTTTAACATAAAACGAAATGTATTTACCAAAGGTCACGCGTGTTGTGGCTGCTGTACAGTTGGTCAAATAAGTTTTGTACAAAGTAACGCATCAAATACGCTTATTTCTATGGGAAATTCTTATTGTTTTGTAGGAATTTATTTGACACACTGTATGTTATATATTGAATTTAAAAAATGTGCAGTGTGAACGCAAAATCATCTGTTGGTCAATTTAATGTTAAATTCAGTATTTAACTTTCAGTTTGAAAACACTATAAGATCTATGCAAATTGCGAGGCATGATATTTTTTTAAATTTTTTCTTATTAAAAAATCTACTTCGAAAAAATCGAAATTTCAATCAGCATTATTTTTTAAAGGACCATAACATATTTTTTTAAAGGACATAAACATCATTAAAAAATATTACGTATTTGCTTTCATACCCTCTAGAGGTATAATTAACCCAAATAAGCAAAGTCTACGACCTCATTTTTTTTCGCTGTCCACTTCACGTGAAATGCCTCTTTAGTGAAACAGGTATTCTTGGTTAATCAGATCAAGAGTATATTTCTTTATACAGCATAGTTCAAATGGCTGAGGGAGGGGACGATTAGTTCAAACTTAATCACAACTTCTTATTTTTTTTTTTTCGGGTATTACAAAAAGATGAATCCCCTTCCATCTCCTTACTTGGAATGTTCCGCTCAACCTTACCTAACCCAAAATATGCGCTTTTTGTAGCCTACGAAATTCAAATTTAAAAAAAATTACAAAAGATTTTTTACTTTCTCTTTTGCTTACAGTATTAGGTTCTTGTTGCAACCAATTTTGTTCATAAAAAGTAATTTAAATTCTTCCTATTAAACATTGTTGTTTGTTTCAATTTAATTTTGTTTTAAGAGCCACTAAATTGTTAATTGTTAATCATATTAATACATCATTTGTAACATTAACTATTTGTTTATTTTACTGTTTGGAAAAAATATAATTCACTTTTATTTAAACATTTTATTTCTTGTTTTTTTGTTGTGATTTTGTCCGTATTTATTTTAATAGTTATGATTGTCAATAAATGTAATGACTTTAATTAAAATCAACATAAATCTTGGCTTATTTTTCTTCTTCTTTTTAGTTTCTGTTTCGTGCTGCTGCAAGAAGAGGTGATTAGCATTTTTGACTCAAAGTATAAAAAAAAAAAAAAAAAAACTTCAATGCAGCAGGCTTTAATACATGTAGACAGACAAACAGTCGGTTACTGGTACTTTGTTTAGTTGGTTTAGTGGCGGTAGTTCCCCATTTACCTACCCTCTCTTGCTCTGCACCAAACATCATCATGCTTTACCGCAATTTAAATTTATCTTTAGTATTCAATTTATTGCTTTTCTATTACCATGTTAAAATAAAATAAAAATAAAAATAAAAAATCAAACTAAATAGAAAATCGGTAACGGCCTGCAACAACAGCCTTTTAAGTGAGTTAGTTCATGAAGTAACCAAACAACCAACCAACGAACCAGCCAACAACCTGCCATTTCATGCAAAACTTTATGAAATGAAAAATCAACCCGAAAACAATTTTTGAAACGAATCTAAAGTAAAACTAAAAATGAGAAAAAAAATGTTAAACAAAAATGCCTTATTACCATAAAAAAATACTTTACGAGTCGTTTTAGTTTTTTCTTGCGATTTGTTGTGGTTTTGATTTTGTTTTACTTTACATGACTTTTTTGATTCATTGAAGAAATGGGGGAAGACTTTGAAGGTTATGTTAAGTTTCTTACAAGGTTTGGTAACGCAAATAAAATATTCAAACAGAGTTTTATAGTTCCGAAATCTAAACTCGCTAACACTGAATCACTTCATTACAGTAAAAATATAAATAATTATTGTTCATTTAATTTATTATATTTTTTTTTTATTAGGACCAGCACTCAGCACTCATTAGGACCCTACTCATGCAATGCATTGTGTTGGAACTAGGAAAATAGGTTATGGGAAGGAGGAAATAGGGAGTAGTGTCTGTGAACGTTCGATTTGAACCCTCCTACATCGAAAGTGGCAGGGAAAACGTATTCCGGAAGATTATTCCACAGGCGAACGGCACGGCTGAAGACCGAACTCTCTCGGTAATTTTGAATAGAATAGAGAGAGAAGTCTAAGACAGTGATGAAAAATGAGGCACAAATTTTTCATTTATGACAGACTTTCAATAATTAAAATTTTATTTTTTAACGCATTTCACTGACATTTGAGACATAGGGTCCTATACTACAGGAAAGTTTCAATGTACTTTTAGATCGACCACATCTAGAAATAAGGCTAGGAAAAACTATGTACATCACAAAGCAAATTTAAAAAGATTAAAGCTTAAAATTCAAAATTTTTTTTGAATTTTTATTGCAAGACAAAGGTTGTTAAAAAAATGAAATACTAAAAAAACTAAATAAAAGCCATATTAACACATGGCTAATCTCTTTAAAGAGTAGCTAATGCTCAGCAAAGAACTTCGTACTTTGACTTCAAGGCGACTTTTTGGCTTAGGGGATGTTTAACTCGCTTTATCGCAATAAAAATCGCGGAACAGCAAAATTACAAAATGGTACTAGGTAGTCTACGGATCCAGAATATACATACAAATATGCAAAAGTGGGAAAATTTGGTAAAAAGATGATGATTTGCAGTTGCGGTCTGAAAAGCACGCCTATTATCGTCTCCGAGATTTATATTGAAGAAACGTTTGCTACCTCTAACTAAGCGCCACTACTGTTCACCAAAATTGTGGTCTGATGGTATCAAAGAAATCAAGCGAATATGTGGAAAAATATGTTAATGACGATAAAAATATGATAAAAATTTTAAACAATTGTGCAGCAGTTAATCAAAGCAAAATCGTGGAAATTCAGAAAAGAAAATGAATTGTAATTTTTTTTTTTTTATTTCCTTAAAAAGCTTTATCGTAATACAAATCCCGAAACAACAAAATTACTAAATGGTACTCGAAAATGTAATACTAAATTCATTAAATCCATAAACGTGTTTTTTTTATTTTTTTTTTTTTTTTTTTTTTTATACAGAATTCTTTAGAACTCAATTTTTGTTGCAAAATACCTTTTTTAATGAAAGCTTTCTGCATTCAGCCCATTCGAATACGTTAGACTTATTATTATTATTTAATATTATAAATTAATTCTAGGATTACATTTGTTAATGGTAACTTTGACCACCGGCTCAAAGGGTGTAGGCAGGAATCGAATCTGCGACCTCCACCCAGGTTTATAGGTTGGCATGCTACCCATCAATCTACAGGGCACCTAATTTTGACTTAAAAAAGAAAGCTGCGCTATGAAGCACATGCTGAAAATAAATCACATTTATTTTATAAGGAGTAGCTGAATACTTTTTCATAACTGAAATTAACTTTTCTCTGGAAATTTTATATGAAAATCACTCAATATTTTTTGACGAGTTGATCGCTTGTGTTATAAAAACAGCACAAAAGAAAAGCATCACACATACGAGTAAATAGATAATTCAGTTTTTCTAGGCTATTTTGAAAATGAAAAAAGGTTATGAAAAAAGCTTGAGGCTAAATCATAAATTTCGAGGCTATATGTAAGAAAAAAAGGCTAAGTCTAGCCAAAAATCTTTGTGACGCAACAAGTAAAAAATACATACACTTGTTTTGCTTGTTATCTTCTTGTTTTGGTTGGACAACTTACACAAAAGCATCAAAGAAAACACTAAAAATAAGCACTAAAAACAGCGAAAAAATTATTCAGTTGACAACGCTGCGACTAACTTATAGCGAGATTGATAAGTGGCAAATGACAAATACCAAGAGATGAAATCTTTTTCGATTTAGTCAGCGAGTTTTTTGTCTTAAAAATATTTAGAAATGTCATCGTACTGACGATCAATTATAAGCTAATCGATTCCATAATGCGCTACAGCTCAGCCTGCAAGTTGAAAAAATTTAACTATTTGCATTGAAGACACACTGGTTACTTTTTTATCCATTCTTAGTTAGGGTACTTATAGAGTCGTTGTTAAGATTTATTTTTCCATTTCATACAATAAGAGACATTTTATTGAATTTCACTGTGTTACAACGAAATAACAACAATTGTGTTTTATTTTATTTTATTTTATTTTTTTTTTTTTTGCTTGCCTTGTCATAAGTTTTATCAATATTATGGTTATTTTTTTTTTTTTTTAATTTCAAATTTTTTATTTTTTTTTTTTTTATCAAAATGTTTGGTTACTTGTACGTCTCCTTCATTTATTTGAGGAATTTATTCCGTTTGTTTTGATTTTTATTTCAACTGATTTTTTCTCTTGTTGGTAAAATTTTTTTTATACAAAAAAAAAAAAAATTTGAATTTAGTTGTTAGGCTTCAGTTTGGTATGTTAAAAGTATATTTTTGTTTGTTTATAATAAAATGTTTTTCATTTATGTATTTCGGTCAAAATTGTTTTGTGTTGTTGCCACAAATCGAAAACACAACTTGAAAAATTAAAACAAAAAAACATTTTTAGAGCAGCTCTATCATAATGGTCGTAGGTACGTAACTCTATCATAATGGTCGTAGGTACGTACCTGTGAGTAACTGGCTAACACAGTCTCTCCTTTACTCACTCTGTTTTCAAGCCATGTTAGCTAGTTTGTGTACTACAGTGTAGTTTCTACTTTTTTTGTTCGCTTTGATTTTAATAATAGAACAAACTCTGAAGTACAAGTGAGTACTACTGCATAAGTAAGGTGGTTTGATAGAAAATTTCAAAACTGGAAGACTTTACAAGACACAGATGCCATTTAATGAAGTCATGTTTTTATATTTAAAAAAATGACAAAAATGTCAACAAGCATGTTTCAATTTACTTAAAAATTTTTGTTTTTTTTTTAAGTAAATTTAATGGTTTTTATTTCATTAATTTATATTGAAGTGAAATTTCTTACAACATTCTTAAAAATGTTTCTTTGTTTCAATTTAATGTAAAATGAGCCAAGTTTGGTTATGATGATTTACTGATGGTTGGGTAACATGAAAAGTAAATGTTTGATTAAATGGTTTGTTTAACAGCAAACATTCGCAGTTTTCATATTAAAAATATTTTGTTTACGGCTTTTAGTTACCTACTTATGTTTCTACTAATGACATAGACATTAGTTGACGAAAGATCGTGAGTTCAGGTCTGAAATATCTATCGAGCTTCGTTGTGCACTTCCAACGAAAGATAGCCACAATGATCACAAGAAAGAAGAGCTTCTAAATATTACCATATTTCCCTAAAGTTCCACAATCAATTCCCCTGAAATTAAATACGCTTAAAATTAGTGTTAATAATAAAGTCGCAAAAGTGACTTCGAAAGTCACCGTTTCAGTATCGCACGTGCAATCATATTTCTCTGTTCGAAACTCAATTCCTGTGAAATGATCAATGAAGTTGCCAGTGACTTAAAAAGTATTTTATTGTTTCGATGGTTTTTTAAAAGATTATCCTCCCATAATACACGATGTTAATTGACGTTAACGTCAAGTTTTTGACCAACTTAATTTAACATTTCTTTGTTTTACTGTATGACAAATTCAACCACAAATTCAACAATAAGATGGGCGTTCAAATCAAAATGTACTTCGCGTACTTCGTGATTTTTTTTTTAGTCAGCATAAGGTAGCAAATGTGTCCACAATCGTTTTGCGGAAAACATTGCTACTGTTCGAACTCGACTAGTCGTCATGCCAAACAACATCTTACGAACATTTCTTGTGCTCAGAAATTGAGGATATAGACCTGGACGATATGTGGTACCAACACTTGTCACACATCCAACGAAACAATAGCTCTTTTGAGTGAAAAATTCAATGGCCGTGTTATCTCATATCATGACGATGTTATTTGGCCGCCACGATCATGTGATTTGATACTGTTGGACTTCTTTCTTTGGGGTTATTTGAAAGAAAAAGTGTACGTCAATAATCCGAGAAAAATTTTAGAGCTAAAGGATCAAATAGCATTTCACATTAACGACATTGAACCTCAATTATATCTCAGTCATTGAAAATACGAACTATCAGATAGAGGTAGGCCACCGAAGCCGTGGTGAGCATTTTTCTACTATTTTGTTTCACATATAATTGCCGTGGATCCTCTTATCATAATAAAAAAATATTAAGATAATCCTCATAAAACTTTTTGATTTATTTACGATTCGCATGGTGCGTTTTGGTTGGACCACCCTATACATGCCCTAAAGTCGTCTGTTATCTGGCTATTTAATTCATGTTAGCTCATAGCTGTGCAGTTAAAACTCCCTTCAGCTTACTAATATTCGACTTGTTATTTGTAGCACACCTTTGGCCTTTAGTCATCCTTTTTTGCCTTATCATACACAGAGGCTATTCAATATTGAGCTACTAATAACGCAACCCAAAGGATTTTTTGTATACCTTCAATGAGACTTATAAGCATTTTTGACTTGTTACAAAAATCAGCAATTAACGCTTTCAAAAGTTCAACTTTACTCATACATATAGCCGAACGTAATTGTCAGTTTATTTGTCAATCACTCCACAACAATTTAGTATGCAAAATACACGATTATGGTGCATATCATGCAGCAAGTAACTCTTTACTAATTGTGTCGTTGCAAGACACTATCGTTCTGGATTGAATTACGGAAATTAAGCCGATTCGCCGAGTTGGTGGCTTCGCAATGGCTTGTCACTTTTATTTTGTTTGGTGTTTTTAAAAAAATGTTACATTGAAAGCAGAGACTTGTTTTGGTAAATTTTAGATAACGAAATCGGCGGCGGCGACATTGCAAAAATTTTTTGAGTCGATCGGCCTGTAGCAGTGCTCTCTTCTTTCACTTTGAGTCACCTAATGCGTTTTGCAATTGCCGGAATTATTGCGAATTAAATTAAAAGTAATTTAACCCATGAAGTCCAATAAAATATACTAAATTTATTTTACAAATATAATAGAATTTTTTTTTATTTCACCAAAATTTATTTAATTTTTTGTAAAAACTTCCCCGGCGAAATCTATTTTTTTACTATGTTCTTTATATTCTTTTGGTTTTGCCAAATAGCACAAGCGTCTCTTATGATCTCGCCACTGGCGTCTCGTCATGCGTTTGCGCGGCTCCACATACTCAATTGGTTTTGGTGGTATGGGACAGTGGGGCTCTTCAGGTGGTATAACACGTGATTTTGCCAAAACTAACAGTCTTTTTGAGGATTTTGATTTCAAGGCTGCTGGTCGTATGGGAAATCGTAATTTAGACCAAAAATCTATTTCCAATTCAATATGCTGAAAATCTTGGGGCACTTTGGGTGTGGGAAATGGACGGCCTTTATCATGTTTCGCTGGTTTTTGCCAATTAATTCTCGGCGAATAAGTATATTTAATTGGTGAAGGATATCTATATTTTTTACGTGGTTGTTTGGGCATAGCCAATCTATCAATGTCCTCCCATAATTCGTCTTCGCTTATTCTCAGCGTAGATTTACGTTTCTTTTTCAACTCCTCTACTTTGCAATGCATTGTTGGCTGTTGTTTCGCTTCTGCTTTTACATCTGCCCATTTGAAAAATCTTTTCCAGTCTTTTGTAGTCATGGGACCAGGTTTGGCCCATCTTGTAAACTTGGGTCTTGTTTTTATTATTTTACGTACTTTAGGTTGGCAATTTCTTTGCACCCAGGCTATTTGATTTAGAGTCAGTTCTTTAGGTGGAATTATATTAATCTTGCTGAGCTCAGCCAACACTTTTCGTTTGGTTTCCCAGGCTAATTTTCTAGCCTCACGTGCTATTTTCAAAGCTTGTTGTCTGTCATTTAAATGGATGCGGTTTATAAAAATATTTCGGGTTTTCTTCATAATTAAAAAGTTTTTTGCTTTAGTTCTTTGAATTTATGTTAAGCGAAAATGTTTTAAAAAAAATGTTTTTTGAAACAAAATGTAAAAAAAAAATAAAAAATATTTAAAAATTAAAAAAAAAAAGGAAAACAATTTCTGACAAATGAAGTACTTTTTGAACGAACAGCTGTTCGGTTAATTTCTTTAATTACAAAAGCAGAGTTTGTAATTTGCTTTTAAAACTAAAATCCATTTTTTAGTTTGAATTACACACATCACATTTTTATTTATTTTTTAATGAGTATTCCTAAAACTAACATTTGCTTACTTCCGCTGCTTAAGTTTGGGGTTTTTTTTTAATAGTTTTTCTGTGGTTTTTTAAGTGTCATTCGATACTAAACATAATGTGTCAATTTCACACGTGTTACTGGTTGTTTTTATTTTTTTATTTTAGACGAATCAAGTCACATCTGTTGCTTTATGAGAGAATAAAGCAGCTACTTTGTCTTTTTAAGGATTTTTGTTTAGGAGTTAAAAAAGACAAGACATAAAGATATCATCTCCTTGAGCATGACATTTTTTATGTGATTTACTTTAAAAAAATATTTAAATTTTTAAATAAACGGTTCTATACAGATAACAATCATGCACTAGATAAATTAAAATTAAATATTAATTTAATATAACATTCCATTCTTGTTTAATTAATTAATCCGATTAAAAATTTAATCAGTATGAATATGACTTTTCATTGGGGATTCATTCTTTTTAGGGTACACAAATTTATATTGTCATAATTGCCACATGAAGTAGAGGAAGTTCGGATAATTTTCCAACTGCAATTTTTACAATTTATATTCGATTGGAATTAAATCTAAGTTTTTGTATAACTGCAAGTATTAGGCATCATTTAGTCTAATAGAAAAAGTGTTGCAGGTGACATTTTAAAAGGTATTTGAAAAAAATAATTTCAATAAGCCCATTAACGGGTACACCTCAAGCGGGTAATTTCCTATAGATAGTGTGCTTTGTTTTGTAATCTGTAACATTTTATTTTAATTTTGAAAAGTAATAATTTTTACTTTTAATAAAACCAAAAAAATATAAAAGTTTATTTAGAGATTTAATTCTATTGCAATATGCTACAATATACCACTGTATACAATTCTATATTTACTCCTCTTCCTCGTCTTGAGAACTTCTACCATCGTCCAGAAGAGGAATAGAGAGAACTGTGGAACACCTTCTCTGCCTCTGCCATGCACTGGCGGATCAGCACAAGCTCTATCTCGGAGAGCGCTGCCTGCAGGATCTTACTGCCCTGTCGACTATAGGGGTTGTCATGTTATATGGCTTCATTAGGAGTAGCAACTGGCTTAGGTGACGGACTCGTTTTTTCCTCCTTCTTAGTCTTTCCGCTACTACCTCCCTACTTCCTTTCACTCTTCTATCTCTATTGCTATAAGTCTTTAATCTTCTACAGATTTGATAAAGAGACCTCGTCAGAGGACGCCCAGTGCAAACTAACCTAACCCAACTTACTTTTTTTATAATAAATTATTTTGCCAATTTAAAAACACTTGTTTTTAGACAAAAACTCAAATTTTTACCTTTAAACAAAAAAAGTCTATTTTTGTAAAACTCGCTAAAATTAAATACACATTCGCTTTCTTAATTGTCTTAGCATGTTTTATCATTGTTTTTTATACAGAATGGATGATAAAAATAGCTAACAAAAGAATACTTAATAACTTTTTTTTCTATTTAAGTAATCTGAATTCTTTTCTGTAGATTGATCCTTAGATTTAATAAAAATGGAAAACTGGAACACTGAAAAAAGAAACTGGATTGTACACGCATGGAGTCGATATTTTTGTTCAAAGAGTTTATATAGGTGAACCTCCGAGTAGATGAATTATTATGAGACTAATAAATAATTTGGGAAGCGTGGGACAGTCACTAGAAACCCTTCGCTCGAACATGGAAACTATTGTTGCCTTAGTAGCCCAGTGTTTCAACAAGTAGATTATCTACTAAAATTAGTGTCAGTTGCCAGACGTTGCAGACAATAATTCAAAAGGATTTGAACTTATTCCCCTACAAAATTCAATTGGCTAATAAGCTTAATGCAGCAGACTTGCCAAAAGATGCCTGAAAAGTTAGAAGAGGAGGAAAACTTGCTGAATTGAATTTTCATAACTAATGAGGCTCATTTCAATCGGAACGGCTACGTAAACATATGAAGAGATTACAATCCGGAATTACTACATGAGAGGAAATTGCACACCATATTAGCGTCCCAGTATGGTATGCAGTTTCTTTACGCTGTATTGTCGTGCCATACTTCCTTCAACAAAACGTACTGAAGACCATTACTTGAAATTCTTTTGCTACTTGCAACTACGCCCAAAGGAAACTCCTTTCAAATCTGTGTGATTTCTAGAAGATAATGCTACTGCACATAAAGCTCAGCCGTTTATGGCCGAACTATGTAGAAAATTTCCTAAGAGCCTCATTTCTAGGTACTTAATTTTTCGTCGCCTTAGTTAATTCCACCGAATTTTTTCTTGTGGGGTTATTATAAACAGCAAATGTACAAGTCGCAGACGACAAATGTGTATGAACTAAAACGATCAATTCGAACGACAAAAGCTGCAATTTCAAACTTAACTTTGAAGGCAGTAATTAACAACTTTTTGCTAAGATGCTGCACCTGCATCAACGAACTGGCATTTAAATTCAATTATCCATCGACTAATTCAACTATTTTTAATATAATACAATGGGTTTTCAAATGAAGAAAAATTGAATAAATTCGATTCATTAATAAAAAGTTATTCCAGTTTCTTAATGTGGCAAAATTCATCAGCCACCCTGTATAAGTTGGCTGATAAAAATATTTGTCGAATAAAAACGACAAATAACCATTACCTTGAGTATTTTTGACATTTATTCTTTTTGTTTTATCAATCAATCGATATTTTACATTCTGAAACGAAGAGAATAATGACAAAGAAACATGTGCACAGGAGTATGTACACTGAAAGAATTTTATTCATATAGACTCCCAACTTATGAAGAAGTTCATTCATATGAAAATCTTTCGGCCTCCATAGTTGAACCTTTTAGCATTTGAAATTAAATTTACATTTACAAGCCAAAATGTAGTTAAAAAAAATATAGCAAGTTTCAGTTTCATCGTTAGCGTAATTTCACTTTAGCTTTATCGTTAACGTAATTTCACTTCAGCTTAATCGTTAGCGTAATGCAACTTTTTGCGTGTTCTATTTTACTTTTGGGTGGACGCGGTTGTTATTGAGTTTGAATGTGTTTATGAATCTCAAGAAAATTTGATTTTATTTAATAGAATCTGCAATAACTATGTGCTTTAGCTGCATATTTATATCTTTTTCATTGTCCTCAATATAAACTTAAAATTTTGTATTTGTTACTTTCCATTTCAATAACTTTTTTCTATCGTTTCAATCAAAAATGAAACTACAAGGGCAGTGGGAACAGGGAAATCCGTTGGAGAGCAGCTATTTGTATAGCAAACAAACAAAAAAACAGAAATTGAATTTTACAATTTTTATTGGTTGAAATTTATAATAATTTTTACAAGATTAAATGCAAATCAAATTCAAATTGTGGAAAATTAAATAAAATTAGACCCAAGAAAATTTTTAAAAACTCATGAATATTAATTAGATTTTTGTTGGCTTTTTTTATTTGCTTTCTTATTCCTCATATTGTTCTTCATCACTTCATGAACATGAACATTTTCATTTAACTTTTTCTTGACAATTACTGGGCTCTTGAAAAACTTTTGCGCACATTTTGCAGATTTCTTGAATATTCTTTGAAATCCTTTTTTGAAAGTAAAAAAATACAAATACAAAATAAAAATTATTACAAATCAACAATCAAAACTAAAATATTTTTTGGTATAAAAAAACTTTCAGTTATTATTTTAATGAAAAAAATTAAAAAAAAAAAACAAACTGCAAAAAAATTTTAATGAAAATTCTTAACATGAGAATATAATTTTTGAACAAAAACTGGAAAATTGTTTAATTAAAATTAAAAACAAACAAAAAATTCATCAAATCAAATATTCATTGTGCGAGTATGTCAAGTATCATGTTAAGAACCCTTGTTAACAATTATTTTGCAAAAAAAAAAAAATTTATTGTAGACAACAACAACAACAACAATTGAAATTAATAAAAACTCCATTAAAGAAAAATGTATCAGCGTATTAATTACAAACAGCATGTTTGGAGTTTGTTTCATTTTGTTATTTGTAAATTATTTTAGTTTATTTATTTTTTTTGGTACAACATTTTAGTTGTTAACAAATAGTTTTCTAATCATTAACAATCTTTAGTGCGCAGATAAAGGTGATTGTCACTAGAGCAAAAAAAACATTTCTTACAACAAGAACCCACTAGAAAATTTAACAATTTGAGGAGAAGAATAGGAAATAAAATTCTGTCAAGAAATTCTGAAACAAAAATTTTTGGTACATGAAATATAAAAAATAAAATAATTAAAAAAAAAAACTATGAAAAATTCATTACCGAAACAATTTTTTATTCAACTATTATCATTATCAATTAGAGCTCCTGAGGATCTTTTCTTATTACACAAAAAAATAAAAAATTATCAAAAACTTAAAACCAAACATACTTCCCTACAATGACACTCATAACCAGGGCCCAAATCAGCGCATTCGATATCGAGCAACGTGTATCGAAATTTTAAAATTGTTTCATAAAAAATTCAATCAGTATGGATTTTCGTTCGATTATTTTACTGCAGGTCTTTTATTTAAACACGGTGGCGACACGAGAGGGTGTGCTTTCAAATATGTTTAAACGAAATAAATGAGAAGTAAAAGGAAGAACAGAAAAGTCTGTTACCACTAAGCCAATTGCAGCTTCGCATGAAGCTATGCAGCCCGCCGATTCTTACAGTTCAGAAACCGGTTACTCTCAACAAATTTGTGAGGTGTTTCCTATGGGTTCATAAGACGTAAGTATTGAGCTCGACTGCTGCACAACTGTTGAGCACAACAGTTACGTCTTGGAAACGATTTGATGAGTATAATACAAAATGAACAGCTGATCAAGTCAAATTCAATCAAGAAAGCATATGTGCACTTCAAGTTTTTTCTTGATTTGTCATAGTTGGCACATTTATATGGTCGGAGTTAAAACACCATATCTGTCTTTTTTTTTTTTTTTTGATGATTTCACCTTGTATGAATTCTCCTTTTGATAATAATAAAATAATTTAAATCAACGAAACCAATTTTTTAACCAAAAGTATGGATAATACAGAAATTTTAATGGATTTTTTTCTTGCTCGATGTTGAAGGAGTTGCATTAAAGTTAGTTGACATAATATACAACATGTTGATTTTAGGTAGTTAAAATATTTTATGATGGAAAAAATGGTAATCTGGGCCAGATCATACATCTGTGTGTCATCCACACTCGTCTATGCAGATAAATATGCTCAGTTTTGCGTTTAAAACCTAAGAAGGGATACTTCAGAAGTCGATATTCTGCTCCGGCATTCGCGTCAGCTCTCTATGTCAGCTTTAAAATTACATTTTGACATCTTTTAACTGTCATTATTAAAAAACTCTTTAGCTGCTATAAGTTTATTTCGAAAATGCATTTTCCAATTGAGCTTGAAAATGGCATAACATTTTAACAAGATAATCGAACAACTATCAATTAAACATTAATTCATCATAATATTTAACAGCAGCTACAACAACAATAACAACAAAAAGAATATTAATAAGAATAATAAGAGTTTAAATAATATATTTAACTGGCCAAATGATACCAAAAAAAAACAAAAAAAAATACACACACGTAATCGTACGTAACTAATTTTTTTAAAAATAAAATTGAAATATTGAAGACAAACGAAACAAAAAAATTCATTTAGAAAAAAATCATTACTTAATTTGTTGTTAACCATGAAGTTTTTATTATTTCCAATTGTATTTTATGTTTCACAGTAGTTAACAACTTAAAGCAAAAAATGCTACAACAACACAACATTAGCCACCAGAATAATAACGAAATTGCAGGGGTTTAAAGGAATACAAATACTGAAAAAGAATGTTTTTGTTTTGTTATTGATTCTTTTTTTTTTTTTTTATTAATAGAAAGTGTTATATAAGTTAATTTAATTGGTTGAGCCAATGATCATAGCTGTCAGTGCTCGTTAATAAAGTGTGTCCCAACAAAAACGCAAGATTTAAATTTTAAATAAATGACTGATGCAGCAATTGAATTGTTTCTCTGGCTGTATGACATGTGGCGCCGTCTTGTTGAAACCACAAGCCCTCCACATTCATTTCTTAAATTCTAGGCAAGAAAAAACTGGTTATCATTTCACGATACCGAACACCATTGACTGTTTGCGCTTGACCTGCCTCATTTTCATAAAAAAAGGTCCAATGATTCCTCCAGCCCAAAAACCACACCACACAGCGACACGTTGAGGATGCATTTGCTTCTCGTGAATCACTCGAGGATTTTCCTCACCCCAAATGCGACAATTCTGCCTACTGACGAAGCCATCAAGATGGAAATGGGCCTCGTCACTGAAGATGATTTTATCGACAAAATCAGCATTTTCATGTTGTCTCTCCAATACCCAATTAACGAACTCCCTTCGCTGTCCATGGTAATTTTGTACTAACCTCGTACCTTCTACTAGCAAACAATAACAATTGTTCAAATGTCAAACAATGACACTTCGAATGGCGCCAAATTTAAATCTTGCGTTCTTGTTCGGACACCCTTTATTTTAGTCTTAGAATTTTATTCTGTTAGACTAAATAAATAAATAATTTATAATTGAACATTTAATTATTAAAAATATTAGTTTGAAATTTAATTGCCCAGCATAAGCAACTTATTGTAGTCAGTGTATGAAAAGAAACGAAACTTTTCATAAACGTTTGCGGTAAAGTTCTAAACAAAAACGGAACGAAAGATCAGAACTATATTTTTTAGAGTGATTGATTTAGCTTTTTATCGAAATTTTTAAGCGCACGCAGTGGTGCTTAAATATACATGTGTACGCATATATGTGACTGACGAGTTTAACCCGCTTGGCGCAACCATCCAAATGAGAACGAAAAATGCTATTATGAACGTATTTCTGAGCATTTCTGTGAGTAATTTTTTGTATTATTAATGTTTATACTTTGTTATGAAATTTCGCTGCCCGAAAGAATCAATTGATGACAACTGTTCCACCTGTTTTAATTGTTTATTGAGTGCTGTAGAAAATTTATCTTTTTAAATAGTGCGTAATGGAAAAAAACCATGTAAGAAAATCATTTTAATCTATTTTAATTGTTATTTTTTGTTTAAAAATATTGGGCCACAATCATAGTCACACTAAAGCCGGTATCTTTTTAAAAACAATTTTAACTTCATAAAATTCTTGTGAACAAAAATCAGTTCTTAATAAAAGCTTACTTTTTTGTGACTATGATTATGGCCCATTAATAAGATCTTAACTAATCAATAGATAAATGGTAAGCGTGTGTAAAGCTGTATTGCGATGCAAAGTTCCCTGTCCTTTACAAAAGACAAGAGCAAAATATGCTATTTACTAATATAATTTCTATTAAATATTATTTATGTGTTTTTGCAGTAAATCAAACCGAAATTCTTGGCAACTTAACGAAATTTTGGAAGAACTTGCTCATTTCACTGAACCGTTCAGATTTTTCAAATCACCTAAATGATGTATAACCCGAACAATAACAAAGAAGAGGGAGCAAAAGCTCTTTTCTATTCTTCTTGTTCTGATATAGCGTCATATTAATCAGTTGAATTTTGTAAACAAAGAAAAAACTTGCTGAAAGCGTAATCTTTTTTTTCTATAATTCTTGAAAGAAACAGATGGGAAATAAATCTATTTCTCTGTTCAAATCTCTGTCCGTCTACCAGTCTATTCTCCTTTTCCCTATTTTTCACTCTAATAGTCTGTCTTTCTCACTAAGTTTGCCTTTCTACTTTTATATGTTTTTTGCCACACTCTTGTTCTCCCTTCCCCTCTCTTTACCTTTCTACCTTTATCAATATATTTTTTTCTCGCTCTTTAGAGATGATTTGTGGGTCAATCAATTGATCCTTCTCTTTTAGTCTTTCCTTTTGGTATAGCGCCAATTCTTTAATTATGCAATAAGTTTATATTCTTTTACTTCACTGTTTAATTTAACACATTGTTAAAGTTGTGAATTTTTGTGATTTGGGAGTTGGGTGCAAAATAATTCACACAAAAATTTGTGTTAATAAATACATCATATTCGCAAAAAACTAAAATAATAATGAACCCCAAAGTAGTCAGTAGAAGTGATACACACAGACACGTTATAAAATAAAATATATACAGCAAGTGCGAGCGTCTAGCTCTAGCTCCTAGATTGTTCATTATTTGTTGCAAGTACTCCAACAATGTTTGTTAGTATAAATTTGCAACAACTTGAACAACTTAAAAATAGTTTTTAGCGCAAAAAATGCGTTTAAAAGTTTTTTTTTTTTTTTTCTTTAAGTTAAAAATTTTATAATAATGTTTTTAATGATTTTTTTTTTTTTTTTTTTTTTTTTGTAAATAATAAAACGAGAATATATTTTTCTCTATGATGTGTGTGTGTTTGTATGGATGGATTATTATGAGATGCGCATAAATTTACACCTTATTGCCCCCTATAGTTTTTCAACGTAACACGATTTTTTTTGTGCTTTAGTGTTTCAAAACCAACAAACTATAGCAGCAAATGACAACAACAGCAGCATCAGCAGCCGTTTTAGATGTTGGATGATTGTTATAAGAATTTTGATTTTTATTTAAATATTTACTAAAATATAATAAAAAACAGTGTGCAAATCGTGTTTGCAAAATTATTAAAAGATTTGTAAAAATTGATTTGTCATAAATTTTTTAAATTGAATTTATTTTTGTATAAATTTTGTATGCAAAAATAAATAAGTTTTTGAACTTTTCTTCACACAAAAAATCCACTTTTCAGAGAGAAGTGCAAAGGAAAGCAAAAACTGCTTATTGAATAAATGAAACAATCATGATTTTTCTTGTTAATTAAAGTTGGTAAGTTACATATTGAAAGAAAAATATTGTTACAAAAATACATGCTGTTGTTCTACTGTATTATTTTTTATAAGACACTGTGAGTAAAATGTGTAGTATTTATATCTGTATTAGTGCAGATATAGGTTTCATGTTAGTTTAAGCCCCGTTATTCCAAGTTACCGATAGTTAAAGTTAAGATTTTATAAGACAAATATCAAATTTTGGTTGGGCATCAAATTAAATATATCGATAAGTTAAATATCGGTTAGTGTATACTTAATTATCAACCCAAATTTGGTTCTAAAGTTTTATCCAAACATCGGTTATTTGTAATACAACATCTTAGCTTTAACTATCAAAAATTGTAATAACGGGCCTATGTATTATACAATTAACTAGATTTAAAATGACCGTTACAGTTTGGCTTCTAAGCTGTGTTGAAAAAGTATATTAAAAAAACGCTGGCATTGCCAGGAATGATTAGTTTTAGTTGAGACGTTAGTCAGTAAATAAGGTGTGTCACAAACAACAGGGGGGTTATTATGTGTTTCGATTCGAATCGAAATGGCTTTCGCAAAGAATTTTCATTTCGAAAGAAAAAGCTTATATGTAGAGCTTTTGGAAATTCAGCAGAGTTGCATTAACAATTTTGAGGGTAATTTTAAAAATGTTAATTTTTTTTTAATGTTTTTTTAATTTAAAATTCTCTTTGTGTTTATAATATTTAACTATGAGAAACTGAACTTTTTGTTTTATTTTACGATAACGAACCTTAATAAAATAAAGGTTTTTATGATAGGGTAAAAACTTCTGTCAATAGTAGACCTAAATTAATTTATGCACTATAGAATATTATTAAAATATCATTACGAACTCGTTTTTGATGATCAATAAATTTAAGTAGTCAGTCAAATTATGCACCAATTAAACATTTTCATTAAAAATTTAATAAACATGAATATTTTTTGACAAAGAAAAATAAATTGATGAAACAATTGATTAAATATTTACTTCTTATCCAACAAAAAAAAAAAAATTCAAAGTAGACTTTAATGTAAACTTTTTTAAAAAATTATATAAAAATTTTCTTTAACGTTTACTTTAGCCTAAGTTATTTATTTATTTATTTTTTTTTTTTTTTTGGATAAGAGGGTCACTAATTCAATTTAAATTTAATCATAACGACAATTATTCAATTAGTACAACATTTTCTTGCTTTTAGCGATTTTGGAACTTTGATGAAAAGTTGGCAGTCGTCTCTTCTATAGAAAAGTCCTTACTGGCGTCTTAATTTGTGACGTTGAAGTAACTTGTGAGAACAATATTTTACCTTACTTATTCTATTATTTTCCCTTCGTTCCTACTTTCTCATTTATACATATATATATATTTTTTTTCAAAAATTAACGGCTATACCTTTTGATTAGCTTATTGTCCGTCGAATTTGGATATTTCCGGGGGTTTTAATAAGAAATTAGTAGCTGAAAGAAGCTTTCTTAATTCTCTTAAGATAGAATACATACTCAGCTATCAGCTTGAAAAAGAGGATACATACTCACAGATATGGGTCCTGATTAAATCCAGAGGCTAATATAAATGTAACCGCATGTGTACATAAAAATATTCGTTAGTCATTCAAAAAGTTGAGAGCTGCCGATTTAACTAATTTCGGTTTTCAAATATTTGCAGAAGCCTAAAGTAGCGCCCACTTTTACGTCCAGTTTTTAGCTATTTTATGTTTAAAACACAAATTTCCAACTGAATGCTTTTTATAGTAGAAGCACATTTCTTTGATTTGGTACATGTCTACAACACAATTCGACGTCAGTAGTATATTAACCACGTTAGTGCTCACTTTGACAACACATTTTAACAACACATTATTGACAACACAGCTTTGCGGAATTGACAAGGAATGGTGTCAAAATGACACCATAGTGGTGTTCAAATGATACTTTTTGGTGTCGGAATTATACCATACGGTTGTTGAAATAACAATATGCGTTGTCAATTTAACAACATATTGTTGCCAATTCCACAATGTTCATTAACGAGTTCACAACATGCGTTGTCAAAAAAAGTGAAATCATTGTTTTTTTTCTAAGTTGACATAGAACCGTTGTCGATTTGTACACGCCTGTTAAAAAATTTAAAACACTAGTTGTTAATAAAATAGACAACAAGATGGTATCAAACTAACTACATACGTTGTTGATTTTGCAAAGGCACTTTCGGCTTAGTGTATGGTATACTTTTGCACCGATCACGCTCACCTTTTCACAAACTAATTTAAATTGCATTTTTAATAAAAAGTTATATTTTTGAAGAATTTCTCAGAAATTTTATACATAGAGTCTCTTTATCCAAGGATTTCAACTCATTGAGTAAAAAACCGGGCGAGACTGGGTCAAAACAACTATATTGAAATAAAATCTTTATTGAATCAACTCTGGGCCATATTACGACATTCTATATCGATCGAAATTTCCATTTAAATTGTATTGTTATTTCGATCGCCATCGAGTGTCATAATTTGGCTCCTGTGTTTTATTTTTTATGAAACTAAATATTTTTCTTGTTTATGGCTTAAGTTTTCAATCAATAGAGCATTAACTAATGCAATTGTGATGAACCTAATTACAATAATACAACTTAATTTCTTGCTACTTACAAATACTAGTTTTATTTCAGTTATTCTTGCACCCTAATTAACTAACAGAGCTGGGAATATTGTAAAAAAAAATTTGTGTTTTGTTCATACAAGTTAAAGTTGACCCTTTTAAAAGTACTCGTATGTGTATTAAATGGAAAAACTTTGTTATTTTATTCCTTTTAATAATTAGTTTATGCAAATTTATTATAAGTTTGATGCTGTTTACATTTAATTAACTTGTTTGGGATAATACTTTTTAGTCCTAAGTTTTTTTATATTAATTTTTTGTAAAATTTTTGAAAAAAAAGGCTTAATAAAATTAAATCTTAAACTAAGTACTATTTTTACAACAGAAGCGATCAACTTTTCTGGAATTTTTATATGAAAAGTACTAAAAATATTGAGTGTTTTTCATAAACATTTTTTTGGACGAGTTGATTGCTTGACTCTTAAAATCATTTCCACTCTAGTAGTTTTTTATATTAATTTTTTTGGGTTTCAAATTTTTACATGATGTATTAATTTAGCAAAAGCTAAACAGCTTTTAGCCTCTTTAAATATGTTACGAAAACATATTCGAAACTGGTTTTAATTTTATTTTAAATATTTCGCCATAGAAGTACACAGATTAAAAAAGTGATAAATATCCATTTTTAATTATTTTCCAAAACTCACTCTTTATTAGTTTTAGGAACTAGCTTCTGCCAGTTGAGGTACTTTTTTATAACAAAAGTACCAATAATTATTTTGAAAATTTTATTGCGATTTTTAATATTGATTAATAATTATTTTTCGAAATGCAGTCAACCAACCGAGCGGTTGACGTTTTACTGTATACAATGTCAATAAAAAAAGTGTTGACATTTTAGGATGTTGACGACATGGGGTGTTGACATTATGCCGAGCGCACTGCAAAATTAATTTTTTCAAGCGGATGCTTTCTTTACGGATTTCAACTCATAAATTAGGGAATCGGGCGAGACGGGGCTAGTATTTTATATTGCATAGTTTTTTGTTTGTAAAAAGAATTTATTTGGCTTTATTTTGACAGTTGCATTCACATACTAAATAGTAAACTCAATTGGATTGTGTTTTTGATTGACATTAGTACAAAAAAGTAAGTTAGTTGAAGCCAAATCAATTGCCTTTCGCTTAGGCATTGCAAACGAAGACACGGGTCTAAAAAGAGTTAAAATTATGACACTTGCTATTGATTGAAATTTCAATAGATTTCGAATGTAATTGAGGCAATTTGTCTCCAGGTCCAATTAATGAATTTGATTTTCTGGTTTTGATACAAAAAAAAATCTTTAAAAGTAAAAACAAAAAAAAATTTTAAATTTTCCATGTCTGCCTTTCAACTTTAATAACAAGTTTAGCAAAACTGTCATGCATCAAAAATTTCCACTTTTAAATTTATATTTCTGTATGTAAATTCTAATAGCAAAAGAAAAATTTGTAACTGTAAATCAAAAAAAGAAAAGCTTTGAACCAAATAAAATATTTAAAAAAAAACCCGTTTAAATTGTTACAAAACTAATATTATAATTAATTAAATTAAAAGGCACGTGCCTTGCATTAGGAACAACAACAAAAACAAGTGCGGATAACAAGAGAAAACAATTTCATTTAAAAAAAAATTTTTTTTTGTAACAAAATGTTTTTTAGTGCGAGAGTGGATTTGTAGTGTGTAAATGCGAATTAAAATAGAAGAAGAAAAAATATACAAAATGAATAAAATTATTATTTAATAATGAAATGAAATGAACAATTTGTTTTACTCATTTATTGTAATGATGACGGCTGGCGATGTTAAAAATTTAACCAGTCAGGCAGGCAATAAAACAAAAACAAGCAGATAATAAGACTACAATTACCACAACTACTCGTACATACACACAACCCAAGTAGAAGTACTCTTACTCTAACTTTTTCTTTTCCTTTTTCACTGCTTCTATCACCGGTTTATAGCTAAAATATGTACGTAATCGTAATAAAAATATTAAAAATTGCTGGTATACAGCAAATGCTGATTAAAAACGAAATTGCAAAACTACAAGTAATAAAACGCACGTTTAAGCTTTTAATTTGAATGCTTTGCACGCAGCTTTAGTTTTTATTTTTTGCAACAGCAGCTGCTTTTGTTGTTGATCCATTCATGCATCGCTACTAAATGAAAACTAAAGCATTAAAACAAAGAAACGATAGGCAAACAGGATTCAAGAGAAACAAGAAAATTTAACTAGCTAAGTTAAAATTTTAACAAAATTGAATTTCAAGTACAGAATGTCTGAAGCAAAGATACCGATTTTTAGCACATTTTATGTACCGATAATGTGAACACATTTAATTTGTCAATTTAGTTGACAACGAGTGTGTACAAGTCGACAACGGTTGGTTGTCAACTTTGAAAAAAAGCAACGTTTTTACTTTTTTGACAATGCACGTTGTCAAACTGGTAACGAACGTTGTCAAATTGACAACGCGTGCTGTTATTTTTTAAACAAACGGTATCAATTCGACACAAGTGTGGCGTCAATTTTCGACACATGAATGGTGTCAATTTTACACCATACGTCGTCAATTTTGCAAAGCTATGTTGTCAATAATGCGTTGTTAAAATGATACAATGCGTTGTCAAAAGTGAACACAAACGTAGTACACTATTGACACCGTTTGTTCTCATTTTGACAACGGATGTGTCGGTTTTTCTCTGGGTGTGCTACAGATCTCTTTTATACTTTGTGCACTCTCACAATTTCATAATAAGCAACCAATAATTTTAGTGATACATTTAATTTTTGACACATATTTGTTTATGTGATACACACTTCTCTTTTTTCACCTCTTTTTTCGAAGACTATCGTATCTTCTTAATTGGACCTTCAATTTTATTTCACTTTGTTCAGTTGTCTTTCACTTCTTTCTAGATTTAAATTCTATTTTACCCATTCCGCTGTACAAGGACCACATAAGAAAACTTATACTAGTCGTAGCACTTGACTTTTCCCTAACGATTTAACCTAAGCTAAGAACGTACTCGTAATAAAAGCTTTCCGTCATACTCAGAAGCAAAATGACTGCTGATTGTAAATGCAAAAATTTTATGTAAAACGCTTTTTAAATCAATTATATTTATTTTTATGGCAATAAAGCAGTTAGTTAAGCCTTTAATAATTAATTTAAATTAAATTTACCTGGCAAAAATTACATAAAAATGTAAAGCTAAAAAGTGAATTCACTTGCTCTTTCTCTGTATGTGTGTAGATATTTATGTGTATGCAAAAGTGTGTGTGTATAAAGCACAAAATTGACCCATTTTGCAGCAGAAGTGGAACAAAATTTTAATGAAAAATAAAATCAAACAAATGAAAAACAATTTACTGTTAATAAACAAAATTAAATTGAAAAGAAAGCATCCTTGATAAATAATGAGCTAAAAAATTCAAAATGCTAGTGGGAAAGATGTGGTAAAGAAAACCTCTAATTCAGTTAAAAGAAAAAGAAAAAATCATAAAAAAATAATGAATCATTGATTAAGCGACAGACGTACAAACTGGTCAAAAACAAACAAACAAAATGTGTGGCTATGCAGAGTGGGATTTGAGTTGTTAAAATATTTTCAATGGTTTATCAATTTTTAGTTTTTATTGTAAAATGGGTTTCAATTTAATTTAATTATAAATTTGAAAGCAAAAAAATAAAAAAAAACTTTTTTATTAAAAAATAAATCAAATTGTTTGTTGTTTTTATTATTTCATTTTTGATTTATAATTAACCCCTTTTACGGTTGCTTAGAAAAGGAAATAATAAAAAAAAATTTGGAAATAAATCAAAACTAAAACTTAAAAAAATAAATAAATAAAGAAAAGATTTCTTAAATCCAAGTATTCAATTGTAGGATTAACAACGAATTAATTAAGAGCTAAATGGAAATGCCACTGTGATCGTAGTTTTTGTATTTTTTCATGGAAAAATTTTTAAATCTGCAATGCGAATTCGTGACTGGGTCAAGGTAAGTAATTCCCTTATTCTCTTCCGAGTTCGCAATGTCATTAATGTTTTCGCTACCCTGACACCTTTTGTTTCTAGCCAGTATTGTTGCGATTCTCTTTCCAGCCTCTAATTAAAACGGACCTTAATAGCTCCCAAAGACAGTCCGCAGAATATGTGATGCAGTACTTATAAGTTAAAGTTAATAGTTAAAAATGAAATCAAGTGGCACCACTGCTATAAACACCGTGTTCAGCAACCACCAAATACTAGAGATACCGCATACAACAACTAAACTCATAAGTTTGACGTTAAAAGTAAACAACTCAAATGAATCATGCTTTAGAGTAGCGCAATCGACATTTTTGTAGTCAATTTTTTTATCTTATAAATTTAGTATGAATGGCACTACAGAAGTGTAGTCAGATATATAGGAAATAAATCTTTTCCGTAAAAGATTTTTTTTATAGGTTTGAGGCACTACAATCCAAACGATGTTTGTATAGTCAGTTCTAGTTCCAGCATTATGTTTAACGCTAAACAAAATTTACCGTTTTATTTTGTAGTTGTTTATAATAAGAGGTTAAAAAGAGTGGAAAATTCATCAAAAATTCATAAGATTAACATAAGAAGCTAACAATATTCGTGGTTCACGCGATCTCCAAAAAATTGCATAAATTTATGTAAATCAACACAAAGAGAAAAAGAAAATTCCTACTTTATTTATTTAATATTTATTTTAGTGGATTTTTTTACACAAAAACAATTTTTCTTTTTTCATTTTTGATTTTCATATTTAGTATTTATTTATTTCTTTTAGGTTACTGTGGAGTTTGAATTTTTGTGTGATTTTGTTTTAGATTTTAAATAAAATGTTAAAGCTAGACTGCTAGACTTAGGCATTTGCAATTTGTTTTTTGCTTCTGGATGATGCTGACTGGTGTTAAAGAAAAGGTAAAGTAATAAAAATTTGTCACACACTGCAACCATAACTGCACCTCAAACTTTAACAAAATAAAAAAAACCCAACAACAATGAAGTCATGAAATCAGAGATTAAAATTGAATTAACAACGAACCATCATCTCAAAAAAGAAAACAGTAAATAGAAAAAAAAATTATTTAAAAATTATTTCTTACAAGTTCGGGTCAATGTAAAATGAATGAATTTTAAAAATCTATACACGAGATTATATGAAAACGATACGATTCATTTATGTATGCATGTTTGTAGTGGACGAAATCTACTAAGAATTAATTGACAGATGAATTTCCCTAAAATTTCTTTTGTAAAAACTAAAATTTTCAGTTGTTCTACAAAGTTTCTTTTTAAAAATTTTTTTTATATAAAAAAATTTAGCTCAATTAAAATTAATTTTGTTCAAGCTTGAGATGATGAGATGTGTAGCTTCCCTTTCTTCTGCTTTGACCTTAAGCTTTAAGAAAATAGTATGAACTAAGTTTATTCAAAAAAATGTAATTGTTAAAAATAAAAATTTATGCTTTTGCTTCACCTTTGTGTTGTCAATTTTTATATTTTATAAATCACCGCGTTCAAGAGAGTGATTGTTGGCGTTGCTTTAGCTGTTTGTTACGTCAATGAATATTAAAAATATGGTGTTTTATAAAGCGCCACGCTTTACATTTTGTCTCTTGAAAAGCCAAAACAAACACCTGGTTTTTTCTAGAGTTATATCCAAAAAATAAAAAAAATACTTCAGTTAAATTTAGAAAATTCACAAAGTGTGTTAAAGTGTCCTAAGTGCAGTATTCGTCCTAAATTTATGACTGTTGTAAAAATGTTGTTGGTATTTATTATAAATATAAAAGAGACAGGCCGTTCACAACAGTACTATTTTATCTAAGTAGTAATTTATAATTTAGCCATTAACGACAGTTTGTGAATTGACTAATTGTCTTTTTCTCCAAAAGTATTGAAAAAGAGATGTAAGTATGTATTTAGTAAAAATATATTTAGACTGTATTCAGAAATAAAATGTTTAAAGACCAAAAAAGGAAAAAAATCTAAAAATTGTCATATTTATTTCAGACAATTACAAAAAGCATAGACAACAACCTATGTAATATTGCTACGAAAAATCATTCTGTTCCACCGCTCTCTTATTATTCATATAAATATATATATTTATATATAAACTAGCTAACCCGACAACCGTTGTTTTGCCTTACTCTATCTTATCGATCTTCTTACTCTAAGAAATCGTACTTATAGAGTGAAGGACCGTGCAAGACCGGTTAAAAAGAGGTAGTAGATAAATAAGCCAGATACCGACTGCAATGCCACTTGCTGGACGGATCTATGACGCTAAGCCTTCCAAATCGTGACCCAAAGACATACACAGAAATACAATTAAATCGGTCCAGCCGTTTATGAGGAGTACAATGTCAAACACATGTACTGTCGAATTTTATATATATATTAAGATATAGCAATTTATGCTTGTATTCAAAGAAAATTAAAGTAGACTTGAAATCGATATTGTGACAAATTTGTATGAAAAATTTGTCATAATTTATACTTGAAGTCTTTGAAAACCAGCCATAGTATTTACATTTGTATTAGTTTACAGGTTTCATGTTAGTTTTAAGTGTTCTAGAATAATAATTTTCGTTTACCCTAGAATCATTTAGTAACATCTAGCTGTTTGTATTTAGAAGGTTCTAGACTGAGCTGCTACTAGATAAATTTAGAGAGCTCTAGACTTAAGTAAAACAGTATATAAAGCGATGCTGAGACTACCAGATAAGTTGAGTTTTAGTTGAGACGCTAAACAGTAAGTACAATGTGTCGTAAACAATAAAAGGGTGTTTCGCCAATAAGTGTTGAGAAAAGCGAACTTTTTGTGTTTTATTTTACAATACGAACCTTAATAAACTAATCGTTTTTATGATAGTGTAAAAACGTAACAATATTAACAGGGATACCAAACTATAATATATAATATATTCACGATTATGTATTAGATATGTTTTATTTTTTATTTCAGTACTAAGATATACGATGGCTGCCATTAACACATGGTTTGAGAATGCGCTGAGACGTCATACGTTAAGCGTTGGTTCAAACCAAATGCACAGTGATTTATAAAATTGGAAAATTGTCACTCAGCGTAGGCGTTAACGTTGGGAAAGCATTCAACTCAAATGATTTACAAAATAAGAAATTTTTCATTATTTAAGACGTTAACTTTTTTCTGTGTATAGGAACATAAAAAAGGAGGCTGAAACTGACGGAAAATTTTAATGCTAGTGTCCAGCATTACCTGGTAGTAAACTGTAATCACAGATATACACTTGGTGTAGATGCTATGGGCTATCGGAGTCTAAGGCAAATATTAACGATTACTAGCAATACTGTGATAAAGACGATTAATAACACAGCGGAGCAAAAGTCCACTTTATAAAATTTACCAGAGTGTTTGTATTCGTTTTCGATTAACTAAAGTGTGCTGCTTACGAATATAACACTGGTTTTTTTCAAGCAGCTCTAGTTTTTGAGATATTTGAAATTAGTCGGAGATGGTGAATACTATATCATTTCAAAGTGGTACAAATTTATTTTAACTGTAAATGGTCCAAAAATTTTTGTGTTACTTTTTGCGAATATTTATGCTTTTGTAAAAAAACGAAAATCGATCTACTACTTTGAAGTAAATATTTTCTATCTACAGAAATCATGTGTACCAAACAATGTGTGGCAAAATTGTGTTGTCTCTTTGCAACTCTTAAATTCAGTATAAGTAAGAAAACAAAACTAAAAAAAAATTTTGTGGCCTCTCAGAAAATCGGTAATTGTTGGCAAAACGAAGTGCCCACCTTTAGTTAACTAAGATCGAATTGTATGTCACCACTTCATATAAATTTAGATATTATGAAGCAGTTTGCTAAATCACTTAAAAAAATGTGTTTTAAGTGTTTTGCTTATGTTTTCTGGGCTGAGCAATGAAAAGTTTAAAGCAGGCATTTTCGATGAATTACAAATTAGACAAGACCTAAATTTTGTCAGATTTATGAACCACCTTGAACAGCAAAATCTGTGATTAAATATTTTCTTGTAAATCATAAATCAGGACATTATTTACAATTAGTTAGCGATAACATGAGCATTTTATATTCTCATTCTGATCGATTTCCTAAAAACTGTAGAGATTACAATGAAAAGCAAGGCCAAGACATTCGTACAAGGGAATTACGTTACCAAGAGTCTTAGGATACACATATGACAGCTGATTAATTCTTGTCGGAATCTAAAACAATTGTAAAAACGAGTGTAAAAAAAGCGTCTCATTCAAGAAAATTTTATAAAAAAAATTATTCTTTTTTCTCAGCCATAGTAACTGTATGAAGTAAAATGTATAAATAATTTTTTAAAATGCATGTAAATTAAAAACTAGAGATACTAGAAAAGAAATAGTATAATTTTCGTAATCAGCACTCTTTAATTAAACGAAAACGGATATAAACATTCTAGAAAACTCTTTAAGAGGCAGTATGAACCAGTAAAGTCTAAGTCTAAGTAAAAGCTAGTGGTTGTACGCAACTCAATAAGGAGGGAGGTAAAATAAAAAAAATTAAACGAAAGTATTAGGCCTTGGGTCCAATCAAGGCTCTGATATCGATGGAAATTTCAATGGATTATGTGTGTCATAGCCGTAGTTTTATATTTAGTAGGTTGTTTAGTGTTTAGCAACAAGTCTAATTGATTATCAGATGTCTAGTTATTTGTGAACAAATTTTCTATAAACTTCTAATTTGAGCCAAATAACTGTACTCGGCAACGATGGAATGCCGTAATTTTACCCCAGGGGCTGCTAGTAATTTTTAAAAATTATTAGTTTCATTAATTTTTAAACATTTTTTTTATTAAATTTATTATAAAGAAATTAACTTTCTAAACTGGATTTCCAATGTTTTAAATTAATTTTTTTGAATTGTAATCTTTTTCTGTATTATTTTCTCAGCAATTAGCCTCACATTACTTTAAAAAAATAAAATTAGTTTAACAAATTGTAAATCGATAAAATTGATACAAATAAAAAAAAACAAAACTAAACCAAAACAGCGAACACCGAATGGTCACTACAATTTTACTACAGACAACAGTCCAGCCAACAAAGCCAACAACCAGCTATTCCCAATGCTTTAAACCAACTCCCAAAAAAAAAGTTCAATTGAAATTTATAAACAAAAAACGCATATATTTAGTTTGTTGTATGTGTCTGGCAGGCCAGGAGTGAGTCTTGAATGCACCAAAATGACTTAGAAAGTTTTATTGTTGTCCATTAAAATGGATCACTTTTATATCTTTCTTACAGTAAACATGGATCACCACAGGTTTTGGTTTGCTATTGTTTTGTGTCAATTCTTGTAATTGTTGTCATTAGAGTTGTCGATATACGAGTCTTTATAGCTGGGGATTGTGTACAATATTTGTTTGTTAAATGATCAACAGAAATAAGAGACAAAATACTTCAGCAAATTGTCAACATTATTAAGAAATTGTAAAACCAAAAGAAACAGAACAACCAAAAAAACTTTCCAATTATGTTGATGTTTATTATTCTCCTTATTTATTTTTTTTATTTGTTGTCGTGTGTGTCTGAGAATTGTGTATTCAATTACTTTAAAACAACCGGCCGTATGCACTCGTATTAGTATGTATCTCCAAGATTTGTATCAATTTTTACAATATGACCACCTTTGTTGTGTTGTACTCCAGTGTCCAGTGCTGTGTTACAGTGTTTTATACTCAGATGACTTTTTTCTTTTTCGTGTGTAGATTATGCATCTGCCTATTTTGTTTGGTTTGTTTGGTTTGTTTGGTTTTACTTCTGTACCTGTTTTTGTTGTTTAAGTATGTTAATTGTCATTGCTTTTTAAATAAGAGATTACAATTTAGTCAATCTAAAGAAAACAACAGCAACAACAAAAACAACATTACAAGAAAATCAGCAACTATTTTAACAATAATTTTTCCTACTGCTATCAAATTTATTGCTTTTAATGAAAAAATAGTTACATCCCACAAGCCTTGCGAAATACATCACAAAAAGAAAATGTGACCAACTAAATTTTAAAAATAATTTTTTTCAAAATATTTTTCTTTTAATTGAATTTTTATACACAACAAATTGGAACTTTCAGATCGATCCGACTTGAAGGCTTGGGTCAAATTAGGTTACACAGGCAGTCTGTTGAAAATCAACTCATTTGGCTCCTATAAGCTTCTTCTCTGCTGTCTGCATGAATATGTAGGAAGCACTGCAGAGTTTTGCTTTCAGAGCAGTAGCAACACCGCCTTGTATTTTAGATAAACGAGTTTATCTCCTTATTGCCAAAGTCCAATACAACAGATAGAATAATTGGTATCAAACCAGCTATTGAAACCGACTATGGCAGACTAGCATCTTCCATCTCATTCTGGGGATTGTTATGTATTTCGATTCGAATTGAAATGGCTTTCGAAAAGAATTCTCAATTCGAAATATTTAGACTTTTCAAAAACCCAGCAGAGTTTTATTAACAATTTTGAGGGTAATTTTAACATTTTTAGTTTTTTTTTTATATGTTCTACATAATTAGTTTTTTTTTTTTTTAATTGAAAATTCTCTTCGAAAACCTTTTCGATTCGAATCGAAATACATAATAGCCCTGCTAATAGCTTTCAAGTAGTGTGATGTTAATTATCTCAGAATACCTAGTGTATACCACAGCGTCAGACGCAACCTTCTTTATCAAAACAACAAGCTGGTTTACAATGATGACAACTTGAAAGAATAGGCATGACTATACATTATGAGAATCTAAAAGAACAGATGCTAAATCAGTTTCAAAGACAGGTAGACAGGTAGTAAGCATAGGAACTAAAGGTACTACCTTAGCCAATTTCTTAATCTGTGTTGTGTCTATAGTCAGTAATTGTATTGGTTTGCATTAATTGAGTCATCGTACTATCGCTACTGACATAATATAGTTGAAGCCGTTGAATATGTCTGAGAGTTGTTGGCGCAAGGGAAACTCTGGAACTAGAGTTAGGCAGTGAGATTGCATAAGACCGAGTGTTACATGAAAAAGTACGACTAAGAGTAATGGACGATATAGCTACAGCTTTAAAGCAAAATGTATAGCTTTAAAAAACTAAATAATGCCTTAGTTGCATTAATTTCTGATTCAGTTACCGAAGAGACGGTTTTAACAATGCCAAGCATTCCCAAAGTTTACCCAGTTAAGTTAAGAAACACTTGTCATTCTCGCACTGCAGATAAAAACACGTTTAGGTAGGCATTTGCTGTTGCTGTTCTTGGCATGATAATTTGGTGTAATATCCGCTAATCTGAAAAAAAAATTTCAGGTCCCTAAAGAAACATAACAGTTTATTGCATATGTAAGGCATACTTTCATCATATCTATATCTGCTTTATTTAATCGAAAAAATAATATAACTCACAAAGGGATGTACAGCAGAAAATAAAAGTGGCAGTAGAGTGTCCAACTGTATTTTTTTTACTAAAACTGCGTCGAAATATGGGCTGTATTTCCCTCTTTCCTCATTAATATAACAGGGTGTGAAAAGTATGCAGTATTTAGAAAGGCTCGACGGTGGTGTTGACCAACGCGTAGCATCCACCAGATTTTTCTCTCACTTTTAAGTACGGAAAAGTTTAAACTGAATATTGATACAAACATTATAATTTTTACTTGTTACTTAACTCATTTTCTTAGTGTTAAAATAATGCATTTTAGAAGTAGGAAGTGATGTTTTTCTTCTTGCCACTTCTACCCCGAAATAAAAACAATTAATTTTATATTTTGCCTAAAGTGGTAACTCGTATTAATTTTTTTTTAAAAAGCGCAGAGAACTTAATGAAAAATATGGGTTCCCTTAATTTTATTTCACAGCAATAAGCAGCCACTTAGACCAACTGCATGAAAAATTATTTACAAAGTAGTTATTGAATGTTTTTTGTTACATTTACAAAACAGCACTTTTTATTAAGCTGCAGCAATTGAGTAATCGGTATTTAAATTTAAGCAGGAGACTTTGTTTTTGTTACTCAGTTGTCAACATGAATAGAGAATAAATTGTCAACGATGCAAAAGAAGTGATTGCAATGTTAAGGAGGCCAGCTAACTTCAAAAATGTATTTTATGAAAAGTGATTATGTTTTTCAGCAACAATCTCGGCAGGAATATTTCTTGGGAATGTTTTCCTATTGAAATCTTTATTCCCGGAAAAAAGTTTGAGTAAGAGATAAAAAATACAGAATAATCTTTATTCATAATTGCCGTATGTGAAATTGATAAGACTTTAAACGGAAATTCATTAAAAAAAACACATACTCGTATACAAATATGTAGCGATAGTCCGCAGTTGTGAACAAAGTTTTTAAGCTAATCTTCCGAATTAATTACAAATAAAACTTTGTAATAAACAAAATGTTTTTATAATTCCCTACATTCTATAAACCTAAAAAAACTTGATTTCAGATTTTTAGTAAACAAAAAGCTGTTAATTAACTTATTTAATTGTATTGAAAATACTTTCTTTGGGAAAGTGTTTTAAAGCAGAGGGAGTGCGAAGTGATTAAGTAATAAAAAGAACATTAATGGGTTTTTACAACGTGTACTCAAATTTTGTTTTTTTTTTTTATATAAAAACGTTTGAAAATTCATTTGATAAAATAATAACAAGTGGGATTTCTGTAAAGATTATCGCTATTAATCCACCATAAAATATTTACACACTTTCCCACACACAATAATTTATTCCAACATGCTACGATTATGTACTAGTTTTTATTAGATAAAATATTTATTAACACATAAAAAATTAAATAAAACTAAAATGAACAAGATAAACTAATTTGTGGAAAACATTTATTTATTGAGAACAAAAATTGTTTGCTTTAGCCTTTACCTTTGCTATAGAAAGTGTAGTTGGTGATTTCATTTGTAATTTTTAGATCAACAAATGCTGCTTCAGGAATCCAAGATATTTTCAGTGCACATGTGCATTATGGCTGTATGACTTTAGGGTCTCATAGGGCAAATATTCTGGCTGCCTTTCAGAGAAATAGGAAAGCTTTCAGAGAACTTCTCAGCTATACAAAAATTCCTCTGAATTGCTGAGCATAAGGTCTAGTAGATAACACATAGGAACAAATGTCCACTTAGTAAAATTTTGCAGTGTTTGTATTCGTTTTCGGTTAACAAAAGTATGCTGATTATGCACATAACACTGATTTTTTTCTATCAACTCTAGTTTTTGAGATTTCTCAAACTACCCGCTCTTAAGATGCAAACCAGAGAGTTGAAACCGGTATAGGTGATTTATTCAATGCACAACTCGTGATTAAATCTTGTTCGAGGCACGATTAAAAATTGATTGTCGAAACAATGAGAATTTAAACAAAATGTCTTACAAGTGTTTCAGCAATTTGTCTTCATGAGAACCAACTGTCATTTTAGTTTTTTTTTGACGTACTTTATTGGAAAGATACGAGTACACGTGTTTCTCTAACAAAATTTTACGAAAAACGTTTCAATCTAACAGTCAAAATATCTCATATTTTAAAATGTATGAGATAAGAGTGAAAAATTAGTGACATAATTAAAATTATGAAATTTAAATCATTTAAATTACATAAAATAAATATGTTTGAATGATTTTCTGTAGCTAAATATTTATGTATTGCAATTTTATTTGTATTTTTTTGTTAATAAATTTAATTTTTTTTTTGTGGAGCAAAGCACCTCATATCCTTTTCAATATTTTTATTCACATTTTGTACTAACAAAATTTCATAAAAAGCAAATATTGGGTCGTATATTGATTCCGCACGGAATTGTCTCATTTAATTGTGAATTAAAAATAGTCTATTGTGAATGAATTGTATAATTTTTCAGCTGTTGGTGATAGAAAAACAAACTGAATTTTTTTTTAACATCAAAATAAATCTTAAATAAACAAAAAGAAAATTAATTTTCCATAAATAAAATAAAATTATTTTCTACAAATAAAACAAATTAAGCTAAACACATTTAATTTTTGCTAAATTTTATATTTTTTCTTACACTTTTGATGTTTCCGTTTGCTTTCTTTGAGAAAATTTTAGCTTATGTAAAATGTAGAAATTTATCTATATCGCGGAATCAATAATTGCAAAATTTTGCTTCCGCACAAAAAATGATTTCAATCGCGGAACGCAATGAATATTTAGAGCCATTATGTAGAAGTTGATTTATTATATAAATTCCTCATTTTGTTGACACTTTCTATTGTATTTGACATTTGAATCATTGGAAAATTCTAATTTTCTACAGAAACATTTTTTACTCACAAATCGAGAAACAGTGGAATTTTTTGTTTCACATTCTTCGATGTGAGAAGTTTTCGTATACAGTTATAGAAACTATCCAATATTGTACCGATTTCCAGGCAACCTTTCAGATTACAGCAAGGCGTAAGGTTTTACTAAAGTACTATGGAAGTAAGTTGGCTAGGAATTTGATGGCTGGTTACTGCTGGCAGTCTTGTAGAGATCTAAAACAAGGGTCTCACTCAAAAAAAATTTTTTCTCAATGACATGTTGCGACGTAACCGTATGAAATAATTAGTATAGCCCGTATATTAAATAAACTAGAGTTGTTGAAAAAAAACCAAAATTATTTTTGTAATAAACACACTTTCATTAATCGAAAACGAATACAAGCACTTTGAAAATTTTTCAGTGTTGAGCAGTGTAACATGAAATTCTTATAGGTAAAGAAAGAGATTTCGCAATATAAGTCCGTCCATCTGTCCGTGTAGGCTTTGGAATCATTTCTTTTTAAATACATACGCAACGTAGAGATAACTTTAGCACAGCAATCTGCCCATTGTTGCTGTCTTCAAGTTTCTGTTGCAAATTCATTTCGATGAGAGCATAAAAGAGGAAGTCATATGGCCTCGTTAAACTGCTTTTAGATTTTTTTATTTCCTGTTATAGCTGGCAGTTTGTAAAATTGCACTTGTGGGCGAAAATAGCCTTGTATGTTTACACCCTGCAGTCACTTTAATTAATTTCAAACGCACTTCAAACCCAGTGTTTTTTCATGTAATGGTAATTGATGGAGCCAACCTGAATATTTTCTAATTGAAATGTTTTAGGCAGTAGCTAATAGTATTGAACTCCGGATGACGTTAGATATTCAGTAGTTAGTAAGTAAACACTTACACAAATTACAAAGTATATTATACACCACTTAATTTAGAAACAAGAAAGCCAGATGCATATCCCGATTATTGAGTCTGTTTGATGTTCTTTAGACATTAACCATAAATTGGTTGTGAAGGGTATATAATATTCCACACGCCCGAATGTAGCACTCTTACTTATTATTATTTTGTTAAAATTTGGCCACCTTTTGAGTATTTCAAACGCATACAGTTGGACATAACATACAACAACATAAAACACATGCACTAGTTTTATGATGTACTACATTGATATGTACAGCAATAAAATTAAAAGAAAAAAACTTTTTTCTTTTTTTTTTTGACAACACTAAAAACAAACTTCTTTTTTTGGTTGAACACACTCACATTCACCGCATTTCCCTATTTTGCTCTTTTGCTTAGTATGTATTTAAAAATGTAATAAAATTATTTGAATAGATCATTAAAGATTAACAAGAGTTAATAAAATTGGGTAAGAAAAAAGTAGAAATGCGCACTTACTTGGCGATTCGTTGCCATGTTGCATGGGACTTTCACAATCGACAATCAATGCCTCATTTTCAGAATCTTCATTATGTTGTTGTTGCTGATGTTGCATAAATGATGAATCATAGTTACCAACTTGCAAAGAGGTACTTGAGGTTTCGGAGGCCGCCACATCTATGGAATCATCATCTATCGCGGCGGCAGTATTTGAGTTAAATTCTAATTTTAAACGTTTAGCCGAGGGTGAAGTATTTGATAAATCTTCGTAAATGCCACCATTCCCTGCAATAGTATTTGCGCTACAGCCAGCAGAGGAGACTTGAGGAGTGGCTGCATTAGCTGTTGTCTGCAATAAATTAATTTTTATTTAAAAGGGTTAAGCTTTTTTTTTTTTCTTTTTTTTTGTTAAAAACGGAAGCATTTTTTTAAATTTTTGTAATCAGAAATCAGTTTCTTTATATAAATTACTTAAAAGCCCTTCCTTTTGATTCTATATTTTTCTTTTCTTTTTTTATTTTGACAACTACTTAGTAAACTGGCTTTAAACTTGTTAAAAAATTATTCAAGCTTGTTATTTTACATAAAAACATATTTTTTCTTTCTCTTTTGTTGGCACGAAAAAAAAAATGTACTTGTATTTCTGTGCTTAAAAACCCTCTGACATTTATTGCTTATTCATACAATTCTTACATTTAAGGTGTCATTGCGAATGTATTTCAATTACACTGTTTCCAGTTATAAGTGTAAATTGTAACTGAAGGCTAAAACGCCACATTTGATATAAAGCAACTTGTAAAGAAAATTTTTAATTTTTGTTTTTGCCAAAAAATTATAATTTTGATCAATTTGTTTTTACCCGGTCTGGAGTGGCCAGTATTATATTGCGACCTTGCTTGTAGTATAAAAATCTTATAAAGCAAAATTTTAATAAAATCCTTTGAAAAATAGAATTTTGCTTCTTCAATAACTGAAAAGAGGCCATGACGTAATGCAACTTGTAGGAAATTTTTTTTAAATCGGTTCAGTAGTTTTAGCGTTTATTTATTAAAAACCAAAAAAAAACTCTTTTTTCTTTATAATACTAGTAAGTCTAGGTGAATGTGAGGATTTGGGTTATGAATTTTAATTTTCATCAGTCTATATTCTACTCCATTAAAGTAAAATCTTTTACCGAAACAAACAAAAATCCAGGTTAAGCTTATGAATTTTTTTTTCTTCTTCCTGGAGGAAATTTCTTTTCTTTCCATTCAATCCAAGAACAATATTTGAAAAAATCAACGTAGATTTTAAAGTCAACGTTATCCAAGCTTTTCATATAATTTTTTCTTCAAGGTCTATTTAATTTTTTTTTTTTTAAAAAGAAGGTAAGAATATAAATTGTGGGAAAAGGATGTACCGAACATATTTTAAAGAAACTTTCTTTTCCACTTTTTTTTTGTATTCATCTAAATATAGAAAAGGTGGTGGAAAAGAATTCCAAGGAGATAAAGGGGTTTTTTTTGTCGGTATGCCAACATGGTGAGCCCAATTTTTTACGTGCGGTGATTTTTTCATTCGAAAATAAAAGCACGTATTTTTTGAGAGAGTTCTGATTTTTTATTGGATTGTAAAAGACGTATTTCGATTAAGTATGAAATAAAATACCCACCCCGGCAATTCACTCAAAGGTAATAGAACAAAGTAAAATCAATGCCAATTTTTCGAAAAAAAAAATCATCGTTGGGGTTTAGAAAATCCAAATACACCCACAACGATCTTTTGTGAATTTTATTAAACTGAAGCCGAAATTGTGGTGACTGTGAACGGCATGGAATTGCACGATATTTGATTTCAGTAAGACATTCATACAGCACGTGAAACAATCGATTTATTGCAGAGTGAAATGGAAAAGTGCACTCTTACTGGGACACCCATTACAAAAGAGGAAACAGTCTAACCATAATCACAGTCGACAATTCATGCCACAAAGCTTTAGAAAAACTTATCTGACGCTGATTGCTCTATACCTTATAATATTAGCCAGCTGAATCTTTTGAATGACTTGAACGCTGTCACCTTTGATAACGGCCGCTTGGTGTCGAACAGAAATATCACTTTTTTAAGCCTCAAGTGGAGATTTTGGTAGCGTCTCACAACTTGTTAAACCTTCAATGAAGCCTATTTTAAGAAGCTGCCGGTTATTGTGATACCAGTTGTGCTATTTAAGTTACTCTCTCGGGATGTGGGTCAACCCATACACTCAGGAAAAGTGATACACCAAGATATTACCAAGAAAATTCATATAATTTTCAGGTGGGATCCTATAGCACTAACTTATTCATTTTTTTTTACACTTTTATTTATATTGAATCTTTTTGCAAGTGCTGATTTATCCTTAAATATTTTTTTGACACAAATTTAAAACTTTTAGGGAATCGAACAGGTAAGTTAATTGAAATGCTACCAAATTTAGCTTTTAAAGCTAAAGTCCTGGAAAACTCTTTTAGAAATGTGAATTTTTTTATGCCAGGACTAGTAAATGGTGTTAACATAATTGCCATAAAAATACAATTTTATTTCCCTTACTTATTCGAAATCAGTTACAATGTAAATTGAAAAATTATTTTTCTATTACAAAAAAAAAAAAAAAAAAAAGAAACTGTAATACAACTTAGGAAAGGCACCGAAAATAAAATAAAACTCCGCGTTTTACAAATAAAAGTAAAACGAAATACAACAAAAAATAAGTATTTTATGACTTGAGTTTGTTGCAAGTAATTTAAAGTTGCTACAAGTAAGCTTGGTGGTAGCATGCAGCAGCAGTGCAACACGAACAGCAAGCGACAACAACAAATATAAAGTGCATTAAATTGTAGCCAAGTTTGGCGCACCAATTCCATATAAAACACATGAAGAAAATATGAAATCAAATTGGTGCACGTAAAGTTAAGGGGCGCCCACTTTTTTGCTCTTTCATAGACATGCTTCTTTTCTTTTTGATTCTTTTTTTTTCTTTTTTTTTTGTTGCTGCTGCTAACATCATCTCGTCTTCCCTCTCTTTTCACTATGACTACAAAATTGTCAATTGAAAAGTAAACGATGGTGACGAATACCAAGACAAATTACAGCAGTTAAGTTGGCTTAATCAAATAAACAAACGTTTATAAATTATGGTCCTGATGGAACTCGTATAAAACTGTAGAAAATTATTAATTTCATCTAAACTTCTTTTCTATTACTGCCAGTCAGTTTCATTTCATTCTAATCTAGTTTCATGGAGTATTTACGAGTTTTTTTGTGCATCTGAGATTAAGTGGCTGCATTTACATGAGCTACTGGTGCAGATAATTTTTATATTTTTAAAATTAAATGACGTTATGATGAGCTGAGATCGTATTATGATTTTCAAAAGAAAAAATATACGATGACAAACTGCAACAACAATTACTAACGCCAACATGTTGGGAAAAAAAGGTTATTCACCAGCAATCAACTGCTAAAAAAGAACTCTTTTTCTTGTTATTATTGTTGTTAATAAAAGCGACATATCTCACAGCAACAGCAAAATCAACAGCAGTAGCAGCACAGCATTAGCAGGTTGTATGTGGGTGGGGTGTAGCAACTTGCTTGAATTGAAGGTGGGAAAAAATTTATGTAAAATCGTTGTATAAAAAATGTAATTATTTTAAAGAGTTTATTAAAGTTATGACAACTTAATTTATATTTAATACCCCTGTTAAGCATTAATTAAGATTTAACTTGGGATTTTCATACTTTTTTTAAAGAAATACAAATACCGTGAATACCAATTAGGCAACAGCAGTTAGAAATATGCATGTCAAAGATACAATAAATGGAAACGAGTTAATACAAGATTAAAATACATTGAAAAAGATACTAGAGTTTAAGAAAATGCATTCGATGCAGTCTATGGACAAGAGCACATGGTTCTGGGTTAAGCGAACTTCTTTACAAATTGTATTCGATGCTAATAATTAAGTTGACTCAGTTTATTATGAGTGTCTTTGTCGTAGTCGAATTCACGACAAGCCCATATAAAACATATGACCGGCGTTACCACATATCACTGTTTTCGTTACGACAACGACACCCATAATCACGCATAATATTAGATGACTGACTTACATTGGCTGTCAGTTACAATCGGAAGCTTTTGGTTTTTGATTAAAAACAGATATTGGTTCTTGGTGCGATTGTCGAAGTTGTACGCGAAATTCGACATTTGGAAAGCGTTGCAACATTTCTTCGTGTTTGTTAGAACTTTGACAACAGATTATTTATTTTTCTACTATCGTTCTAGCTACAGACCAGCATGCAGCGCGGAAAATTAAAAATCTATCTTTTTATTATATTGAATTAAAATATCTTTTATGTTATTTTTGCAAAATTTCACCAAGAGTGGTATTTAACTTCACACTGAACTCTTAGTAACAGAATGCTGTGCTCAAGTATCACACGAGCAGAATAGATGTGGTGAAAAATAGGACAGGGCAACAAAGAAGGAGAGAAAACTTTGAAACACGTTATTATTCAATGCAAGGATGGCTATTACTACCAGCAAACCATCACCAGTGGAGTACAAACTACAAGGTGGGCTAAAAGAAATCACCCTATTGGAAGAAGCTTTTATTTTTGCAAATGGCGGCCAAAGTCAAATCTGGTTTGAGATTTGCGAAATAGACAGATATAGAATACAAGCTATGGAGGGATACACTCCCCAAGAACGCGGAATAATCGAAGTGGACGATTTTTCGACCAAAATCATAATGAGCGACGAGGCTCATTTCCACCTCAACGGGTACGTGAACAAGCAAAGCTATCGCTTCTGGGGCGCCGAAAATCTACGAGTGATGCACGAGGAGCCATTACACCCGCTCAAGGTGACTGCATTGGGCGCTGTTCACGCTGGAAGAGTCATCGGGCTGGTCAAACGACAACAGTGGACGGTGCGCGCTATAGGGCCATGTTAACCGAGTTTTTCTGCCGCAATTGAACGCATTAGGACTGGAGGACATGTGGTTCATTTCATTTTCATTTAGAAGAAAAATGAGAGCCAAACAACATCGGATGACTTCTTTTGGCCCCCCTTGTATACGGTTTGCGAGATTTATAAGGAAACTCTATGCACAATAGACTTAGAAGATCGAGAGCTCTGCAATAATGCCATTTTTTGTGCGGAAGTAAAACTTTTAATTATTCATTCCGCTGCTGCGGTATTCTTCCACAGTTGCGGTATCATTGATTCCGCAATATAGATATATTTCTACATTTTTCTTAAGCTTAAATTTTTTTTAACTTAATTTGTTTTATTTTTCGAAAATAATTTTGTTTTATTTATTTAAAATTAATTTTTATGTTAAAAAAACCAAACAAATCACCAACAGCTGACACAACAACACAATTCATTCACAATCGATAATTTTTTAATTCACAATTAAATTAAAATATTCAAAATTATAAGATAATTTCGCAGGAATGAATAATAGCAATTTGCACATCGATCGATATTGTTTTCCGCTAAATTTTCCTTTCCATGCGGAGTCAATAATACGACCCAAATTTTTTTTTTAAGAATACATTTTCTTAAAGGCGTGCATGTTCTTCCATTTACTCTTAGAGCACAAACAGTGAAGAGTAACGTACATCTACTCATCAAGTTCGTTCTCCATAAGTTTTTGCAAATACTTTGTACAAAAAAATATGAGTAACGCAGTAGAAAAATACTACAAAATCAAGTAATAGGGGTAATAATCACGTTAATATTTGTGCAAATTTGAATTTTGCAAATATTCTGAACATATGGAAATAGATGGTGAGCGTCCTTTTTTACTTGCAAACACCATAATCAAAGCTACCAAATCTCAAAATTCCGGAAAAAATCTGGCAACTTAAACTTTATTTTCTTCATATGTTTGTTGTTTTCGGCTTATTGACATTTGAGCAAATATACACAGCGATGTTTGCTCAAGGTATTTTTAGTGCAAATGTGTTAACTTGGTTATTGTATTGAAGAATTTTTACTCATTTGCATCGTTTGCAAGCACTGTCGTGAGTACCCTACTGCATTTGTGGAACAATTAATATTTAGCTTGAGAAATATAACTTCTTAACAAAACATCGTTAAAACCAAATAAAAGAATTTAAATAAAATTCATTTTCTGTTTGTTTGTTTGTTTTAAAAATTTTTGTTTTCAAGCGATTTTTTAATTTGGTACGAATGATTTGTATACTCAAAGGAAGGTCGCCATATACTTTTTAACCGGCCACGCCCATTTTTACGTCCACTTTTCAATAATTTTTACCCACCACTGCTCATAAATTTGTATAACCATACTAAATTTAAGCCTGAAATTATGCTTTGAAATATTTTATTTACCACTACAGTTGGCGCCTCTGATAATTATGCAAAAACATGAGTCACTTCATAAAGTAGTGAATGGCTGTATTTATTTGGATGAGTTTATTAACAATTAAAATTCTATTTGTAAACGAATTTATCTAAGGATACCGACTCAGGTACTAAAGGACCAGGCCGGGCGAGATCGGGCAAAAATATTTAGTAGATTATAAGCTTAGCGCAAAATAAAAGAAATGTGTTTTGTTGTTAACACACACACTACCTTCATAAGGCATGTTGAAATGGCTTTTGTTGCGTGCCTCAGTACAAGCAAAATTTGAAAATGTCAATGAAATGTGGTTGCTAAATCAATATTATGATTAAGTCAACTGTTTGTTTTATATTTCTTTTCCTGAACTACACACTTACTTTACCACAATAAAAATTAAATTTACTTTTTCTTGAAAGCAATAAAAGCCAGTTGCTCTCTTTTTGTTTTGTGAGTTCTTCAAGTTTGTAGATACAGAATAAAAAAAAAAAACAACTTGAAGCTTCTTTCTTTTCATTTCAAAATGTTCTTTCTTTTCATTCTTTAGACAAAAGACATAAAAACGCATAAAACACCATTAAACATAATCACTGTTCCATTGAACGAGCAAAAATCATTTAGCGAAACCAAAAATAGAACTTGGAAAAAGCAACAACAACCAATCACGAAAAGTAAGTTTAAAAAAAACCAACAACTTTAAGCCAAAGAAAAAACAAAGAATTAAAACGAAGTAAGACTCTGACACCGACCTTTTTTCATTCACGTAAAGAGAACTAGAAAAAAAGTACCCCAAAACAGAACACCAGTTGACCAGTTGAGTTTAAATAATAATAAAAAGGGAAATGAATGAATGAGTGAATTAAAGATGACTGGCAGTATGAATGAGCAACTGAAGAACAAAATAAAAACTTAATGTTAAAACTTTTCCATTTATGGCTACTTCAAGTTCAAAACTTTTAACTCTAGTGATGATGATGACGTTGTTGGTCAAAGACACTTTAGTTTTATGCCACACAAATTACAATCATAACGTAACGCACTTTACTACAAACTTGTGCAGTTGAAGCTTAAGTTTTATTTATTTTGTTGTCATTGTTGTTGTTTTTTGTGGCTTTTAAATAGCTTTCAATTATTTTCTTTTTATTTTTAAGCAGGGCAAAATGGTACGCAGTCCTCCTCGTGTTGTTGTTTGCTATCAATTGCCGTTTGCTTAAGTGCACACCGTAAGCAACAAGTTCTTTCTTTCATAAATAAGTAAGTACTTGCACCATTTCTACGACAATTGTTAATCACATGACCATGACAAACTTTGAAAAAAAAAAAGTACTTTTGATTATGAATTGAAGTTGACAGTTTAATAAAGTTATAGGAAATTAGAAATAAACGTTTATAAGGATCATAAATATCAATGGAAAATTAAGTAAGCGACCGGTTATCTGCAGCAAAAAAGTATAAAAAAGTAATACTAGATCTACTGCTAAACAAATAGGAATCCTAATGAAAATACTAAGCGACATCATTATTTAGATTAACAAGATGGCCAACAACCAGCTGAAAGACTTGAATTGAATAAGATCTACGAACTATGAGTATCACTAACTGTTTTAAGAAAAAAAGTTTAAAATAGAAGAAAATTAAGGAAAATATTTAGTGGAACAAGGTAAAGCTCATGCCAAGGTACAAGCTAAAGAAATGGGATTCTTTTACTTCAAAAGCTAAATAAATAATTACATTGAACAAAAACAGTTAAACAATTGAAGCCCTAAAATTAGAATTGTAAATCTGATATTCGTCGAGCGCATTTCGAACCGCACAAATTGAGAGTCATTATTACAAGTTACCGATAGTTAAAGTTAAGATTTTATAAGTTAAATATCAAGCTGTTGGTTGGACATTAAATTAAAAATATCGACCCAAATTTGGTTCCAAAGTTTCAGCCAAAAACCGGTTATTTGTACTACAAAAACCTAACTTTAACTACCGATAGTAGCAATACGAGTAAAGAGCCTAAGTCAATAAATTTTTTTTAAATCATTTGAAAATTTCGAAATTGCTTACTTTCGAATATGACGATTGAACAAAAAAAATAACAAATTTATTCACAAAGATCAAATCGAACAGATTAAAATTTTTTTGAAATTCAGCTAATTGATCTTCAGAATAGTTGGTCATTTTTTTAGAGATATTTAAGTTAAAAAATATGTGTAAAATATTAAAATTATGTCCCACTCTTAGAAAAAACACTTTTTTTTAAGCCCGGGCAGTTAAAGATAAAATATTTTACAGATTAGACGGCTAAATATCTCATATTGTTACCCCAATCGCTTTTAAGAATATCAATCTACAAACATTAATTTTTTTTTAAAACGTTAGTTTGGAGAAGCAATCCAAAACAAGGTCATGGATGATTTTTCAGTGCAAACGAGAGTCAGTAAGCAAAGCTACGCTTATCGCGCTAATCTACACAGTTCTTTAGTTAATTGCGAGATACTGAACGTGGAGGTGATTTTACAGCATTTAATACAGCAAGTTTATTAAAACCGCATCACTGTCTTTTTTCTCCCTCTTTTTTATACTTTTGCTTTCATTCTAATTCTTTCAGCTTCTGTCTCGGTAATTTTTGTCTATCTCCCTCTCTCTCTCTCTCTTCGCCCCCTCTCTCTTTTTTCGTCTCTCTCTCTCTCTCTCTTTTAGTCTCCCTTTCACTCTTTTAGTCTCCCTCTCTCCATCTCTAACTCTCTTTTCGTCTGCTTTATAGGGATACCTACTCACATAATTCAAAATCAATTCAAATGAATTGGAAATGAATTACAATTAATTTTTTCTAACTCATTTGTATTAATTCAAAATCAATTCAAATCAAATGAATTGGAAATTCATTTTTGCAAATTTATTTGAATTGATTTAAATTTCATTCAATTCTTTTTTTTTTTTTGGTGAAAAGAATTAATTCAATGAATTGAAATCATAAAAGAATGATTCATTTACAACTCTGGTCTATACACAGCAATTTTGTTTCGGCAATTTCAGCATTCTTATTCAGTCATTCATTCAGTATTCAAGCTACCTGTCTTCTGTTTTTACATCTTTATAAAAGATACGAAGAAAGAACAAAAGGAAATTAAGGAGTACGAGCAAGTTTGTACCCCTTTCCATTCTTCTTTCCTCTCTCTCCTACAAAATCAAGAATTGCGCAAATAAACTTGCCGTGTGTGGTCCTGGTCCAAGTCTCTAAAATTTTCCTATCATTTCGACCAGAGTTGGAAACGTTTACATGAATGGTTTCAATGAAACCATTTTGTAGTTTTCAACAAATAAAAAGCAATGCAAACATTTGCGCTGATTTATTTGGCATTTGGTTTTGCGTAGGCAGCCAAAAAACAAATTAATGAAAATGAACTACACAATAAATAATTATTTGCACAAAGCAATGTGGTATCCTTTTGCTAGTAAACTAACATTCACTCAAAAACTGCGTTTCGAGCTTTGTTTTGTAGGCAGCAAAGTCGATCGTTTTGTTTTTAAATAGTTTTATTTTTTTCTTCTATACATGTAAAAAATGTTTTAAGAATTTTGAAAAATTTTAAACTATTCATCAGACGTTTGTGAAGCATTTCGTGTCTTTTCATAACTTGATTTTACCAGTAAAATTAGGTTTTTATTACAAATAAACATTCACAGCTTTATTCAAAACAAAAAGATGGCAGCTAAAAACCTTCTATCGAGTGCTACCAAGTCACAAGAAAAGTATTAAAAAAATATTGTCGACACTCATGAAATAAGTAACTTTAAAAAAAAAAATTTTTTTAAAATACACAAAAATCTAAAGAAATGTCTAAAATGTTTATTTAAGTTGGCATCATTAAAATTCAGAGTTGATATTCGCGTAGATAGAATATTCTAAAAATGTGTTATGAATAAACATTATACCAACTAGCCGCTATGGCAAATCGGCATTCTAACTAGCAGCTACTTAGAATGAATGGCTAGATAGCTTTTTTGTTATACATAAGGCTATCAAGATTTGTTAAAATAATTTAATAGTTACCTTATTTGCCGCACGTTTTCTTTTATCAGTATTTGAAGAGTATTGATCTTTAGAGCTTGTAGACGCAGTAACATCCAAAGGGCTATTTTCAACTTTTTGACGATCTATAAAATTTATTTAAGAAAGGAATTATTTTAAAGGATATTTTGTAAGAATAACAGATTACGTTAGGAAAGCCTTTAATTGTACAAGTTAGGACAGTTCTGTTTAGCAAGGCAGTCCACGATACTTACATTTTGTTTCAATTTCTTCATCATCCAAAAGTAAAGAAACCACTTCTTTTGGCTTGAGAGTATCGGGTTTAAAATTACCGCCACTAATAACCATGCGTTGAATCTGAAATGAATATTTAGAAAGAAGAGAGACTAATAAATTTCATAATTTTTTAAAGAATTATTAATTTTTAATGAGCACCAAACTATAACAAGAAAAGCTAGTCACTTTATTTAAATGTAAGAGCAGAAAAAAAAGGAAGGAAGTCTTTAAAAGTAATATTATATTAAAATATTTACAACAACAGCTCAAGTGGTGACGATTATCAATTAATATTCAGCTAACCCAACCATCCGCATACACACAAAAAGTAAAATCTAAAAAATATTGAAAGAATAAATTAAAAAATAACCCTTTTTAAGCCAGCAAGACAAACCCTTATTTCGAGGCTTTAAATAAAAAAAGAAAGATGTTTGCGTCACATACAAGACAAAAACTCAGAAATGATCATCACGTGCATAAAACTTTAAAACTAAAAGACACAAGACATGATCATCTCGGTTGAGTTATTAAAAAAAAATGGGGAAAAAACACGTAAAGAGATACTCAAAGAACGAATGAGTATAATGTAACAAACATATTGGAACAGAGAACAAGTAAGTACGAGCAGTTACACCCCATAAGAAGTAAGAGGAAGGCGTAACAGATATGTCGCCTACCACAAAACGAACAAGAAGCAAACTACTTACTGAACTTGCACTTAAAGCAGAAACAAACATTAAAAAAAAAACAAAAGAACACTCTAAAGCAACGATGAAGAATACAAAAACAAAACAAAACAAAAAAAGAACTGTATAATTAGTTTCCGGTAAACGAATAAGTATTCGTAATCGTGCATGTTTATAGTAGACGGTAGGAGACGGACAAAAAAAAGCAACAACAAAACCATTTAAAGTGATCATGTTACTTTTTTTTTTTAATTCAATTTTAACAGCACTAAAAAAATAATAATAATGAACGAACTAAAGTACGAATGAATGAATTTTGTTTGTGTAACAACTTTGCAAAAACAAAATAAAAATAAAGAACATCAAACGACATGAATTTGTTAAAGAACTAGTTAAAGAATTACACACAATTAAAAATAAGAAACAACTGAATGTCAATCAAAACTAAATCAAATTGCAATTATTTTAACTGGCCCTCATGTATTGTCGGAAACAAAATATTTTAAGCGAACAGTTTAAAGTATGAGTATTGCAAAATTTTAACGACCAACAAGCGCGCTTTAAGAAAATAAACAACCAAAAAAAAATTAGTAAGGAACGAAAATTTATAAAATAAGCCCACAGTAAAATTTAATTCTACAAATGTGTAATACAATGCTTGATAAAGAGTTTAAGAAAAATCGCAAAAAGGACATGACTATCTGACGCAAGCCCTTTATTTTAAAATAATGAACTTCAGCTACAATTATAACCAGAGCGATCGAGAACTATTTTTAGAATTATGCTGTTAATCATTCTTAAAAAAATGTCGTTGTAATTGGTGAAAGGACATGTCTACTTCCCATATATGCTTTATTCTTAAAATTTTTGTTAGAATACACTCATGAGTATTTATATAATTATACATGCTACGAAACTTTCTAGTAATTTTTACTGCAATTCTTCTCATAGATGGTACCTACGAGGGTTGCCTTTTATATTTCGGGATTTGGCAACCCTGGTGTTGCAACCTGGCAACTGTATCGTAAAGTTGGTAATTTTTGTGGTTATACGTACTCGTACTCAGAACGTTTTGACATTCGAGCGCTATTTGTGTTGTTTACAGTAACTTAAAAAATTCATCCCGGCCCAAACATGGAATTAAATCGTGAACATTTTCGTACAATTATTTTTCACAACTTTCGACGTGGATGAACTTAATTAAATTTTTGGGGATGAAGCTCTATCAAGGACTAGTGTTTATCGATGGTATGGTGAAATCAATCCTGGTCGTAGTTCACTCCAAGACGAATTTCGTGAAGGTCGTCCAAAATTAGTTGTTGTTTCGAAAACCATTGATGCTGTGCGCGAACTGAGAGATTGAGACCTTAGGCATTATTGGGACCAGTATACATTCAATATTGCATAAACATTTGACTGTCAAAAAAATTTGTTCGCATTGGATCCCACATAATTTGTCAATCGCTCAAAAAAGGCTCGTGTCAGAGTGGCAAAAGTGCTTCGACAATTGGTTCAAACGCATGCAAAAGTGTATAGATCTTCATGGGGAATATTTTGAAAAACAACAAAGTGATTTTCGATGATTAATATTTGTTTTTGTTCTCTAATCCCGAAATATAAAAGGCCCTCGTACATCATTTAAAAAAAGAATTTTAGCTAAAACTTGTATCTCTTATATGATAATACAGTCAAGTCTCCTAAACATGACTGTTCATCCTGCGTTATATGGAAAACTTCGAATTAATTCAAAATTGGTTATGCGTTCTGTGGACACCACGTTTTGGAAATCAACACCGCGTTCTACAGAGACCGCGTTATATGGAATTTTACAGAATTATTTTGCTTAATTTTTTCAACCAAAATTTGGTTTATAATAGATTAATAATGTGGAAAGAATTAGATATACAAATTTATTTTCTTGTGGTAATAAATCATAATCTGTCGGATGACACATTTTTATTTATCAACTGCGTAATTTTAGTGTCATAAAATTATTTTGCTTTTTGAATATTACCATTTTCTTTTTTTTTTTTTATAAGTTTTCGTGTTTTTCTTTTGTTTTTTATTCTTTATATTAGAAAAGTTATAGAAGAACTTGTAGCATATGTTTAATGAGATTTGCGTTATAAAAACACCGCGTTATAGCAGACTTCACTGTACTATCAAATTTTGTTTTATTCGGTGAAGGAACACAACCACTTCCTATATATCCTTGTTTAAAAGAATTGAATTTTAGCTACAATTATGAATGAAATACATGACAATTTAGTAATTATTCCTTGTCGGTGCAAGAATACGACTACCTTATTTATATCATTGCCAAAGTTTCCAGCAGCTAGAAAAAAATTAGCTAAATTGGTCTAAAAAAAAGGCTAGAAAATGTTGAATCACTCACAAAAAAAAAAAAGGTGGAAAAAAACGTTAAAAAACTATAGCTTAAAATTCAAAATTTTCTTGTTTTTTTTTATATAAAAAACATAATTTAAGAATCTTTGTTATTAAGATTTGTATTTATAAAAAAGCAAAAAAGTAGGCTTTTATTAAGAGCTGACTTTTGTTCATAAGAACTATATGAATTTAAAGTCGACTTTAGTGTGACTATGATTATGGACCAAGGTCTTTTTCTACGTCACTTCAAACAGTTAAAAACAAATTTAATTTTAAGTTACTTTAAGTAAAATTAGAATTAGAGTGACGAGCGGCAACAAGCCACCTGGTCACTGCGGCTAAAATAGACCTATTGTGACACTACACTCAAGTTACAAATTCTTCTTGAGTTTCGTATTCATTAAAATTTCAAAAACTTTCTTGGGTGATGTGTTCGCCATGCTTTAAGTAACGAAAACGGGAGCGATACAGTGAGTCAATATGTGCTGTGGTCTCTCTTCATAATCGTTACATAACTGGAGAAGTCCTTTTGACTGATGTTCATATTTGCCAAAAGCTTTAATACTCTGAAATGTCCAGTCAGGAATCCCGTTTCAATGTAAATTCTTGACCGGGTCAAGCTAAATAATTCGTTTGTTCTCTTCCGAATTCATGAGCTTATTTTTCTAAATTTTATCGAAAATATTAATTTAGTTAATTGGTTTAACTTTTTGTTTTGCATAACGAATTTAAGCCTTTTTATATGCAACAACGCAATGAAATTTTTTTTTTTAAATAACAGCTTAATTTAACATTGTGCAGAAAAAATATAAATTTAATTCAATTCAAGTGTTCAGAGATTTTTTTTATTAAATAAAAAAAAAAAAAAAAAAAAAAAAAAAAAAAAAAAAAAAAAAAAAAAAAAAAAAAAAAAAAAAAAAAAAATAGACACCAAAAGAAAATAAAGTGAAATTAAAAGGGGTAATATTTTTCTGGTAGGTGCTGTTGAGTACCACAAGAATCTGTTTTTGAAATTTGCCAAGCCCCCCCCAAAGTTCCAAAATGGCGAAAAGAAATGCGTTTGGTTGAGAAATACGAACAGATTTCTCTAATTTACTTAAATGAAATATATACATATCATTCGAAGAGCCTAATTTTTTTCTTTTTAAACTTGTTGAGAAATTTAAAATCAGTTTTTATTCAACTAAGTAACTGGTTTATAAATGCATAAAGGTACGAAAAACGGTTTTTTATCCGTAACTTAAAAATTTGGGGGGATGTGGCAAAAAAATACAGATTTTGGTTGTACTCAACAGTACTTACCAGAAAAATAGTATTACTTCCCAGGTATTTTTTTTTTTTGTCGCAAAGTGTAATTTTGACTAAAAGACTAGGAAAAAGAGCTAAACATACAGGTTAATACAGTATCCATATATCGCTTACCAGCTGCCATAAACTGGTATGTAACGTCAGAGCGACATGAATGAACCTCAAATTACCTATCTTTCTAACTTAATAGAAAGATAGTTACCTACTATGTAAAATATACTTTGACCTATTATTTTGAATAACAAAAATGGTCGAAGTTTTTGCAAAACTCATTTGAAATTCTTACTTTCGGTTTCGGAGTTAATTTAATTTTTTTTCAAAATTAATTTTTTTTATCAAAAAGGGAAAAGAAAGATCTATGCGAATTGCGAAGCGTGATATTTTTTTCTATTTTTTTCCTATAGGAAAAAAATTACTCTAAAAAAATCGGAATTCCAATCAGCATTATTTGTTTAAAGGTCCATGACTTGAAAAATAAACATCATAAAAAATAATATTACGTATTTGCTTCCATACCCACTAAAGGTATAATTAACCTAATTCTATGACTTGACTTCTTTTTCGCTGTTCGTTTCACGTGTACAGTGTAAGCCCCCCATAAGCACTAGGGAAAATTCCGTTACGATTACGTTATAAACGAAATTTAACATGAAATTATTATCAGAATGTCATGAAAATTAATAAATTTATTTAAAACTATGCTCTCAAGCAGCTTGTTAAAATTCGTTTCAGTAAGTGAATCATCAAGACTGCCTGCCATATATCCTGATTGTTAATCATCGAATTTTAACCACAATTTGCATATATTTCTGAAACTACGTTGTCAAATTCTCTCTTCTATGTCCTTAATTTAAAAAATTGAATATTATTTGCTCCCTAAAATATGCCTCTCTTTATGCTCTGCAAAAATAATGCAATTTAATTGAAATTAAGAATTCACTAATTAATTTGTGGTTTTGCATTTTCTAAAGAAACAGACAATATTTGTCCTTATTGCATTATTGCTGATACACACATGCCAGCATAAAAATTGTTTACATAAAATCCGACCTTAATACGTGACCACACGTATTCTCATATTTCTTCCAGTTTGTTTTATAAAATTCTTTTAAATTCTGTTTAGTTGATTAAAAACAACAATTTTATTATAATTTTTAATTTAATTTAACGTGATACAAACCTACAACTCTCTAATCTCTTCACTCTTTGTCTTTAGTTTTACACTTTTTTTTTTGCTTAATTTCTTTAATTTAAAGCACGTGCCTAATATGCGGGTTCCTTTTCGTTTTTGCGCCTCGAGCAAGTGTTACATTGTTTCAGGTTTAAACAATGAAAAAATGATCTGTTTTGTCGTTTTTATTTTCATTTCAGTTGCACCAGCAACAGCAACGACAAAACATTGTGGTTTCCTCTTTTACTGTCCACCAACTGAAACGTTGATAACCTTTTACTGTCAGCCACCACACTGAACGTAATAAAAAGTTAAGAGGTTTATTTCAAATTTATTTTACTAAAGAAGAAAAAAATAATAATTCGGAACATATTTTCTTCAAAAAATTTTTTTAACTCCACACATATTCGGAAAACATGTGTTTGTCCGCACAACTCAGTACAACTTTCCCACTTTTCCCTTTAATTTATTTCAGTGTATTTGATAATGATCATCACCATGAAAACAATTGATGTTAAACCACAATTATATAAACAAAAAACAGACATAAACAATAATAAAAACAAACTTTGAAAGCAGAATTTGTGTTTTTGTTTTTCAAACTTTCAGTCAGTTTTTTTTTTATAGTTTCTTTTCTTACCTCACTTTTTTCTCGGGCCCTTTGCAAAATACGTTCTTCTATGGTGCCTTTACAAATTAAACGATACACAGTAACTTGTTTAGTTTGACCCAAGCGATGGGCACGATCCATGGCCTGTTGATCAACGGTTGGATTCCAATCGGAATCATAAAAAATAACCTGAAATTTGAAAATAAAAGTAAATTTGATGAATGAAATTTCTCCAAAAGAAAAATTAAATTGATATTATTTTAAACAGATAGTTTAAGAGGTTAGGGAGAAGCTAACGTGGGTACTGGTAAATGGTCGGTTAGTTGGTTCACGTCGTGGCAAAAGATACTCAATTAGAATCACAAGAATTCGTTTTGAAGCACATCTTTTGTCATAATAATGTCGCATACGTTAGCCATATATTTTCTTTCATTTTCTTTTGTAAAAAAAAGAAGCAACAATACTGGTCTATGAGGGAATTGAAAAAAATTGTTTAAATACTCCAAAGTAATTACTGCCCAATTTAGTGGGAGATTACTAATATAGACGGCCCCCTTTTGAAATGGTATATATCCCATCCCGTAATCTCGTATGGTTCGTTCGGAAATTGCCACAATCTTCCAAAGTGTTACATACACTTTGTACTAATAATATATTTAGAAATATTTAATGACGTAAGACGTATTTGTCTTCACTACCTTTGCGACGTTGCGACGTACAAATCGGCGACCTACGATACTTCCCAAGACGATATCGTCAACTCTCCACTCGAATTATTCAACTTGCTGGAATTACCAGGATTACCAATTCACAATCTACAGCTGAAAGTTGAATTGATAGTTGTAACGCTGCCAAATATAAGCCAAGTACTTCTTTACAATGTCACTTGGCTTGCGGTAAAAGACCTCATGAACAACATTATAGAAGCCACAATACCTAGCGAAAAATACAAAGGAGAAAATGTGTTGATACCATTAAAGAAAATGGTTCCGACTAATATGAAATTGCATATTAAATGATTGCAGTTTCCTCAACATTGCATTCGCAATAACATTTAAAAAAATTTCAGAGACAGTCATTGCACGATTGTGGCTTTTGCCCTGAAAATCAACACTTCTGCCACGGTCAATTTTATCTTGGCTACTGCCGTTTCGGAACACTATCAGCATTTTTATATGGGTAGTCAACATTTGTGTTATAGTGAGCATCAGAATAAGTAGATGCAAAAAAAATCAGCAAACATGTCACAGATTTCAGTCTCAACACCAGACTCGAAATTCTGATATCAAAGCAAAGCAATAGAAAAGAATATATATTGATTTCAATTGATTATCTGAATATCCAATAAATAAAGTACCTTACGATTGTAATAGGAAATGTTATTTTTAACTGTTTTCAATAGAAATAAAATTTGTAGGCAAAACAACTTTTGCAGAGTTGGCTAGTTTTTTATAAAAAGACTAAAATTTGCATCGTTTTCATACGATATTGAATGCTAAATTTTGGGCCCTGATCTCTCTCACAAACTGGTCTTGACAATTTGTATTATAAGGCAATCATTCCTTGTCGCACGCAATTTTCCGGTGAAATATTTGATATTCAAACGTCGTTCAGGATTATTTGCAAGAATAACCTCTTCGTAAATTATATCGGGCTTTCAAAAATAACCTTCATTATTCTTTACTTTTATAGCTGTCGGCTTTTTATTTTATCGAGTTTTAAGAAAAAATAATAAAATCACTTCCGAATTATATATTTTTTTTTTTGCTATTAATCTATTAAATGATATGAAATGAAATATAAAACCGGATGCGCTTTTCTTTTTAAGGCAGTTGTGAATCTAAAAAATTTCAAACACGTGTTCAAATTTAAAAAAAAAATTGTATTAAAATGCATTCCACGCAAGCAAAAGAAACTCTATACGCTTTTAAAAAATTGAATATAATAAACCAAATAAATAAATGTATTCTAATCAAGCTAATTCTTCTAAAGACATTTTAAAATATTGAAAACAAAATGTAAATAATTTAAGAGCTGTAATCTTCAAAACACGAAATAAAAGCAGTAGACGTAACAACAACAATGAGCATTTCCTTAAAATAGAAATTTTGAAAATGAACAAACAACCCTTTTCTCTGCCTTAAAAGAAAATTATTTTTAATTAAGCACATACACACACACCCAGTCACTCTTACGTGATTGAACAACACTTGCCATCATATAAAGTTAATCATTCTTTAAAAAAGGGATATTTAAAGCAAAACCAAATCAAATTGATAATTTTGAAGTGTTTAGACATGATAATCTGTAATAAGAGGGCAACTTAAGAAGGCGTCAAAATGTTTACAACAATTGATTATGCGTGCATGTATGAGTGTGTTTTGAATTTAAATGCCGTTTTTTTTTTCATTGGGAAGGGGTTTCTATAAAGAACAGAGTTTTAATGAAAAGAGTGCTTTATATCCGGTTTAGAATTACTTATTCATTTTTATTGTTAATTGAAAAGCCTGCACTACAATTAAATCAGTGCAGGAAGATGGAAAATCAACGCACATCAACAAGTACGACTTGGGTAAAGGGAAGGTAAACTATAACCACAAAACCTTTACATACTAGGAGTCAGATGTCTATCAATCATTACACTATATGGATACCTCACTTGTCAAATCGATTAACTAAACCAAGAAGCTGACAAAAATTATAAAATATTTAGTAAATTTTTTTTTTGTTATACTTCGTGCTTTCTATCGCTTGTCCCTTTGAAAAGTTCTTCAATTTTGTCTGCGCCAGAAAGACAGAATAAAAACAAAATTGTAAATTGGTTTCTTATGAATGAATGCAACAGAAATATATACCGTCTTTAACACCAGAGTTGCCATATTAGCCTTTTTAATGCTAGATTTAGCCTCGAAATTCATGATTTAGCCTCCAGCTTATTTCTTTGTCTTTTTTTTTTGGTTTTCCAAAATAGCCTGAAATAGCCTTTTTTGGTAAAATAAAAACAAATCTATACCTATAAAAAAGTAACGTTACTGACTGACTGACTTATCATCATCGCCCAGCCCAAACGTCTAAAGCTACGAGATTGAAACTCGCTGAGAAGGTTCCTCTCCCAATGTGTAGGTTAGGTTAGGTTAAACAGGTCGCCCGAAAGAAAGAAAAGAGCTGGGCTCACTTGGGTCCACTGACGTGGTCCCTTTGTGATACCTGTATAGAGGAAAATAAAGAAGAGGAGGGATAGTACCAGAAGAGTGAAGGGGAGGAAAGAAGATAGAGAAAGAAAGTGAGTGAGACCGCCATATAGCATGTCGACACTTGCATTCGACGCGTAGTGAGACCCTGCAGACGTCGCTCACCGTAGTGGGTCATGCGCCGCTCTTCCAGGGCCGGACACTGGCAGAGAAGGTATTCCACAGTTTCCTCCTCCTCCTCCTCGTCCTGACAACTTATACAATAGTCATTATAACGCAATCCCATTCTCCTAGCATGGTTGCCAAAATTGCAGAATGGGATTGCGTCCCAATGTGTAGGACGAATAAGAAGGGATTTTTGGTAATTTGAATATTAAGAGGGTAAAAAAGAGTAAAAACGGGTAAAATCGAAATTTGTATATCTCAGGAACTACTACAGATAGAGCCAAAGTTCAAACTACAAAATATTCTAATAAAAATTAAGCGGATGGGTATTTTGTACTTTTTCGATATTTGTACATCTGCGGGATAAAAACTAATATTGGTACTTTTTTTTAACCCCATCTATCTTTCAAAGTAACAATCACAGCAACAAAAAATAAATTGTAGTCTTATCTTCTTAAAAAGGTCTAAAATATATATTGGCACTTTTTTAAAATTCGAGCAAATAAGGGGTAAAATATATACCCCTTTTTACTACTATTTTCATGTAAGTTGATGCGGCATATGAACATTATAAAGGGTGTCACCACAAGAACGCAAGATTTAAATTTGTCATTGTTTGACATTTGAACAATTGTTATTGTTTGCTAGTAGAAGGTACGAGGTTAGTAAAAAATGACCATGGACAGCGAAGGGAGTTCGTTAATTGAGTATTGGAGAGACAACATGAAAATGCTGATTTTGCCGATAAAATCATCTTCAGTGACGAGGCCCATTTCCATCTTGATGGCTTCGTCAATAGGCAGAATTGTCGCATTTGGGGTGAGGAAAATCCTCGAGTGATTCATGAGAAGCAAATGCATCCTCAACGTGTCACTGTGTGGTGCGGTTTTTGGGCTGGAGGAATCATTGGACCTTTTTTTTATGAAAATGAGGCAGGTCAAGCGCAAACAGTCAATGGTGTTCGGTATCGTGAAATGATAACCAGTTTTTTCCTTAAATAGGAATCGGCGATCACCCTCATTTGGGTGTGTGGACATGAGACTTCAATGGGGAACTGCAGGGTGGATAATCTGGCAAGGGAAGGGTCGCGGCTGCCAGAGCAAACAGCAGATCGAGAGCATATTTTTGTAAAGAGCACAGTCCAGATGAAAAGACGAACGGACGTGCAAGGATGATCTGGTCTGGGCTAGATAGCAATCGCAGTAGGTATTTGTTGGGGCTCCAAAGAGTTCAATTGAGAAATGTGGTGGCTGTAGTAACAGGCCACTGTAATTTTGTAAACCATGCTAGGAGAATGGGTTTGCGATATAACGACTACTGTAGAAGTTGTCAGGACGAGGAAGAGGAGGAAACTGTGGAACACCTTCTCTGCCAGTGTCCAGCCCTGGAAGAGCGGCGCATGACCCACTACGGTGAGCGACGTCTGCAGGGTCTCACTGCATTGTCGAATGCAAGGGTCGACATGCTATATGGCTTCGTTAAAAGTAGCGGTTGGTTTGTCTGACGGACTCATTCACTTTCTTTCTCTATCTTCTTTCCTTTCCCTTCACTCTTCTAGTACTATCCTTCCTCTTCTTTATTTGCCTCTATACAGGTATCAAAAAAGGACCACGTCAGAGGACTCAAGTGAGCCGAGCCTTTGTTTTTCTTTTCGGGCGACCTGTTTAACCTAACCTAACCTAACCTTCATTGACTTTTTCGTTTCTAATAATTTATATATATTTATTAAATTAAACAACGGGTTTGAATTTTTTCTAATCTTATTCGACTCTACCTTGATTACAATTAATTCACTCAATCAATCACTTCAGCCACAGCTAAGTTGAATTTTAACGATTAAGTTTTTGTTTTATATGTACTTTATTTATATGATTGCGAAAGAGATAAAAGAGAAAACAATTCATTTCTAACCATATTTTTCTGATTTAAATAAACATATTACAGTTATGGTAATCATAGCATGTTTATTATAAAAAATATTCAACCATATACGATTATATGACGGTAAACATAGTATGGTTAAAAATAACTAAAAACATGTTTATCGTATTAACAATAATATTTTTAAGAAAAACGAACTATGTTTGCGGTGACCATATTCAACCATATTTTTTCTTTGCTTGATGGCGGCTAGAAAATCTATTATGAAAGGAAGATAAAGTAAATGTATGTATATAACTGGCATGTGGACTTAAACTAGTATGTCTCAGCTACTAACCCAGGATCCGTTTATAAGCCGAGGTTACTTACATTGGTCTTAAGGTATCGCTAAATTAAATTAATGTTGGACTTCCAGACAGAAAAAATTTCTGCAAACCATCAAAAAAATTCCTCTAAATAAAACAAATCAGTGGAAAATGGAAAGTGATCGTTCTGCACAATGGATTATGATAATAATATATTGAAAAGTTACAAAAATTACGTAGAGCTATAATTCAAACTGTTTTAACTTGAATTTATAACTAATAGAACTTGAATAAAATTCTTTCTTTTTTAATTGTAGATAAAATTCAAAACAAATTAAATAGGTGACAAATTAGCAATAAAAATGTCTTTTTTAAAGAAAACGATAATATTGTTAGTATAAATAATCTTAAGTTGTTTCATTTAAAGCGTTATCAATAGAGGTTTAGGTCAAATAACAACATGAAGTGTTAGTAAATCAGAAACGTAGTAAATTTTTTTTAAATTTACAAATCCAATTCCTTTTACGTAGAAAAAAAAACAAAATCAAACATTTTTATTTTGAAGAAGTAAAACGTTATTTTTTTAATTATTTTTTTTAATGGATATAGAATAATGCTTAAGAACTAAGCTCACTTGGTTAATAAGCGCAGACTCTCATACAATTCATTAAGAAACCTTTATTTTATGGAATTCGAAAAACTTTTCTGTTGCCCCTTTTTTCTAATGATTTTAATACGTTTATTATTTTAATTGCAACAAACTAGATACAGTTAGGTCTAACCATGAGTATAAAAGCATTTTATTTGAAAATTTTATTTAAAACAAAACGTTCGTAAATAAACTTGGAATGAGTAATTTTTTATTGTCAATTAAAATACTGGCATTTATTTATCTGCTTGCATTATGTGAACTTATTGGTGTACGAGTACAGGCAGAGGAAACTATTTTCTCTAAAGCATTTAAAAATCTACACAAAGATCCGGGTCCCAAAGGTTCAACAAGAGCTCGTGTGAAAACAAAATGGATTAAGCAAAAGTTAGATCATTTTGATGAAAATGAAAACAGAACATGGCAAATGGTACAAATAATGAGAAAATATAGTTTTCTGCAAATTAAAAAACAAAAAATAATTTTAAGAAAAAAGTGAATTAATTAGAAAAAATTTTTTTTATTTATTTTTATTGCAGCGCTATCTGGTTAATGAAGAGTTTTATGAGGAAGGTGGTCCATTATTCATTCATGTGGGTGGAGAATGGACTATATGGCCAGGTACAATAAGCAGTGGCCACATGTTTGATATGGCTAGGGAAACGAAAGCTTATTTATGCTACACAGAGCATCGTTATTATGGCAAGAGCCAACCTGTAAGGTAAATTTTTTTCTAATTGTGATTTCGTTTCTGCAAAAAGAGCATTGCATTACTTGCTCCCTTTTGCTTAGTTTCCTACAAAATGTGCACTTTAAAACTGTTGAAAAAGCGTAAGAATCTTTTCTAGAAATGAGCCTAAAATATTTTTATTCTTAAAAAACTTTTATAGTGATCTCTCCAACGAAAATATGAAATATTTACATGTACGTCAAGCCTTGGCTGATTTGGCTCATTTTATAACGACCATGAAAATAACCATACCAGGCCTTAAAAATTCTAAAGTTATTTTAAGTGGAGGCTCATATTCAGCCACCATGGTCACCTGGTTTAAAAAACTGTACCCCGATTTGGCCACTGGATGTTGGGCTTCATCAGCTCCTTTATTTGCCAAAGTAGATTTTGTAGGTGAGATTTATTTACACTTACTTCCGAGTCACTTATTATTTAATTGAAAATTTATTTCTCTAGAATATAAAGAAATTACGGGCCAATCAATACGTTTAGTGGGCGGTGATAACTGTTACAATCGCATACAGCAGGGCATACAAGAATTAGAGAAAATGTTAACAAAAAATCGTTCTGCTGAATTGAAAAGTTCCTTAAATATTTGTGATACATTCGATGACAGTAATGAATTGGATGTTTGGATTTTATTTTCTTCCATATCAGATATATTTGCAGGGATTGTGCAAAATCATCAGTGAGTTAAATGAAAATCATGTTTTATTCCTCTCCTTTAAATTTGTTTTTATTATGTAGGAATAATACCATACAAAATGCCTGCAAAAAGATTATGGCTGACGAGGATGACTATAAAGGTCTTACCAATTTTATACTGGGCTATTTTGGTAGTAAAAATTGTTCCGACTTTAGTTACAAAGCTGCATTGGATGATATAAAAAATATAAAATTTGGAAATGGAATGAGTAAGAGAAAAAAATTTAAAAAAAATTTTGTCTAATAATTTAACGTGGCAATGACAAAGACTTCCTTTGACCACTAAATCACAATGAAACACAGCTGAGGCATATACGCCTGAAGAATCACTTTAGCTTCTTTCCATATGCTTTTTTGGGCAGCTTATGCAACAGAAACTACTCTGAAATATTAATGTTTCATGAAACAATATTTTATTAATTGGAAGATTTTCATTAATTGAATGAATTATTTCATTAAATTAATGAAATATATTCTTTGGCCACAGAAAATATTTGTAGAATTTTAATGAAAAAAATTGCTTCACTAAACAGTTTAATTGATTAAATTTCAATGAAATTTTTCAAATAAGTTTTTGAATAAAATGAATGATAAAAAAACATATTTCTGTAGAAAGACGGTTCATATATTTTATTAAAGTGTTTATTATTATAATTCTAATGAAACTTGTTTCAATAACCTGAATGAATGAAAAAATTTAGAGAATATGTGAAAAAAATTCTTTCATTGTGATGAAGTATTATGCCTTTTGTCCAGCTTTCCGTTGTTACCACTGTATAAGGAATTAAATTTTAATTTTTTTTTTATAGTGCGCCAATGGTTTTATCAAACCTGTAACGAATATGGTTGGTATCAAACCTCTGGTTCTGTGCAACAACCTTTTGGTACAAATTTTCCTGTAAAACTTTATACCACCCTGTGTAAAGATGCTTATGGGGATAAATTTACACCAGAGTATATAGAAAATCAAGCTAATAAGACTAATGAATTTTTTGAAGGTCTTAATCTAAAAGTTGAAAATGTTTATATGACTCATGGTCAACTGGACCCATGGCGTGCAATGGGCATACAGGAAGAGGGCAAATCCACAATAATTCCAAGTAATTACACCATTTTTCAATGCATAATTAGTGAGTGAGCTTGAAAAATATTTTTTTTAATTATTTCAGTGCGAGCACATTGTAAAGATTTTGGCTCTATAAGTGAAAAAGACAATGAAGAGCTTAAAGCTTCGAAAATGAAACTCAGGCAATTGATAAAGGAGTGGCTGGAGTTATAGAAACAAAAAAACTTTTATTTTCACTTTTTGTATAAAAATTAAAAAAAGACAATTAAAGTTAAATAATAATCACAATGACGTCGCCGGTTTATAGATAATTTAAATTCACACGTCTAATTAAAAACTAACTTCCAACTGTTTTAGCGTGTTTACAGCTGTAAAGTTTTTGCTAAAAATTTTTTGCTTTTATTAAAAAGAAAGTTTATTTTATCGAGAAATAAAATGATACAAACAAAATATTAAAAACAAAACAATTTTTTAATTAAATTAAAAAAATTCTTCTTTTATTAAAACGGCTAGTCGAGGTCGAGGAGATTATAATAATATCCTGCAGAAGCTACACAAATTTGAAGCGGAATAAGGATATAAAAATAAATAATTATAAACATTATAAAAAAAGTAGTCGTTTTAATTAGGCTTGTGGCGTTCATGTCCGACCTAGTTCATATGAACGATTCAGCAAATTGAACGATTCCGACGCTTAAATTTTTTTTAATTATTTTATATTTATTATAAGTTTTCGAAAAGAAACGTTTGATTTTTCTGTAATAATTGAAATAAAATAAAATAAAATAATAAAAAAAAATATTTTAAATGTAAATACAAATTAGTACAATCTTTTATCTTTTTTTTATTTATAAAAGTGGTATAAATAATATCATCTAAAAGAAAAAAAGAAAACGATAAATCAATGGCAATGGCTGCCACTACTGCCGGCAAAGATGCTTGTGTTTGTGTATGGCAAACAGTTAAATGTTCCAGAAAAAACAATTTATTATTAATAATTCTTTAAAATCTCAAAATCGATTTATAAGTCTTTCTGATGATGATTCCGATGATATCTGCCCAAAAAATTCCGATCTCAGTCATTCTAAGGTAAATCTTTCTGGCTCAAATACTAGTCAAACAAACACCCCTCAATCAAATCTATCTGATCCAAAACCTCCTCCGTTATATATCCCAGATGTTACAAATATTAAGGACATGACTAAATATTTTTCAAGTATTATTCCTTCAGATCAGTTTTCATTTAAAGCTCTTAAAAACGGTCAAGTAAGAGTTATGATTAAATTCATAAATGTATATAGAAAATTTGTCTCCAGTCTTAAGATTAAGAATATAAGTTTTTATACTTTTCAAACAAAACAGGAAAGAGCTTACAGAGTTGTTGTTAAAAATTTACACTACTCTACCAATATTGATGACATAAAGTCATTCGTTGAAGATCTTGGACATAAAGTAAGAAATATTTCCAATATTCGAAGTAATTTTAACAAGCAACCCCTTTGCATGTTCTTTCTCGACCTTGAACCTGCCGATAACAATAAAGAAATTTATAATTTAAGAGATATTAAAAATGCTGTTTTCCCTATTGAACCTCCGAGAAAGTCTACAGATATTCCTCAGTGCCATCGTTGCCAACAATATGGTCATACCCGCTCATACTGTAATAAACCATATAAATGTGTCAAATGTGGAGAAAATTACTTGTCAGCAGAATGTACCACCAAATTGTGCAAATTGTGATAAACCTCATCCTGAAAGTTATAGAGAGTGTATTATTTATCAAGAATTTAAAAAAAAACTTCAACATAAAATTTATAATTTTGAACAATCCCGAAATCAGAAATATATGTTTACTGGATTTCCGTCTCAAACCAACAACAATTTAGCACCTAATACTAATTTAACATATGCAGATACTGTAAAAGGATCATCTAATCTTAATGGTGATAACTCCATTCTTAAGAAAATTGAAAGCCTGGTAACAAAACAAATGGAACTAACCAACACCCTTTTAAACATGATGTCAGTTTTATGTACTAAATTATGTAAATAGATCTTCGTATTGCAACATGGAATGCAAACGGACTCTCTAATCACATAAGAGAGGTTGCAGTATTTTTACAGTCAAACAGTATCGACATATTTCTTATTTCCGAAACACATTTTACCAGCAAATCATTTTTTAAAATAAAAGGATATGACTTGATAAACCCCAATCATCCTAACGAAAGAGCTCATGCAGGGTCTGCAATTTTAATTGAATCTTCTGTCAAATATCATCAGGAAAAACATTTTACAAAGGAAAGTATACAAGCTTCAATTATTAAAATTATATGTAACATGTCTTCTGTAGCTGTATGTGCTATTTACCTTCCTCTTCGTCATAATATCACTTCCGGTGATTTTAACAATTTCTTTCAAAAGCTTGGTCTATAGTAGGTGGAGATTTTAACGCGAAACATTCATGGTGGGGTTCTCGTCTTATAAATCCTAAAGGCAGAGAACTCTATAAAAGTATCAGATCTAAGAGTTACTCTGTTCTTTCAACTGGAAAACCTACTTATTGGCCTTCTGACCCGTTCAAATGTAGCAAAATTTTATTGCAGACTAAAGCATAAAAAATGGCTAGTTAATTTAAAATCACATATGCTTAAATTCAATAATCAGTTGTAATAACATATCATAAAGGTATAAAAAATACAATGAACGAAAGTCATAAGTTTGTTGACTTACAGTGTACGAGAAGAACAATGAACGAAAATCAAAAGTCATCGTACAGTGTCCGAAATGAACGATGGACGAAAACCAAAAGTCATTGTACAGTGTGCGAAATGAACTATGAACGATTAAAATGGCCTAAGTCATTTAGGTGATTTGAAAAATCTGAACGATTCAGTGAAATGAACGATTATGCCCAAGTCTAGTTTTAATCAATAAAATAAATGTTAATAAGTGGAAAGAATTCCATAAATAAAATTAAATATAATGTTGTCATTATACTTGAAGTTCGGTTTTTGTAAGCCACATGATCAATGTTCGGTCAGATTTTTAATTAAAAGATATCGATAAATTAAAAGTTAAATGATTTGTCCTTAAGTTGCTACTCGATTTTGATTTCAAAGTCTCTAACCAAAAATATATTTAGTTGTCCTACAAAATACAAACTTTTAGTAACGAAAACTTTTAGTATTGACTTTTTTAATTTTTTTTATTTTTCCCCAATCATCACCAAAAACAACGACAATGAAATAAGTGACGACACGACACTACGAACATGTTCCCATGTAAAACATTTCTGTCATACAAACAAACGAATAAAACATATTCACCCCTATTCCAGTTGTCGCAATCAATAGATAACGACGACGTTTATTGTCGACGGCCTTAAATTAGTATTCCAGTTGTCGCAATCTTTATTTATCGATAAGAGATTGTTTATAATTGGTATTTTATAAGAAAATGCGACTGCGATATTGTATTGAAACATTTGACCATTTTAGGTAACGACTAAGAAGTGTTAAAAAATATAATAAAAAAGAAAAATTTTAAAAATTAAAAAATAAGGCGACAAATATAAACCAATTTCTAAAACTTGTGTGTTTCTTAAAAAAGTTCTTCCCTTGCAGTAGGAGGCATTATTCCATTTAATTTCAAAGCAAATTAAAAATAAATTGCTTTTAAATTAATTTTGTTTCAAAATTCTCCGGAAGTTTTTTCTCTTTTACTGTTATTGATATTTTTTTCTTTTTTATCAAAGAACTAGATGTGTTTACCCGGTCTCGCCCGGCACGGTCCTTAATTAGGAGTCTTTATCCTTATGTAGCAATTTTTAGATAAATCTGTTAACAAATAAAATTTTCATTATTAAAAAACCCATCCCAATAAATATAGCCATTGCGCCTCCGATAATAATAAATAATTTTTTTTTTTTTGGAAAATGTATAGTGTAAAAATCTGGGGTGTAAAAATTGGCTTGACAGTTCAAATATTATATATTTCCTTGGAGTAGGAGTACCATATGTACAGAACATGAATTTTATTTATTTAATACTTTTAAATTGTAAAAAGTGGTTTTAAATAAGGATTCTTAAATTTTCTAATTTTCCGCGCAATTTTTTTAATTTTTTCTGTCATAAGAACCTTTTCCTGACAAAATGAAATCACGCGTGATGGCGGGACCAAGGGATATAGGGATTCATTTTTATATATATAGATATTCTGTGGTTTAGGGAAATGTTTTTCCCAAAAAATGAAATTTTCTTTGGAAAAAAATTCTCGGGAATATTCATAATTGACCTAAGAGTCTTAGCCAGACTTTTTCAAATAATTACCCACCATAGTTCTAAATTAAAGACGTCTTACATGCTGAGTTCATAAAATCCCTGGGCTAAAAATCTTAATGTAGCTGCCAATTTAATTTTTTTCGATATATACTGATTAGTTTTCTTTTTAATACTAGATTACCTTTTTTTTCTCATCACTTGAATTTATATTTAAATTACATGCGAAAAAATTGTATCACAAAAATTCAAAGCAAAATAAACCAGCTGAACGAAGTATTAGAGGTTTTTGTTTTATTTACAAAAAAAACGATAAACTGTCTCGTCGTAATAAGATTGTTATAGAATACCAAATCAGTGTCGAAGTGATGACGACAACTGGAATAGGGGTAATTGTTTTGCTCTAACTCTAAATAAGTGTGAATTAAAGATGAAACACATTTTAAGTTTTGATTTATTTCTGCCGTTAAATTTAGTTTTTCATCATTTTACGGGTATTCATTCACAACGTTATTAGTGCAAATTTTCATTTTAAAAAACAACTCTGGTAACTTTCTCTATCAATTATGAAGAGTGTCCCAGTAAGAGAGATTTTTTTTATATCATTCGATTGTTTCAAGCGCAGTGTGGCCCGTGGTGGCCTCTTGCTGAAACCACATGTCGCCCAGATCCACGGCGTATAGTTCAGGTCACAAGAACTTGTTATCATGAAGCCATTCAAATATAAATGCGCTTTAACTGAGAACATGATAGAAAATCGAATATAACGCGTTGTTCTTTCGTAAAGCCCTCCATTTTTAGTATATGAAGGCTGCCAAATTTCAGACTTGCCTCAATGCCAAGTGCACTCTTTTTGAGACACTCATTACTTACGATTTTTGGAAAATCGTAAAAAAAGGAAAATTAAACAAAAAGGAAAAGTGTTCATTTTGTTTTTTGTGTTGAGCAAAACGAAGCATTTTTGCACTCATTTGCGTCGTGTGGAGTGTTTCCAAGCGCTGTCATGTGTACCCCTGTCTCATAAAAACTTATTTATTTCATATATATATTTTCATTGTTTAATTTATTTATTTGTTTTATTATAATATGTAATTGTGAACCACCCTAATGATTCAGTTATTTATTTATTTGTGTTTCGTTTGTTACAAACATTTATACATACATATTTACAGTGTATGTAATGCAGTTTCTTTAAATTTAACCGTTAATCGGTATTGTTAAATATACGTACACAATGCACTCGTATGTATATAAAACCGATTAACCGATTATATTTTTGTGAACTCACTTTGTGAAGAAAGTCACTGCGGTGAGCTTTGATTTAATGTAATTTTATATGTAATTAATTTGTAACTTTTTAAAAATTAATTAATCATTTTAAGGAAAATTTTATGGTTTTTTTTGGGCAGTTAAATTCGCACCTAGCAAACTGCAGTCGCCGCCAGCGGCAATCCATATTGGAAGTATGATTATTTTTCATGTAAGTCTTGCAATAAAATTTTTGATTTTTGTATAAATATAGTCAGTTAATTTAAAATTTATATTACAAGCTGCTCAATTAAGAATTTCTTAATTTAAAAAAAAAAATGTTAAAATTTTTCTGTAGATTAACAAACTTTTCTTTAACTGTATCCTATTTGTTACCGCATTTAGTGTCAATTTTTGTTGAGTGTTTAAACTTAATTTATGACAGTATTTATATGGGAACTTTCATTCCAATATTTCATTTATACTTTTTTGTACTATTCACAATTCCAAAACTGATTAAATTTTTAAAAATTTTTAATAGCCTTTATTAATAACATGTTTCGATAACCAACTTATCTAATAAAGTATTACGGAATTAGTGTGTTAAATGTTGGCGCTGATTTTTTAATATGATACCAATTATGGTTGTATTATAATCGGGCACTTTTGGGAAAGGGTATTTAAGAAAAAATATTTTTTACTGATAAAACATCTGCTAATGGCTTAAAATCAGTAGCTTAAAAAGTTTTTCATTATATTGGAAGAGTCGGCATAAATAATGAATGCCGTAATGAACCTCAACTGAGTTGTTTTCATTGTATGATTGATTGGTTACGCCTCGCTAATACAGCTCAATAGAAAATAAAAATTCCCTGCAAATCTTCTCACTTTAAGTTTTTTTTATTACAGAAAATTCTCTGACTTTTCTGAGCAAAACAAATTGCCGCAAAATACCCACAATTAGGCTGTATGTAATTTCAAAAAGTTAGAATTTCTAAGTCTGTTGAAAACAGTAAAAGAAATACTTCACCATCAAATCAATTATTATATCTAGAGTAGGATAAATTGCACTTTTATGAGTATTAGAAGCTATCGTGAATATTATAGCACACAGTCTTTAAAATCGGTTCACGATTAAAAAGAGTTACAGGAGTCGGCGGTTTTTCAAAATTGAGGTTGCCAAGTTTCACATCATTTTGAACTTTTCCGTGTTAAAAACTTTTTATCTCAAAACACAATGATTAGACAGTTTAGGTTGCTTTCTGCGCATCACAGTGGAATTCTTTAAAATCACTCATGTAGTATAACAGTTATATATTTATTAAAAAAATTTTTTTTTTACTTGGAACTACTGTTAATTGCGAGAAGCATGGTTTTCAATGGAATGTAATAGAATACATAGAGAATAGAGAAATAAAAGATTTTGATGATTTTATTCACTAAGCTAAATTTAAAACCTAAAATTTTTTATGAAAATTAAATTAATACTTCACTTTCAGCATCATTTGCACGCTTCTATTTATTATAAAACTCCTTAATATTACACAGAAGCGAATTTAGGTTAGGATTAATTTAAGATGAATGGGAGTCACTTTCATAAGATCCCATTGTGGTAAATAGAAATAGAAAGAAGTCAACAGAGCCGTACAATCATAGAAAGAAAATAATTACCCCCGATTATGGTTCACAACACTTAACTATTTTGGTGTTGCAAATTGCGATTACAGTTTACTACATTTATCTGTTGTGTTGTCTTTTTAGTTGTGTATGTTAATTTTCGGCGATTATCATTCACAACATGTTGTCTTGTGTGTTGTAAAACCAGATAAAAATAGACAACTGGTTATTAAGGCTTGTTAAGCTGAACGTTGTTGAAAACGTCCGGCGACGTCCGTTGACGTTAAAACGTTTGTGTAGTTATAGAACATTTCAAAACGTTTCATATGCTTTTCACATAAGAAAACAATAAAAAAAAAATTTTTTACAAAAAACTGTATCGCACTTTTTGTTGTAGTGTTTAATTATTAACTATTGTTGTTTTTAGTTGATTTTTGTTATTTTTAGAAAAGTTGTAAGCACTTTAATTATTTAAAATTTCTTTTATACGCGCTTCACTTCTTTTTTTTCGATAAAAGCCTACTCTGTATCAGCTGTGCATAAACGTCCCGTAAACACGTTGCTAAATTCTATTTTATACGAATCTTGCCGTACCGTCAACGTGACATTTGTTTTCGATAAGCACTTTCATTGCTTTTCATTTAATAAAAACGATCAGCCGATAACGTTACATTCGGTTAATTCTCACTTTACTGTTACTCACAAAGTCATGTATATAGTACCATAAGCCATACTGTCGACAGGCTGCACAGCTACAGATTTCGCTAATCCTATCGGTTACTCTTGTTTAATTAGTATAAATTCAAATAGGTATCTGATTAAGTACTTGCATTTTCTTTATCAATTTAATAAATGTTTTGTAAAGCAGTCGTCGTTTGTAGTTTTAGCATTTAGTCTTTGAAATGCTTTCAAGATGGTTAAAACGTATAAAATAAACTTAATATTTGCAATTTTGTTAGTTGTTACATGTTTGGTGGCAGCATTTGATGAAAAGCAACAGCCATTTCTTAAAATATTTAATGATTTACATCGGGAGCCTGGATCACAGCAAAACAAACAGGAAAAAAGTTTTAAATCTTTATGGATCGAACAAAAATTGGATCATTTTAATAATAGCGAAACTAGAACCTGGCAAATGGTGATTTTTTTTTAAATAACAAAATTTCATGCAATTCAATTTTGTTTTTCTTCAGCGCTATATGGAAAATAATGAATTTTATAAGCCCAGTGGTCCTTTATTTATTTTTGTCGGTGGTGAATGGTTCATTTCAAGTGGTTCAATTAGCAAAGGCACTCATATTTATGATATGGCTAGAGCACATAATGGTTATTTATTTTATACTGAACATCGTTTCTATGGCGAAAGTAGACCCCTTGAGGACATGTCAAATGAAAATCTGCAATATTTAACAGTTCAACAGGCCCTGGCTGATTTGGCTCATTTTATACGCACCAAAAAGACCACAATTAATGGCATGAATGATTCTAAAACAATTTTAGTGGGTGCCTCATATTCTGCGACTGTGGCAACTTGGTTTAAAAAATTATATCCCGATTTAGCGGCCGGTGTTTGGGCTTCTAGTGCTCCCTTATTTGCAAGCGCAAATTTCTTTGGTAAGCTTTAAATTTAAAGCGAAAAAGTAAAAATAATTTTTGAATCTTGCTTTCTAGAATATAAAGAAATTATGGGTGAATCCATTAAGCTGGTGGGTGGTTATACCTGTCATGATCGCATTAAGGGTGGTTTTAGTGAATTAGAATCCATGTTTGCCAATAAACGGGGTGCTGAAGTCAAGGCCATGTTAAAATTATGCAATACCTTTAGAGAAGAAGATGACATGGATTTGTTTACATTATTTTATGAAATTAGTGAATTATTCGCCAAATTAATACAAACGCACGAGTAAGATATATATGTATATATATACACACACACATAATGGAATATTTTTGTCGTAAAGTTACTGAATACTGAATTCGATAAAATATCGTTATATTTGCTTTTTCGATACGAATGAACGTAATAAAAGTTACTGAATCGCAATACAGCTCTCTGAGAATAACAAAAGGGAACTCGCGTACATTTAATGAGAGCCAGAAATAACATTCAACTAATCAGATCTTAATAAAAACATTTTTCCTATTCCCTTGATCGAATAGTTCTTTCAAACCTGGGTTTCTTTTATCTCAAGCTTACTCTGATTATTTTTAGATGACTTCCAAAAGTCAAAGAATATTTTTAGTAATTTTAGCTTAACAAAATACTTTCCCATCAAGGCATATTTACTTACTAAAGTGCTGCACAAGCATACTTGAAATCGCTTACAAACACTTTTTATTATAAAATATTACACATATTTGTAGTGATGTGTGGCTTTCAAGTATGCTTGTACAGCATTTTAATATTTACAAGGTAACAGCAATTCTACAGCTGGATATTTTTTTTCGTTTGTACTGGGAACTGTCAAATTTTTTTTTCTTTTTTCTTTACCCAACAAACCATATAACAAACAAACCAAAATTCAACATGAGAATATTAAAAATTCTTATGGTAATTGTTATTAATTATTTATGTAATGTAAATATATGCCTGTAGTAAATAAAATTTATTTTATTTTTTCCTCAAGTCATTTGGTTTGCTGGGTATGTTAATTTTTCTTTTCAGCATATAATGTTGATATTGCAAAGGTAAAATAATTGATTTTTGTATTCAAGCAGTTACCTTGTAAATGAATATGTCTTCGTATACATATAGTGGGAATATTTACTTAAAATTAAACAAAGAATATAATCAACAATACTGAATTTTCCATCCCTGATTCAAACATTAATAGACAGCATCTCTATAATAATTTAATTAATTTATCAATATTAAAATTTTATTGTCATTTTCATTTGATACATCAATATGATAAAAAAATTTTTGTTTTATTGTTGAATAATTTTTGCTGTATAAAATTTAAATTTAATTTTTTTTGTGCTCTTTTTGTAGTGCTGGTGACATAGAGAATGACTGTCTCAAAATTATGGAAGGTTCGACTGACGTCATTGGTTTGACTAATTTTATTTTGGAGAAATTTAATACAAAAAATTGTACAGATCTATCTTATACAACATATTTAAATGCATTTAGAAACATCACATTTAGTCGAAACATAAGTAAGTTAGAATAATATATAGAAGCATACACTACAGCCGCTGGTACAACTTCAAGAAGGTGTATAAAAAATTGTGTGAAATAGCTACTAGTTTAGATTTTTTGTAAATTGTATTGGTTGTAATGTTAAAGAAGATGTCAAATAACATTCTGTTATTCAAGACTTATTTTTATCGATTGTCACAGGTGCTATAATATTCTTCCTCAAGACAGCTTTTTGCAAAGGTGTGTAAAGAACTCGTACACAAAATCGTACTGTTTGTACTTAAAACTTTCAACTTGATGTTGTATCAAAACGGTTGCAACGTCTGCTGCCGTTTATGAATATGAACGAAATTTTTTAAAAATATTTTTCATTTAGTGCGTCCTTGGACTTATCAGACCTGCTATCAGTTAGGTTGGTTTCAAACCTCTAGCTCACTTAATCAACCCTTCGGTACCAAACATCCTTTAATATTTTTTATCTCAACTTGTGCTAATTTATTTGGCGAGCAATTTACTAACGAATTTATAGAGAAAAGACTAAGAGAAACTAATGAAATATTTGGTGGTCTTCACCCAGAAGTGGAAAATGTTTATTGGACTCATGGTGAACTAGATCCTTGGCGAGGGGTAGGCATACAGAATACAACATTGGCCACTATAATACCTTGTTAGTAAAAAACATATTAATTTTCATTTAATTTAAATTTGAATTTTTTTTTTCTATAAAGATCATGCCCATTGTAAGGACTTTAAATCGATTAGCCCAAAGGACTCTGCTGAGCTCAAAGCTTCTAAAGAGACAATCGCCGAACTTGTAAGAAAATGGTTGGCCTAATAAATTTCAGGAAGTTAAAACTTGATTTCTATTCGATAAATAAATTGCTTGGATTGTTACCACTAAATCAATCAATTGTGATTTTTTAATTAATTAATAAAATAATTGATTTTTGTTGCGTTACATTTGTGTGTAGAGTGTGTTGAATAAATAAAGCTAAATTTTAAATTAATTTTTGCACTTCCGTAGCATTGGTCAACAACTTCAGTTAGCACACACGTGATCACATGTGTGCAACGAATTTTCATGGATTAAAAGACAAATTCAGGGAAGTAAGAAGTTATTGATCGTGACAGATCTAATTTTGAGGGACTTATTCTATTTTCAAATCTGAAAATTACCCTCAAGTGACACATAATAAAACTACTGCATCAATTTTAAAAAATCTTTGCTCCGAATGTACGACCTGGAAATTACTTCGAAGGTAACACATTTTACTTTATTTATTGAACACATATCATATATATTTATATCAATAAGAATTCAGCAAAACAAGAAACAATCATCATTTTAGCCTCTTATCAATTCAAATCAGGGATGGAAAAGTTAAATTTTGTTATAGTATTTTACCCCCCAAGTCTAAATGGTACTTTTTCAGATTAAACTAACTAGGTAAACTCTTATGTCACCTGGTTTTTGGATATTTTTTTAATTTAAAATTAAATTATTGTTGTCTTCCTTATAATACTTGAAAGATGAAAAAATGCCTTTGCGGAAATTTTAAGGTTCGTATAACACTATCGCCCACGCCTTGAGGCGTGAGTTTTGAACGACTAATAAAATATTAATCTTTATTTGTTCTTTATTCCAGATTGATTGTTTTCCTCATGATATTCTTATGAGTTATTTATTCAGTACAATAAGTACCGAAGGGAATAGCATATCTACATGGACCATTTCATCAGACGCTACTCTGAATCCTCAATAGATTACTTCCAACATTTCTTGGCAAACATTAGAACCTTTACATTGTAAAAACCATTGACTAAATAATAAGAATTATTCGTCAATAGTTCCAAAAAGATTCAAATATTCAAACAAAAAACTCAGTAAGTATTGAACTGAATAAACAAACTTCCCAGCTAACATTTTAATATTAAAAATTATATAATTCTTTTTTTATTCTTCTCTTTTCTTTTAAATTCGAATGCCCTATAGTATTATGGTAAATTAATACTTTAATGTTTCAAAACTTGTTTTTATAAAAAAATCTTTTTAATTTAATCAAAATCATTTTAATTTTTAATCAAGAAATTTTGTTTAAAAAATAGAATAATTTTATATTTGAAAGAAAGAAAAACAATAAAAATTATATTTTCTAAAAAATATATAAAAATTTAATATTAATTTAAACAAGCTTTTTTTAAAAATAAATAAGTTAATAGAATTACAATTATAAAGAGAAATACCAAACGAAAGTTTGGATTTTTATTGGCGCAGTCTGACCATTTACTGGGTTAGTCAAAAATAAAAAGATTTCCTCAAATTTAAAAAAGAAACCGGAAATTAGAGTTACAAAGGAAGTAGAAGTGGTTTCGAAAAGAAAGAAACGAATTCAAGAAGAAAATTAAAACCGAAAAGAAAATTTTACATATTGAATTTCTATACATATTGATAAATCCAATGGATCCATTTAATTTATTAACAGATATTCCTACATTTTGTGGAGTGCCAGAAAAATTGGAAATATTTATTAAAAGCATTGAAGGAATCGTAAGTTAGTAGAAGCCAAATATATTGAATTATTTGACTTTCAAATAAGAAACAAGATTGTTAAAAAAATAACAACAATCCTACTAAATGGCAAAAAATTAAGGTAATTATAAGAATAAGTTCTATTATTTCGGATAGTTTAGAAATTAATGGGTGTTTTTTTTAGGGTGTCACAACTTTGAGTTGGCATCACTGCTTTATTGGAGCACCCATTTAACAGCTGATAGACTTACACCAGAGCAATGCGTGCAAATTGTAGAAATTTTAAATCAAAATAATTGTTCTATCCGTCAATTCAATTACGTGGCATTAATCTTGCTGATATGAGATTCCAACAGGACGGAGCCACATGCCATACAGCGCACTCTACAATTGATTTACTCAAAGAAACAACAACAGAACACCTGGAAATCAACATTCGAAGAGTTATGGCGAAATACGGCCGCGCAAATTCTGCAAAAAGTTGTTGAAAATTGGTGTTCCAGATTGCGCCTCTTACGCGCCAGCCGTGGCGACCACATGGCAGAAATCATATTTAAACATTAATATAATAAAATTTTCTTCCCAACAAAGCCCGTTTCATTGATATTAAAAATATATTTTCTTGTTTTAAGACATCGGAGATAAAAACTTCTATTAGCCAATTTTACAATTATTTAGAAACTTTAAAATCAATTTTAAATTTAAAAACTATTTATTTTATATTAAAAAATTCTTATACACACATATGTATGTATGTGTGATCTACTTCACTCATATATTCTCATACTAAAAATAATTATTTTGTGTCTTTAATTTTCTAATTATGCGACAATTAGAATTTGACTTGTATGGCAAGTGCCGATTTACCTCTACAACAGCCATTATCGAAGGTAAAATATTGTAAGCATTATTTACCATATGAGATATACATATATATTAACATACATACATATATAATGTTATTTTTTTTTTACAGATTTTTATCACATACGAAAGCCTGGATCTGAATTTTATCTCATTTAGGGCCATTAATACAAGTTACCGGTAATGAAAGTCAAATATCAAGCTTTTGGTTGGACATTAAATTAAAAATATCAATAAGTTAAATATTGAATAGTGTGTGATTAACTATCCAAAAAAAAATTTGGTTCCAAAATTTTAGCCAAACGCCGGTTATTTGTTTGTACAATCTTAACTTTAACTACCGAAAATTGTAATATTTCACGGGCCTTAAAGTATTCAAAATTATGCAATTAGCCAAATAAATAAATTACTTTACATACGAGTACTTTGCAAATATATGCAAAACTTAGCTATTAATTGTACCCCCTACAAATTAACGTAGACTTTAAAGTTAACGTTAACGAAATTTTTCATATAATTTTTAAAAAAAATTTACTTTAGCATTAGTTTTTGCATTTTAATGTATTATTTAATTATTTTCTATATTAAAAAAAAAAAAAAAAAACTTAAAAAAACTTTAAATATAAAAATAAAAATAAAATCTTTTTCATTTTTTTTTTTTTGTTGAAGTTTTTTTACAGTTTTAAACAAGTGAAATTTTTTACTGTTTCGTTGGTTATTTTTCAGTCAGTTGAAATAAATGAAATGTAATTTATTTTTACGAATTTTGATTGTTAAAAAATTAATAGTAAAAATTAAATGAAAAATGTATTTGAAACAAATGGAATGTTAGTAGTCTTCTTTTTAAATAATTTCTCATTTGTTCAAAATGATTTTTCATTTGAATGTACCTCGTATATAATATTTTGAATGTACTGTTTGTAAACATAAATATAGTATTCATATTCTAGAATATATCGTTTTCCACAAACACATCAAAATGAAGTCGAAAAACAAGTTAATGAAATGCTAAGTTTTAGGTATTATAACTAAATCGTGTAGTCCATATAATGCTCCTATTTGAGTTAATCTTAATGAACATAAATGGAGAGTGGTAATAGATTATAGAAAATTAAATGATGTAACAATTGAAGCTAAATTTCCTATATCCAATATAGAAGATTTATTAACGATATTAGGAAATTCCCAATATTTCAGTAATCTTAATTTAGCAAAATGATTACATCAAATACCAATTTCAAAAGAATATAGACATAAAACTGCATAATCTACTGCAAGAGGACATTATGAGTTTACACGCATGCATTTTGGATTAAAGAATGCAACTGCATCTTTTCAAAAGATGATGAACGAAGTACTTTATGATTTTATAAACAATATTTGTGTTGTTTATTTAGATGATATTCTTTCAGGAACATATTACGAATATAATCTTAAAGTCCAAGTTGACAAATGTAATTTTTTTAAACGTGAATCAGAATATTTAAAACATATATCAGATGGTATTTTTCCAAAATTATAAAAAAAAAGAAGTTCGATAATTTTTAGGTTTGCCTGGCTTTTATCGAAAGTTTATTAAAGATTATAGTCGAATAGCAAAACTTGAAAAAGGTTCAATAATTGATACTAAAAACCAAAACTATATTGATTCATTTAATAAATTAAAGACCATTTTATGCACACCAATTCGACCAGGAGCAGTTAGGAGCAGTTCTTTCACAAAATGGACACCCAATTCCTTATACATCTCGAACATTAAATAAACATGAATAGATACACAGGCATGTTCTGAAAATCACATTTTGTCAATGTGATTTGAAAGCACAAAAAAGGTGTTCTGTGCACATAATTTTGTGATTTCAAAACGATCAGCTAAGGCACTTACGTTTTCAAATCATTTGGTTATATTCGCGGCTATTATAGAACGAACGTTGAAATAAATTACTTAAATAAATTATTTAATGTGTTCTTTGTTAATTTTGAAGAACAATTAGTTGTTTTATAAAAGAAAAACACTTAAAAATTAAAAAAAATAAAGACGCCTTTTTTGCTGTATAATTTCTTATTTGCGTTTGTGCTGTTTTTTTGTGCTTTGAAATAGATAAAATCACACAGAAAAAATACAAAAGCAGTGTGATTTACAGAACAGCGCAAAATCACACGTGTGATTTCAAAACCACATGTGATTTAAAATCATTTGATTTTCAGAACAGACCTGATTGAATCAAGAAATTTTGTTTAAAAAAAAGAATAATTTGAAATTTGAAAAAAAAACAATAAAAATTACAAATTCTAAAAAATATATAAAAATTTAATATTAATTTAAACAAACTTATTTTAAAAATATTTAGATAAGTATAATAAATAAAATTACAATTATAAAAAAAATATCAAACGAAAGTTTGGATTTTTACACAACATTTTGTTCTTTGGGTATTACTAAAATGTAATTAAAGAGTATATGAAAAACAAAAACAAAACTAATAAAAAATAATATTTAATAAGAAAAACATAAGTTTTCTCTACAATGAGCACTTGTACTTGTACATATAGATTAAAAATCAATAGAAATAAATCTAATTTTATCAAGCAATAAAAAAATTAAATCAAAATTTATATAATCAATCCACTCCATCCGAATTTTACGTGCTTTATTATCAAGTACTAAAAAAAACCCACGATATAAAAATATCGAAAATAGCAGACGAACAAATTAAAAATAAATACATTTGCAAAAATGAAGCTCAACGCAACAGTTCTACTGGCGCTATTCATCATTGCGGTTTTATTCAAGGCAGGATATACAAAAAAAGATGCTCCTGCTTTTGTTCAATCGTTGAGAAATTTACACAGAGGTCCTCCTGATATGGGGACAAGAATCACTAAAAATGTGCAAACTAAATGGATAACACAAAAATTGGATCATTTTGATGAGAAAAATAACAAAACATGGGAAATGGTGGGCAGTAAGAGAAGAGAAAAAATAATTAAAATTAATTGTTTTTGTTTTGATTTTTTTTAAAGCGGTATATGGTTAATGAGCAACATTTTAAGGAAGGCGGTCCTATGTTCATTTATTTAGGTGGTGAATGGCCAATTACACCTGGCGCAATTGAATTTGGTATATTTCCCGACTTGGCCAAAGAACATAATGGCATTTTGTTTTACACAGAACATCGTTATTATGGCAGCAGTCAGCCCACCAGGTAAGAAAAAATATAAGCAGATTTTCTTAATTAGCGACCAACTAGTCACTTGCTTTGTGGGATCTTTGATAATCGATTAAAAAGATGTAGTTAAACAATTTTCAAATAAATTTTGAATAAAGTGAAAACCCTTAAAACTTGAGTTCAATTTAAGACGTCATTGAATATTAAATTTTGCTCCAGAGGCATTCAATTTTAAATGATTTTTAACATAAAGAACCAAATTCAAAAAGCGGAATTGTCTATAACTTGATGGAACTTTAGAAAATTCCACATATACTCAGTCAATTTGTTTAATTGTATTTTTTATCACAAAAAAGTTGCAGAAAAATATAAATACAACTTGAATTTTTTCTGGCAGATTAAGTTGTAATTCATAATACCAAAATACAAAATTTCAACTAAAGTAGGGAAATAAATGAATTAATAAAAATAAAATGCAAATTTTTTAAGGAATGTGTAGGTACTAAAAAGTGTAAACTTTTTGTGAGACGCAAAAAAGTTTTTCATTAGCTTTAATGGACTGATACTTGTTTTTCAACTGGTTATTTTTTTTTTAAATGGCAAGCAAACCGGCTTTTATAGTAAAAATTCATTATAGTAAGAATTCTTAACCCAAACCCGGTTTTATTATCTTATTTTACTTTAATTTTTAGCAATATTAGCACCGAAAATTTGCAATTTTTGCACGTAAGGCAGGCGCTGGCCGATTTGGCACACTTTATACGCTTTCATAGGGAAACCAATGGCAGTTTGGCCAACTCCAAGGTTATTTTAGCTGGTGGCTCTTACTCAGCCACAATGGTGGTATGGTTTAGTAAATTATATCCAGAATTGGTAAATGGTGGCTGGGCTTCAAGTGCGCCTCTGTTGGCAAAAGTTGATTTTAAGGAATACCAAGAGATGGTGGGCAAAGCCATAAAAGAATTGGGTTCACAAGAATGTTATAATCGAATCAACAATGGTATAGCTGAATTGGAGAACATGTTCGATAATAAACGTTCAGCTGAAGTCAAAGCCATGTTACAATTGTGCAACACCTTTAATCACAACAATGATTTGGATTTGTGGTCCTTATTTGGTACCATTTCAAATTTGTTCTCAAGCATTGTACAGTATCAACAGTAAGTTTTTAGATAAACAAAAGGTGTTGCGAAAATTTCTTTAAAAAAATTTTTAATAGGAAAGGAGAAATCTCTCACCTTTGTAACAACTTAATGAGCTTTCCCGATGATTTAACTGCAATTGCCACATTCGTTTTACACTCCACTTACAAAGGACAAGGCTGCGTAGATGTTACATATAAGAGTACATTACAATTTTATAGATATGTATACAATACTGAAGAAGGTGGTAAGTGTAAATAATAATTTCCTGATGCTACTCGTATAAGGCAGCCAGTGCACAGCAACAGCATGCATGCGCAATCAAGTGATTAGTCGGGTATGCACATTTTGTGAGAATGTTTGATTTGCTGCAGCGATAACATACATTTTGATCCTATTTTAATGGCATTGTGTATGGCGACATTAGCTCAATTGAGGAAAGTTATGAAAGAGTAAACATCGGGATACGACACATTAATTTTAAGCCATTTCATAAGCCAAATACGAATTTTTCTTTAAACTTTTTCTCGTTTCTTTTTTTCATTATTTTCATGGCAAAAAATTTGTTATTCATAACGACCCTTATACGATATGTCGCTCCGTGTAAAACACAACGTTGCACATTCGGTTCTTGCTGTGCTTACAAGAAACATCATAGCAGTTGTCTAACAGATTTCAAAAATAATGGGATTTTACCATTATTAAATCTTTTTTTTTTACTATTTCCAACACTAGCTTACACGCTAAGACTGAAAGTAAAGCAGTGTTCACACAAAATGGAGCCGCTTTATAAAAGCATATTAGAAAAACCTAGCGGCATCACTTGAATTTTTTTAGAAAAAATTTTTTATTTGTAAGCTTGATTAGACATGGAAAATCAAAATAGAAAAAATATTCTGCACAAATGTCTTGAAAATCCGACATGTTCAGATTTAATGAATGCAACAAATCTGTAGATTCCAAAAACGATTGCAAATTAAATTTTAAAAGATATAGCCAAACATTAAGGGCAGATTTACATAAAAAAGTTGATAAAAAAAACTCAGAGAACATAAAATATACAGGGTGTCCCATAATTCAACGCCAAGCCGAAAGTGGGTGATAGCTCACATGGTGACTGCTCCCAGAATAATTAGAAAAATATTTTATGTCGCGTATTTCGCGAGTTACTGGCATTCGGAATATTTTTTTTTTAATTTTGGCATGAGCGTACTGCGATGGAGTGGTATCAAAGACACCAGGTCGATATCGTGGCAAAAAAAAAAAAAAAAAAACTGAGCTCTTTTAACAGCTCACAGCTTTGGCCAATTGAAAAATACTGGACTATTGTCAAAGAAAATTGGTACTGTTATTATTATATGTTGAAAATTTGGAACAAATATAGAGTGCAGGTAGATCAGAATGCTGGGCAGAAATTAATAGGATTCTTTAAGGCAAAAACCTGAAAATTCGTAAGAGGAAATAAATTGAAATATTTTTTTTTAATAATTTCTGAAAAAGCAATAAGTAACTATTAATTTGTGCCTCTCTCTCTCTCTCTCTAATAGCTATTTCTTTCTATTCACTTTCTTTTGCGGCTCCATTTTGTGTGAACAATACAACAATATTTTTTCAGCCATCATTGCTGTAGAGTATAATTTATATGATTTTTCTTATTTATAAAATAATTATTTAATTTTTCTGACTTAGCTCGTTCCTGGTATTATCAAACCTGTAACGAATTCGGTTGGTATCAAGGCTCAACTTCTACAGAACAACCATTTGGCAGTAAATTTCCAGTTACTCTTTACACAATATTATGCAAGGATATTTTTGATGCCAAATACACAAATAAATACATAAATGAATCAGTTAATAAAACAAATGCAGTTTTTGGTGGGCTAAATCCACAGGTAAAAAATGTTTACATGACTCATGGCGGTTTAGATCCATGGAGTGCAGTGGGTCATAATGAAAAGGATGGCGCTTCAGTTATACCACAGGCATCCCATTGTGCTGATTTTAATTCTATTAGCATGTTCGATAGTGATGAAATGCGAACTTCCAAGCAACGTTTAATCAAATTAGTAAGAGAATGGTTGGCTTAACTTTAAGTTTGCTCTGTTCATTTTTTATTAAATTGTTTAATGAATTATTTTTTTCTTAAAGACAATTTTTTATTTGTTTTTTATTAAGAGAACAAGTCTTGAACTTTCCTTAAGAAATTGTGTGAATTGATTTTTAGTAACACTTGGGAATCACTTTATTTAATAACAAGTTGTTTTCAGCAGATCTCGGCCGGTTCTTTTATCTATAAGCGGCAATTTGTACACTTAAGAGATTTAAAATCATATTTTTGATTAGCTGTTTTTACCCGGTCACCTTCCAACTGACTCGCGTAAAAGTGAACATGGCTGATCCGTTGGAAAATATAATTTTAATTGTTAAATAATTGCATAATGGACATACAAGTGGGTGTAGCATTACGGGAATCGGTTATTATTAACTGAATCCCGAAATCCCGAACGGGATTTTCGGAATTTTCAAATAAACATAAAAAAGATTAGTTTTCACAAAATAAAACAAGATTTATAACAATTATTTTTTTAGAACTTAATAATATGAATCTGTAAAAATAATATGTGTTAACTTGAATTGATTTTTTTATTGTGTTTTTTTACATATACCATTAAGATGGCTGAATAGGTCTTTCGTTGATCCGTCATTGGTTTTTAAGATTTTGTGGCATAGTTTACATTTTGCATTGGGTGCACCAGTGCACTCAGAAAATAAATTCAAACTGAACTTTATCTGCCATTTTATTTTATTGTTGCTCTTCCATTTTATTTTATTTTTTATTTTAATCAAAAACTTGCTTTCTTTTTCAATTTCACTTTTCCCCTTTTTAATAGATATCAACAATAATTTTTTTTATCAAAGTGTTTGTGTTGATTTTTTTCAACAGGGCGTTTCAAATAATTAGTTTTTAATAAGGAGACGAAAAAAATTAATGTCAATAAAAATATAATTAAGATGAGATTAATAAAATTTAAAAATTCCCGAAAAACCCGGAATTTAAAAATTAAAAAAAAAACGGGAATGTCGGGATTTAGCTTTTCCCGAAATAGGATTTTCCGTTTGGCATCTCTAGTTATGATGTGTAGACAATGTTACTCCCTAATATTGAAGCTATATATTGGTGAAAGAATTTTCGAAATCGGTTCGGTAGTTTTAGAGTTAATTTTTTTTACAAACGAATAATAAAAAAACAAATTTTTCCTCATAATATTAGTACATACTAGCATTGAATTCGCTACTTCGTTAGCGAGGTACCGTATTGTTCTTTTTATAGTTTTCTATTTTGTTGCACAGTTCGGTCTCATATTAATATTAAAAAAGGAAAAAATACCAATAAAATTAATAAAAAGTTTCCTCAACCTTTGTGTCAGTGGCAGCATACCCGGGTATGTTTTACGTTTTAAAATGGCTATATTTAAAAAAATAAGAATTTGACTGATTTGAAATTTTATGATATCCTCACCAAAAGTGTCTTACTCTATATTCTTGAGAATTATTGTGATTAGACAACTAAGGACAGATATCTGGCCAGTTTTTAATTTTTGCCCCTTACGTCAATAGCAGAAATATCTGGTTATGTACATATAGGACAGCGAACTCATATATATTTATATAAAAAAGCCAAAACATAATTTTTTCCCAGTTATATACATTCCCAAACAATAACAGTAATTTTACAAGAAATATAGATACCAAAATACTGTTATGCAATAAGCTTAAAGTAAATGAGGACATCAGTATTTAGCATAATGTGCAACACTTTCTTGTTGGTAAAAATTTTTTACATAAATAACAATTATATTTAATCGGCCAGTATCAACAAGGGGTGTCGAATTTTTGCCGGTACATGCACTACATTCAAAGGGCCACCGCAGAAAGGATACGATTGTTTATCAGCAGTAACTTTGTTCGTCTAGGTATATGTCCATTGAAAATTTATGTATGTATAGCTTAAAAAAAATATCCGTTTTTTCTGTAGTTTTATCAATTTATTTACGACGATACCGTGTGTGCGTTATCGAAACGTATAAAGCGATTTATTCCCCAACATCATCCACTCAGTAAGTAAATTTTATATGTTTTGCTCTTGTTTTAAACAGAAATTTAATGTCCACATACTACAACACAGTGGATAGCCCTTCAGTACTCCGTAGTGGTATACAACTGTGAGCAGTTGCTAAATATAATATCTACTACAGTTGTCTAGAAGTAATCTAGATCTTTTTTGGCAGTCTAGTGGACAAAATTGCTTCATTGTTACCTAAAAATATGTGTGTCTGCCACTGACCTAAGTATAATTTTTCTACCACTGACAGAAGGGTTAATGATTTTTCGTTCGTTTACATTAAAAATAAAAAAGTACCAGTAAAATGTATAAAAAGAGCCATTTTTCCTCTTACTGAATATTTACTTTACTCGTTAATAATCAATTATTAAAAAGTACTATTTCAATGATTAAAAAGTACAATTTTTTCCCTTAATGAATGTATTAAATATTTAAAAATACCATTAAAATCAATAAAAAGTATTTCTACTGGTACGGTTTTAGGCTTAAACGTAACAAAAAAATACCACTAAAATTGTTTTAATGTAAAGTACCAACCGTATTTATACTTTTTGGTACTTTTTTTCGCCTTGAAAAAAATTTTAATTGATTTTTATGTTACAAATAAATAATAAAATGCTTATATGCTGCAACAATTTACATTGGAAAAATTTATAAATAGTAGTAAAAAGGGGTGCATATTTATTGTATCCCTTATATTATTATTATTTGATTTTAGAAATTAATTAATGAACTGATCATTTGCTCCCAGGGTCAAGGCAGGAATCGAACCTGCATTCCCTGTGTAGCAGCTACGGAGTCAGATTTTAATATTCGAATTTTCAAAAATCTCTTCTTATTCGCCCTATACATTATGAAGGAACCTACACACCGAATTTCAAGTTCTTAGCTTTAGTCATTTGGGCTGGGCGATTATTCTTTTGCTCTGGCAACAGTCAATTCATTCTGCAATGACTAAACACCCGTTCGACTGTATTCAGCTGTTAAATTAATTGTCAAACAAATTGGTGCTGTCATGTCAAAGATGTAAACATCCAACCAAAATACAATTTATTAAAATATTGAAAGCAGATTTTGTTGAGGTCTTGCAAAAATCAAAAACGTCTCATCTCACTTAAAGTAAATAGTTAATTCTCGTAATAAAATAGAAGAAATTTTGTTATTTTACATAAAAGGTGATTTTATAAGAACTATCGGAAATTTAAAAAAAAAAAACACATAAAATTCAGAAAAATGCATGAAATATTTATTTGGATCGATAGTTGGGTCGATATAATTTAATGTTTGAAGATTATTTCATGCAAATGTTGGCGGCGGCTGCGCCTTAAATGGTCCATCCGCTTAGTCCAATTTTGGCATACTCTTTCCAACACTTCGGCCGGTATCTCACGAATAATGTTGGCAATGTTGGCTTCCAGTGCGTCAATCGAAGCGGGCTTGTCCCTATAGACATTAGCCTTAACATAGCCCCACAAAAAATAGTCTAGAGGCGTTAAATCGCACGATCTGGGCGGCCAATTGACTGGTTCCAAGCGTGAAATAAACTGTTCACCGAACTCGCCTCTCAATTGGTCCATTGTTTCGCGTGCTGTGTGGCATGTGGCACCGTCTTGTTGAAACCACATGTCATGCAAGTCAAGCTCTTCCATTTTGGGCAAAAAAAAGTTTGTTATCATCGCACGGTAGCGCTCACCATTCACAGTAACGTTGTGATTCGCATCATCTTTGAAGAAATACGGCCCAATGATGCCGCCAGCCCATAATCCGCACCAAACGGTTGTTTGTTGTGGATGCATTGGTAGCTCTTGCAATGCTTCTGGCTGCTCTTCACTCCAAATACGGCAGTTTTGCTTGTTCACGTATCCATTCAACCAGAAATGAGCCTCGTCGCTGAACACAATTCTTCGATAAAAAAGTGGATCTTCATCTAACTTTTCAAGAGCCCATTCACCAAAAATTTGGCGTTGTGGTAGGTCGTTTGGCTTCAATTCTTGCACCAGTTGTATCTTATAAGGCTTCACACCCAAATCCTTCCGCAAAATTTTCCACGTAGTGGAGTAACAGAGGCCCAATTGCTGCGAACGGCGCCGAATCGATAATTCACGGTCATCACCAACACTGGCCGATACGGCTGCGATATTTTCTTCAGTTCGCACTCTACGTAAGCGTGTTGGTGGTTTAATGTCCAACAATGTAAATTTGGTGCGAAATTTTGTTACAATAGCCCGAATAGAAGCCTCAGTAGGTCGATTAAACTGACCATAAAATGGAAGAAGCGCGCGATGAACTTTCTTTACAGAGCACGCATTTTGGTAATAAAATTCAATAATTTGCAAGCGTTGTTCGTTTGTAAGACGATTCATGATTAAATTGTAGACCAAACTGAAGATGTTTGACAGTGACACAAGATACAAAACGTGCGTGAGCTGTCAAAACTAGTGTTGCCAAAAAGATAATAGCAAAAAAATCACTCTTTATTAAAAAAAAATTTTTTTTTTTATTTAAATAAAAATTTTCTCACTGATACAATTTTGTACTTTTTAATGCCAGTCAGGTGCTGGCATAATTTGTATGTTATAAAAACAACAATAATAATCGACAACAGTAGTGGTACAAATGATCTAAATACATTTTAAATTTGTTTTAAAAATTTGTCTGGCTATATTTTAATTTTTCACTTACTTTATGGATATTAAACTAATGAAATCTGAAATTTATAACTAAAATTAACAATTACGCGGCGACTGAATATTTTTTTTTTAATTTTGTAGACACTTGTTATGCAGGTCTTGACAACAACTGTCCTCTGGGGCTGCTTTAAATTTTAAAGATTTATGACATTTTATTAAACCTCAACACAAAATCAAAAAAAAATTAATAAAAAAGAAATTAAAGACAATAAAGAATGTGTTTAAATAAACCATCTCGTAATTTGGTGCCCCATAAAAAAAGCTAAATCTAATTGTTAATGCAAGACAAGTTTTAAAAAGAACCAAAACAGATCAATTTGATTTTAAATACCACAACCAGAATAAATAAATAAAATAATTAATTAAAAAACAATTTTTAAACGATTTAAGAAAAAAACACATCTATGAATTGCTGGAAAGTGCAAATTAGTTGCGTGAGCTCACAATTTTAAAAGTAGGAAATTAATGTAAATGCAACAGTTAGAGAAAGAACCTAGCGGCCACTAGAGCAACAGATTACAGTGGCCTAGAAACTAGAACTTTGAAGTCAACGTTAGCCATTTTTGGCATTTAGCATATTTGTTTTTAAAAAACAACAAAATTAGAAATGTTAATTAAAAAAAATTGTCGCATTGATTAAAGATTCAATTGAAAAATTAAAGATTGAATTTCATCATTATGACACTTTTTTAACTGTCGTACCTATACTTCGCCTTTTTGAACTGACTGTCTTCTGATGAGTTTTGTCCCATACATTATGTCTTCGTCAAAAAATATTTCACGAGCAAAAAGTAAGGGTTTGAACCAAAACTATAATTGGAAAATACATGAAGAAATTACTGGTTTTTGCAAGTTTATGGGCGTATGATTGAAATTTTAGATTTTGTTTTGAAATAATTTGAATTTTTCTATACAATATACGCGATTAACTCCAGGTCAGAACACACTAAAACTCAAAGTTTTCCTCTTTACTGGTTCAGTTTCATCAAATTAAAACGATAAAAACTTATTTTTTTTTTTGTCGAGCTATTGAAAAAGTAAAGTGTTTGATAAAAAGTCTCAAATTATTAACGAATGCTAGGCATTTTCGACGATAAAATTATAAAAAAAAGAAAAGCCAGTACCAACCAACAGAGACGATTATTTGTTTGCAGTTCTATTCAAAAAGTGAATCAAATGAATTGTTAGGAGCCAAAATAATTTAGAAAATTTTTTTATTCGAATTACATGTCGCACGGTGCATTCACACTTGTACTCAACTTGGCTCCCTGGACAACACATCACATTTGGTAAACAAGGAACCCATTTACAACCAAAAATAATGCAAAAATTTTACTTCTACCACCTTCAAACTTGCTGCAGTTCATAAAAAACTAAAATAATGATAAAAGAGTAAAGATCCTCTCTTGGCATTGAAAAAAAAATTTGTTTAAATCTTGTCAATACAAAAAATGATTTAAAACATTGCAAATTTTGTTCACACCACCTTCACCTAACAGATTGTGAAAATAAAATAGAGAGAAAAAAATACCATCAACATTATCAACATTGTTATTTCTATGCAACAAGGATCTGTTGCTTAGGAAAACCGAATAAAAAAAAAACAAAACATTTCCTAAGAATTGAGTGTGAGTGCTTGTTTAACGTATGAATGAAAGAAATTTGCACGATATTGAGATTGGCTATTGAAGATAAGGAAATGAAGAATGAAAAAAAAGACAAAACAAATATCTAGATACAAGACTTTTATACTCAACTTACGTATGTGGCCCATGTGTATACACATTGAGCGGCTTTTGGTGCCTGAACTAAGTTGAGGTGTGAATTTCAAAATACATTAAACGAGCAAGCAAACAATAAAGTAAGACAAGGAGTTTAACACCAAACCAAACACTGATTTATAAAACTTGATAAAAATCATCAATTGAAAACACACTGGTAGAAAAAAATACATAAATAAACAACAAATTCTAGGGTTTAATAAATAACATAAACGTTGAAAGAGGGAGTGATGTGAAGAATTAACAAATTTCACATACAATAATGATGAAGCGACATCACAAGATCTCTTCCACAACTATACGTATGTGTTCGAGGTGCAGAAAGAAGCAAAAGAAGATGAATTTGACTGCACATTTCTAAACGTAATGTCATAAATTATTGGCTCATTTGTGGTTTAAGCCACAACCAGCCAGTTACTTAGAAAAATCTCTAGAGTAAGATAAATTTCCTTCACTTCAAACATCATTCATATTGTTGTTGAGGAAAAAATTAAAAGAAACAAAAAGCATTATAAATGAATTTTGCTTTAAATTTAAAATTTTCTTTTAACTTGAACAATTTAGTTTTAACCATTTTTTTTCTGCATTCTGAACAGAATTTAAAAAAATTCATTCTACCGGAAACGCCGCATTCGATATATCTAACAACTTGTATCGAAATGTTAAATTTTAGTCGATATCGTGATTTGGCCTCTGAAGAGAGAATTAGGTCAATCTATCACACAGGAAAGACACTATTTTGTTAAAACAAAATGCTGTCATATATAATACGTTCGCCACGGTTTTTTTTTTGTCGTGATTGATTAGAGCATGCTTATACGCATATAGCAATTTTTTCACAATAAAGTAGCATCTCTTAATTGGAAATACAATCAAAAGATTTTATTGAGATTATATGTTTACAGTAAAACAAGGCCGATTATACCCTGCTTTATTTTAACTGATTTTGTAAAATTTTAAAATTTAAATTTTACATAAAAAGCTATTTTCCGTTACAACTTCTATTATATCGAAGCTAATCTACACAAGGTGACCGTATTAGGGAAGTTACTAACCAGCTGTTATATTCTAAATTGTCAACATTTACTTCAATTTAAAATTTGAATCGGAAAAATTAACCAATTTAGAAAAATTATTATTATTTATTTATTTAGTATAACAAAGTTTAATTCGAAGACTAAATTATGATCATCAGCTCATGTGAATAGAAAAATACATTTTTTGGAATCACAAATGACTTACCAATTAATAAAAATTTACAAGTTTCATGCACCAAAAAATTTAAAAAAAATTTTCGACATAAAAAGTGATGGAAATCTCTACATTGTGCTGATTGTGAACTTAAAAAATGTTTTATTCGAACTATTTTTTGATCGAGTATTTCACAATAAATTTTTTTAAATATTTTTTATAATTCCAAATATATATTAATCGAACTGTAAATTTTACGTTAATTAATGGGTCTAATTATTCATTCTGTTCCGCGATTGTGAAAAACATGCTAAATTTCAACATTTTGCTTACGCTTAAATTTTCTCAGGGAAAACAAAAGGAAAGATCAAAAATGTCAGAAAAAATACAAAATTTCGCAAAAATTAAATGTGTTTTAGCTTAATTTGTTGTATTTGTAGAAAATAATTTTATTTTATTTTTTGAAAACTAATTTTTTTTTTATTTATTTAAAATTTATTTTGATGTTAAGAAATGCAATTTTTTCCTATCACCAACAACTGAAAAATTAACACAATTCAGTCACAATAGACTATTTTTAATTCCCAATTAAATCAAACAATTCAAAATAATAAAATAATTTTGCAGGAATGAATAATAGCAATTTGTATATCGATCGATATTTCTTTCCGCAAAATTTTCCTTTCATGCCTTTAAAAGACACATGCAAAGCATGTGGCTGTGAAAGTACACATATTTATAAACACATGGACACATGTGAATACAGCAAAGTTCTGCTGTCGTGTTCCTTGTTCTACTGCGTTATTGTTATGTTTAGTTTTGTGCTAGTTTATTTGTGTTCTGGTTGCTCTATGTTCTAGAGGTGCAAAACATTTTGTCACTGAAGTATTTATTTATTTTGATATGCGATAGAACGGTGCTTGGCAGTATTTGAAATCAGGGATGATGCTTGAAAGCTGTTGCAAGTATGCTTGTGCAGCCCTTTAGTAAATACTTTAGTTAACATCACAAATGTCGCTCCAGCAATCCAGTATCTGGGAGTAATAATAATTTTTCTATATATTTAAAAAAAAAAACAAATATACACACTTGATTGACTTTCAATAAAAAGAATTTTTATGGTATTATTGAATATGTCAAAAATTAACTAAAGCGTGTGAATAAAAAATTACTAATTAACTTAATATTTTTTAGAATTTTCAGTTTAATTTTTCAAGAATAATTTTTATTATCCACTTAAATTTATTTTTTTTAAATACAACAATAAATTTTTTTGCGGTTTAGTTGTGATTCGAATATCATTTTTTCGATTTAATATTTAATTATATTTTACAAGATGATCTGATAAGTACAAATTATTTTAAAAATTTTTAATTAATTTTTTTTTTTTTTTTATTCGAATAAATTCCATGTCAACGATTTTTTAAATATTTTATGAATAAAAATATTAGTCCAACTAATTTACTTTTCCAAAAATGTTTTTAAATAAAAAAAAATAAAATAATTTTTTTAATTAACTGTTAATTAAGTAAATATTGCTTAATATGACCTCCTTCTAATGTACGTAGTGTATCTTCGAAGAAGTTAATATTTTCTGATACAAAAAGCCAGAAATACTTTAGCCACTCATTTCTGTTTCGCTAGCTGGAATAGTCATTTTATCCAAAATATTTTTAGAGAATTTCGTAGTCTAGTTAGTTTTTTTTTGCAGCAAGACTTTAAATTAAACGAAAATTAATTTTAAATATAAAATTTATTTTTTTCAGTTAATTTAAGTTAAATTACATTATCAGCTACAGTTTCAATTTCAGCTATTTTCAATAAACTTTTTAAAAATTTTTCGTATTTTGCTTTAATAAAGTTGTCCAAAATAATTTCTTCGTTAGCCCGAAAACCATAGTTGGACCTAAGTACTTTATAGCCTTTTAATTCCAATGATTTGTTGACATCAGACATTGACGCAGGCAAACACTGAACGATCACTTCACCTATTGTTTCATTAAGAAGAGTAATTTTTTTCACTTTTAAAGCTGAAGTATCAGAAAGTAAATTACAACGTAGTTGTTCAGGAGAAAACAGTAAATAATCTTGAGGCACTATTGCTTCAAGGATCCGACAAAATGAGAAATGTTGCAGCACAGAAGAAAATCTTGCATTTACAGATTTCATTATTTTATCAAGAGTGGAAACTAAATGTGAGAAATTGCAAGTACGCGCGGTACAAACGAAGAAAACTTTTTTCTGCAATTCAATTTGCAAAATATGAAGAAATTTCTGTTTTGGTGGGACGGGTTTGATGTTATTTATAAGTGTTTGTAGGGAATTCCAGGAAATGTGTAACTTCAAAGCTTTTTCTATAACATGGGCCAATAACTTATTGTTCCCGGCATCAGTAGATTTGCCCGCAATAATGGCTTGTTTGATTTCCCATTGTAATTTGTTTTTTAAATTATTCGAAATTGTTTTCCTGGCAGCAAGATTTGGTTTCGTTGCAGCTGTTGGGATTTTTGGTTCATGAATAATTTTTTTGTTGTTGAACTGATGATTATGATCATTTGAAATTTGTTGATGGTAAAATACTTGTTGCATTTGTGGATATAAAGTTTGTTCTTTATGAGCTGCTTTCAGTTGGGGAATAAAATATTTCTTATTGACATAATTATTCTCCTTTAAACGTGGCTCAAATGATTCACATGTTTTTGGCGTAGCAGATTCTTGGTGTTCCCACACTAAAGTTTTATCCGAATCGTATGAATCATTTTGTGATTTAACAGTGTCTGGTTGTTCGCTTATTAAATTATTTAGTTTTATTACTTTTTCTATTTCTGGGTCTCCTACAAAATCAGATAACTTATTATCCACTACTTGATCTCTATTTGGTTGAAAGTTCCATATTGAAATTTGACTGGGCAAACAATTTAGTTGATTCTCCTTTTTGCTGGCATTTTTAACTTCTGCTAAGCCTTTTAAAGAATTTTTTTTATTTTTTAAATTAAATCTTGGATCATATTTTTGTTGCAATCGGTCGTATTCATAATTAATTTCGGCATCAATTTTATTATTTTTGTAACGTTTACTCGTATATGATTTGTTTGCATTATTTTTTAAACCAGCATAAATTTGAAGCATAATATTTTCCTGTTTTCTAACCAAATCATTTCTATTATATTCCTTTGTTTTTTCAGTTTTTATAGAAGTTTTATAACACGAAACATTAAGTTTTCTCTTCGCTGGCACGAGCTCGGCAAAACCGCAATTGCATTTCGTTCCTTTAGAATTTGAATTTCTCAACGCACAGCATGTTTGTTCATAATTATTTACAATTTTACTTGAAATTGGTGTATCAGTTTCACTATAGATTTTAAATTGTGGTTTACATTTTGTACACGGCATAATATCAAATAAATTTTAATTTCATAAAAAAAAACAACAAAAAAATTGTTGCTTTAATTTTTATTTTTTTTATTTTTATGACAAATATTTTATTTAAAGTTTAAATAAACTTTAAAATTTTTAAGTTTAAGCCTTCAAGTTGTAACAACCCAAAAGTCGGGCTCTCGTTTTTGAGTACATTCCCAAACATTTTTTATAAATTCTTTTTTTAAGTAAGATTATTCGTGAACTACCATGATTTTATTATTTTATAAATAGAATTTAATTTTTGTAATTTTCATTAAAATTTCCAATTGGGGAAAAGGAGTAGTTAGAATAAAGTTTATCGACAAAGCTAAAAGCGAAAAGCAAATGTTGAAGTCAGACGCCGGTACGAGTCACGCAGAGGATGCCCCTACCTATATTAGTCCCTGTCTTCTCCTACTAAGCGCGATACGAGCAAAATTCACTCATCCTACTCATAGTCCTACCGTCGACTAAGACTCTACTGAAATCATAAGCTACGCCGGTACGAAGTCAGCGTACAATGCCAAGGATATCCACACAGTCCCCAAAATAGGAGCTTCCTAGATATCCCCGGCAAGGCAAGGACTCCTAGAGCGAACCCGCGACACCAAAAAGTGAGACAATTCACAAACAACCAACCAACAAAGAACGACCGGCAATATGCAAAGCAAGGCAGCTCACCGCGATATCATGCGGACGGCGAGACCACAGATAGTCACGCAGAGGATGCCCCTACCTACATTAGTCCCTGTCTTCTCCTACTAAGCACGATACAAGCAAATTCACCCATCCTACTCATAGTCCTACCGTCCACTAAGACCCTACTGAAATCATAAGCTACGCCGGTATGGGCTATTCCCATACCTCCTAAGTAACGAATGTCATCATAGAGATGACACTCGGTTAGTATGTGTGGCCAGGCCTCCGGTCCATCACCACATCGGCACAGAAAGGTGTCGGACAGATTCCTAGAGTGCAAAAATGCATCCATGGAACCATGCCCCGTCAGCAAAAAGCCCAGACTCAGGCTAAGCCCGAAATCTGGACGTCTACAGACGACACACGCACAATGTGTAGGCTGTATGTGTGCTTTGTTGCAATACATATTATCAATATATTATAATTCTCAGACAGTAAATATGAAAAGTTGGATAAGTAGACAAGGTTTGGCAACGAACGGGGGGAACAATAACCGATATTGGACAAATTATAGTTACGAGCAAGCTACTTTAACTATAGTAGGAAGTTGATATTGTCGATTGTTCTGATATATTTAGCCTGTAGTTAGGCAAGTGTAAGGTCTTTGGAATTTACCTACTTTCGTTACTAATATTTAACTCGTTGATAGCTGAATACGAAGGTCTTTGCAAATTACCTCGTGTTCGTATCATAAATAGCCGAGTGTAAGGTCTTTGGAAAATTAACTACATTCATCACTGACAGCTAATTCTGTAACCATTAACCCCATTAACACAGGGAAACTGAACACATCACAACACGGCCAACCCGAGTCAATCCATCAAGCAGTGTACCAGCAAAGTGTCGGTCAACTGAACAAAACGAGTCGCAGTGTATCAATTATTGGTCAACCGTGTGAACGAGGTGTTGAAGCCCGAGCGACCTGAAGGTGTCGCGCTACGAATCATTTAAACTCAAGTACACATCCTTGTATTATTATATTTTAAATTAATGTTCATAAATAAAAATTGTACTATGTTAACATGAAAAAATCAAGGTGTTTTAATTCAAAGGAAGCAAACCTTTGGTAAGAACCTGGGTTGGCTGAGTCATACTCCGGCTGGAAAAATAAACTGCGTTACACTATGAACTAAGATCTGCTTTAGGTACTGACTCACTACCCTACACGATCGTACGATTATTACAAAATAATGTGTGATAGAATTCTGTCCTACTTGAAGAAATCGCTTTAAAATGGCGAACTTTATGCCACACTATTATACAAAAAAAGATGCAAAAACATATGTTTACTCAGCTTAATACTTTTAAAAGTATTTATTTTCTTCTTTGTCGCAAAATATTTTTTTTTACAAATATGTTCAATGAAAAATAACCTAAAAGTTTGTATAAACAAAACAGAAGTTTGGTATTGTTGCTATTTTTCTGCCTTGAACATAGAAAATGCAACTCTGATCGCACTGATAAAAATTATTTTATGAAAATTTTCATAACATTAAAAAATCGGACAGACCTGTCAAAAAGTCTGCGTGTTCAATACACACTATCATACTTTTTTAGCACACATGCGTTTTTAGACAGATCGTACGACTAAGTAGGATAGTGAGTCAGTACCTTTAGTAAGTAGAGGGAATCATTTACCGCAGAGAGCTTATTTTATTGTACGCTGCGAAGATAGATATACATGCACTGTATTTTTAAGTAAATAAACCATAAAGCTAGAATTAACTGAACGTCTCGTAAGATTTCGTTACCAGCTGATCCGTTTTGTTATATGAAAAGCAATGAAAGTGCTTGGTGAAAACAAATGTCACGTTGACTTTACGGCAAGATTTGTATAAAATAGAATTTAGCAACGTTTTTACGGGACGTTTATGCAAAGCTGAGACAGAGTAGTTTTTTATTGAAAAAAGTGAAGCGCGTATAAACGAAAGTTTAAATAATTAAAATGATTAAAACTTTTCTAAAAATAACAAAAACCATTAAAAACAATAATATTTAATAATTAAAAACTAAAACAAAAAGTGCGACACAGTTTTTTGTAAAAAAAAAAATTTTTTATTTGTTTTCTTATGTGAAAAGTATATGACACGTTTTTCAATGTTCTATAACTACACAAACGTTTAAACGTCAAAGGCCGTCGCCGGACGTTTTCAACAACGTTCAGCTAAACAAGCCTTAAAACGTTTTAAAACGAGTTGTTTTTTCTTTTTGTCTTCTGGGTGTCAAATACAGCTGGAGCACACTGTCTGGACCCTGTCCCCGCTGGTCTACCCCAGCAGTAAGCGGGAACGTGTCGTTATAAAGTAAATTTTAAAAATCGATATTTAGAATGCCAGAGATATGTTAATTAAAAAACTCCTATGTCAACGAAGAACACAAAACTAATTCATACTTTACCTAGAATAAAGCGAATTTATGCGAGATTGTCGCATTAGGGAATTTGTTGACAAGCTGTTATATTACAAACGTTTAAATTTCATGCACAAAAAAATTAAAAAAAAAATACCGTTTGCTTTACAAATTTTTGACAGAAAATTTATAAGCGAATTGGAAATTGTATAGATTCGCCTGGGCTTGGGAATTACAAATTAAACAAGTTAAATTCGGCAGTGCCTTATATACCCTTCACTGTGTTAGCGAAATATTAATATTTTTCACTTTCCACATTCTTCATTAATAGCAAAACCATAGAAAAAATTAAATGAGCGAAGATAAATATGCCGCGTTAAATATGTTTTAACGTAAAACCCGAAGTTTTTTAGTATATGTAAATATTTTCAGTATTAATGGCTTATTTATCAAATACGTCTTAAGTCATTAAATATTAAATGTTTTAAGGAATAGTTTAGGAGATGATCTATATTTGTAACCAACCAATCTTTACTTTGGATATTTTAAAATTTTTTTTTAATTTTTTTAAATTTTCATATACTCAAGTGCTGTTGCTCTGAAGGGTTTAGGCAATTTTCGTTTTGCATCATAGAATAAATATTACGAAATTTCAAGTAAATGTTAAAACACTTTTAGAAAGCTTAGAACTTACAAATTTCATTTCAGTTTGGTTTCAGTAAGTTTCTGTTGCCAAAATGAGGAATGATAAAAATTCCGCAGAGTATGAGTACTGGGGTAGGCGGGAAATTAAAATTTTTTTTTAAATAATGTAAAGTTTTTTCTGAGTACTTAAAAGATAGATTACAAATCTAGACGACCTCCCTTTTAAAATGATGTACATCTTATCTCGTAATCTTCTAAGGTTCGTTCGGAAGTTACTTTGGATTATTTTTAAGTTTCCATATACCCCAGTGCTGTTGCTCTAAGTGATTTTAGGAACTTGCCGACGAACGATTAAATATTGTGAGGTGAGACATATACCATTTTAAAGAGGAGACTGTCTAAATTTGTAGTCTACCGCAAAAATACTCAGAGCTATTTGGACTATTTTTAAATTTTTTTTTTGAAATTTCCATTCACCCTGTTGAACTCAAGGATTTTGGTAGTTTCCGTTTTGAATCATAAAATAAAAACTAAAAATTTTTCAGAAAATGTTAAAACACTTTCAGAAAGTTTAGAGCCTACAGATTTAATTCATTTTTGATTTTAGTAATTTTCCTGCCCAAAAATCCCTCAGAAGAGTACTGGGGTACGAGGGAATTTCATAAATTTTTTAAAAATAATGCAAAGATTTTTCTGAGTACTTGGGTGATTACAAATTTGGTGATGACCTCTTGTTTCAAATGATATGTGAACCAACCCGTAATATTCTATGGTTCGTTCGCAATCTATTAGATAAATCAACGTATTTATGCACATTTGTATCTTAGTAAGTCACAAATAATGAAAAGATATTTACAAATACTAAAAAACATAAGGAATTACGTGAAAACATATTTAACTAACCATATTTATATTCACTCACTTCAAAAAAAGTATGTAATTGAAATGCATACTTTGTTCAGCTTGAGGTCGTATTAAATATAAAAATTTATTTATTTATTATTGGAGCGAAATATCTATAAAAAAAATAAATGTTTATAATACGACTAAAATTAAGGAGTTATAAGAAACAATCTTTTCTGAGAACCTCATTTTTAAAAGCAATAAAATTTCTGCAGGCACTCAATATTTAAATTAATAAAAAAAAAAGAAATTCTTAGAAAGATATTAAATAGAAAAACAAAAAAATTTATTTTCATTTAATTTTGCAAATTTTTTAAAAAAATTTAAGCCAAACATATTTAATTAAATTATTAATTATAATTAAATGACTAATTATCGAGAAAGATCTAATGCACTCTCTTTCATAAAGATGTCTGCATTCGTAATACTATTGTACTCAAGGCCATAAAAACCACACACACACATACACTTCTTAGGTTTCGTGTTTGTGTGTACAAAGCATTACGCACATGACAGCTGAAAAAAATCCACAAAAAAAAAAAAACTAAACAAACATTAATGAAATGCCGGTTGTATTTTTAATTTTTCTGGTCCATTTGTGGACCGATCTATCTCATTTTTTTCACAGACATTACGACTGTTATTTGTAATAAAACTGCGTGCCACGTTTTATTGTCCGTCTTGTAGTTTAGACAAATTACGCAAAAAACTTACCAAAAATGGTAAAAAAATAGAGGTAGTCGCGATCTTGGACTCATAGCTCAGCCATTTATGAACCGATTTAGCTGAATTTTGGTAACGATACTATGAATCTGGTGTTTGAAAAAACTGCGTACTACTTTTTTTCAGTTTAGATAAATATCGCATAAAAACAAAGCCATAATTTATGAAAATCTAAAATTTCGGTTGTTTTTTTGATATTCCTCGGCCATTTGTGGACCGATTGCTTTTATTTTTAGCACAGGTATTATGACTTATACTTCAAGCAAAACTACATACCACGTTTTTTTTTGTCCGTTTCTACGTTTAGACAAAATACGCAAAAAAACCTACTCAAAAAGTGGTCAAAAATAGAGGTAGATTCGGTTTTTAGCTCATAGCACCGCCATTTATAAACCGATCTGGCTGAATTTCAATAGCAATAGTCTTACAGCAACAACTGACCGTTTGGTATGCTATACTTTTCTGTATGTGGTCTAGATTCTTCTGAAAGTTGATTTCAACGACTACACGGACAGACAGACGGACAACGCTTATTAAACTCCGCTATTCATAAGGATTCGGAATATATATACTTTATAGGGTGTCCCATGTACGGTGTAGAAATTACAAACGGAATCACAAAGTCATACTTATATACCCTTCTTACTTACAGTGAAGGGTATACAAATTTTTTTATTCATTCTTAATTCGCCTTGGTCAAGGCAAATTAATACTAAATCGGTTCTTTTACTTTTTAGAATAAAAGATGAGTTTGAATCAAAGTAATATTTATACGATTTGAAAAGTAAACATTTTATTTCTTTGATGTTCTACAATAGTTAAGTTTTGGTGTTACATTTTTTGTAAATGAAATGTAAAAATTAGAATTCAGAACATCAAATAATCGAACTGAAGTGAAATCAAACCAATTTCTGTTCAAAGTGGAACGCAGAACATGTCTGATTGACTTGTATAAAATCTAAAGCTCTTGCTTGCTAAAGTATTCCGCCTTTATATTTCAAAACTTTTTTCACTTCCGCTTAAGTAAAAAACAAACACATTTGTCGGTATGTACGAGTATATGTATTTTTTGCTATGTAAACTCTTGATACTTTGCTTTACAATCAAATTTGTTTTTTTTTTTTTTGCAATCTTTCAGTTTTGCTGAAAACATATAAGAGACATTTTCTCAATAAATTCCCATACCTAAAATAAAAAAGCAAATTTCAATGTTAAAAACATGTTAAATTTCTTTTTATCTTCACAGTCTATAAATCAAAGAGTTTTGTTTTCTGTAGTTGTTGTTTTTGTTGTTGTAGTTGCAGCATCATAAAATTAAAAGCCTCTTTATAAATGCCGTTTAAAGCTGTTTTATTCCTTTAGCAAAGGCTTTAAGAGAATGAAAACTTTATGGGAAAGGAACCCTACCACAAATGTGTGTTAGAAACTAACACATACGAGTACATGATGACACTCATTTGATAAATGTGTAAGAGAGAGATACAAAATCACACTTCCACAAAGTTTCTATCACATTTTCACAATGCCCTTAAAAACTTTATTTTACGCTGTGATAGATATTTCTATCAACAATGTCAATCAAATGATAGATCAATTGAAGATCACTATTCTTGTAGGGAATACAAGGAAAAATGAACTTTAAAAAAAATTACACTCACATAGATATGTACTCGTATGTATGTAAGGCAGAAAAACATGATTGTACTAGTACACACGTGACCAAGGCAGATGTCAAAACGAAGTAGTGTTTCTTTAATTGTTTAAAAGATCGATACATGGCATTAAAATTTCCGCACCAACTGTATCTTTAACGGATGTCGCCAAGATTTTTGCTACAAATTTACCATACACTTGGAGCTAAAAAATTTAAGAAAAAAATACAAAATTTCGCAAAAATTAAACGTGTTTTAGCTTAATTTGTGTTTTATTTGTAGAAAATAATTTTATTTTATTTATTAAAAATTAATTTTCTTTCTGTTTATTTAAAATTTATTATGATGTTAAAAAATGCAATTTTTTTCCTATCACCAACAGCTGATTATTAACACAATTCATTCACAATATTCAACTTTCTAATTCAAAATTAAATAAAACAATTCAAAATTCAATAATACGATCCAGTATTTCACTCAAGATCATGAATTCGGGTACTAAGACTAGGAACACATACGGCAAGCTTAGTTGGGCAATTCTTGATTTTGTAGGAGAGAGAGGAAAGAAGAATGAAAGGGGGTACAAACTTGCTCGTACTCGGCAATTCCTTTTTGTTCTCTCTTCGTGTCTATTATAAAGACAGGTAGCTTGAGGCTGAATGAATGACTGAATCAGAATGCTAAAATTGCCGAAACAAAATTGCTGTGTGTAGACACAGCGACAATTTTAAAAAAGAATTGAGAAAGAATTGTCCAACTAAACTTACTGTGTGTGTGATCCTGGTCTAAGCAACCAGAGATGAAACTTTTGAGGTTAGAATTTTGAAAAACTCAGAGTTTTATTTGAGGTTTGTATGTAAGAGACATATATAGTGTTTTAATATTAAAACGAATAAAAGAAAATAAGCAAAATGAAAAATTTTTTGTTTTAAAAAACATTAATTAAAACGTTATTTCGGTAATGAAAATGCACATGCCGGAAGTACTTATAATATCTACGTTTTTTGTTATGAAGTATGAAATTTAATGTAAAAGTGATAACAAACACAAATTTTCATGTTTTAAAATTCATGCTTACGAAATGTAAATAATAAAAGTGTAAATTTTTTAGAAATAGCCGAGCAAAACAAAATAAAAATTTGAGGTTTGTGCAAAAAAGACAAAAATAAAATGTATACTATATCTGCACTCTGACACTTCTGGTTGCTCGGTGATTCGGGTCTGAAAATCCCTCGCATCATATAATTTTTTTAATAAAGTAACTCCTTTACGACCCTGCAATCTTTTGCTTATTTACTGGCTTTTGTCTTATTCCTACATGCATGTTTTTTTAAAATTTTTTTTTTACTCCCGATCAATTTAATTCTCATGTAGGTCCCATTTTGTCGATACGTTTATGTTCACAAGTTTAGCGACATTTTATTGTTAGCAATGGGTTTATTTTCAATAGAGTTTGAGTTTGAGATTTTCCTTTACAACATTTTGTTGAAATGGCTAAAACAAAGCAACAGTAGCAGCAACAGCACCAGCAGCAGTTAAAAATACAAGTAGTTACGTATGTACATCTGTTGTTTTAATTTTACAGTTTGTATAATTGTTTGTTGGTCTTTAGAATTTTGACTTTAATATTTCATTGTGGTTTTGTTTTTATTCACATGCTTAAAAATTGATGTGTCTTTTTTTATTGTTGGTCTTTTACGAGCTTTCGAAAAAAAAAATTAAATAACATTTAGCGAGCGGTATTTTCAAAATCTGTTAAAGTTGCCGAACATGAAAATGATTTGTTTTAAAAATGTAACAAAATGGCTTTTAGAATGCTGCTGGCTGGCTGAGCGGTTTAACAAACCATGGGAGTTTTCTAGTGAATTTATAATTTTTTCAAGTGTGTGAATTTTCGAATTAGCTGAAATTTAAATAAAATTTTTTCAAGGATATTATTGCCGTGAAATAAGAACAGAATGAAATTGTTTACGCTCGATTTAAACAAACAAAATATTGTTACGAAAAATCACAAATGACTTTGTTTTATTATTCATAAGAAATGTTATTTATGGATGTGTAAATGCAGCAATTCGGCGTTTATGTTAATGCGTAGAATTTTATAGTGTAATGCTTGTGTGTTAGTGTATAAGCTTTATGATAGCTTTAGTTCTAGAATTTGCTAGATTAAGCATTTTCATTTACCTTGTTGTTCTATACTTGATATACCTAGAAGTTTGCAGTAATTTCTAGAAGTTTGTAGACGGTTCTCGGCTAAACTAAAGATTTGAAATATCCGTTACAGTTTGCTAAGGCAAACAGTATATAAAGCAGTGCGGAGATTGTTAAAAGCAGTTCAGTTTTGGTTGTGACATTAGACTGTAAACAAGGTGTGTCAAAACAATAAAGTGTCGTTGTGACAGTTATAAATAAAACGTTATGATGGTTATCACGTTCTTGAATTTGCTAGATTAAGGGCCATTATTACAACTAAACGATAACTAAAAGTAGGATGTTATCGCACAGATAAATGCTTTTTGGTTATTACAAACATACTTTAAGTAAAAAGTGTATGATAAGCTAAAGATAGGTTTGTGTTGCTCATAACTTTTAAAGTGAACTTCAGGCATTTAAAGTTGCCATATTTTCGATTTTAGATATGGCAACCTCAGCATACATAGACATTGAATAATTTTTTTATTAATACACAAAAATAAAACAATACAATTACACAATAAAATAAAATTTTAAAAGTAAAGAATTATTTAGTTATTTGGAAAATAATCGACAAAAAAGGCATGCCGTTGCCATTATGAATTTATTGCAACGAAAAGTAATCGGTATTCACAGCAGTGGTGCCACATAGCAAATATTATAATATTTATCTTATTGAGAACTTGTAATAATGGAAAAAAGTTATTCATCACTTTATCAGTTACTTTAACTAAAGTTAATTATAGCTATCTGAGACCTTATAAGTAAGTTGTAATAATGGCCTTACCTTTTTGTGCTATACTTGATACACCAAGAATTATGGAGTAAGGTCTAGAAGTAGACGGTTCTCGGCTAAACTAAAGATTTGAAATATCCGTTACAGTTTGCTAAAGTAAACAGTATGTATTGCAATGCTGAGATTGCCAGACAAGTTCAGTTAAGTTCAGTTCTGGTTGAGACATTAGACTGTAAACAAAGTGTGTCAAAAACAATAAAGTGTCGTTGTGAGGGTTATAAATAAAGTGTGTTTCTACAACAAGTGTTAAGAAAAGAGAACTAATGGTGCTTTTTATTTTACAACAAAGAACCGTAATAAACTAAACGTTTTTATAATAGTGTAAAAACGTAACAATATATAAAGTGATAAAAGGAGATTAGCAGAAAAAAAGCATTTAAGTGAACAAGTTAAGTTTAAAACCAAAATCTACTTTTTAGTCCCCTTTTATGAAACTTTAGAGTTCAATGACACAAAAGAGAAAATGACTGGAAAAGGTTATTAGCTTTAGCCATATTTAAAAAACGTATCTTTTAAATTTCAGTTTTAGGCCCGTTATTACAACTTTCGATAGTTAAAGTTGGGATTTTGTGGGACTTTGGAATCAAATTTGTGTGGATAGTTAAGGGCATATTATTCGATATTAACTTATCGATATTTTGAATTTAATGTCCAACCAAAACCTTGATATTTGACTATAAAATCTTAAGTTTAACTATCGGTAACTTGTAATAATGACCTTCAATAAGTTTTTAGAGAATAATTAGTTTTGTTAAACTCTGCACGTCGCACAGTGGCGTTAATTTTAACAACAAAAACGTGTGTTTTGTTTTCTTTTCTGAAAACATGCTGCCATATATTTACATGGTTCAAAACGACTTCTGTCGTTTCTGTCGGGAACGACAGGAAACATGGGAACAATTCTGTGAGAGTGCCCAGCGGTGGCAAGACAAAGAATGAGCTACTTAGGCACTGGGACGTTTTTCACAGGAGACCTAGGCAAAATACGTAAGGAGTCTCGAATTGAAGTTGGGAACTGGGCTGCACAATAGGCCTTTAAGAGGTGATGATAATAATATTTATGCAACAATTTTTCCAGTTCACATACCAATCACATATTCAGCCTTACTACGAGGGTCGTTGTCGTAGTCGAATTTACGACAAGCCCATTGGTCTGATTACGAGTGTCGTTTTCGTAACAAAAACAGTTTTATGTGGCAGCGCCGGCTATATGTTTTATATTAGCTTGTCGTAAATACGACTACGATAACGACACTCATAATCGGCCTATTGTTGCATTTATCTATGGCAACAACAGAAAAATAAAATATCCCAAAATTAAAATAAGTCTAATACGTATCCGAACAAATTTAAGTAAACTGAACAGCTGTTAAAATGGTGCGTTGGTGTGTTCAGAAAAGAACTCATTGTTAACTTATAATGTTCATTTTTTGTCAAAAGAACACACAAAAATGTATATAACTGGCGGAGGTAATTCGACATTATTGTTAGAAAATAAAACACTATTACGTTACAAGAAGTGACTGAAGATAAATATGCCCAGTTAAATATGTTTTAACATAACCCTTTTCAGTATTTATGGCATATTTATCAAATACGTCTTAAGTCATTAAATATTTCTAGATATGTTTTTAGTATTTATGACATAATTATAAATATGTTTAGGTAAAAATATGCATAAATACGTTGATTTTTCAAGAAGATTACGGAGATCGTCTAGATTTGTAATCTATCGCCAAATACTCAGAAGTTACTGTGGATTATTTAAAACAATTTTTTTAAATTTCCTAATACCCCAGTACTGTTGCTCTAAAGGATTTTGGCGATTTACCTTTTACATCATAAAATAAAAACTACGAAATGTTATTACAATGTTAAAACACTTCCAGAAAGCTTAGAACCTACAGAAGCCGCATTCAGCTGGCTTCTCAGTGTCATCTGATTTACTTACACCATGGTTGTAATTTTTGTATTTTTAAAGTCACCTAGTTTTCTTACACCATGACAAACACTTTGTCAACAGTTAACTAAAACAAAATTTGCGTTGTTATTGTTCTACATATACCCGAGGAATATACGCAACGAATTTTTACCGACATATTTGTCGTGATGGACGCAACATCCTTCGTCCCAGTTTTGTTCCTAACAATACTCTTTATTCGTAAGATTAAAACCAAATCAAACTAAATTCGACAGTTCAGTATTTTATACAAGGTGGGCCAAAAGAAGTCATCTGATGTTGTTTGGCTCTCATTTTTTTCGTTCAATTGCGGCAGAAAAAACTCGGTTAACATGGCCCTATAGTGCGCACCGTCCACTGTTGTCGTTTGACCAGCCCGATGACTCCTCCAGCGTGAACAGTGCACCATGTAGTCACTTTGAGCGGGTGTAATGACTCCTCGTGATTCACTCGTGGATTTTGGGTGCCCCAGAAGCGATAGTTTTGCTTGTTCACGTACCCGCTGAGGTGGAAATGAGCCTCGTCGCTCATTATGATTTTGGTGGAAAAATCGTCACTTGTATTCTAAATCTGTCTAGTTCACAAATGTCAAAACAGATTTGACATTGGCCGCCATTTGCAAAAATAAGAGCATCTTCTAATAGGGTGATTTCGTTTAGCCCACTTTGAATATCCTTCCCTAGAGGAGCTAAGCAAATGTCATACATATATAAAAAAAACTTTAAAACCGTTGGAGTGAAATGCACATTATTAATAAAAATATTTTTTTTAATATAAAAAAAAAACTGCTGAAATAAGTATTTAATTTCCGGCATCAACCCAATAATACCCAAAACATCCGCTCTAGGAAAACTTCCTATTTCTAATAAGCAATAAAATTTCTGTATTCATGCTGCATATACATACATATGCTTGGAGCACAGATCAAATAATTGTGAATGATTCAAAAACAAATTCAGAGAAAGATTAAATTTTTGTAAATATTTTTTAAAACAAAAAAAAAAAATCAGTTCAGAGAAAAACTGACTAAAAAATATTATCAAAAAATAGAGAAGCGGTCTTTGGTCTTCTGAACCGAACGGGCTAAGTTTCAATAAAAACCTGACAACAGCAACTAATGACAGATTGGTAGATATGTTATATTTTTCTGTACCGTCTCCATAGATAAAAGGACATTCGTAAATCAACCCGGATATCTATGATTCTAAATATTTAGATTTAATTTTTCAATTTTTTTAATAATTGTAATAAAATAATTAACTTTAACAAGGAGCTAGAGGGTAACTAGTTTTCGTTGTAGTTGAGGTAGGGATTTTATAGAAGTAACAATAAAATTTTTCATATGAATTTATCAGAAATGCGTGTACTTAATTTTTAACTAGTCTTCTAGCTATTCTCATCCGATCAGATCACGCCCGCTTCTTTACTCCATGAGTTGAAATGCTCAGAATTAAGACAGCATTTGTATCTAATTTCAGAGAAATTCGTTGACAAACAAACTTAATCGTCAAAATATTAAATTTAATTTCTTTAATGAAAAGTGAGCATCAGATTCCCTGTCCAAATTTTTTTCTTTTTACCATGTTCTCAGAGTCCATGTCTCAATATTATTTAGAACAAATTTATAGATTATTTTTAAATGAGTGTCTAAAACCACACAGACAAACAAATTCTAATTTTATTATGTGGACGTACTGAGTATATTGTCTAGTTTGTAAAAAAACTGTGATTCTTTTTATTTATATTTTAAATTATTATTTGGGGCAAAAGTCCCGCTACCATTTTGACTGAGTGCCATCTTCGTTATGTGACGTTTAGCTTAGTTTCGCTTTAACCATTGTGTTGTGTAGACATCCAAATTTTATTTTGGATAAATATACTCCACAATAACTAGCAGAAATAGTGACAATATTTATGTAAAATAATCGTTTCATTATAGATACTCAATCGAAATTACGTCAAAAATATCCTAATATCCAATATCTGGCAAAACCACAATTTATCGTTTACATGCGAACTTTCGACAGTACGGCACGACAGAAAATAGGCCTCGTTCTGGAAGACAACGGTTGCAGAACTTAAAGAAACATCAATTCGGTTCCTAGTTACACATTTCTGCACGCAGTTTAAGGCGAATGTTGAAAACTTATTTGAAAATGTTCCCATACAAAATTAAGTTAGTTCAAAAATGGAGCTACAGCACACACAGTTCGTTCAACAATTCAATTATTGCATGACGTTTTTCCACGCAGAGTAGTTTCGCGAAATGGCGATTTAGTATGGCCAGCCAGATCTCCAAATTTAACAGCACCAGACTTTTTTTATGGGGTTTTTTTAAAATCAACAGTTTATGTGAATAAGCCCCAAACGATTCATCATTGTAAAGACAATATTCGTGAAGAAATTCAGCTGAAAGTTGTATAGCGAATCGCGGTCACCACTTAGTCAATATAACTCTCCAATCATAACGAAAAAAAATGTAAAGACCAAAAAACTTTTTAATGAAAACTAAACTTACTTTTCTTTGAGCAAAGTTATAGGCAATCAAAATGGTAGCGGGACTTTTGCCCCACGCGTTATTAAAACATTAATTGAAATATAAACAGCGTATGTACCAAATTTCTATATAAAAAATTTTAGTTTTATGGAGTATTCGCGTTTAGATAATTTACATACATACATGTGTGCCCTTATAATCTGCTTAAACTACAAATTTTGTTTTTCTTTTATAGGTTTCATGGTTAAAAGCGGTTAGAGAATTTTAATAGCCATAATTAGTTTAGTTTACTTGCTTTTTAAGTTCGTTTAGTTAAAGTGCGACAATAGTTCATTTGAAATTGTTCTTTGGCGAACTACCCAACACTTTATACTTTGTTTTGTTTTGCGTGTTGCTGATAATTAATTCAAAAACACTTACCGTATCCGCTGCAGTCAAATTAATACCCAAACCACCGGCTCTAGTTGATAGTAGAAAAACAAATATATCCTGACGTGTTTGAAAATCAGCCACCATATCACGGCGAGCAGAAATTTTGCTAGAGCCATCTAAACGCATATAACGATGTTTACGATGCCACATATATTCCTTTAAACAAACAAAATAATTTTTTTTATCAATTAAGCCGAAATGAACTTCTTCTTCTTACCTCCAATAAATCAATCATTTTTGTCATTTGTGAGTAAATCAAAACGCGATGACCTTCAGCTTTAAGGCGTGTCAATAAACTGTCCAATACTGCCAATTTCCCAGCATCTGATATTAAAGTTTCCTTGTCAGGTATTAATATAGAAGACCAGCCAAAGTGTGGTGTGACCAAATCAAAACTGGTTTGCATTAATTTCAAGCCTTCAGGGTTTTCACAGTGTTCATGGCGTATTTTAGACCAAGCAGCTGCTCTACTTTCACAACTGGAACAGTAATAATTAAAATAAATTAAATAATTTCATATAAAAATGTTTATTAGTGGCTTACTAAAGCTGCCTTTTATAGCCATTCACTCGGTGATTGAGACCATACAAAAACCTGGGCATTTCCAATGGCTCGCATTCACGACACTGAGGCTTACGTTGGATGTGCTCGAATTCAGGCAGTAAACGTAAAGGTTCTTTACTGAGTTTTTGTTTATTGGCTAAACTAGCTGTCGCCGCATTTATTATAAGTTCGGATTCAGCTTCATCTAGCATTTCATTTTTAATATCAGCCTCTTCAATATTTTGTTTATATTTGCTGCGTATAACACGATGTTCAATGGTTTCTTGCATATTGTAGATTTTATAATTTCCATAAGCGTAAGTGGTGCTTTCATTAGAAGTCTACAAAAGAAAATGGTACAGTAAAACATTTAGATAGCGTCATTGTAAGTGAAGTAAATTTGTGTGTTACTTACTTGTCCTGTAAACAATAACTGCCTCATAATACTATTTTCCATTAAATATTCTTTATTTAGGGGATTCTCTAAAGTTGGTTCCAGCAACTGCATTTTGGTGGGTCCGTAGTAAGTTGACCACCATATTCTTCTGTAGGCCCACAAACGGTACAATAACAATTTTCTCAAGTAATGTTGCAGCCTACAAAAAATGTTACGAATTAAATTAAATAAAATGAAATTTGGACTTATAGAATTATAGTCCAAATTAATTGTACAATTTCCAATCACATTAAATTTTATATGGTTGCGAGCAGATTATCAAATAAAATTGTGCAGTAAATGATAATGAGTGTCATTTTAATTTCAAGTTTACATCACCCTTGGTACGTTCCAGACAGAGTTTGAGATCGTTTGAGATCAGCTAAATGATAATAATAATTATCTCTTTTACTTGTACTCATTCATATATGAGGTACTCATCATACTCATACTTAACAACAAACGATCTCAAACTTTCAATTTTCAAGTTTACAATATAAAAACTTCTAATCAAATTAAAACTTGATAAAATTATTAAGAAAATATGCAATAAAGGATGTTGAGTGTGATTTTATTTTAAAACTAGAGATCCCTTACTATGTTTAAAACCGAGTTTGGAATCAAACACACTTGAGTTGGTATAAGTATGATATAGAAGTCGCAATTTCAATTATGTTTACTGACTTATATTTAATAAGAGAAAAACGATTTATTGCTGATGTCTGGCATAGAGTAAAGTATCAAACATCATCTTGCTTAAATAATTACAAATAACCAAACAGTTCTGCTCATAACAAAAACTGACAGCTCGTTAGCAGCGATTTAGTAGCTCTTTGTAAAGAATTCAAATTTTTTGTTATGAATAAAACTGTAAGTGTTTTTCCTACTTACAATGTTATTAAGCCATTTATGGTTGTATGCTCCATATCTCTGGGAGATAGATCACAAAGTCTTGTAAAACTAAAGCAGCCTTCATAATTGACATTTAAATCTATATAACGTTTATAATATTCATTGGGCTTTAAGGCAGATTTGTTTGTCGTCTCTTTAAACATGGAGTGATGCAGATAATCGGCTTTAAAAATGGAATACCTGAAAAAATATAAGGAATTAAACGATTACTAAATGCATATAAACAAATTTTGTGCAACTGGATGAAACAAAGATACATACATATATTTATAAAACGAAATGGAAAGTAGAATGGACTTTATTGGGAGTAAAATATAATATTATTTACACAAGTCGTATATGAGGGCCTAATTTTAATTATTACATAAAGTAAGTGAGTTAGTGATCGCGATTAAAAAGTAATATTTCCTTAGTGAATACTGCCTCACAGAAAAATTAAAAACATATTACAAGCAAAAGCTTTTAAAGTTAGAGGTAGAATGAAAATATTTAGTTATTTATTTACAAACTAGCTTTTGCCCGCGGCTTTGCACGCATTAAATTCGTAATAAAACAATTCACCTTTCCCTATATTGTGAAGATTTCCTGCTATCTTTGGAATATCTAAATTCATATACTGCATTTTTACTTATTTATTTTTTACATTTTTATTTATTTATTTTACTTTTACAATAAATATACTACAGAATCTCTGTATATAACGTTCACAGCTTTCTTGTTAAAAATATTTACAAAATAATTTCACTAACACTAAATTGCTTTAACTTTAAATTCCGACACCAAGATCTTAATAGAAGAAATAGAATTGATAAATTATGGTTTTAATCTAATATTATCTAAACTAATGTAAGTACTTATTAAAATTAACCTTAATACCGACTAAAGTACCAACGTACAATTTCGAAAAAAATGTCGCGCTGAAAAGCACGTTTTTATTAAGTTTGTTATTTTCCTCGCTAGAGAGTTTCTATACATGCGTGCGATCGCTGCAAATCTCAAAGTCCTATAAGGAGGAGCGCGCGCATCGACGCGCTTTTTATAGAGATGGTACCACCGCAACCACAATGTCCCTATATTTTATCTTCGAAAACATTCATTTAAATTGCATGCTGTAAAGGGCTATATTATTCCACATTAAATGTAAAATGTATAGGGTGTTTTTATAGACGTATAGAACTTTAAGTTGGCATTAATGTTCAAGATGGCGACCGATTTACAAGCTGTCAAGTGATTTATTCTCAGTTTGGTTTGGCAATTCATCATGAATAGACTCACGCCTGAACAACGCTTGCGTACATTCGTCGAATGGGCCCAAAACGAGATTGCCGTTGTTCCCGATTTTCATAAGCGAATTTTGTTTAGCGATGAAGCGCACTTCTGGTTGAAGGGCTACGTCAACAAACAAAACTGCCGCATTTGGAGTGAAGCTAATCCTCAAGTGTATATCGAAACACCGTTACATCCAGAAAAACTGACTGTTTGGTGCGCTTTATGGGCTGGTGGAATCATTGGTCCGTACTTCTTCAAAAACGATGATGGTCAGAACGTTACAGTCAATGGTGATCGGTATAGAGCCATGATTACTAACTTTTTCATTCCTGAATTGAACAACGATGATGTCCAGGAGCTGTGGTTCCAACAAGACGGCGCAACATGTCACACAGCTCGTGCCACAATCGATTTATTGAAAGACATGTTTGCTGACCGCCTAATTTCACGTTTTGGACCTGTGAATTGGCCTCCAAGATCTTGTGATTTAACACCGCTAGACTACTTTCTGTGGAGCTATGTAAAGTCATTGGTCTATGCGGATAAGCCACAAACGCTTGACCATTTAGAAGACAATATTCCCCGTGTTATGGCCGATATACGGCCACAAATGTTGGAAAAAGTCATCCAAAATTGGACGTCCAGATTGGACTACATCCGAGCCAGCCGTGGCGGTCATATGCCAGAAATCATATTTAAAATGTAATGCCACAAGATTATCTTTCGGATAAATAAAATTCATGTCAATCGAATAATCCATCGTTGTTTTATTGCAATTTAAAGTTATATACGTCTATAAAAAACACCCTTTACCTTTGTACCGGAAGTACCCACTTTTCAAAGATTTTAATAAAAGCTCTATTTTCCAACGGCTTTCCTTTAATTTAGTATACACCTACTTTTTAACAAAATTTGATTATTAATGAATAATTATATTCTTCAGAGAATTTATCTGAAATTTGATACATAAGCCTTTTTTACTATAAGCCTTTAAACTGAAAAAGTAAAGGATGGACGAGACCTGTTAAAAAAAAAGTTGGTAGTTAATAAAAACAATTTATTGTAATTATAACGATTCCGCTCTTTTTTTTCTTTCTGCGATCTCTAACAAGAAGCAACAAAGAAATTATTAGCTCTCGAAAGTTAAAAATAGTTTTCTTTCACTTTGGTGAACAATGTAATTAATAAGCAAATTTCCAAAATTAATAAAATAAACTCTCAACCATTTCAAGAAAAGCCTCTTATTTGTTTCAAGAGAGTTTTTGCTAAATTAATAATCACTCAAGCAGAAATCGATATTTATTAGCAAATGTTGCCAATACTTTTTTGTTTCTAATTTAAATTATTAAGTCAATAATAATTAATAAAAATTAATTTAGAGTTGCTCATTTACGCATAAAAATGTTCTCTTCTTCAAAGTAATTTGCATTCGCTTGTCATTACTGCAACATCAACATCAACTGCAACACCTAACTTTTTTTATTTAAATGTTTTTTTTAATACCTATAATAAACAAACACAAACAAGTTGATCTTGCTTTAAAAAGTAAAAATAACAAGTTTTATTGCGCAGCATAAACAATTAAACTTGAGAAAAGTAAATATTAAAAAAGAAAAATAAAAGAACACCTGACTGTTAATCAGTCAAATGAGGCGTGCTATTTCCTTAAAGCGAAATAATATAAATTATTAAATTTAAGAACACTGCGAAGTTAATGTGAGCTGTTTGAAGTTGCTCCACTCCCCGATAATCTATAACCACAATAAACATGATAATTTCTCTGTTAAACTTAAAATTATTAGTTTGTGTTTAAGTTTAGTGCTTAAAAGTTTTAAATCAAAAAAAAGAAATATTTTACATTTGTGGGCAGCTTTTAAATCTTTACAGAATTTTTCATTTGTTAAAAATATTTCTCGCCGGCAGGTAGGTGCAAAAATTAATTTATTTTAAATCATTTCTTTCTCTTTGAATTATAGAAATTTTAAACTTAATTTTTGTGCAGCAAAAGAAAAAATGGTACAACATAAATCAAAAGAGGCGATAACTTTGGAGCACTACACAATATATCCCATTTCCAAGGAATTTTCAAAACAATCCTTTCAAAACACTCCTTTAAAAGCTTTAAGTGATGAAACGATAAAAATTCTATCAAATTTATTAAACAAATTTATGGTAACGATAACTGACGATGGTTATGAAAGAGATTGGCGTGGTTTGGCTGCTTTAAGTGACCAGAGGGATTTATGTTGTGAAAGGAATAATGTTGATGATCCTCTTAAGCAAGTTATACAAAATTGGTGTGAAAATCAAGCAACCACTGCCACATTTGGCAACTTAGTGAAATATTTAGGAATAATAGATCGCTGGCATGTGATAGAGGATGTTAAGGAACATCTCTTAGAAGATTTTCTTAAGTATCAAATCAAGCAAAAATAGTATGCAAGCCAACAGCTTTCCAGCCAAAAATGTTTGTGATCATTAGAATTAAATCTCTTTAATAACTCTCATTAAGCACTTACCGATTATACAATAAATGCCTTTTACTAGGCATTGCGCGATATAGCAAACCATCTTCAAATACTAAACGCGGCATAACATACTCCTCACACTTCATAGCAAATGGACTTTTGGCATCCCGACGTTCAAACAACTCTGGATGATTGCATACTTTACGAAATTGCATAACAAGATTCATTAGATTCGAAGTAAAATTACGATCCACATGATGACCTTCTGTAGACGAGGAGCCACCGCCACGTGTTAGATTCAATAAATCTTCTATACGTATCTTTTGTTTTAAGGCCATATACAATAATTTCTGGCGTATGGTTAGAGGACAATAAACCATAATTTCAATTTTATCTGAAAGTTCATTTTCTACATCCTTTTTAATGCGCCTTAACATAAAAGGCTTTAGAATCATGTGAAGTCTGGATATTTGTTTCTCGTCAATACCAGTTTTATTCTCAGCATGTGATTCAATGTCTTTGGAAAACCATTCATTGAATTCATCATGTGAATCGAATAAAGTGGGCATAATAAAGTGCAACAAGGCCCACAGTTCAGCCATACTGTTTTGTATGGGTGTACCACTCAATAACAAACGATTGCGACAATTAAAACCCAACAGCAATTTCCAACGCATTGAAGTGGCACTTTTTATAGCTTGTGCTTCATCCAACACCATGTACTGCCATTTGATGCGATTAAAATATTTATAATCGGACACTATAAGCTGATACGAGGTGATGACAACATGAAAGCTGGCATCTTTTGTATGTAAATCTTTTTGCTCCCAAAATTGTCTTAATATTTTTCTTTCATTCGGTGAGCCCCAATAGGGTACAACATTAAAGTCAGGTACAAATCGGGCCATTTCTTGTTGCCAATTGTGCAAAGTAGAGGCTGGAGAGATAACCAGGAATGGTCCCCAAACGCCATATTTTTCAGCAATATGACAGAGAAATGCTATTGATTGTACAGTTTTACCCAGACCCATTTCATCAGCCAATATACCGCTAATGCCTTGATCATAAAGGTTGGCTAACCAGGTCATGCCTAAATTTATAAAAGAAGCAAAAATTTGGCAATTAAAACATTTTAATTTTACAACACTTTGTTCTCTCGTACAAATACAAAAAAAATAGAAAAAGTACTTTTTATTAAAAGTACTTTTTGAAAACTCAATAAAATAAAAAAAAAACAAGTCTTTTTATTACCCTTAATTTGATATGCTTTCAAAGTTCCTTTAAATATAGCCGGTTGTGGCAAATCTGCCTGAGTTTTTTCTGGCAACAGAGACTCCGGTGTGTCTTCTTTTTTTATATCACTTTCAACGTGCTCATTTTTTACAGACACTACATCTAAATCTCTATCGGCACCAGCTGCCACATCAAACTGTTTCGTTTTACGCCGATCGTTGGAAAATGCTTCTTCGGCATGTTTTTGCGCCAACTGTTTCATTTGCTCTGCATTATAATCATCATAAGCTGCCAAGCGAGGATTAACTTCTTCATCTAGCTGATTTAAAATGCGCAATTGTTCGGCCTCTGTACCTTGGCCTAATTTTTTAGACATAAAATGGGCATATAGCTCAGTTTGTGTTATAAGGAAATTAAGTTTTCGTTGTTGACGTTTGGCCTCAATAATTTCCACATCCATTTTACGCTGTTCTTCCGCTTCTTTTTCCATACGGCGTCGTGTATCACGTTCAACACGCTCATAACGTTTCCAATAGGCTAACATTTCCCTAGTTAAACGCTTGGCACGCCACATAGTCTCTTTCATTACCTTTTGCGAATGCATGGCTCGTTGTCTTACTACTTTCATGCACATGGTAGCTACACGTTTACAATTTTGTACCACTTCTTTATGATTGTTAATTTTGGCTCTTTGACATCTGCCCAACTCCTTTTTAGCCATCAATTGCCATACACGTCTTCTTCTAGCAGCCATAACTTCCGGGGTTCTCACTACACCCTGTTGACTTCTACGCCGGCGACCTCTGCCAGAGTATGCTGCCATAGCGTTGAGACCAAGTAAATCTCTCGAGGGGTCCGTAGCCATTGAAGTTTCACCATCAGATTGCACATCAATTTCTTCATCATCATCATTAACGGCTGTGGTGTCAGCATAAGAATAATGTCTCAAGTCTTCAGGATCAATTTCTCCGGGTTCTGGTTCTTCTAATGGTTTCTGCTTTAATTTACGTGGTTTACGTATTTTGGCAGTTTTAGGAAGTTGTGGTAGATTTAAAGTTTTTTCCTTCTTGGTGCGTCTCTTACGTTTACGTACCCCGACAATTGATTGTTGATGTTCAGGAAACATATCATGATTTGATAGGAAACCAGCCCCATAATATGCATATTGGGTATTCTAAAAATGCGTTAAACAAAAGGGAAATATTATTAATAAGAATTAAAGAAATATGTTTGCTAAGAACTTGCAGTTGGCTTTTTGTAAAAGTTCTCCCTTAATCTTTGTTGTTTCATGTGTGTTTTCAACATGTCCTTGATATAATCATCTTCATCACTAATTTCGGTCTCTGAATCACTATCACTTAGTAAGACATCGTACAACCATTCACGATCGACAGTAAGATCATTAAAGTTGTAAAGTTGGGATTTAACTGCTTGTCTTTCTGTAAAAGAAAAACACAAACTGTTAATGATATTCATAATTAAAATATAAATATTTAATTGGAACAGGCCGGTTAGATTTCTATCAGTTTCATTTGATATCGAAGAAATTTGCAAATAAATGTGGCTTTCCCATAACCGAATAAGACTAAAAATTGATATATGATTACAAATGCAATATAGTGAAGTATGGTGGCTGTGCAGCGCCAGTTTAAGAGAAGTTGAACGTGATTTTACTGTGTCCAATAAAGAAACATGAGGTAGTGATGAATTGATTTGTATACTGTAAAAAGGAAACTTTTTATGGTATTTTTGTTCATTACAGCAGTTCTTGTTAATCAAATAGAACTCTGGGGTAATATAGTAAAGTGCTAGGGCCAGTCTGAGTCAAGAGTTACCAGAAAATGTGTGAAAATTACTTAAATTTTAGACAAACTAATAATTTCAAGTTGATGTGAGGGTGAATTTAAACAAAATTAACTTTAATTCACTCACCTTGCTTGGTACCCAATTTTTTTGATTTTTTCTTTCTGGTTTCTCCTGGTAAATTTTCATGTTCATCGTATATGTCTTCACCGGGAGAATCCTCTACTTCAGATTCCTCTGGACTTGTCAAAGGCCTTGACAATACATCACGGGCATAGTGCAAAAAAGGTCGCATATCCAAAGCAGCCTCTAAACGCTGCACATGTAAAGGTTCCGCCATTTGACGTGAGCCACCTGCACCAATTTGGTGCTCAATTATGCCATTCATGTCTGTGAAATAAAATTTATATATTCTTCTCTATCAAACCAACAAGACGAATGAAACGATTAATAAAAATTAAAGTTATTATTTGCATAAATTATGTCACTAACTCACTTTTCATTTATTACTAAATTCAACCCGTTTAATTTTTTTTATAATTTCTCTTTGCTTTTTCAATGTTACCACGAAATGTTCGATGCTTATTTCGTTTGCCTTTTGTGTAAACACATTTTTTCTTTGGTTTAATTTGTGTTATCTTTAGGTTTTCATTTATAATTTTTTTTGTTTCTAATTTAATTCGCTTTTCTTGACGTATTGGTTTACAGGCGTTTTTTGCTTGTGTTTTTTTATTGTTTTTCTTATTCGCGTACATATTGTTTGCAGCATGTTAACAAAACGAACAAGACAATAAATAATATAGAATGCAGGATTCTACGAAATCAGCTGTTGATAACAAAGTAGTGTTGTATTCGGAGGCGTTTTTACAAGACTGGCCGAATAATCCGTAATAGCTGTTTTGTGAATACCAGAGATGTATAAGAGTTGATACGGTTTTTTCTTATACGAATCTACTCACTGTTTTGTCTTGTTTTCAACCATCAACATGTGCTAATAATATTGATTTGCAGTGTTTGTTCTCTCACAATTGTTTGCCATTTGTTCAATCTCTTTTAAATATGCCGCTAGCAATAACACATCAAAAATTATTACTGTTTTTTATTTTTATGCAAAATATTCATAAAAGTTCAATGATAAGTTATAAAATCAGTTAATTTGTTTTAAATAAGAATTCGCTTATTATCTAATGAAAATGTTAATACTCTGTATTATAATGTGAAACCCGCTTTATAGAATATGCAACCACATTGATATGGTGAATCTTGCTATTTAGTTCATGGCTGAATTAACACGAAAAGGCAACAAGCACTGAATTATAAAAACAAGCTTTCGTATGTGTCAAATAAAAAGTAGGAAATTCAACGCAGATCCGGTCATACAATCACACACACTATGTATTTTGAGCACAGGATATAAACAAATTTAACAGTTTTATAGAAAAAACGATGGAAAACAAAAAATTTACAGCTGCTTTATTGCTGTACCGTGTTAATGCTGCCATAAACTAATTTAATGACAATTCCATACCAATTTTTAAAAAATAAAAAAGGCATTTGAATCGTATTCATGTACATCTCTGGTGTATTATATACGGGTGGTGAGTTTTTTATGTTTTAAAAAACGTATAATCACTATTTGTATGCCAAACGAATTCATAAGAGAGATAAATAACAAACGGACATATGGAAATAACGGCACTACCCAACTGCACTAACCGTGTATGCAAGCAGTTTCTTTGTCACACAGAAAATCTACTACTTTTGAAACCTTTTAGGCCAACTTAGTTTTTGTCAGAATGAATCCGTTTTGTTATTTATATTCTTTGATATTATTATTAGAAAACAAGTAAAAAGTAGGCAGCTAATTAATTGGGCCCCCTTGTAAATTTTATCATCATGCTATCCGCAAATATTTTTATTGGCCGTTACTACAGCATCATTTGCAGATTGATATGCTTACCTAAAGCTGCCATATTTCTTGCAAGAATACAAATTTTACTTTAGTTCTAAAGACGAACTCAAGGCGAATTAATAATATATGAATTTGACTTGGGCAAACTCTAATGTAATTTTTCAAGGCGAATCTAAAAAAGTAACCGCATTAGCGAATTCACTCACCATTTTCTTTCATACATTTTTAAAAATTTTTAATAAGCCTAAAAACACTTGGTAGTTTTGTTATTAATCTCTTTCAAGACGAATTATTCTCGGATCTATGTTTGTTTATGTCTGAAATCAACGTTTTTCAATAATATTTCACATCCGAGATTAAAAGCACAATGTCACCTGTGATTAAAAGTATATAAGCACACACATGCATTTAAAAAACATTTTATGTCACCAAGAAAAAGCTTATTTCTCTGCTTTTAAAAAAATCAGCTGGTCAGCGTGACGTCAGTGGAGAATTATGTGTAAGAATATAAATAAAGAAGCATTGTGAAATTAATAGTTTCGTATAAAAAAAGGTGACGTTTTAATAGAAATAAATTTATAAAGTGTGAAGTGCGCAATATTAAATAGTCATAATGAGTTTTTCTTAGCAAAGAGATACTACCATACAAAAGAGATGGGTATGTTTCTGTGGGCAGGAAAACAAATATGGAAATCCAAAAACAGCCACTATTTGTATGTTACATTTTAAGGCCGAATACATTTTTTTTTACAAAACTACTATTAATTTCACAATGCTTCTCTTTTTTTTACCCATAATTCTCCAGTGACATTACATTGATCAGCTGAGACATGAAAAGAGAGAAATAAATTTTTTCTGCGTAATCTTCTCTATATCATTTTTGTTATGTCTGGATCTTTATAAATAGCGTAGTCGACTTAGCGATGTCCGTCTGTCTGTCTATCCGTCAAGGCGTTGAAACCAACTTTCTGAAGCCCCTAGTCAACGTACAGAAAAGTTTAGTACACCAATTTGTCAGTTGCTTCTGTCAAATTATTGCAATTGAAATTCAGCCAGATCGGTTCATAAATGGCGGAACTATGAGTCAAAAACCGCAAATACCTCGGTCCACAAATGGCCGAGCAATATCAAAAATTTAACATACGTTTTAGATTTTCATACATTTCTGCTTTGTTTTTTTTCCGTATTTTATGTAAACTAAAAAATTAGTAAAGAGTTTTTATACATCACATTAATAGTATTTTGAATCGATCCATAAATGGTGGAGCTATAAGTCACAAATCGAGACTACCTGCATTTTTTGACCATTTTTTGTGGGTTTTTTTTACATAATTTGTCTAAAATACAAGACGGACAAAACAAAAACGTGGAACCCAGTTTTATATAAAATAACAATCGTAGTGTCGGTGCAAAAAATCAAAAAGGTCGGTAAACTTATGTAGTAGAAAAATCAAAAATGCAACCGAAATTTTAGATTTTTACTAAGTTTTGCTACACTAAAAACAGTCAAAAAAATGTATTAACAGTCTTAACAGAAATAGAACTCTTAATGTCTCCCTAAAACAGGAGAGCAATCCGTAAGCAAAAGGCAGAGAAATATCAAAAATACCACCGACATTTCACATTTTCAATAATTTTTGTTTTGCTTTGTTTTTTATGGAAATTTTTAAGGTGTCATGTGCGCAATGCTTTGTTCACACAAATACGAAGCCTAAAAAAGTGTATGTGTATGTATGTATGTGGTTTTTAATGCCTTGAGTGTAATAGCATTACGAATACAGACATCTTTATGAAAGAGAATTTTTTAGATTTTTGTTCTTAATTAAATATTTAATTAAATTTATTTGGCTTAAAAAAAACAAACATAAGTAATCCATAATTAATAAAAATTATCGTTATGAATGAAGTTTTATTATTACACATGATGTTGCTTAGATACTTACAAATCAGAGTTTTCCTGAAATACTGGGTATTTATAAAGTTTTAATTTGATATTGACAGACGCACACAGTAATTTTGATACAGTCTGTTAATCAATTTAAAGCTCTCTGATAAACAATATTTTTTGTTTTATTTTGTGGTGCGTAAATAAACAAAGATGATGGGTTTCCGACGCGTGAACAGGCGACGTATAATTGTCCGTGCGCGAAACAGGGAAACTACAAGTTGATTCTGCAAACTTCCAACGACTGGCCTTGCGATCTATTTAAGGTCATCGCAAAGGCCAGACGTACTGAAAATTGTAAACGTTTAAAGTCGAATGGTAAATTCGTTGAAATCATCGGTATACGCGGGATCAAGACATCCTCTCGTTTGTATTTTCCCTTTATGATTGTTGCCTCAATAACGTTATTCATTACCTTTTTCACAGACATGATGACAACTGATATTAATTTTAACTTAAAATTGTGAGGTGGTAATCCAGGCAATCCCAGTAAATTTAAAAACTCAGTGGGATAGTTGACTACGTCATCCTGGTTCATAACGGTGTCGACTAATTTGAAGTAAACCAACAGTCCCGGAAGAAAATTCTGAATGGTCGCATTGAGATCTTCGACATCTATTTTTTGCCGCCAATATTGCTCGTTCACCCAGTCAATTACGGTTATTGTACTATTGCGCTATATCTGGGAAAACACGCTGAGTTAGCTCTTCTTTTGAGTCTGTGATGTTACAGAAATCTGTTGGTAATGTGATGAATCCGGTCGAGCATTTTGCATTTGCAGTTTCATCTTGTTGCAAAAATACTCGCATGTTACTTGTTAATTGGAGTTTCTTTACGTACCGCCATACGCATGCATTTAGTTCATCAGCAACAGTTGATCGGAGAATAACTGGAAGAGTCTGACGAAAATCACCTAACAACAGAATCATGGCCCTACCAAAAATATTTTGGTTGTTATGAAGATCTTTCAATGTTCTGTCCAGTGCCTCCAGTGACCTCTTATGGGTCATTGTGCATTCATCCCAAACAATCAATTTGCATACCTGTAGGATCTTGGCCATTGCGCTATTTTTGGCGATGTTGCAAATTGGTGTTTCGTTGATTTGCATGCTTAATGGTAATTTCAAGGCAGACTTCAGGTTTTACGTTGAAACATATTTTACTCGGCATAATTATATTCACTCACTTAAATTGTTGAATGTTTCTGATATTTTAGAAGGCTGTGGAAAGTGTAAAATATTAATGTTTAGCTGACACAGCAAAGGGTATATAAGACTCGGCACAGCCGAATTTAACTTGTTTATGATCGTATTTTGCGCATATAGAAGAATGAAAAAACGTAATTCATCTCAAACAAGTGCGGCTGCTTATCGCAACATATTTGTGTGTATAAAAACCGATGTTGACATGGACTTACGCATTAAAGAGTAGGGTACTACCAGACAAATGCAAAAAGTAAACTATCAAACACATTAAAGATTCGATTTTGTATCGTTTTTTTTTCGCATCGCACGCGTTTGAAATGTGATATTTTTTTTTTTGCTTAGTATCATATTATACGCAGATGGATGACTAAAAGGATGAAAAAAAAGAATCATAAATGACTCATCAAAAAGAGTTGCGAGTAGGGGACCAGTTTCTTTTATGGTCAGAAAATCAGCGGATATTCTGGTTTTTAATCCCGTAGAAGAGTCAAAGAAGATCTTAATTTGATTAAAATTCTGAAACAATGCTGGGGCATATAAATAGTACACATGCACATACCCGTAAATATTGTTACACTTGCATGTCAAATTTTTCTTTTTTTTTTTTTGGAGTTTAAATATTTTGTGACCCACATTTATCATATACATTTGACGATACGAAAGTAAATACTCTTATTGGTGTTGGCTGTTGCGAGCTCATACTTTCAAACACTAAAAATCTAATTAAACAACAGGTGGGTGAGAAAACTATATCCTCTTTTCGCTTACCAGTGCGAATGGGTTGGTGCTGCAAAATTAAAAATGAAATTTTTGAAATTCAAATTTATTTAAAATTGAACTGAAAATATTCGAGTAGCAATAATACTTGAAGTTCAATACGAGTACCCATAAATGCAAACAAACTTAAATACGATTATTTTGTTATTAAGTTAAAACGGAGTTAGGTATGTATGTAATAGGGAACGTATGAATGTAGTTAGTTTATAAACTTCGTCCGTTTATTGTATCAAGTGCTGCAAAATTTTCTTAATTGCTTGTTGTCGTTCTAAACATGTACAGTTTAGATGATTGTTTGCTAAATGCATGCATGTACTCGTATTTGCATTTTGCTACCACAAATGTCACAGAAGTGATTAATGAGGGTTGGTTCGTTAGTGAACATTGTTGAATTTTAGAAAACTTACACACATCACACCGCTGGCAAAGTCGTTAATATGTTACATCTTAACAAGAGGACTGTGTGCAACACTATCGCATGCTGAAAACTAGAATTATAGGGCTCACCCAAAGCAGAAAAACATCAGACAGAATATTCCACATTGCTGTACAAATTTTATTTTCCTAATTTTCCTTTAATATCTGTCAAAAATTTGCTTACTTTCTGTGAGCACCATTATTTTTCAAAATAAGTAGAGAAGTGTATACGAGTAAGTATAAATATGTATGTGCTTTGAATATCCTTCTTTTTAAGCAGATGTATTTGACACATACAAAGGAGCTGTTTTTGTAATTCAGTGTTTGTATTATTATTATCATCATTAGCTATAAACGCACCGTGACCTCTAATACCAATTGTGCAACCCAGTTCCTATCTACAATCCGAGACTTCTTGCGAATCTCGTAATTGTTGTAAGACTAATCATGCTTAGGTCTCTGGCACCAGTGTCCTGATGTCTAAGCAGCTGATTCTTTGTCTTGCCACCGCTCGGCACTCGCACAAAACATGCTCCGACGTTTCCCGTCCTTATCGACAGAACCGACAGGAGTCCACCCTAATTTTACTCAAGTGATAATTAAGTCTACAAGGGGCCGTTAGCAGCTCAACGTAGAGTTTTATGTCATTTATGCTGAGGTTTAAAACAACCTCTACCCTAATGCGCTTGGGGTTAATGAGTCTCTTTGACTGTCACTTGCCCACTTCAACCCTCCAGAAGAAGTCTTGCAGACTACGTTTCTTCTCCTTGCGCAGTAGGGCACTAGTGAAGTTGTTGGTCACCCCTCAGAATGGCTCTGGACCTATGAAAGGTCAGATAGTCTGCTTTTTCATTGCCCACTTGCTCTAAACTCTCCGGTGTCTGTAATAAGGTAATCGTGTTCCTTTCTGCTAAAGCACTGTATCACAAGTGGCCCTTCATAGACATTCCTTAGTACGGAGGCGTGGACCTCCGCCTGAAAAATGGAAGATATTTTCCTTATTTCCTTACGGAAAAGTGGTCTTGCAATCTTCCATTTTGGAAATATCAATACTCGTATACCAGAACTATCCAATGGTACTTAACCGTTTCTCTAAGCTGAGCGTTCGTAACGATTAGAGAATGTGAGCGTTTATAACAGATTACGAGAGATAGATAGGTTAGACCAGGTAGCTTTAAGACTCCCTTACTGACAATATGCAGGGGAGTTAGCTCAGTTATCATTCCTACGGCTAGTCTTCATCGGCCTCGTTGCACTAAACATTCTATTCGATGAACATTTTTGAGGATCATCTGAGCCTGTTTTTTTTATACCTTTGGCCACCATATCAAGGTGGCTTAAATAACCATCGGTACAGTGATAGTTTTGTAAGACCAAGCCATAATTTTTGGTCGTAGGCCACGCGTTTTACCATACATTCTTTGGCTCGAAAATGTTTGCCATTAAGGCTTTGCCAGTTTGTTCCAAGTAAGAGAACTACTCCCAGATATTTCATCTTCTCGGATATTACCAAGTCACGGTTTCCCCATTTTAAGGTCTCTAGACTTAATTTCCTCCTTTCTGGTGAAGGGAATCACTTTGAATTTATTCGGATTTATCGAAAGTTCCTTCTCTTGGCACCATCTGTAAGTGATGTCAAAAGCCGATTGCATTCGATTGGCAATCTCAGAGTCAAAGTTGCCCCTGACTATGATTACCAAATCGTCTGCAAAGCCCTAAAATTCGTATCCTAAATCGACGAGAGTCTCCAAAAGAGTGCCGATAAAACATCCCCTTGAGTTCATCTTTTGGTTGATCTGACAATTAATCTTGAAGATTTCAGAGGATGTGTTATGGTACCAACCGAAAACTTTGGAGAAAACCCTTGACAGTATTAAGAAATTAATTTTGTAAAATTGACAGTTATAATGTGGATAAAGGTAATGAGAAATGTGCAAATTGGTCAAATCAAAGGCTTAATTGTGTCCTTTGATATCGAGCAATGTCAATAGACATATTCAAATTATTTCTATCGTTTTCATTCCGTATCGAATAAGCCGATTTTTGGGTGAAAAAATGACCCAAAAATAATTTTAGTTTTTCATCTATTTTCAAACATTTATTTCTATAGGAATACTGTTTATACATATACCAGATTTTTACTTTTGCCTGTAGGTTAATAAGATGCCGTAGTTTTGGAATTATGCCCATGTAAACATTGATTACTTTGGGTACTTTAGGATTAGTGCCAGGCTTTTATGGTGTACACTTTACAAGGGTGTAGAGCAGTTGCAATTTCTGTAAAGCTTAATTACAACTCGAGTTATATTAAATTCATTTTTACCCAAAATAAAATAAAATGATTCAATGCTCTTCTAACATATTGTGACAACAATTACAGAGCATGTACGCCATATGATTAAAAATTGTTTTCCAAGCATTAATTGACGTTATAAATATTGTACGAGTTCACACATATTTAAGCAGAGACAGCAAGTTTGTGCATCTTGAAAAAGTGTAAACTAAAAATTAGTTAAATAGGCTAAGTGCTCCTAAATTCGGCATGTCCAGTAGTCGGTATTTGTTTTTATAACTCAAATAAATGGGAACAACAGGGAATCCATGATTGGTTTAAATAATATACTCAAGTCTCTATTTAAAATGAGTTCATCTTACTGAACATGCCTGATAATTTTCTGAACTTATCTGCCATAGCAAAATTTGTGCAACATGTTTGTAAATGGTGAAAGTTGTGTCAAGTTACTTAAAAAAAAAAATTAATTAGATTCATCACAAACATTTAGCATGGTTTTTCGGCTTTATAAAATGAATAAGTTAATCTTAGCTTGTCTTATTGTGTATGAGGGAAGTGTAAAATGATCTCGATACACGTGTCTCAAACAAAACATCAGAAATTGTTTTTTTTAACATATAACTGAACCATACACTAAGATTGGTGTAACGAGTTCCTTATATTTTTAAACGTTTGGTAATAGATCATTGAATTCCTTTGCCGATCGTTTCACAAAGCCAATATGCTAAGCGTTTTATTAACAGTCAACGTAATGTGCTGAATGAAGCTTAAATATGAATCAAATAATTTTCTAAGATTCAAAAGGAGTTTACGAGTTCCAAATTGTATTCATCCAGGGTATAGTAGTATACTGCACCATTCCGTCTAGTAAATTGACTATGTTTGCATTTATTTAAATTTAGTTCCATAAAATTGCATCAGGTGCAGAAGTTGCTTAAGTCAGCTTGAAGTGAAATATGATTAGTTATATCTATTAAATATTTTTACATTGTCTGCGTACATTAAAGTATTACAGTGTCTTATTACCTCAGGTAATTCATTAATAAACAGCAAAAATAGTATACGGCCAAGCTAAAATTTTTCTTGACACAGCAATTCTGTTAGTTGTATTGAAAAATTGAAAGCCTATCAAATAAAGGATCATGTTTTTGGAGTCATCAGCTGTGAATCATTTTTAATGTAAATTATTTAAACTAACCTTACATAAGATTAATACTATATTTACTCCATTGTTATTTGAAATAAATATAATTTATGGGGTTTTAGCAGAAGAAACGGAGAGAGGGAATAGAAACGAAAATTAGTTTCCACTTGGCTAATCCCAAGAGACTGTAGGGAAAATACTTACAATTCCTTTTATCTTCAAATTAAAAAATTTTCTTTATAATTATTTTATAATTCACAATTTATTGGCATCAGTAATAGTTTGCATTTAGGGTTTAAAAGTTTGCTTGTATGTAAGACATTTACTTTTTTTAATTATAAAAAAAAAATTGAAAGTTTGCCGTTGTTGGCTGTTTAAAGGTAATTTTAAAATTATACCAAAAACCAAGATTTTTTGCTCGGTTGAGGTTTTAAAAAAAAAATATATAGCTGAGAAATTGAGCAATTAATTTTATCTTTCGTTCCCTTCATCTATTTTAGCTCTCAATTTCTCACGTATTAACTGAAATTCAAATATTTAAATGATTTAATTCATTGAATATTAAAAATAATTTAACTTTAATTAAAAATATATAAATATTTTGTTACTGTCCAATCGGATGTTGGACAAGCTGATAGCCTTGAAAAAATAAGAGACCCGCGAACCTATTTTGGTTCACAACTTTTATAAAAGTTTGGTCGTGTTTGTTGGCATTGCCGATTTCAGCTCAATTAATTTTTAGCTTCCATTCACTTGCTTAGTTGAGGCTGGCAAATGTCAATTTTTCAAACACGACCAAACTTTTAAAAAAGTTGTCAACCACAATAGGGGAACTTTTAAAAAAAATAAGATTTTATAAGTCAAATATTAAGCTTATGGTTGGACATTAAATCGATATAAAAATATCGATAAGTTAAATATCGGATAGAGTATCTTTAACCATTCACCCAAATTTGGTTGCAAAGTTTTAGCCAAAAATTATAGCTTTAACTATCGAAAATTGTAATAAATAACAGGCCTTAAAATGAACAATTTTATGTAGCAAATAAACATTTTGGCAACATTTCAATAATAATTTTTATTGTGATTTTTGTCTTCCAACATAAAGAAGAATTTTTTATTGTTCGCTGTAACAAGTTTGTGAATCTGTTTGTAATTTCTACACAATACATTTGCCACTCTACAAAGTATATATTCTGGATCCTTATAAAGAGTGATTTTTTTGCTATTATCTTTTTGGCAACACTAGTTTTGACAGCTCACGCACGTTTTGTATCTTGTGTCACTGTCAAACATCTTCAGTTTGGTCTATAATTTAATCATGAATCGTCTTACAAACGAACAACGCTTGCAAATTATTGAATTTTATTACCAAAATGCGCTTCTTCCATTTTATGGTCAGTTTAATCGACCTACTGAGGCTTCTATTCGGGCTATTGTAATAAAATTTCGCACCAAATTTACATTGTTGGACATTAAACCACCAACACGCTTACGTAGAGTGCGAACTGAAGAAAATATCGCAGCCGTATCGGTCAGTGTTGGTGATGACCGTGAATTATCGATTCGGCGCCGTTCGCAGCAATTGGGCCTCTGTTACTCCACTACGTGGAAAATTTTGCGGAAGGATTTGGGTGTGAAGCCTTATAAGATACAACTGGTGCAAGAATTGAAGCCAAACGACCTACCACAACGCCAAATTTTTGGTGAATGGGCTCTTGAAAAGTTAGATGAAGATCCACTTTTTTATCGAAGAATTGTGTTCAGCGACGAGGCTCATTTCTGGTTGAATGGATACGTGAACAAGCAAAACTGCCGTATTTGGAGTGAAGAGCAGCCAGAAGCATTGCAAGAGCTACCAATGTATCCACAAAAAACAACCGTTTGGTGCGAATTATGGGCTGGCGGCATCATTGGGCCGTATTTCTTCAAAGATGATGCGAATCACAACGTTACTGTGAATGGTGAGCGCTACCGTGCGATGATAACAAACTTTTTTTTGCCCAAAATGGAAGAGCTTGACTTGCATGACATGTGGTTTCAACAAGACGGTGCCACATGCCACACAGCACGCGAAACAATGGACCAATTGAGAGGCGAGTTCGGTGAACAGTTTATTTCACGCTTGGGACCAGTCAATTGGCCGCCCAGATCGTGCGATTTAACGCCTCTAGACTATTTTTTGTGGGGCTATGTTAAGGCTAATGTCTATAGGGACAAGCCCGCTTCGATTGACGCACTGGAAGCCAACATTGCCAACATTATTCGTGAGATACCGGCCGAAATGTTGGAAAGAGTATGCCAAAATTGGACTAAGCGGATGGACCATTTGAGGCGCAGCCGCGGCCAACATTTCCAACTATTGATCCAAATAAATATTTCATGCATTTTTCTGAATTTTATGTGTTTTTTTTTTTAAATTTCCGATAGTTCTTATAAAATCACCTTTTACATACCCAAATCGATTTAGAGATGCTAGTTTGTCTATCTTACTATACAATGTATAAGTAAGTAGAACATGCCAAGCTGTCAGGTTGTCAGCGTACTTCAGTCTGATCGGTTCATAAATAGAGGAGTTATGAATCAAATATGAAGGCAAGCTCTATTTCTAGCCATTCTTTCTTTGATTGCGTCTTAAATATAAAAAATAACCACACTTTTTGTTATAAATTAAAAAAAAAGTCAGCTGTAATTTCTGTGCCAAAAATCAAAATAGTGATCTTAGAAATGGCCCATAAATAAATTTTGTTTTTTCATTAATTTTTGTGTGTTAGATGTATAGAAACTGAAATGCTATTGGAGAAATGTTAAAGCAAATTTTTTGGTTGACGTCTTCCAAAATTAATACAATTCTTTTATAAACCAATGGGTGTCTTAGAAAGAGTTCATTTTCTTAAATTTTGTGTAGTATTTATTAGTAAGTTTTATTTGACCTTTTTCCTTTTAATTAAAATGGCTATTTTGTTAAGCTTGAGGTCTTATTTTTCAAAAATTAATTTTTATATTTTTTTTTTTATTTTTATTTTTTTTATTTTTTTTAAATAAATTTTTGAAAAATAAGACCTCAAGCTTAACAAAATAGCCATTTTAATTTGTGTAATATTTTTAAGTGCAAGTGGGCCAGTCTGAAATTTGGCATATCACATTTGCTTAGTCCCATTATTAAAAATTAACTTCTTTAAGAAAGAACAACGCGTTATAATTGTGATGTAGCAAAGTGAAGTCGATGCCAATTTTCCGAAACAAGTGAAAATTGTTAAATTTGGGGCTCAGAAAATCCTCATTCCATCCATGAGAATCACATGCATACACACTGTCGCACTGTGATTCTATTGTTGGCATATAATTTTGCCACACAGCCCGTGAAACCATTGATAAAATGAAAAAGTGCACTCTTACTTAAATAACCTTTATTTTCAGAAAATTCTTTTTAATGAATATATTCGGCAAGACCGAACTTAAATTGTTTTTCTTGCATTTTTTCTATCCAAAAACTTAAAAGCTGATTAAAACCTTAAGGCCTGATCACCTCCCAATGGAAATGGTTTTAATTTCGTAAGTATAATCCCGATTGAAATATTATCCTTTTCCACATATTTTATTCCGTATTGTATGGCTGCTATGCAACACAAAAAGTTCAATAAGTTCAATTAATTAAAAATTTTTTAGATGTAAAATTTAAGAACTTAAGAGGTTTAAATTAGAAAGCGTTATTTATGTGTCGCTTTTGAAGTTATGGCACACAAAGATGACAGGTCGGATATGTACGTGTTATCATTATACGCTTAAACAGAAAACACGTGCATTTGCCTGGACTTTCTTTTCCTGATGATATTCTTTCAAAGATGTGTATCTTAACAAACATAACAAATAATTATTTATGTATGTGTACATCAGTAAAACGTACAATATACTAAATATTTATGTATGTGTAAATATATATATGTAAACAAACACATAAACATGCCTATATTTATATAGAGAAAAAGATGTATTTGTGTAAATAATTTAGAGGAATGTCTTTGTCGACGAACAATTAAATTGTACAGGGTGGTGTAAATTCCGGACAAAAAATTATTTTTTCTTTTCTAGCTTATTCGGATTATAAAAATTGGCACAAAAGCTCATTTTAGCAGCAAAAATAGTTATTCACTGGCTACCTTTCAAAATAAATGTTTATTTTTCTTATATACTCGTATAGCGCATTCTTTTCTTTGCACATGAGCGAGTTTTGCTGCAGCAAAGCTCTCAATAAAAAATTTCTTTGGAGAAAAATTTAGTTAATAACAAATGGGTTAATCCACCAATATTTTTTTTAATTAAATAATGTTTTTTAAGCTCAAAAAAACTTAACTTCCATTCTGTGCTAAGTTTCTGACATTTTTGATCAGCATACTCTGGCAAAATAGTCCTGAAAAGATAGACATTTGAACAACGCTTCCAGATTTACTTTTGAGTTCAGTCAACAACTCTTTACAACAAGTTATTCGCTAACTGTAGATGTATTGTCTAAATGATGCAGTAGGTAGCATCAACACGTCAAGAAATTTGCCTACAAGGCCAGCAGTACTGAAGAAAGAGACCTAAAATTGACCGCCATGAAAAACAAAGGCTAAAATTATTTTTCTTTGACTCAAAATTATTTTTTTTATTTTTTACAATTTAAAATTCCATTGGCCTTAAAAACAATCAAATACCCGGGATCGTTAAATTGTATTTTAGTGTCTCTTAAAACTGTTCCAAATTTGCCTCATAATGCGAGTATTTCTAGAAGTAGAATTTCAGCCTTTAAAACTTAAGGGCCTGTTCAGCTAAATGCGAACGGAAGCTTCGTTTGCATAATTGTATTGCAAACAAAAACAAGTTTTCGTGTATTATTTTTGTTTTCGATACAATTATGCGAATGAAGCTTTCGTTTGGACACCTTTTATTCCCATAAACGTTTATCTCCATCTTTTTTTATGGTTTCTTGTCTCAGTTAATCACATAAGTTTATAATGAAGACACATTATCTTCCACAAACTTTAAGGCACTTTAGCCAATACAAAACACTGACAATGTTAAAAGAACACAAAATACATACGAGATGTACAAACAGAAAATAAAATGAATGAGTGTGCGTTTGCTAACTTAAATTTAAGTATAGGGTCCGCCAAATAACTTTTTTTTTTTGAAAATGCGGCACGTAGCGCCGTCCTGTTGAAACCAAATGTTGCCAAATGTTGTTCAATTTTTGTGAACAAAAATTCGTTCAACATGGCCCGATAACGCCATTGACTGTAACGGCCACTCCTTGCTCATTTTCGAAGAAAAATGGCCCAATTATGTCTCTGGACCAAAATCCGCAACAAACAGTGACTCGTTTTGGGTGCGTCGGCTTTTCAATGTATGCGTGCGGGTTTTCTGTGCCTCAAATCCGACAATTTTGCTTGTTTACATACCCGCCAAGTTAAAAATGAGCTTCATCTGAAAAGATGATTTTTTTTGGCAGGCCCACTTAGCGAAGCAAAAACACAACCATATTCTTTCAGCGGAAGGATAAAACTAATTATCTGTCAAATCAGACATGAGCTAAGTGTTACCATTCACGAAATAAGCACCAGTTGAAAAAAAAAAACGTTAGATGGCGGACCTTTTAGAAGTAGAAATGTGTGCGTGCAAGTGTTTTGTGTTGAAAGCTAATTTAAGTAGAGAATCACCAAGCAATCCTTCTTGTGCCCACATACATTTAATTAACTAAGAATACAAACAATTAAAAAAATATTTATTTTTGTTTATAAAATTTCATTGAAAAAGGATTCAACATTACAAAAGTAACTGGATTTAAATAATAAAAAAAAAAACTAGATGGATGTTTAAAAAAAAATTAAAATGATTCAAAAGAATCCTTTTGGAAATAAAAGGTTAACAAAGTCGTTTTAATAAAATTTTCTTTATCATTAATTAAAATTCTCTATTCAGCGTTTATCTCTGAAATCGAATTTTTCTATTGCTGATTTGCTAATGACACTTTCTGTGGATACAGTGTTATTTTTAATTATAACGAAAACGAGAAATGAAAATCAAAAATAGCATCAACATCATACAGTTTCTGGGTAAATAAATGGTTAGTAGTTGTTACTTTTGTTATGCTAAAGTCTGGAAGAGCAATTAAAAATCTATAAAAAGTTTGGTATTTTTAAAAAAGTTACTCAAGTGAAAAATCAAAAAACTAACTAGCAAAACAGAATTAAAAAAAAATATCATGCCCGCAAAGTTACTACAAAAGAGAAAAGAAGAAACTTTTGAGATACTCTTGTCTTCAGAAAAACTGCAACACTTTCATGTTTAACTTAAAAAAAAAAATACGCAAGTTAAAAAATAAACAAAAAATGCAGCAAGTGGTAGAATAAAAATTGAACAAACTTGAAGAACTTTATGGTAGCAGGTCAAGGATTTTCTTGCAACCAATTGAAATATTGAAAGTAGCGAATCTTCAGTTTTAATTAAAACTCACATAAAGAGAAACAAGCAACTAGATTAAGCAATTAAAAAAAAAAAATTAACATTTTTAAAGTGTTTTACAATTAAGTTTGTAATTTTATGAATTTAATAAAAACCAGCTTAAGACTAATTTTGTTCAAGTAAAACTTTAAGATGAAATAAGCTAATGTCATACACTAATCATAGGTGTTTACTTCTTATCATCAAAGAATTTTTATTAAATTAATTTAAAAGGATATTCAAAGCTTAACTAGGTGGAATACAAGAAAATCAAATTAATGTAGGGAAAACACTAAATGTTTTTGAGTTACTTTTTTTTATAAAACAAAATAAAAATAAGAATAAGAAAGAAAAAATGTTTTTTTTTCACTTTCAATAGAAATAAACAAACAAAATTTTGTTTTATAAAAACAGCCAGTTATTCTCATACAAAATGTGTAAAAGTTCCCTGTATAAACAGAATAAGAAAAACAGAAAGGGGGGCACTTACGTCTCTCAGTTCTCTCTGTAATACCTGTATAAGATGAAAGTAAAGAAGGATAGAAGATAGAAGAATGAGAAGATTGAGGGTGATATTAGGAAAAGAAGAAGAATAATCCGTCACCTAAACTAGTTGCTACTTCTAATGAAGGCATTTATAGTCGACAACAACCCTGCAGGTAGCACCTGCCAAATCGATTCTGCATTTTATAAAATTTTAATATCAAAGCACTTAAATAGCTCCTAATTGTATGAATGCAAAACTAATTGCTCTAATAATAACAAGCAGGGCAAGGAATTTCATGAGCTTAAAAAAAGAAAATATGCGTATAAAATATGCACTTAAAAATGCAAAATATGCACTAAATTTAAAATAAACAAACATTTTTCAGTTACTTTTCTTATAATTTTTTTCAAAAGTTTAAATTCTGGTGCATAAATAATCAGAAAATTACTTTTTCAAAATACTTTTATGAATTCATACACTCGAATGTAAATATGTTGCCACTCATTACAAGACTGTGTTGTCTAACAATACTTACGTATACAACATTATCAATTATTTATTTATTTCTTAAAATGATTAATAGTGTTTTTACAGTAGGGCACATTTAACATCTACCATCTATTCGGTGAGATGGCAACATCTTTCCATATAAAGGGTGTTTTTTATAGACGTATATAACTTTAAATTGCAATAAAACAACGATGGATTATTCGATTGACATGAATTTTATTTATTCGAAAGATAATCTTGTGGCATTACATTTTAAATATGATTTCTGGCATATGACCGCCACGGCTGGCTCGGATGTAGTCCAATCTGGACGTCCAATTTTGGATGACTTTTTCCAACATTTGTGGCCGTATATCGGCAATAACACGGCGAATGTTGTCTTCCAAATGGTCAAGCGTTTGTGGCTTATCCGCATAGACCAATGACTTTACATAGCCCCACAGAAAGTAGTCTAGCGGTGTTAAATCACAAGATCTTGGAGGCCAATTCACAGGTCCAAAACGTGAAATTAGGCGGTCAGCAAACATGTCTTTCAATAAATCGATTGTGGCACGAGCTGTGTGACATGTTGCTCCTGGACATCATCGTTGTTCAATTCAGGAATGAAAAAGTTAGTAATCATGGCTCTATACCGATCACCATTGACTGTAACGTTCTGGCCATCATCGTTTTTGAAGAAGTACGGACCAATGATTCCACCAGCCCATAAAGCGCACCAAACAGTCAGTTTTTCTGGATGTAACGACGTTTCGACATACACTTGAAGATTAGCTTCACTCCAAATGCGACAGTTTTGTTTGTTGACGTAGCCATTCAACCAGAAATGCGCTTCATCGCTAAACAAAATTCGCTTATGAAAATCGGGAATAACGGCAATCTCGTTCGAAATAAAATTGCACTATTTGCAAGCGTTGTTCAGGCGTGAGTCTATTCATGATGAATTGCCAAACCAAACTGAGAATAAATCACTTGACAGCTGTTAAAGCGGTCGCCATCTTGAACATTAATGCCAACTTAAAGTTCTATACGTCTATAAAAAACACCCTTTATAATGCATGTAGAAAAAATCAACATCTTTAAATGGCAATATTTTCGATTTTAGTGGCATCAGTAATAAAGTAACATTTTTATAAGTTTTAAGGACCGATGTTGATTTTGAATAAAGCACAAATTATTTAGGAAATTATTGTCATTTCTTTTTATTATGATAATATGTTATATATCAATTATGTATGGAATAAAATATCGGCCAAATAGGTTCTGCGACCTCGGCGGAACACCTCCATCCGATAGTCCGAATTTTCGATGACGCTGAGGCATAATTGAGGTACCATGCCGTTAATGTAACGAATTATCTCATCCTTTAGCTCTTGAATTATTGCTGGCTTATTCTTTCAAATAACCCCAAAGAAAGAAGTCCAACGGTGTCAAATCACATGATCTTGGCGGCCAATTGACATCGCCACCACCTGAGATAACACAGCCATTGAATTTTTCGCGCAAAAGAGCCATTGTTTCGTTAGCTGTGTGGCAAGTGGCACCGTCCCGTTGAAACCACATATCTTCCACATCCATATCTTAAAATTCGGGCCATAAAAAGTTCGTTATCATCTCACGATAGCGACAATCACTCTTGTATTATCATTCGCCCAAATGCGGCAATACTGCTTATTGACGAATCCACTTAGATGAAAATGTGCCTCATCACTGAAGATGATTTACTTCGAAAATTGATCATCCACTGTTGACATTTTTTGCCACCATTCTATCCTGAGCATTGATGATGCTTGGAATGGTCAAGAGTCTTTAGTTCATGAGTCAATTCCACCTTGCAATCGTGTAAATGCATAATGTTCATCAACAACGAGCGTGAGAGGTGCAATTGTTGGGCACGACGACGAGTTGAGGTGGACGGCTCTTCAGCCAGACTATCGCGAACAGCAGCAATATTTTCTGCAGTACGAGCTGTACGAGCATGCACTGGTGTTTTCACATCTATTACAGATCCGGTTTGCTTAAATTCTTGTACGAATTTTCCGATTGTACGCACATTTGGACGATTAAATTGACCGAAAAAATTACGATGTGCACGATATGCATTTTGATTTGAACACCCATTTTCATAATAAGCCTGAATAAGTTTAAAGCGTTGCTGGATTGTGTATCTTTCCATGGTTGAAATTGAGTAAGTCTAAAATTGAGAAATGTCAAATGAAAGTCAGAAAAAAACTTGTCGTTTAGGTGTGGTTCACATTCAACAAGTATGTGCACATATTAAACAAAATAAATATTCCAATTTTCAAACCAAAGGGTTTGATCTTTGCAAAGCAACACTTATTCCAATAATGAATGATTTTTCTAAACTCATTTTCATATATTTTTTTGTTTTCAAAAATTATGCGTCTTCTTTTCTTTTATTTTTCGACATTTTAGTTAATGGTAGATGTTTGATGTTGTGAGTGCAAGCAACTTTTTTTAATTTTCAACATCTTACACGCATTCCTGTAAAATATGCTGTAGTGTGCAAACACTATAAAGTGTCTCTTTTCATTTTACAAACGATAAAATCGTCTAGAAAATTTATGCTGAAATAAGTAAAAAAATCCAGGATGGCAACTCTGTTATGCAATCGAAACATCGGTACTCTTTAATACATTTGATCGTTTACCTTACGCATTTACCTCACTCTGTGATGCGTAAGCATATGTAAAAGCAGTTTTACACATACAAATATTTTGCGATAACCAAAGAGCAAAGACAAAACATTAAGTTTTAGCATCAAAACTGCAGGCGCTACGTAGTCCCTCCGTACTTTTCATACAAATTGTCTAGCGATTAAACTGCTTTCAATATTAAAACAGCCAAAAAATTAATAAGTAAGAATAATATTTGAGTGTTGACTTTTTTGATGAATTTAAGAATCCAAATTTGTTTTTCTAGCAACAAAATTATTGTGAAGTATTGAACTAGAATGACAAAATACATTCATATATCGCAAAGAAAAGAAGAAGAAAGAGGTACACTAAAATGCTGCCAAATGAGTGATTTTTTGTTTGTGAAATACTTTACTTTTGAATATTTAAAATATTAAAATGAATACAAATTATGCTCAAAAAATATGCTTTAATAACAAAATATGCAAAAATATGTATTTATAACAAAATGTGCAATAACAAATTAATGCATTTTTCAATAAAATCTCGAATTCGAAAAAATAATTGATCAGAATCAATTTTAACTTACTGAGTACAAACATGCATTTACATGAAAATCCTTGCCCTAAAAAGTATCAACACCAATAAATGATATGATTTTCTGTTTTCGATTATATAGTCACTACCGGTTATACTCACATTAGCAATATAATAACATTAGACATATAAATATCTACCAACAAGGAACGGTTAAAAGTCACAAAAGTAAATATATGAAGACCATTAGCGTTATAGTTACACTAAAAAACTTTAGTTATCGAAACAACAAATTATGCTACAAAATATATTAAACATGAAGTAATTTAGCACCACCTTAAAAATTTTTCTATTCACATAAAGTGATTATAAATATGTAAATGTGTTTATATGCACATGGTAGCTTATAAGAAAATTAGATATATAGTCACATTAGCGATATATTCATCCATTTGCGTGCAACTAAACAAAATATGTGACTATAAGCGATAAGTACGGTCTTTTATTACTTTTAAACGAGTTAATCGGATTGGCTAAGAAGCTTACTTAAACAGAGTTTGATAAAACGAAATTAAGTTAAGTCAAATTAAACTCATACTAATTAAATTCAGTTTCATTTAGTTTGATCAGGTCGAGCTTAGTTATTAACTAGGTTTGTTTCACTTTGTTAGCTCAAAGCCATATTTAAATGATTAAAAAAAATTTTAAAAACAAAATTAAGTTAATTAAAGTAAGTCAACTTTATTTTATTAATTAAACTTGGTTAAGCTTAATTGACCTAAGTCTTTAAATTAAAATACAGCAGAGTTCACATAAAACCAAATTATTCAAACTCCTTCAAATTAAACTAAATGTAAATTAACTTGAATCTTGTTAAACACCTTTGAGATAATCAATTTTGAATTAATTCATTTCCTGATTTTTTCAATTGATTGATTTAAATCATTTTGGTTAAACATTTAAATAAAAATGATTTGTATAAAATAAAAGGTTTTGATAAAAAAATAATTTTTTTCGTTTTTATTCAATTGATTTTAAAAACATTATCTATGATCAGCATTAAACGATTTAGTCATTAGGCTTTCGTTGAAATTTCAGTGAATTTATTATTTTTTGGTTTTCTCTTTATAAAATTAATCCCTAAGGCTTAAAGGGGATAATTACAAAAACATCCAGCACTGAAATAAATTATTAAAAAAAAAGCTCATAAAACTCTATTCATGCGTAAAATTGGAAAATAAAGATACAAAAATAAAACACAGTTAAATAAAAATCACACATAAATGTACAATGTTTTCTAATATGGGTGTCGAAATTTTTTTAAACTTAATAAATGAAAAAAAAAAAAAAAAATAAAAAAGGGCTGTGTTGCTGACATTAAATTTGACAGAGTAGAAAGGATTAAAATATGAAATAAATTAAATTTAGCAAATGTGTTGGAAATAAATGCAATTGATCTGCTTAAAATGAATACATTAACAAATATGTAAATCAAAAAGAATTTAAAAAATGTGTTTAAAAATACTGACATATTATTTAACACAAAATCAATTTAAAGATTGATAGGACAAGGCTATAAATGTAATGGGTGATCAAGTAGAGATATATTTTTCAATAGCCCTTTTTTGAGAGATCACGTGTGAGTCGTGTCATGCTATCATGCTAAAGACAACTAGCTCCGTTGAATTCTCGACATAGACTGGCTTTCGTTTATTATTTCAAGCTTAACCGAACTTAACAATATTAATATCGCTACGTGTGTGTGTGTATAAATATATAATGTACAATGATGTCACTTACATAACGCTACTCGGTATACATATTATTTAAAGTACACACTGATTATATACTTAAGCTAACGTTAGGTCTGTAAAACGGGACTTATAAAATATATACCAGTTGGACACAGAAGAGACTGCCTAATAGGGAGGTGCAAATTATAATAACAATAAGGTGTACCACATATATTAACTACTACAATGCTATTTTTGTTTAGTATTGCTTGGCATTTCATAATGGAAAGACTTACGCCTGAACAACGCTTAGAAGTCGTTCAACTTTATTACGAAAATTCACGTTCTGTAAGGAATATGTTTTGTTCAACTTATGGTCAACATAATCGGCCAAATGAGCGTACTATTCGCAACACCATCACCCATTTCGAGACCAAGCATTCATTATTGGATAATATTCTACCGAATAGACCACGTCCAACACGCTGTGAAAAAAATATAGCGGCCGTAGCTGAGAGTGTACACGAACCGTTATCGTGTTATGATAACCGACTATTTGATGCCTGAAATTGAAGCTCGGGATCTCGGCGACATTTGGTTTCAGCAAGACGGCGCCACTTCCCACACATCGCATCAATCAATGGATTTATTGAGAGAACATTTCGGTAAGCACATAATTTCACGTTTTGGGCCAGTCGAATGGCCACCAAGATCGTGTGATATCACACCGTTAGACTTTTTCCTGTGGGGATATGTAAAGTCTAAAGTTTATGCGGACAAACCCGCTTCGATTCAAGCTTTGGAGGAAAATATCACGTGTGTCATTCGCCAGTTACCAGTCGAAATGCTCGAACGAGTCATAATTTTCGATGACTCGACGTATGGACCATCTGCGACGTAACAACGGCCAACATTTGATAGACCTTCAAAATATAAATGCCAAAGAATGTTCTTTCAAATGATAATAAACATTCTCCTTTAAATTTGAATTTTCTGTGTTTTTTTCTTTAAAAAAGTAGGAAACCTCGAAATAGATCACGCTTTACATTCTTAATTATTAAATCAATCTGGTATTATTCTATATTAAGTAGAAATGCATTTGTTTAACCTAAAAAAATATGAGTGATTGCATTCATAGGCTGAACACCACTTATGCATTGCTCAAAGTGGCAACAGCAATATGTGACAGATTTGCATACTACGCTCTTTTCTATATTATGTAGGAACTGAAATATGATGCTGTCTATATGTACACACACAGAAGTTAAATCGTTAAATCGACTCCACTAGTTATTGGAGTAACACTGTGCTTGCTTTGTACAGAGGCAAATGAATTTTGTAGTTAATACTAGAGAAATGTCCAACAACTTGCTTTAAAGCTATGATGGTCTTGCCCGATCCGGTACTTTATTACATGAGTCGGTATCCTTAGACAGCGTGTATACCAATTTTTAGAGAAATTGGTTTACAAATAGAATTTTAATTGTTAAAAAACTATAATTGTTATCACAACCAAAGTGGTAAATAAAATATTTCAAAACATAATTTCAGGCTTAAGTATTGTCACACATCTTTCTGAATAGTGGCTGGTGAAAATCGCTGAAAATGTGCGCGAGAAAATGAGTGTGGCAGGCCCAAAAGTATATGATCACCATCCTTGGACTATAGAAATTTCAGACAAATTCGTTGGAAAATAAAAATTTGGACAGCGAACAAGCAAACAGAAATAAATTTTATTTATATAAATATGTAAGTATGGTTTTACTGAAGACCGGTAGAACTTTTAAATGTAAAAGAAAATGTAAGAATGGGACCAGCAATGAATCGATTAATTATGACCTACTGTTAGACTTTCGTTTACAGCGACGATGTTCTCTTCAGTAATCACATTCCTCTGCTGGTATTAAATGTAAACTAAATTTAAATCTCTGCTCAGCAGAAAACTAACGGCCAGGCTCCCTATGAAGAAAATTATCGTTTGCTTCGACTTCTTAGGCCGAAGTCGTTAAGACAAGTTCTAAAAGTTAAGACATTTTTATTTATTACATCAAAAAAAGAAAGTTGGCACAATATAATAAAACATTGTTCATACAAAATGCAGCCGAAGAAGCAATTTAATATACACGAGTACTTAAAAAAACTATTATAAATTTATTATTATGCATAAATCTATAGATATTTATTGTTTTTACAGATAATATTAATAATAAAAAACAATTTATTTCCACTTATCAATTTCTGTGGTTTTGGCTTAATGAATCTCATTCACTTTCGCACAACATTTTGATCAACTTGCGCCGCATAATTGTTCGTACTTTTCAACATACACTAATGTTCCATTGATCGAAGCTATGGACAATTATGAGGGTTCATAGTTTTTGCCACTATATCGACTTGATGTCTTTCAACCACTCCATCTCAGTTTTTTAATAAGTTCAAAATTTTACTGAAGAGTTGTGGTGACGTTTAATTAAAGACATCAATAATTTCTGCAGCCATTCTTTGATATAGCGTTGCATTACTGATTTTACACATAAAGGAGAATTTAGTGCAAAGAAATATCAATCGATATGTAAATTGTTATTTATTATTCTTTCCTACGGAATTATTTTATTCTTTTGAATGGTTTCATTTAATTGTCCTTTCATTCAAAAGTCGTCTATTGTGAATGAATTGTGTTAATATTTCAGCTATTGGGGATAGGAAAAGAATTGCATTTTTTAATGTGAAAATATAATACAAATATTTAAACAAAAAGAAAATTAATTTTCAATAAAATAAAATTATTTTCAAAATATGAAACAAATTAAGCTAAAACATATTTTATTTGTGCGAAATTTTGTATTTATTATTATAATATTAGGTGTACAAGCTTGCTTCCGCCGTTCTTTTCCGAAATTCGAGGCTTAATTATGATAAATTGGTTATACATTTATGATTCAAAGTATTGTCAATCGCTGGCCACTACTTTCTCCCATCTTTCGGGCAGCGTACGAGTCCCGCGTAGAAAAAACTGGTCTTCTCTTGAAGCGATCCACGAATCGATCCAAGTTTTTATTCTTCATAAGCTCGGAAGTGCTGGTCTGGAGAATACAGCGGGTGGGGTAGGACTTAACATCTCAACGTTTCCAAGTATGTCTTGACCACTTTCGCAACATGGAGTCGAGCATTGTCAACTGTAAAATCACTTTATCATGTCTCTCGTTGTATTGCCGACGTTTGCCTTTCAACGCTCGGCTCAAACGCATTAATTGCGTTCAATAATACACTACGCCGAGATGGTCCCATCAAATACAGAGCATAACCTTGGAACCGTGAATATTCGGCTTGGCCGTCGACGTGGAAGGATGGTCGGGATATTCCCATGATTTTTTGCGCTTGGGATTATGGTAATGCACCCATTTTTTGTTCCCAGTCACAATGCGATGCAGAAATCCCTTCCGTCTTTGCCTTACAAGCAGCCGTTCACAAGCAAACAAACGCCATTCAACATCTATCGGCTTAAACTCGTACAGCACCCAATTTCCTTGTTTCTGAATTAATCCCATGTCTTTCAGGCGTTTTGAAATGGCTTGTTGCGTCACTCCCAATGATCATGTCAATTCTTGTTGCGTTTGAGACGAGTCTTGATCAAGTAATGCCTCCAATTCTGCATCTTCGAAAAAATTCTCCCTTCCACCGCCATGCCGGTCTTCGACGTCAAAATCACTGTTCTTGAAGCATTGAAACCACTCTCGGCACGTTCTTTCACTAATAGCAGCCTCACCATAGGTATTTGAAAGCATTCGATGAGCCTCAGCCGTAGATTTCTTCATATTAAAGCAGAAAATTAAAACCTCCCGCAAAATGACAAGAATTTGGCTCGTAAGCTGACATGCTTAATCGAGAATAACTTTATGATGCAGACACAAATCGACTAATAATTCGATGGCATTATGCTTACAAATACCTAAGCTTATTGTATGACATCTACGATCTATTTATTTCGACTACCACTTACCTCTACAGCCATCTATTTGAAATAATACATTTTTCATCTCTCCTTTAGCTTTCCGTGAGAAAATTTTAACGTAAGCAAAATGTAAAAATATATTTATATTACGGAATCAATAATATGGCAATACTGATGATAACGCAATAGGGAAAAGAAGTGATATATAAATTTCTGATGTCATTGTTCAAGAGACAACAAACGGCGTGTTTTTTAGCGCACAACTGTAAATTGCTTGCTAAATCATGACCTTTTTCCCAAATTTATTCATTTTTATGTATTTGAATTTTGAATCGGCATTTCCACGTTTCACTGAAACATAAAAGATTTGACCTGGCACTTATTTTAATCCATTTTTACATACATTTCATCGTCCATAATGCGTGCGTGTTTTATTGTAATAGGAATCCGCTGTTCACTAAGATTTGGATATTTTATTGCACTATAACTTTTGTAGACAGAATTAATTTTTCTTTTTGCGTTGCTATAACTCGTGTTGTGTTTTTTTTTTGCACGATTTTTGTTGGAGACACCCGGATTTTGTTGCATTGAGCGTATTATATATTTTGTAAGCTCTAGGTTTCTTTTATAAACTTTTTTTGGATCTTTTTGCTCACAATCTGTCTTATACCCTGTTCAGACATACACGTTAATTGAGCAATTAAGCATTTTACGCAATTACCGCCTCTATTGAGCTCAATTTACCATACAAATTTCTATTAAATAATTGCGCAATTAAAAATTGTTTGCACGTTAATGAAGTCAAAAACAGAATGCAACTCTTTGTTGTGCCCTTAAATATCAACTCAAAAGTGAGGAAAGTTGACATTTTCAGTATTAAAAAGAGAAAACGTAAATAAATTTAAAAATAAAGGTCATAAAAAGGAAATGGCAGCCGAAGTAACCGGTAAATAAATTTTATAAAATTGTAATTGAAAATAATTTTTAAATAACTAATTTCTTTTAATCAATAGCTTGCCTTCAAAGCATTATTTCTTTAAATTTGACTTTCTTTTCATTTTTTATTTTATAAGTACTCAAACATATTTAAAAAAAATGTCACATTATTTTCAGTTGTCAAATGCTTAATTGCGTAAACTTAATTGAATATGTGTGGGTGTTCAGTCAGTCACACAATTTAAAACTTAATTGACTTCATTAACTTTTATGTCTGAATAGGGTATTTAAAGTTTGTTTATATCTTTTCAAAATTTTATTTACAGTCGTTTTGGGAATCTGCAGTTTTTTTGCACCTGACTATGTCAGATTTTTAAGACATTTGTGCAAAATGTATTTTCTATTTTGATTTTCCATGGCTAATCAAGCTTAAAAATAAGCTAGTACTGACTACACTCTTTTTTTACAGAATAACGGTGAATATTTTCAGAAAATTCAAGTGCCACTAGGTTTTTCTAAAAATGCTTTTACAAAGCGCCTCCATTCTGCGTGAAAAATACTTTAGATGCTCTGATATTTAACTTTTCCTCACTTTTTTTTTTTTTGCTAACGAGCTTCAAAAAACATGATTTTTAAATTATAGACGTTTATAAAAATGTGGCTTAACAATAGAGGCAGCTTAATAACGATAAGTTTACTGGTTCAAGATGATAAATTTAACGGATCATAATGTAGGCCACGTAAGCAAAATAACAAAAACTTTTTTTTTAAAGCAGATTCCATATTATTACCATGAACGAATACATCGTATATCAAATTTTTGAGCCTTATTCCCGAATAGATCATACTAAAGACACATACACTAGTTTTGTTATACACAGGACGGGAAACTCCAGGGCACCGTTCAGTGAATATAATAAGACTATTTACTTGTTTTAGCAACATTTAAAGAAATCTGTCGTATAAAATTAAACTTAGCATATCCTGTAGAATTCCAAGATCGGAAATACAACCACGGCAGAATCTCATATAATAACACTTTCTATGATTAAATTCCATCAAAGCGTTTGTACTCGTACCTACAGCTGATCTTTAGTAAACATGAAGCCATAAGAAAGTTTTATTATTTTATATTGTAAATAAAACTTTTGTTTAATAAACCTTGAATTAAAAAATACGACTTTTGGGTTCTTAAAAGTTGAAATCAAAAGCATATAAAACTATTTAACTTGAATTTTTTCTACTGTTACTTTCTGTTACTTTTAAAAAAAATTAAGAACTTAAACAATACTTTAACATTTCTTTTCAACTATTTAAATATAGTCTTTAATTCTCTACCTCATCCATTGCAACCTACTTTGACCTTTCTAGACTGCATATTTTTTTTTTGTAGACAAAAAATTATTTTTCTTGATTGCAAATCAATTTATAGGAAATATTTTTAAAATAAAATATTAAAGTTTTTGTTAAACTTTTCCATTAGATTGCATTGCCCAGACCACAATACCCTTCTTGATGTATTTGCAAAACTCTGCTACAAATACCTTTACCAAAGAACAAGCAGACTTAAACGAGTTCATACTAAACATGTTTGCTGAAACTTATTTATATGGTTGCCTTGACACTTGCTCTTTTCAACTCCTCTTCCCCTTTACCACAACTACACTTTGAACGCTACGCTGCATTTTGAAGAGAAATATTAAATTATAATCTTGCTTATGGATTAAATAAACATACTTAAATGAGTGTATGTGAGTGAGTGTCTTGTATAAATAAACGTAGTAGAAGGAAAAAAAATAGAGATACAAATGGCTCTGTCACAATTGCACTTTTCAGCTTAGCTTGCAATAAAAATGCTGTCTCAACTGCTACAACATAGAAAGTCGTTTAGTTGGCTTATCAAATAAAAACTAAAAATAGTTTTATCTAATTTTATATGAATCGCATGAGAATGTTTAAAGTGTCAAGGCGTGAAAATAATAAGTAAATAATTGTAGGCAAACGTTTGCCAGAGATAAATAAAAGTGTAAAAGGATATAACGGAATTTTTTCAAAGTTTTAAGACATTTAAGACAGTAAAACATTTTGCTGTTTTCTTAAATTTTAAACATTTGATTTAAGTATGTAATAATTTCTATTTGGAATTTAAAAGTTTAACAAAATATTAATCTTTATTTGTGCTTAATTCCAGAAAATTTAAGTTTATGAGTGAAATAAAAAAAATATATTATTTGTAGTAGGATCGCTAACTAAAGAATATATTTTGCGGCACTAAAAAGTGTTGAAAATTATTTTAAAACTAAAGTAAAATCTTAATTAAACAATTAATTGATTGCATTAAAAATTTAATCAATAGAATAATATAAAAAAAATTGACAAGTAGAGTCAACGTATTTGTAAATACTTTTTGCTTATTTCTAGTAGCACATCAAAGCCAAGTGCATTTTTATAACTTATTTTGTTTTCTTTTCTTGTTAACACTCTTGAATCACTGATTAGTTAATAGATCTTAATGTCAATTCATAAAAATATTAATCGTTGCAAAAATAATAAGTATAATTTGGCTCGTATTGTTAATTTTGCAACAGCAAAAAAAATTATTAGCAAGATTTTTGATGAAATTACATATAATGAATCCTAAAATAAATAATTCATTTCCGGTAAAAAAATATCCATTCTGAGATCATTATTTTTAAAAGCAATAAAATGTCTGTAGATACTCAAAAATAAATCAAATTTAACAAAACATACTGCTGAAAAATATATTTAATTATAACTAAAACAAATTTAAATTAACGGCAAAAGTCATAAAATATCTTTCAATAGAATTTCTGCATTCGTAGTTCTATTACACAAAAGGCATTTAAAAGACACATACTCATACACACGCTTGTATTTATAAGACCGATTGACTGGTTTCGTGTTTATGTGTGCAAACATTACACACATGTGCAGCTTAAAAATTTCTTTAAAAACCTAAAAAGAAATTTGTGAAAAACGAAAATTTCAATTGTATTTTTGATCTGTTGACCGATTGCTTTGATTTTCTTGCACAGACATTAAGATTGTCTTTTTAAGAAAACTGCTTATCACTTTTTTTGTCTGCTTTGTATTGTAGACAACATACGAAAAAAATACACTCAGAAAATTAGTCAAAAACAAAAATAGTCGCAGTTTTTGACTAGTAGCTCCGTCATTTATGAAGTGATCAGGCTAAATGTCAGTAGCAATCTGAAAACAGGCACAACTGACAGTCTGGTATACTAAACTTTTCTCTAGGCTTCCTAAGGATTTGAAAAAGTTGATTTCAACTACTAAACAGACGGACATCACTAAATCGACTCCAATATTTATAAGAAATCAGAATATATATACTTTATAGGGTGGTAGATGTACTGTGTAGAAATTATAAATTGAATCACAAAGGGTGTCCCTGTAAGAGTGCACTTATTTATTTCATTTCATCCAGATCCCTCATTTTCTGTTGAGGCCACAAAAACTCTGTTATCATGTTCCTGTGATGAATGCCGTTCTTATGAACCGCAATTTCGGGCTCATCTTAAATAAAATAAGGCCTGACCAAAATCTTCCCCAGGCACTTGCTCATTTTGGGTGAATTTGTTTCTCGTGGATTGCATGAAGATTTTCTGACTTCTTTCGAAAAATTAGCACCGAATTTAATTTACTTCAATACAATTAAAAGGCGTTGTTCTTTCATAAAGCGCTCCATTTTTAATAATAGTTTGCCACTTCCACAAAAAAGATGACACTAAATTTAAAAAAATGCACTCTTACTGAGACACCCATAATAAAGCCTTCTACTTACAGTGAAGGGTATAAAAACCAGACCGTAAATTTTAATATACGAACGGGGATTTTCAAATAAAAACAAACATAGAGACAGCAAATGGCTGCAATTAAAAGATACATAAATAATGAAACCTTAGCAAATAAATGTTTTATAACTCTGCCGTTGTAACAACAAAACAATTATTAGCTACAGTGCGAACTAGAAAAAGAAATTAAATTGTAATGAAAACCCATACACAAAAGTAAATATTCGTACATATACAAAAACACCCACATTGCATCCTGAAAATAAAAAAGAAAATGTTAAAAGACAAAACAGCAACATTGGAAGCAGAGGCAGCTTCTACCACAGGTTATACGAACACATAGCTCTAAAATTTTAAAATAAGTTGTTAAAAAGATGGAAAACATTATCTAATCCTTTTACAAATATATACAGATATGGACACACACACATGCACTCGCTTGTGTTCTTAAATTCTTTAAAACTGATAACTCATTGTAGCCAACTCAAAGCTTACCTTAAATACACTTTAAACTAACTTTTTCGCAACTAGTGAATAATCTTATCTCCCAAAATAGCTGAAAGTATTTGAGAAGGACGAGCCGAAGACATAAAAACCACCCGCGTGATCTATAGATATCGCTCAGGAAGCAATTTGATAAGTTTTTAATAGAGTGTATATTATAAACAAGTTTAGAAGCTTCATAATTAAACTAAGCTATGTTATAGACGAATCAATCTACGTGTTATTAATACAATCTTTGGTAAGACCTTGGGTTGACTGAATCATACCCCGGCTGGGAATAAAAGAAACTGCTTTACACTACAAATTCACGTTGGTACTTTGCTTTAAATGGTCCACACGAGTGCAAGAATACTTCGTTCAACTTTGGCACATTTACATATGTAAATATTTCGATTTTAAAAAGTCTATAATTTATGTATTTGAGATCCGATTTGAATAATGTTTGGACTCAGTGACTAATATTTTGTACTCTACGTGTTTATATAAAAAAAAAAGAATAAAAAAATATTTTATTTTCTGATTTTGTCATTTTATGATTATTATGCGTGTTTTAAATATAATTCATTAAATTTTTAAAGATTTTTACAAAGAATATAGGTTAGATTTATGTCGTCCCTTTGTAAAATCTGTATACGAGCAAAATGCAGAAGGCTTGCAATAGCGATATGTAAGGAGATACTAGGAAAAATGAAGAAGAGTTCGCCACTCAAAACAATTACTACTTTTGAAGAAGCTATATAGCATGACGCCTCTATAGTCGATAGCTAAGTGAGACCTTACAAGTAGCGCTGCCTGAAGTAAACCTTATGCTAAGCCTGCAAAGAAGGGCAAAGGCAGAGAAGATATTTCATAGTTTTCTCCTCCTCCTCCTCCTCCTCCTCCTCTTCTTGACAACTTCTACAGAAAGAACTGAGCGATATGTCATAAAATATTTAATAAGAGATGCGACATTTAAGCATTTGTTGCATGTAGTTTGTACCCTGCTTTGTTCAATATAAACAGCTTTTTTACATTGACCATATATTTTGCGGGTTGACCGCTTTTTTTTTTGCTCTTTTCGTGTTCGCATATATAGCAAGAACCTTTTATTTCTGAACGCCCACGATCATCTTCATTTGAGAAAAATTTCTCTCCTACTTTCTTAAGGAACACCCATTATGCACTTCATTGCATTCTCGTTGGAAAATACAATATGATCTTTCGAATTTATGCTCTCTTCAAAATTATTGGTTTACACAATTGCTCCCCTAGTTATTGAAGAAAAAAACTGTGACCACCTATTTTGGTAGAAGAAAACTAATAAAACCCTCAGTAAAATATGATGGATTGCAAGTACCATATTATAGAAAAGAACAAGGAGCCATCGATTTATTTTGCATTTCGTTCAATATTGTCTCAGCCTATGGTTCATTACATCAACGTCTGTTTTTGTATCATTACTTGACAGTCTAAAAAGCAAGGCAACTGTCTAATTTATTTTTGGAAACATAAAAGCAAATGATCCTCTTTTCCCCGTAGCTGAATGACCCACTCGTTGTGCCGATGATTTGAACTTCGTGGGCAAATATGGTTTATTTTTCTTTTCATTATACCAACAATAGATAATTTAAAATATGTAAGTAAATACATCAATTTGTAAAAAAATTTACATTCCGCCCGGTATTTTTATTTTATTTTTCTAAGTCTTTAACTACTCTATCTCCTTTAATTGGCTTCTATTTTCGTTGTCCGTTTACTATTATTATATATAATATTGATATAAAAATTACTATAGTTAGATGATAAAAGTAATAAAAATATATAACAACCGTTTTTATTACCATATTATGTATATATTTACGTATGTAAATGGTGCCAGGATATGAAGAAAAAAATTAGTACCAGTGCTAGGGTTAAGTCAACACATCCACAAACTGTAGAAATTCGCTGTTTGTCTCAGGAGTGTGTGAATAAACATCAAAGAAAAGTGCTGTAACAAAGCACTGCTACCAGATTTTTTTGGAACTTTATTATCTGGTAGCATTGGCTTTGGTGGTTGCTAAGCAGAAATTTATTAGATTAAAGAAAGACTCTTACGATCCAGTTAAATATTAACAACAAAATTGCAAAATACAAGTAAGCACTTATGGCGGAGTGAATACGCCATTTCTATCCAACTGCCATGTTGAAAAGGTCAACGAACATCTATGCAACCTAAAAAATTTTATGTAATGAATTTTTTTCCTGTGTTAAAGATATGCTTAAACGGAGAATATTAATTTAAAGATACTCATTAGGGCGGGTCGATTTAAAAATCGCACAAATTACAAGGAAAATCGTATTCTAGGGATCAAAATAAGAAACTTTGCCGAAGGAACCATACTTCTAAAATGTATTTTGATGTCCCGACTTTTGAACCGAAGGGTCAAATTTTGAAAAATCTCACTTTGAACCATTTAGAGTGCCTCAATCGGGTCAAAATGATTGACCGACCTCCACTAAACATTTCAAAAAATCACCATTTTTGGCACTTTACAAGAAAAAATCTGCGAAATGGCTATGATTTTTTTTATTTTTGAAGTTTATTTTTCACTTAAGAAATTTATTTAGTCAGAATGAAATGAAAAAATGAATTTTACTTAGTAATAGAAAAGAAAATAAAAAAAAATTATTGACCCTTCGGGTCAAAAGTCGGAACATCAAAATACATTGTAGAGGTATGGTTCCTTCGGCAAAGTTTCTTATTTTGATCCCTAGAATACGATTTTCTTTGTAATTTGAGCGATTTTTTTGTCTCCATACAAATCGACCCGCCCTAACACTCATACTCGTATTTATACTATTATTTATTTACGAATTTTAAAGATCATTCAGTGATTTAGTCACATGCTACTTAAGCAATCAGAAAGAAGTGTCATCCAAGTACATATCAGTAACTTGTAACCGGGAGGGAATTAAATTTACCAACAAGAATTACAAAATAGCTAATGGCTGATCTTGGTTTTCAGATGCTAACTAAAATTGTTTTTTAAAATAATTAGCATTAAGAGCATTAAAAATTTATTGTTTCTTAGTAGAAAGAAAATACAACCTTCGATTCTGGTATAAAATTTTTATAACTAACTAACCACAGCATAAACGGCTTGTGTTCGATGTCAAGGTGCAACTGTACTGCGATAAACCATTATAAAAATATCTACACACACAGGCCAGCAAACCTTTCTAAAATAGATACTGTTGCAGCAAGTGCTGTTACAGCACTTGTACACACCTTTAACATTTCACATTCGTCTGCAAACATTTACTCAACAAAGTACACACACAAACACACATATATATATATATATATATATATATATATATATATATATATATAAATATATGTATAAATACATCGCTATAAACACGACCATATATCTACACAAAAGTAACTGCAAACTAGCTTTTATGATTTTAAAGACAAAAGGGAAAATGTGGAAAATGCCCCTCGTACTCTTACGTCCTTTAGCCTAAGCACTCGTCCATAAACTTTTATTACTATTATTATATCTGTTTTCATTTTTTTTTTGCTTTCTGCCTTTCTTTCCTTCCTGTTTTTTTTTTGTCTTTTGAAATGCTCTTCACGATTATGTATGTATGTGGGTTTAAAAGTTGATTTTTTATATTTTTTTTAACAACATTTTTATGCACATTTTTCTTTATTTAACATTTTTTTTATTTTTTGGTCTTTTATGTTTGGTACACAAATTTATTTCATTCAGAATATGCTTTATACTCGTTATCTTTTATATAAGATTGTATGCATGTGTTTGTTTTTATAAATTCGTTTCTATTCCTTTAAAAACTCTCATATAGAGCTAATGTAGGCTTATATGGGAGTGTGTGTGTGCTACATTTGTATTGCTTCCTATTTAGCTTTTCCTTTTCTGATTTAAATCTTTTAAAATCATGTTAACATACAATGACAGTCATGACGTAGCCACCTGTTAGTTTTCGAGCAACAGGAGGCCATTAACTGACACTGCTACTTCTAACAATGTGTTTCAGTGTTTTCGTTTTTCGTTCATTTCCTTAATAGTAAAATGTTTTACAATTTGGTCTCGCACGAATGGTGGAATTTTACTGAACGTGTTTTGTATATGTTAAAATAGTAACTCTAAAAAAGCTTTTGTAAAATCTTTTACGATTCAAGTGTGTGCGTGAGAGAAACAGAGACTGAGAGATAAACCAAAAGCTTGTACATATTATAAAATAATTCCTAGAGCATAAAGAAGAAAAAACATAGAATAAATGAGAGCAAGAGAGAAAGCAAAGTAGTATTAAAGGCGTAAATTATGAACAAAAAGTTTTTTAAGAAACAAATAATATAAAATAATTATTAGAATTTAAATTGAAATTGCACTTTGTTGGTTGACTGACAAACACTTTTTATCTATAGATATATTTTTACTGTTGTTATAGTCTACATAAATTGTGGGTTGGTATATCATTCACTACGTTGTTAAGAAGCGTAAACAAATTTTAGGTTGAGTATTAACGTGGTGTCGCTTCTAGTCATTTAACTAAAATTTATTACTTTCCAGGGAGATAATTTATTTTCAAGATTATACCCTTCCTGCTGCTTTGATGAACTTTAGATTTTTAGCAATGGAGATTAAGTTTTAGAGAGTTGTAAAATATGACTGATTATTTCTGGTATGTACTTTCTTGCGTTATTAAACAGCTGATTGAACAGCTGCCAAAGCTGAAACACAGAACTGAAGAGTACAAATTTCTCTTTAACACAACTCGTCTGGAAATTTTATTCAAAAACTACTCAAATTATTGAGTGTTTCTCATAAAAATTTTTGAGAAGAGTTGATCGATTGTGTTATAAAAACATCACTTAAATAAAGGGTGGTTAAATTTTAAGGGCTGATGTTTAATGTGAACCACACCTAAACGTCAAGTTTTTTTCTGCATTTCATTTGACATTTCTCAATTTCAGACTAACTCAATTTGAACCATGGAAAGATACACTATTGAGCAACGCGTTAAAGTTAATCAGGCTTATTATGAAAATGGGCGTTTAAATCATCTTCAGTGATGAGGCACATTTTCACCTCAGTGGATTCGTCAATAAGCACACTTGCCGCACTTGGGCCAATGATAATACAAGAGTGATTGTCGCAAAACCAGTGTACCCACAAAGAATGACTGTTTGGTGCGGTTAATGGGCTGGCGGAATCATCGGGCCGTGTTTTTTCCAAAATGAGGCTGGTCAGGCAGTTAGTGTGAATGGCGTTCACTATCGTGAGATGATACCGAACTTTTTATTGTCCGAATTGGAAGATATGGATGTGGAGGATATGTGGTTTCAACAGGACGGTGCCACTTGCCACATAACTAACGAAACAATGGCTCTTTTGTGCGACAAATTCAATGGCCGTTTTATCTTACGTGGTGGTGATGTCAATTGGCCGCCAAGATCATGTGATTTGACACCGTTGGACTTCTTTCTTTGGGGTTATTAGAAAGAAAAAGTGTACGTCGATAAGCCAACAACAATTCCAGAGCTAAAGGATAAGATATTTTGGCACATTACCGGTATAGAACCTCAATTATACCTCAGCGTCATCATTGATTAAGATTATTATCAAGAATGATAGAAGAGAAGATTGTGTAATCGTGGTGTTAAAAATTTTTTGTTCTGTTCATCTATATCATTACATAATTACAAATCAAAAAGGGAACCACAATATCGAAAACATAAGCGAAATATAAACAAATATATAATTTTATTTAAATTAAACGTTTTTTTTTATTATTAAAAAAAAAAAAGAAAATTAAAGAAGTCAGGTGTTAAACTAAGATCGCACTATAGCCACCATCTATCGATTTTCGGCCGATAATGCGGCACGACGAATGCAGAAATCATGCCAACAAAAAAATTAAAATTTTATTGTAAGCACCGATAATGTGACCGCTCTATTGCATAATTCCGGCCGAAATATTAATAAAAATACGTTAATTAAGAGCAGATCAATCAATATACTGTTTGGAAAAAATTTACAAAAAATAAGTTTTCGGTAAAAATTAATAAAATATATACATAAGCTATAGGGTCCGCCAAATAACTTTTTTTTTTTGAAAATGATATAAAAACATCGAATGTAGCTTCAGCTGTGTGGCACGTAGCGCCGTCCTGTTGAAACCAAATGTTGTCAATATACTCCTCTTCAATTTTTGTGAACAAAAATTCGTTCAACATTTCCCGATAACGATCGCCATTGTCTAACGGCCACTCCTTGCTCATTTTCGAAGAAAAATGGCCCAATGGACCAAAATCCGCAACAAACAGTGACTCGTTTTGGGTGCGTCGGCTTTTCAATGTATGCGTGCGGGTTTTCTGTGCCCCAAATGCGACAATTTTGCTTGTTTACATACCGGCCAAGTTAAAAATGAGCTTCATTTGAAAAAAATTTTTTTTTGGCAAAATCGGCATCTTCTGTAAGTCGATCGCAGGCCCACTTAGCGAAGCGAAAACACAACCATATTCTTTCAGCGGAAGGATAAAACTAATTATCTGTCAAATTAGACATGAGCTAAGTGTTACCATTCACGAAATAAGCACTAGTTGAAAAAAAACGTTCGATGGCGGACCCTTTATATTCTATTCTTTTTTGTAATTCTGACGTATTTCTATCAGCTAGATCATCTTGCTCAAGTGTCTAAGTAAAATGAAATATTTTTGCATTAAATTGGTAAGAGAGAATTTTCGCAGAACTTACTTCAAAATGGGAAATGAATTTTTCTTGAACTTCAGTTTTAGTAAGTTTTCAAGATTTCTGGTTTTTGGCTTTTAAAACTGACGAAAGAAACATATATGGCAATTAAAGAAATGCTGATGACTTTTTGCATTCTGTAATTAAAATTGGAAGAATGAAATGAAAAAGAGTATTCGCACTCCATTAATTAATTTTGTACACATTAAAATAAGAGTAAAATATAAATTCAAAGAAATATACCTTCACTTAAGATATCATAATTTTTATACAATTTTTGAACCGTTCAATCTTTTATCAGGTTGAACTTTTGAAATACTTACTTTTTCATAAAATGTGTCCCAAGTTTTAATTCCTGAAATGCTTGGGTACATTGATAAAACATCTGATTTTAACAAATTAAAAATGAAGTTATAACTTGTGCTGAATATTGGAAATTATTTTATAAAATCGTAAGTTGATGTCGATGTTGACTTCAACAATTTTGCCTTTCTTGTAAGCAATTACACCATTTCACAAAAAATTCTTCAGTAGGTGTAGAGTTAAACTGTACCTACAATATATCATCTGAAATCTCTATAAATACAGGGTGGGCCAAAAGAAACCAAGGGGTGTAAAAGTTTAATAACTTTTTTGTTTATTAATTTTTTTTTATTTTTTCTTTCAGATTATATAGACAACACTTGGAGAATTTATAATGGAGAGGTTCACAACTGAACAGAGAACCAGAACAATAGAATTTTATTATTTAGAGTTGGCCAGAAATGAAATCAACTTTATTGAAAATTTGATTATGAGTGATGAAGCTCATTTTCATTTGAATGGCTTTGTTAACAAGCAGAACTGTAGGTTCTGGGGTTCTCAAAATCCAAGAGCCATTCATCAACGCCAATTGCACCCCATCAGGTGTACAGTATGGTGTGGGATCACATCTGAAAATGTCATTGGGCCCTACTTCTTCGAGAATGAAGATGGAATTGCTGTAATGGAGAGCGGTATCGTTTTATGATAGAAAATTTTTTACGTCCTGCTCTTGAAAACAGACCTGGTATGTGGTTTCAGCAGGACGGAGCCACTGCCCATACTGCCCGAGACACAATGGCACTTTTAAGTCAAATTTTTGGAGAGCGAATAATTTCTCGAAATTCGGAAATTATTTGGCCAGCGCGATCGCCAGATTTGACAGCACCCGACTATTTTTTTTGGGGTTTTTTGAAGGAGCGAGTGTATGTGAACAAGCCAGAGACAATCCTTGAACTTAAGGCAAACATTGTTGCAGAAATTCAAAAGATGTTATGGAAAATGCTCTAAAAAGAGCCCATCAGTGCGAAGCTGAAAACGGTGGTCATTTAAGAGACATCATTTTTCATACTTAGTGTAAAAAAATTTCCATTTTGTATATTATATAATCTGAAAGAAAAAATAAAAAAAAGTTAATAAACAAAAAAGTTATTAAACTTTTACACCCCTTGGTTTCTTTTGGCCCACCCTGTATATACATGTGCACATGTGTATTTTAGTAATTGTATATTCTTAAATTTGTCTTCATACATTTCTCACCTGGAGCAGAAAAAAATTTAATAAAATGTATCTAAGCTTCATTAAATATACACGTACTATCTCTATTAACTTTCTTCTTTGTATATCACATTCAATAACAACACCATTTTTTAAAACTGAAACAAACATAAAAAATATTTGCACTAAATTTGTTTCCTATGCTAAAATTAATTCTCACTGCATCTTCATATATCACAATAAAATTACAATGTAGTGATCTCTTACTTGATTTTTGTTAATTTTTTTTTTTAATTATATAACAATTTTGAAATTTGTAATGTTTTAAAAATATTAATTTTTTCACAAATGACAGAAAATTCATTTGTGTTCAAAATAAATTTTCGTTATTTAGTACTAATAATTAATAATTAAATATGACAAGTTATTATGCGGTTGACAATCCCAATCAAGATTTTCGAATTTACTTTCTTTTATTGTAATAGAATTAATACTATACAATTGTTTAATAATTGGTTATATTAAATTTACAATATATTTTTATTTTAAAATATTTTTGACAAAAAGGAATTTATTATTAGAAATAGCAATTTTCAGTACGGTACCCTAATATATCAAATTTGAATTAGTAGTGTCTAACAATTTTTCAAATTAGTTATTATAAAGGAAACCAATAACTATAAATTTTTTATTGGAATTATAAACAAATGATAGCAGCTATATGGAAATATGAAGTTTATAATTAATTTTTCGTCAATATAATCATTTTCCAAACAATATTTTTTCTGTGTGCAGGGTGAAGTATTCAATATCCTTTAAAGTGTCTTGGGCAACCACCTGAAAACTCCCCAAAACAATTTATGTCTGTTGGGTTATATCTTGCAAATTTCACATGAGCTTACATTTTTTTTCAATGAACTCCATTAAATTTTCACTGCACCATACGTAAAAAGAATTCAAGTCAACTTGAAGACACTTTTTGTCAGGTGAAATGAAGATTTTTATTATCTGTGGCAAGTTGTTATTAAATAAGGAAACTAATAGAGGACCCAAGTGACTACCTTGTGGAACCCCAGATAGCGCATGAATACTTTTTGTTAATATATTCTCTTCACTATGTCTATAACTGATGTATTTCTATCATAACAGGAGATATGAATTTAACATTTAGCATGATAAAAATTCATCAGGTATAGATATTGAGTAAAGCAAACATTCTGTGTTCTATTTGATAAAATACTTTCAATGATATAATGAAACTATTTCCTTAAATTAATGAATATATCATTAGTCTAATGAAACGTCTTATTGGGTGCAAAATAATGAATTTTTCATTGGGTAAATGATAAAATTCGAAAGAAACATACATACATATATGAAAAAAAATTCCCTCAGTGTATTAAAATTTTTTTAATATGTGACATTTTTTACACCATCTTTTTTTTTTTTTAATATGAGGAGAATAGCGACTCATAATTTCTTTTAATTTAATAAAATAGTTCAAGTTCGGTTTAAAATTTTTTAAAAAGAAAAAATAATAGAAAGAAAGCTTTCTAAGGCAAAAAACTATTTATAAGGCTGATGTAACAACTTCAATCAACAAACTTTGTAAAACAGATTTAAAATGAAAAATTCTGATTATGTCAGGCTAAAGTAGAACGATATCCAACCCAAATTACCGGTGGAAACTTCAAATGAAAATTAATTATATTTATGCCTTGTAACAATTATTAAAATAAATTTTTATTTACTTTATAACGAATAAATGTTCTTTATATTTACACAAAAGTCTCGCTACTTGTTTGAATAGGGGTTTTGTAAACTTGAAACATTTGAACTGCCTTCTCAGCCCGCATAACTTTTGCATAAACATTTTAATATAAATACGAAATAAAGTGTTTTAAAAATTTAATTAATCACAATAAAAAAAGTTTAATTAAAGAACATGTTCAGTTTTAACAATTTGTTTACTGTGGCACTACAATTGCTTTTTGCTTTACAGTTAAGCTTGAGTCTAACGGCGCTTCAGATTAATCCCTACGAACAAGTTTTTAAAATGTTGCTGAGGGAGCCACCCATAATTGAAAATACTAAAATTAGAGACAATGATGTGATTAAAGAACAGTGGCTGGAACAGCCAGTAGATCATTTTGATTTAAATAATAGTGAAAAGTGGATGATGGTAAGTAATTAAAAATTTGTGATTTGCAATTTTCAAAGCAGAAGAAAAATTAAGAGGATTTAATTATTTTTGAATTTTTAATAGCGTTACTTTGTTAACGACAACTATTATCGGCCGCGGGCTCCTATATTTGTGTTTGTAGGTGGTGAGTGGGAGATTTTTCCTCAAATGCTGCAGACAGGCCATTTTCATGATATGGCTCAGCAGCAGGAGGCCTTAATGTTTTACACTGAACATCGTTTTTATGGCAAGAGTTGGCCAAAAGAGTGAGTTTTTTTTTTAAATATTTTCTCTTTGTACAAAAAAGAAAATATTTTTTTTAATGTAACACTTTCTAACGTGTTATTTTTAAAGTTTTTCTTCTAAAAGCTTTATATTTTAACTTTTTACTTTGTCATATATTTTAGGTCTGCTTCATCGGCAAATTTGAAATTTCTCAATGTTCGACAAGCATTGGAGGACCTCAAATGCTTTTTAATGGTTAAAAAATCTTCTACAGAAATTTTACAAAATACGAAAATTGTTTTAGTTGGTGGTTCATATTCAGGCAGCATAGTGGCCTGGTTTATGAAATTATACCCAGAATTAGCCACTGTAGCCTGGGCGTCTAGTGCACCTTTAATGGCAAAAATTGATTTTACAGGTAAGACTTAAAAAATGGCAAATTTGACAGAGCTTTCTTTGGAAAAGAGCTTTCAATCTCATTTGTAAGCTTTTTTAAGCCTCCCAGTACCACCTCACAGTCTGGGGTCACAGGTCCGATTCCTGTCTAACCCTATTTATTTGTCTGTACAAAAGTTTCGCAGTACATATAGCCTAATAAAAAAACTATAATAAAAGCTTTTCAAAAGCTTTTGTAACATTTTATATTATAATTGAATTGAAAAAGTCACAGCTTAAAAAACTGCATAGATAAAAGTTTTTTTAAGACTTTTTGAAGACAACAAAACGCTTTTTAAAAGCGATTTTTTTAACTTTTAAAAATTTACTTTGAAGAAAGAAGCGTTTATGTACGAATTGAATTTAAGCATAACACTTGTACCACTTCTTTTAACACTAGTCTTTACTTTTTTTAATTTCATAGAATACATGACTTTAACTATGACATCCATATATCACAAAGGTGGTTTCACTTGCGGTCTAAAGCTGGAGAAAGCTTTCAATGGCTTAAGTAAGTTGGTGCAACAAAATAATATTAATAGTCTATTGCAACGCTTGAAAGTATGCCAATCCTTTGATAACGCAAATCCTCTTAATCGTCAGGCTTTTTTTAATGGTTTAGGAAATTATTTTGCCAGCTTAGTGCAAAGTTACAGGTAAATTTTGATATATTTTATCAATAAAAATAAACAATTATAAAAAATCTTTTTTAATTTTTCTAATTCCTAGTGACCTTATACCACAATTTTGTACTAATTTCGTTAATTTGGATAAAAATTCTACCGAAGCTTTAATCAAATATTTAGCAGAATTATTTTTAGTATCAGTCAAGGCTAAGGTAAGAGAAGAAGAGCCTTATTGCTTAGATTTTTCTTACGAAGGCATGAAGTCAATATTTGAGAATGAAGCTGAATTGAAAACAGGCAGTGAGTGTTTTTTTTTCTTCTTTCTTCGTTCATTTTGTTTTGTATTTACTTAAGAACAAGAAATTTCATAACTTTTTGATGTTTGTTTTAGCTCGTCCTTGGTTTTATCAAACCTGTCATGAATTTGGTTGGTTTACCACCACCACCACCAACACTATTTTCAACAACTTAGCAGAATCCAAAAGTAATGTGGCAAATTTATCAAAATCTTTAGTATTTGGTGGGCTAGTTCCTTTGTCTTATTTTCAGCAATTGTGTCAGGATGTTTTTAAAAATACTAACGAAAATAACAACAATAACTCAGTTGAAAATTTGGGTCATGGCAATGAATCTCCTCTAACATTACAACAACTGCATGACAGAGCTCTAACGATTAATAAGCTTTTTGGTGGCTTTTCTAATGTTTCCCAGCGTGTTATTTTTACACACGGTTTATTAGATCCCTGGCGTGCTGTTGGCTTACAAAAGGGCCAAAATGTTTTACTTATTAAAGGTTTGTGTATGTGTGTGTGTGTGTAAATGTTTTATAAACTAATTGTTATACTCTTTGCAATCCAAAAGTATCCTTTAGTTGTTTCATCAGCTTATTTGTCCATAATTTATTTTATTCATTTTTTCTTTTTCCATTTCTTCTGGTCTTGATATCCTTTTTGTCCAGACTATAGCCATGTAGGGGATATGGGATCTATTATTTTTAGCGATACCGTGGAAATGAATATAATCAAATTGAAGGTGGCTGCTTTTATAAACAAACATTTAAGGCATCATTAGCTTTAATTAATCTAAAACAAATAAAATCACTTTCTTTTAAGATGAATGAAGTATGTTACTGTGCTTGCGTATTTTTTGTTTTGTAAATCGTCTTGTAAATAAAAATTTTATTTCGTTAATTTGAATCATGGTCTAAAAAAACCAACTGAATCATACATGATTAAAGCTCGTTTTGTCAAAAATTACAAGATATCACTGTGTTCAAGAGAGATTAAAAGAGGAAACAAATTTTTTGTTTCACTCTAACACACTTCTTGATATCAACCACCGGAAATAGTTTTTGACAGGAGGAGCCTCAAAAGGGCTTTTTTTAATGTTACCTTGTTTTATTGTACCATGATTTGAATTTTTATTTTAATTTTAATGCATTTAAAATTTGTTTATGTTTGTCTGACAAAATATATTTTCAAATGTAATGTCCCAACAAGAACGCAAGATTTAAATTTTAAATAAATGACTGATGCAGAAATTGAATTGTTTCTCTGGCTGTATGACATGTGGCGCCGTCTTGTTGAAACCACAAGCCCTCCACATTCATTTCTTCAATTCTAGGCAAGAAAAAAACTGGTTATCATTTCACGATACTGAACACCATTGACTGTTTGCGCTTGACCTGCCTCATTTTCATAAAAAAAAGGTCCAATGATTCCTCCAGCCCAAAAACCACACCACACAGTGACACGTTGAGGATGCATTTGCTTCTCGTGAATCACTCGAGGATTTTCCTCACCCCAAATGCGACAATGCTGACTATTGACGAAATCATCAAGATGGAAATGGGCCTCGTCACTGAAGATGATTTTATTGGCAAAATCAGCATTTTCATTAACGAACTCCCTTCGCTGTCCATGGTCATTTTTTTACTAACCTCGTATCTTCTAAATACTAGCGAACAATAATAATTGTTCAAATGTCAAACAATGACAATTCGAATGGCGCCAAATTTAAATCTTGCGTTCTTGTCCGGACACTCTTTACAATTAAAATTTTTAAAGTTAAATATTCGATTACATTCTTTTTTAGTAAACCATTTTTTGATGATAATAATTAACAAAAAAAAGAATTTTTTAATTGAGTGTTTTATTTTTTTGCCATTATCTCACACATGTATTTTATTGTGCTTTTTGAGCTGAATTTCCTAATTAAAATTTGAGTTACTGCTAAAGATTTTGTTACTTTGAAAATAATTTTTCTCTTACAACTTATTTTTTTAGCATATTTTGTTGCTGTTGTATCTGCTGCTTTGTTGTTATTGCTATTGTCATTGTCATCATTCTTGTTGCTGTTAAAGAATTTTACCTGCAACAATTTTTTTCCTTCACTTGATATCAAATATTTTTAATATAATTTATTGTTGCCGTTATTTGAAGGCAGAAGAATTTTCTTTGATTATTTTTCTCTTTCTTTTTTATTTTGCAAAAGCTTAAAAACTCACACAGATATTTTTAGAATTTACGTAAAAATTGAGTTAGAGAAAATAAAATATCATCTTTCTTTCAAGAAATATGTTAGTGCGGGTATAAGAATGTCACTGAAAATGTGAATAAGAATTTTCATTTCTGACAATTTTTCTTTAGCTCATGTGAATATTTTAACATTGAAAATATATTTCCATTCATGTATAAAATAAATTAATTTTTATGGGGAAAATTAAAAATAAATTGTTATTTAATTGTGATGTACGACTAAGTACTCATCTGGTTTAGATTTTTTAAGTTATGTTTTGATTTTATTTTAATATTTAAATCTAGGTTAGGTTGCTCGGTTGGGTTGCAATAAGAAAAACAGAAGGGGGCTCACTTGGGGCCCCTCATGCGATCTCTTTGCGATATCGATAGAAAAATGTCAAAAAATCGGAGGTAGGAGAATAAAGAGTAAGGAAAGAGCAAGAGAAAAAAAAATAGGGTCCGTCACCTAAACCAATTAGAGCATGCCTATCTCAACAGTCAACAATGCAATAAGGCACTGCAGGTAGCCCCACCCTGATATATATCAAGCAAAAGCAAATTAGGTTTTCTGCCTCTCGACAACTGTCAAATCTATTCTTCTACCATGATTGTTAAAATTGAAGTATCTTTTTATACCATTCGCTGTAATTAAGAAGGATAAATATTAGTTTGTGATTCCGTTTGTAATTTCTACACCTTTTATGGGATCCTAATACATAGCGGAGTCGATTTAGCGATGTCCGCTTGTTTGTCTGTCCTTCAAGTCGTTGAAATTAACTTTTTGAAGTCCCTAGGCAACATACAGAAAAGTATAGCATACCAATCTGTCAGTTGTTTCAGTTTTTCAGTTGTTATTGAAATTCAGATCGTTCAATAATTGGCGGAGCTATGAATTCAAAGGAGTCTCGGATTGTAGTTAGAAACAGTAGATCTTAAAGGTCGTGGTGCGATCGTAGCTCATAATGATAATGCTAATAATAAAATTAAATTTTTTATAATTTTTCTTAGTGGGTTTTTTTGTCTAAACTACAAAACACATAAAAAAATGTGGTGTGCAGTTTTATAAGAAATAACACTCATAATATCTGCGCAAAAGATGAAAGCAATTGACCTTCAAATGGCCAAAAAATATCAAAAATACAACCGATATTTCAGATTTTCATTAATTTTTGTTTTGTATTTTATGGAAATTTTTAAGCCGTACATGTGCGTAATGTTTGTTCACATAAACGCGCAATCTACAAAAGTGTGTATGGATGTGTGTCTTTTAAATACCTTGAATGTATTTATTAGCATTACGCATACAGCCATCTTAATGTAAGAGAATTATTTTTATTTTAGCTTTTAATTAGAAGTTCTTTATTGATAATAAATATATATTTATTTATTTATTTAATCATTGGAATAAATTCTAAGATTAAATGTAAATGAGGAGCGCTAGCTGCATAAGCTATCGGCTCAAATAAATATTTAATTAAAAATGTTTGGCTTAAAAAATGCCCGAAAATGTTTGCAAAATTAAATTAAATTAAATTTATTTTGCACTCTTATTGAATATCTTTCTTAGAATTTCTTTTTATTTTAATTTAAAAAATAAATGCCTGCAGAATTTTGTCTTAGAACTCCTTAACTTTAGTTTCTTGAACTAAAATTAATTGTTTATTTTAGGATTAATAAAAATAAAAAAATTGGTATTATTATTTCTTTTTATTTGTTAGTTTTATTTGACCTTTTTCTTTTAAATAATATGACTTGAGGTCTTATTTTTAAAAAATTTAAAAATAAATTTAATTTATAATAGATTTTTTTAAAAATAAGACCTCAAGCTTAATAAAATAGTCATACTATTATTTCTTTTTTTTATTTGTTTGAACCTTTTTTATTGAAACTGCTAGTTTATTAAACTCGAGGGCGTTTTATAAAAATTTATTTTTAAATGGATATTTCGCTTCAATAATAAATAAATTAATTTTTATAATACGACCTCAAGCTTTAGTCGTTTCAATTATATAATTTTTTGTATTTTTTATATTTAAGAAGAATGTGGTATATGAAAAAATTGAATATTAGGCTAACATAGTGTCGAATTTAACTTGTCGTTGCTGACACAATGTTCTCAACTGGATCTTGCAGAGCCCAAGAAAATTCTTGCTGCAATTTCTACCCAGTCTAAGCTAGATCATCGTACAGCCCTTTGGACTGTGCATTACGTAAATGTGCATTTCGAGAGAATGTCGAAAACCCCTTCATCCTATTTAAATATGTATGGCATTCTCGAACTGCCAGTATAAATTTCTGCCACATATCCCATAGTCCCACCGCCGTTTTGTTGTTTTTCTAATTGCCATCAATTCAGCTTGTAGTACTTTGTATTAATCGGGAAATCTGAAGGATATACTAATCCCAGCTCCTCAATAAAGAAGACGTCTAAATCCTCTCTTAGAAAATAAGATAATATCGATTGGACTATTTCATAAGATATCGTGAATCTGAAATCCCTCTAAAGTTAAGGTCGTGTAGTGACGTTGTCAAAGAAATAGAAAATTTAGCTCTAAGTACCAATAATGTCCTAATATCCCCATTCACGCACCGCATGTAATCGGACAGATGTAACTAATTTAAAATCTCAGAATTTAAATAAAATTTGACGGATTGACACTTGGATTCACTGACTTACTACCAGCGTTGCCATTTTAGCCTTTTTAAAGTTAGATTTACCTTTTTATTTCTTGAATTTAGCCTCGAAATTTATGAATTGGCTGCTAGCTTTAGACATCATTTACGTATGACACAGTTTTGAAGCCCAGGAAAGAAATTTTTCTGACCGATCTGGTCAACTCAGTCATGCCTAGCAGAGGATTCAATAATCCTTCTCGGTCGGAATATCCAGATATTTCAATCCAAGTCCAATTTATTTTTACCGTCATTATTTAAAAGAAATATAATACAAATATTAGATACTAGAAGTACTGAGCGTACTCAATCTGCAATATAACAAATGATTTGTTTTAAAAACAATTAAATTAATATATAATAAATAAAATTAATTTATGAAATTAAAGCGGTTTTAAAACTACACGCAAATAAAAAATATGGTTGAATAACCGCAAATATACTTTGTTTTCTGCAAAAATATTATTGTTAATTTGAACAATCTAAACATTATTATGGCTACAATAAACATGTTTCTAGTTATTTTTAACCATACTATGTTTACCGTTATATACCACATATGATTGAACTTATCCGAGAATATTTTTTATAATAAACATGTTATGATTACCATAAACATAATGAGCCATAATCATAGTCCGTATCTTTTCAAAATTCTTTTAAAATCTTCATATAATTCTTATGAACAAAAGTCAGCTCTTAATAAAAGCCTACTTTTTCGTAATTATAGCCCAATATGTGTATTTAAATCAGAAAAATATGGTTGAAAATGAATTGTTTTCCGTTTTGTCTCTTTCGCAATCATATAAATAAAGTAAATATAAAACAAAAACTTAATCCTTAAAATTCAATTTAGCTATGGCTGAAGTGGTTGGTTGAGTGAACTAATTGCAATCAAGGTAGAGTCGAATAAGATTAGAAAAAAATTTAAGCCCGTTGTTTAAGCCAATGAAATAGAAGAATTTTATTTATATAAAAAATTATATGAAAAATTAAAAGTTTTTGAACATGACCGGGATTGAACCTGAAAATCTGCACTTGAAAAGCATAATGTTTTATTTTTGCCTCAACCATATTTTTTCTTTGCGTGAACTAGCTTTTTGGGTTAGTTTTATTAAAAATACTAAATGACTAATAATCACGTTAAAATCGGTTTAAAATTTTTTTTTTGAATAAAAAAATTCTTAGAACTTAAATAAAACTTTTAGTAAAATCATATAATGCGTCTTTCATTAAGTACACAAAAAATTTTTGATTTATTTCTTTAAGGTTTTTTTTAAACAAAAAAAGAACAAATTAAAATAACTTCATGCAGAGTATAATGGAGTAGAAAATAATTGCTATAAATGTCCTTGACTATTTATTCTTGTGTCTTTTATTTTATACGTTTTAGTTTTCTAAAAAAATAAGATTTTATTGTCAGTATTCGTCTTTTCTTTTATCTCTTTTTACATAAATTGATGTTGAAGGTGGAAATTGTTAAAAATGTTCTTCATATTTCAACACAAATTTAACAAGATTTAGTTTATTTTAAAGAAATTGGCTAAATAAGAATAATAACAATACACTGACTCAGTAAACTGCAGAAACCAACACGCTTACACAAACAGCAACAAACAAATAAGTAAATACTGACGTTTAAGGTTGAGAAAAACAAATTTAAATTTAAATAAGAAAATTTTAAAAATAAACAGTCGAAAAAGTTTTCCTTAAAAAAAGTCGAATGTTAACAACTTTTATATATAATTTATTATTTATGATTTTTTATTTGAAGAAAAATTTTTTAAAGGGTTTTTTAAAATCTAAAAGGATATGAGAAAGTGTGTACGTTTGAGGGCATGATTGCACAAGTGAGTTGTTGTGTAGGAATGTGTTAGAATGAAACCTTTTTCAAAAATTTATGACATACATGTGTATTGAGGTGAATGAAGAAAAAGCAAAGCAAGGTAAAAAAATAAGAGAATGAAAATGAGGAAGAGGTGTACTCTTCTAGTGAGTTTTCGTTTGGGAAAAATCAGACGTAACTTCATATTATTTTAATAAAAGATGTCAGGTATGGTTGCACATATTTTCTGAAGAAAATGTAATAGAGACGCACGCGCTAGCTTCAAAAGCTGGTATGAGAGGATCTGAAAGAATTCGCGACCAAAAATCGGAAAATAAATCCTTTATAGAATGACGAGCTGCTAATAACTCATCATAGCCAGTCAAATTAATCTTTTATGAAGAACAAAAAGTGTTTCTTAATTTGGGCTGAACTGGATACATCAGCACTAGTAACTGAAGATTGTAAGTTACTTTTCATTTCGTTTGTGCGTATTTTAACGTGAAACCAAGTTCAGTCAGCTTTCTTTCAAAAATAAAATTTTTCATAATAACTTTGTGGCTGTAAAAATTGGGTTTATATTTATTTTGTTTTCTTTCCATTTTAATTTTATTTATAGCTTATTTTCAAATTAAAATTAGAATTCAATTATTTTTAATTGAAAAGGAAATAAAATTAAATAAACTAAACAAACATTCTTGCAACACACCACGATTGAAATAACGGGTGGGGCAAAAGTCCCACCACTACCACTTTTGATTGCCTATAACTTTGCTCAAAGAAAAGATAAGCAAGTTTGGTTTTCATAAAAAGTTTACATTTCCTCCTCAAAGTGTGGCTTAGGGATTGTGGGACGATATATTAATCAATTAAGGAGATAGAGTCGAAATAAATGTATAAGTAACACTTTTTGGCTTCTAAAGCTGCAGTTTTTTTTTTTTTTTTAAATAAGCGGTTTTTCCAAATCGCCATAGATTTAGAAACACATATTTTTATGTTTTCAATTAATATAATTTCTGTAAAAAAATTTTTTTTCTTACCATTTTTGCGCACGTGAAATCTTTAAAATTTTGAAGAAAAGCTTGAACTATCAAGGAGTTTAATATAGAACTAGAGTAAATTATAAGTTATTCTCTTCGTTTATTGAGGAGACTTTCGCGAGGTACAAATTACTTTGAAAAACTCTAGAAAATATTTAATACGCGTGTATGTTTGCCAAGCGTTTCCTTTAATTGTAAATTATTTAGTTAATTTATACTAAAAAAAATACACCCTTCAGAATTATCTGTTGATTGGATACGTAACTTAAAATTTTCTCATGAGAATAAGGTTACTTGGCACGTTTTGACATAGAAAAGGTATACATTTTTTAATTTTTATTAATATTTCAATTTTCGTTAAAATAAGATAAAATTTTGAATTTCAACCAAACAGACGTTTAGCGGTTTTGAAACTTTATTTAAGAAATATGACTGTGACAAACAATAATTAAAATATTCAGCGAAATAATCGTACTAAAAAAGGTAAACTCAGTGCAACAACAGGATACTATATTTAATTATTTATTACTCAAATGAACTGTAATTTAGCATTTAAAAAAAATTAAAAATTCCCTTACAAAAACTTTGTTATTAGGAAAATCTAGCTTAGGTGACTTAAAGTGAAAAAAAAAATATTAATGAAATACTTTAATTGTTGCATTAATTTAAAAAAATCATTTAAAAATTTTATCGATAATTTAACGCATTAAAATTAAAAACATGCATTATTTTCCACTATATTTTCATGGAAAATTTTAAAAAATTGCTTACTTACTTGAATAAGTACTTAATAAATTAAATTAAATTAAATTAATCAAATTTTTTTTAACCTTTATGATTCCAAATTATTTAATATAGTGTTACTTAAAGCATTTTATTTAAAACAAATTTTCCAACATATTAGGCTCTTCAAATAATAAATTTATGAATTTATTGCAAAGAACGCAAAGTTTCATTGTGATAATTAAAATTAGCAGTTTTAAGAACCGAATTCAGACAAACAACTTAACATATTGTCAAGGCTCTATGTTAAATATTATAAAATAGTGAAAGAGCTTTGGTTATAAGATTTGTGTTTGGAAGTTTTTACGAAGTATTTAGAAAATAGGAAACAGTTCACTCAAGAATGTAGAAGCTTGATGTCACCAGTTATATTATTTGTATGCCAAGGTATTGTCCTTGGCCATATGTGAACGATGTCATGAATGAAAATCCTTTTTTGTATACAGATAACATATATTTTTCTACAGATATCAAGATTTGAAGGTTTTAAGAATTCAAATTGAATATGATGCTGCTATACTTTCTGAATTGTCGCGGCTCAACCTTCTAGTTTTAAGTTCAGCTATAACTAAAGTTGTAAGATTTGGACCCTATATTTTGAGACGTGGTGAAGAATTCATAGTTAACATTGATGGTACTGCAATAGCTGTAAAGTATTTGGGTATTGAATTGAGTCATAATTTGTTGTGGGAAGAACAAATTAACTCTTTAAAAGCAAAAATATCATCTGGAATTGGTATGCTTTACAAGTTTAAGAATAAACTGAGATGTGATGCCAAGTTGTTAATTAAAAAATCCTTGATACATCCTTATTTGACATACCTTATCCTCATATACGTTTGTAAAATAAATAGATCTCTTCAATCTGCTCAAAATAAAGCACTTAAAATAGTGTTTAATTTACCAATAAGACATTCAATGTTATTTTTTTTTAAATTCTATGCAACATATATTTTACCTATCCGAGGGTTTATAAGCAGCAGATATTCTTTTATACTTTTTAAAATAATAAGAGAGAATTCACATCATGGACTGCAATTTGTACAAAATAGAAATATTACTGGGCGAGTAACCAGGCAAGCTTCGAATTTAAGCTTAGTCAGATACCGTTTAGAATTGACAAAGCAGAGAATAGCATACGCTGGGCCACAAGAATATAACACATTGCCATCAAATTTGCACAATATTGAAATGATTTGTGTTTTTAAAATCCATGGTACAGTTTAGATTAGGTTACACAGGTTGCCCAAATAAGAAAAACAAAAGCTGGGCTCATTTGGGTCCTCTGACGTGATTCCTTTGTGATACCTGTATAGAAGAAAGTGAAGAAGGATAGCACTAGAAATAGAAAAGTGAAAGAAAAGAAAATAAATAAGAAGACAGATAGAGAATGTGGGTCCGTCACTTAAACCAATTGCTACTTCTAACGAAGCCCTTATATTCCACAGCGCAGTGAGACCGTGCAGGCGGCGGCCTCCGAAGTGAACCATGCGCTACTTCTCCAAGGCTGGACACCTGCAAAGAAGGTGTTCTACAATCTCCTCTTCCTCCTCGTCTCGACAACTTCTACAGTAGTCGTTAAATGGCAAACCTATTCTCCTAGCGTGGTTGCAAAAAATTTAAGTGGCCCGTTACTATAGCCACCACATTTCTCAACTGGGGTCTTTGAAGTCCCAAATATAATATACCTTTTATTAAATCTAAAATCTTTATAAATGTACATACATATATAAATATATATTATATGTGACAGCGCATGGAGAAAGGGACCTAAGGGTAAAAAAAATCAATTTTCACTTTTTTTTTTTGATGTGGACAACATCTGAGCATCGAATAAGACCAATCCCATGCCCCAAAAGTGTTCCCCAGAGATATGCGCGTTTTATGAAAGTGATGGTACACCAAAGATACACGTATTTAAATCTTTAAAATGGCTTTCCTGAACAAAACTGGTTTTTACCCTTAGGTCCATTTCTATTTTGCGCGTCACATATAGCTTTTTTTATTTTTTATTAGTGGTATAACATGTTGCCTTTAGCCTCTTTAAATCTAGGCGCTGAGGAGAAAATAAAGCTGAATAAAATTGGCTTCCAGCAAAGAAACTATTAATAATATTTGCTATAGAACAAGGGCAAATATTATTAATGGGGTTTATTGAGCGAGAGAAGAAAGATGGGGTTTAGAACCTCAGAGATAAGGTTGGGAATTAATTGGTTAATACTTACAGGGGTTCAATTGAACTAGGGATCGTTAAGGATAAGTGTGGTTGTAGCCAATCTTATTCCCCAGGTAACCCAATAATTTTCCTCCGTTTCCCAATATGGCAGATTATTCAATTAAGGTTGATTTTAATGTGAGTTACAAATAAATATATTTCCTTTATTACGCACTGCATATTGACATGTAGTTTACAAATATTTCCAGTTGCATGCTTATAAAGTAATGATTTCATAACAAAGTTTAATAAATTTAAGAAAACCAATTTTTGATGTTTTGCCCAAAGCAACTTTGGACAAAAACTATCTTGTAATTTACTGATAAAATAATAAAATTGAAAACGTTAGGATTTAACATTTTTAAATCTTCCTACAGCTTGGTGGGAGATGATGCCAGCTGTAAGACGATCTTAATTATAATGGGCTCGCGGGTATGGAGTAATTATAATTAAGTAGGGGTTATGGGAAAAAAGGGGAGAGATATAACCACAGGGATTAGTTTCTTGTAGGAATTAGGAAATTAGTAACTAGGGATACTTAAATAATTGTTACCAATAAGTGAAATAAGGAGGTAAGTAGGTTAAAGTATAATTTACAATTTATTTAGATTTTGATATTCCAGACGATGAATTAGTTAATCCATTTTGATATTTACACAATTTAAGAAAATAGCAGGTAAGTATGTAGTCTTGAATTATATAAATTCATATTAGAAAACTAAGTTTAGCAGGTATGTAAAATAGGTTTTCATTTTCATTTCAGTTTCAAATATTATAAACAAAATGTATAAGTTTATTTATGTTATTTTATCTTTAATAATTTTATTAAGATTTCAATCATTTTATTTTATATGGTTTTAACAGATTAATCACAACAGAATTTAAAAGTATATGATGTTTTTATGTTTAGAAGAAAACTTTATTTTAATATTTAAATTAAGAAGTGTACGAGTATGTGTGGATGTGAAGTGACCTCGATGATGTTTAATTGTCAACTCATTTTTACAGCGTTGTGTGTAACTTTCTTTTGTTACTTACAATTTTATAAGCGACAAAACTTGATTTCCAGTATAACCCAACTGGCAATTTTCTGAAAATTGGAAATTTTGTCCAATTTAGATTGGACAAAAATTAAAAAAAAATCTATTAACGAATTAGATTCTGACCAACCAAAGTTGTCTTCACATAAAAAAAAAAGAAAGTTGTGTGTTTCTTAAAAAAGAATTTCAAAGAGAACTCTAATTTAAAAGCAGCAATTTTAATAAAATTAAATGATCAGGGGCCAAAGCAAAACCCTGATTTAGACGATTAGTTGTGTAACCTGAATCTTGTAATCCTTGTAGCCTTTATTCTAATTTAGGGTCTGTTCAGCTAAATGCGAACAGAAGCTTCATTCACATAATTGTAATGAAAACAATAACAAAATTTTCTTGTATTGTGTTTGTTTTCAATACAATTATGCTGAACAGGTTCTTAGTTTTATAAAACCAGTATTCTATTGATAAAGTAATCCACTTTGCGCTTCCACACAGGTATGCAAGTGCTACACCATACCAATTTTAGTCGTGTAATAGTTAAAAGTATAATATTTTATGAATTTAGTCTGCCCAATATATACTTGAACTCTTCAGTACTTCTGTACATCAAATTATTGGAATTTTTTTAATCAATATTTTACAAACCAACTTTTCACTTTTTTTATTAGGTTTTTTTTTAAGTTTATATTTTGTAATTGACTTAAATTATTCCTCGGCTAATTGTAACCTTTACTAAAAGCAATGGTATTTGACGACAGTTATTTAGCGTGGGTGCCAAAATATTGAAACAAAAAACTGAAGGTGGCGCTAAAAGAGAGTAACACTAGCTTGTTCGTTTAGCGTGGGAAGTAAAGAGGAGGTCTTTATAATAACTTAAGCCAAAGATATTTTAAAGTAATTTAATAGATTTTTAAGTCATTTCACTCGTATTAAAAAAATGAAAATAAAATAAAAAAATAAATTAAAAATTGTCTGAATTTAATTAATTTCTTAAGCAGTTTTATTTTAATTTTAAATTTAAATAATTACATGAAACAACAGGAAATTTTAAAAGCAAGTAACAGAGAGAGTTGTGAAAGAACATACTAAATGTAGCTGCATATTTGTAGGAGAGGCAAGCAAGCAAATATTATGGCTGTGTGAAAACAGGTGTGCCTCTCTAGGAATTTTATTAAGGAAAGGTCGTCTTAAGCCAACACAAACATTTCAAATGGAAGCAACACTATTTACTCTTGCGATGTTATTTAAAAGAAAACATAGAACATCTACAGCTACTGTGTCACACAATTTAAAAGAGAGTTTGGCTATATTAAGTGGCTGCAAAGGCTAAAATACTTCAGTCGAGTTTTGAACTTATATATACGTAGTGGTTCTCCTTAAAAAACTAAAATAATAATTTAGCAAAAAACTGATTTCACTAGCAATTAATTTATAGAATAAATTTAATAAACTTTTATTTAAATTACAAAAAAGAGAACACTAAGTTGTTTAAGTAAAAATAAATAATTATTATTTTTGGAATAACTAGCTCGTACTCAAAAGTAAATATAAAAAAAATAACGTGGCTAAAAAAGTGTATATATTTTCTTTTTGTTTGAATTTTGTTAAAAAAAAATATTATGTCTACCTTTTATTAATAAGTTTAAAAAGCCCAAGGGAAAGTAATTCTGTTGGTTTGTGTACACATGAGTGTGCTTTATAAATTGTGCTTTTAAAAATAGGCTTCATAACTTTCTCTTTGTTAGCGCCATTAACTATGCAATATTCTTTTCTTCTTGCAGGTATATTTTGTATTTCTTTTTTTATATTCCTGCTTAAATTTTAAACATGATTTAGCATGAATGAAGTAAAGTAAGTGACAGAAAAGACATTAAATGTAAAATAAATTTAAAGCAAGGAAAAATTATTTTAAGCGCTGCAAAAAGGATAGAGAGAGAGGAGTGTTGTGTTTAAGAAATTTTCTTAACGTGTCATTGACTTGAGCAAAATTTAATTGAAAAATTAAGAAAGAAGATGTGATTTTTTATATATTTTTTTTATACAATTAAAAAATATATAATAAGCCGATGGCTTAAATAGAATCAGAAGCAGTCATACACTCAGTGTAGATTATATAAGGGATCTGAACTTTAGGCAAATATAATACCAACGATTAGAAACGGCCGATACTCTTTAATCGGTGATATGAAATACTAAAGTCGAGGGTGAAAGCAAGTTAAACAGCTAAGTATAGAGCTGTACGGCTCGTCGGGTACGTAATCTAGTGATAATAGTGATTAGTATACATGTCGGCCTAACGGTCTTTAATTAGAATCGCAAGATTCCATTTTGAATTATTAATATTGATAATGTGTAAGAGTAATAATAAAAAGCTAATGGCTGCATGGAATTTAATGGATATGCTATAGTCGACTGTTAAGGTTGATCATTGAGAACCAGTAGATATAAAAAAAAGGGAATGCGGAAGTTGGTAGTCTGCTTTGGGTAGATTTGTTACGAGTCTTTTTTTTCTTCAAACTTAAGAAAAAAATGGAAAAATATAGTTAATAACAACATAAATATCTGGAATAAAAGAGTTAAATAAAATATTTGAATCATTTTCAAAAACAAAACATTTTTAAAACCAAAAAAAAAAAAACGGCTGTTCTACAAAAAACTCGTTTCGAATTTTTATTTAAACATCAAACTGAAGTTTTTTGTTATAAAACTAGCAGAAATTATTTGCTATTATCAATAACTAGTTCTTGTTATGATATCGATAAAAAATTTGCAAAAAAGTTTGTTTTATTTTTCATACCGGAGATGAAAATTTGAAGAAATTTCATAACGTTTTTTAAATGATTTTTTTAAAGTTTAAATGTAAAAGAAAGTCTTCAAAGATTTATGTGTTAAGTGATTTTTTAAAATGTTTTTTAGTCATTTATTACAATAAAAGCTTATTCGATTGGCTTGCGATCAAGTTTGTATTGATTCAGCTTTAAAAAAAATAAAATTATACGACTTCGGCTTAGAGAATACTAAAATTAATTTTTTTTTAATTCAGTTTACAGAGCAGGGCCGTTTTGGTGTTAATTTATTATTTTCCATGACATTCTCATGGAAAATTTATTTATTGCTTAGTACTTAGACTATTGCACTGTAGCTTTCCCGATCTTCAGGGTATTACTCTTACAAATTCTTGGCGAACATTATAATACTTATATTGTAAACTTAAATGACTAAATGAGAATTGAAGAAAACAAAAAGTTTAAAATGTTTAAACAAGACACTATAAACTCAGTAAGCACTGAAATAAATTAAAAAACAATTAACATTTTACAATTAAATAAAAAAAATTTTATGTTTATTCCTCTCTTTTCGCTTCTCTCTTTTATTTTTTATTATTTTTTTATTTCCGTGAGAATATCATGAAAGACAATCAATTTTAAACACAAAATAAATTGAATTAGCGAAAAAAATTATACTTAATTAAAGTGAAAAAAATGTATAATTTTTTGAAATTTTTGGAAAAAATTCCCAGCAAAATTGGTGGGAGATGAAAAGTGAATATTAATTCTTATAACGTATTATTATATTTAGTTTTATTTCATTAATTGCCTTAGATATGGGAAGTTTAAGTAAAGCAAAAAAAAAAATTTAAACAAAGTTAAATATTCATTGGTTAGACTTCAATTACATATACGAGTAACTTATAAAGGGTGTCCGAACAAGAACACAAGATTTAAATTTGGCGCCATTCGAAGTGTCATTGTTTGACATTTGAACAATTGCTATTGTTTGCTAGTAGAAGGTACGAGGTTAGTAAAAAATGACCATGGACAGCGAAGGGAGTTCGTTAATTGGGTATTGGAGAGACAACATGAAAATGCTGATTTTGCCGATAAAATGATCTTCAGTGACGAGGCCCATTTCCATATTGATGGCTTCGTCAATAGGCAGAATTGTCGCATTTGGGGTGAGGAAAATCCTCGAGTGAATCACGAGAAGCAAATGCATCCTCAACGTATCACTGTGTGGTGTGGTTTTTGGGCTGGAAGAATCATTGGACCTTTTTTTATCAGGCAGGTCAAGTCAGGCAGGTCAAGCGCAAACAGTCAATGGTGTTCGGTATCGTGAAATGATAACCAGTTTTTTCTTGCCTAGAATTGAAGAAATGAATGTGGAGGGCTTGAGGTTTCAACAAGACGGCGCCACATGTCATACAGCCAGAGCAACAATTCAATTGCTGCATCAGTCATTTATTTAAAATTTAAATCTTGCGATCTTGTTGGGACACCCTTTATTACACTAAACTCTAAAAAAATTAATGACATTTTTGAAAGTCATCAAAGAATAACGTAAAGCAATGCCATTAGAATGTTACCGTTTATGAATCATAGATCCATTTTCAAGTCCTGTGTTGAACCAAAAATTCCTAGCAAAATTCTTAATCCTTAAAAGCTCTGTTTTATCTAGCTTTTCTGTGTGACACTTGTAGCCTAGTCAGCCTAGTTAGTCTTGCCATAGCTAGAAAATCGCATAAAATGTCTTCGAAAATTCTTCCTTCACTATTGCCTTTTTGGTCATAATTTTGTTTCCAGGTCATAAATAATTACCTCAGACCGAAAGGAAACTACGATTGAAATCTTCAGCATGAAAGGACTGTTATTCCTGTATTAAATTTACTATGAAGAAGGATCATAGATATTAGCCAACTGCGTAGTGTTCACTTTTTTCTTTTAATCACTAAAAACCAAATAATAAAATAATACAGCTTTTACACAAGACAGTCTTCAATTCGTGTTTCTCTTGATCTAGGCATGCACAGGACAATTTGAATTGCACAACTGTTTCTTAATTCCCTTTTAAAATTGCCATTGTGTCCAAGCACAAAAATCTTTTTCGGCAGTTTTAGCATTCTTTTACACAATCAACTTAAAAGTTTTCTTGTCTTTAGAGAATTTCCGAGTGCTAGCGGTAGACATTTCCGCTTTCCATTCTTTTTCCTGCCTCTAATATAAACCCAAAATTATACAACTAAAACTGTCGTTCTTTTCTTAATAAATAGAAGTTATAAATAAGTTAATATTTAAAAATTTCAATTAATTAGACAGTAAAGACTTTTGTTCTTATCCAAAAAAAGTAGACGTAGACTTTAAAGTAAAATTTATGAAAAAATTATATGAGAAACTTTGATAACGTTGACTTTAATTTAATTAAATTAATTAATTTTTTTGGATAAGGGGGTTTATATTCAGCTTGTCATAGAACAGTGGTGGCCAAACTAATTGATAGTCCGAGGTATTTTTCAAAATTTTTTGAGAGCCATAATTATACCCTTAAAAAAGTATTAAAATTTTTTAGTTAGTTTTATTTGACCTTTTTCTTTTAAATAATATGGCTATTTTGTTAAGCTTGAGGTCTTATTTTTCAAAAATTTATTTTTTTTTTTAATTTTTTAAACCCGTAATTATACCCTTTAAAAAAAGGTTCCGTATATTGAAATAATTTTTTAATTCAGGATACTTCAATTCCGGTACTAATTTTCTAAACTAAATGTACTCGAGCCACATATAATAGTTCAAAGAGCCGCATTCGGCTCGCAAATCCCTGAGATTGAACAGACGTGTCATAGAGTTCAATTTGAATATGACCAGGATCTCACACAGCAATTTTAGTTGGGCAATACTTGATTTTGTAAGAGAGAAAGGAAAGAGGTACAAACTTGCTCATACTCGGCAATTCCTTTTTGTTCTCTCTTCGTATCTTGTATAAATATTTATATAAAAAAGTAGACAGTTAGCTTGAAGGCTGAATCAATGACTGAATAAGAATGCTAAAATTGAAGAAACATAAAATTTGTGTGTGGACAAAACGACAATTTTTAAAGAGAATTGAGAAAGAATTGCCCAACTAAGCTTGCTGTATATGGTCTTAGTATATACATGGAGTTAATCAGTCATGCTACAGAGTTCTGTGTTGGATCATTGGCGATTTCAATTATTTCTGTATATTGATTTAAAAAATTTTCATTTCGAAAAAATTAGGAACTTATGCTTAGTTTCGGCAGCGACAATACTAGCACTAATATTTTTTCACAAAAAACTTTTTGTTAATAAAATTCGGTTAATCAAATCAATTGTACTTTTAGCTTTTAATTTGACAGTTTCACTTTGAGTGGTTTGTTACCACTTTAATTTTACAACAAAAATAGAGTCAGTTACATGTAATTTTTTACTTTTGGCTGTCGGCAAATATTTAATAAGTTATTTAAAGGTCTAATCGACGCTTTGTTTGAATAATTTTCATTCTGCATCATCGCCTTCGATATCGTATAAAAATCAACAAAATTTAAGATGATGGCTTTCGATAGCGAGTCTTCGATTGAGTATAATATCATTCGATTGCTAACTACCGCATCATAAACAAAATAAATTACTTTTCTTACGAGCACAGTCAACCAAAAGTTTAAAAATGTAAGTTTTATTTAGTTCCAGCTTAAAACAATTAGTTTTTGAAATTTTTAAATAAATTTTCATCTTTTGAATTTGAAGAAAAAGAAGACAGAAGAAGCCTAAATTTATGCTACAGTTTTTTTTATTTACTTATATTTGACAGCAACTGTGTATAAATCTACTAAAATGTAAGAAAAATTACGATTCGATAGATATCGTATGCGATAATTTGCATACTTCAAACGTATCGAAATACATACGATACAATACTTTGTTCGATATCGAAAGCGGCGTTATAATCGCCCTGGTCTTCAAACTTATAGTATGTATCTGTATTTCTCTCCAATCTGTTTATCCTTGTTTTTATATTTATTTATGCATTTCATTATTGAATTGTAGTTGTTGTGTTGTTTTAAATTTATTGTTGCTTTTATGGTTGTCAACAACTTGTTAAATATAAATTTACCACACGTTTTCATGGAAATTGGTTGCTAGCCCCTTTTTGTTATTTTTATTTATTTCGTTTGCATGGTTTTTTTTTTAGAAGAAAGTATCGCTTGTGCTAAAAAAGCACATTTGATAAAGCAAAAGGTATTTGAGAACATAAAACTGTTTACCAAAGAGGTAGAAAATAATGGAAGACTAGAGTAAATTATTTATTAACAAGCGTACGTACAAAGAAAATATTAATTTGAAATGCGATATTTTTCTTCAGCACTTGTTTATGTGGAATAAAAATTTTTTCCTCTGGTTATTTTAAGGCTGAAGTTGAAGTTAGAATTTTTAGGCTATATAAGTATCTTTTCATTGGACTGTAAATTAAAAAAAAATAAATAATGAGTTAATTAACCTCTTAATGTTGGGTTTAAAGTTTAAGAAAAAATCGATTATTTTTTGTACAAAACTGCTAACTTGAACTATTGAGAACTTTATAAATAGACCTAATTTTTATAATAATTTTTACCTGACCTAAAGTAGATTATAAAATATATTTGTTTTTACTTACATAGTTGATTACAAGTAAAAGAAACAGAAAATAAAATGGATTAATTAGTGATTTGAAAGAAAAGTAGAAGCTTTGTGTTACAATTGGCAATTCAATAATTAACTTCTGGGCCAAAAAATTATATCATCACTTTTTTTAATTAAAGCCCGCATATGCTTATTAACTTGGAGCCTAATCACAGCATTCGATATCGAGAAAAATTTTTTTTAAATTTGTTATTGTGGCATCATGATACTCAATGTCGAGTGAAATTTATCGTAATTTGGGATGAAGACTTTCGATAGCAAGTCTTCGATTGTTTGTAATCTATCATTCGATAGCAAAGTGGTTATCGTAAGCAAAACAAGGTACTTTTTTAACGAGAAGGGTCAACAAAAAGTTTTTAAAAAAGCAAGTCTTATTTTACATACATAAATAAAATATTTATTATTAAAGCAATTACTTTAATTTTCTTCATTGTACAAAAATTCTTCGCGCACAAATGCTGCCTAAATTCATGCTATACTTTTTATTTTTTTTGCATTTGGCAAACATATGTATATAAATAAATCTATGCCAATATGAATAAAAAATACGATTCAATAGATATCGTATGAGATGATTTAGTTAGTCGACACGTATCAAGATATTAATCGATACGATAATTTACTAGATATCGAATACGGTGATTACAACCTTGGTTGTTACTTGTAGGATATTGGCTAAATTCCCTCATATTTTTTCGCACTATAATTTAAAAAGTTAAAGTTTCACTGCTATTTGTTTAATGCCAGATTTTTTATGATGAATAGTTTGTAAAAAAAGTAGACTTTTTTTTGCCTATGAGTATGTGGGTTATAAAGTACACTCTTTGCCACATGAATAGGATCGCCTAATAAGGTTTTTTCAATAGGCTCTATTGGCCCCTTTACTAACCGGACCTTAACATTATTGCAAATATGGCTACTTCGTAAAGTGTATGCTTCTGGAAAGCAGTACACAATCAAGGAGGAACTTATTGAAAGCATAAAAGTGGCTTGGTCTACCATTTCGATTATTTCCTTTTAGATTAAATATTGGATGATTCTATCCCAATCTAACTTACAAAGCCATTTGAAGAAATGGATTTTCATAAAAAGCAAATAAAAATTGAAAAGTGTTTATGGAAAACTGTACATAAGCTGTTTTTTTCTAGAAGTGTCCTATTCATGTGACGCAAATTTTGAAAACATTTTTTTTAAATTTTTTATAAAAATTAAGCCAGTGTATATATTGAACCCATTTTTGTAGTTTTCAATAACAACTAAATTGCCTTTAAATAGAAAAAAATAAAATAAAATTCGTAGCAATTTTCTTTTAGAAGCTATAATTATTTGAAAAATTTTATTATTGGGTCCTATTCATGTGGTAAGGAGTGTATAACTACGTTTACAAGGACTGAAAAAATATATTATGCCAGTAGCATTCGTTAAAATAATTTCTACCATTTTAGCTAGTAAAAAATAAGAAAACTTATAAGGCATTTTACAACATATAATATTGGAAAGCATAAAAAAACTTTAGCTAGTGAATAGTAGTTTGGTTGACGATATGCTTGGTTTAATTCTGCAACTCAAGATTACTTTAGGGAAAAAGTTGAGACATTAAGATAAAAAAAATAATTTTTGCTTCTTACAATTTAAACACAAAATTAAAGATAATTCAAAGAGGACAATAGAAATGTAATATTTTTTGAGTTTAAATTAAACCTAAAATAGCATTTTTTAAAAAGCTTAAGGGATAATTTATTTTATTAGATTTGTCTGCAAACTATTCACCCCTATTCCGCATTTCGATTACGTTCTAGCATTTAGTTGTGCTACAATCGAAAGATGGTATTATTTCAACAAAACCCTGTATCAAAAGAAAAAGAAGAAGACAGTAGTTAGTGTTAGTATTTGTGATAGGAATAGAAAAATAAGTCATTTTGTAAACATTTTAAGAGAAAGTTGAATTTTGTTCAAAAAATATGCAGTGATAAATAAAATAATAAATGAAATAAATAAAAACTAAGCATTGTGGTAATATTAAAATTACAAATTTAATTAATTAATTTTTAGAATAATTTTCTTATAGCGACTAAAACATAATCAAAAATATTATATTGAAAACATAAATATTAACTACTATATTATATAGGGCTTTTATACTGGAGCCATCTTAGAGATATGCGTGAAAGATGTTGAAAATGAAAAAAAAAAGTTATTTACATTCACACAACATTTGTCATCAACTGAACTGTTGAAAACTAAAAGAAAAGAAGACGCATAATTTTTGAAAAAAAAAAAAAAAATATATATAAAAATTAATTTAGAAAAATCTTTCATTATTGGACTGAGTGTTGCTTTTCGAGATCAAACTATTTGGCTTAAAAATTAGATTTTTCTTAAATATGTATGTATGTATACATAAACGTTACTTCATCAGTGATGGCACTAAAATCGAAAATATTGTGGGGCGTATTATTGATTCCGCATGAAATTGAAAATTTTGCAGAAAAAATAATCGATCGATATGCAAATTGTTATTGTTCATTCCTGAGGAATTATCTTATTATTTTGAATTGTTTCTTTTAATTGTGAATTAAAAAGTTGAATATTGTAAATGAATTGTGTTAATCACCCCTATTCTGCGTTTCTATTCGGATCGAAATTTCTCCGTTTGGCAGCTTTGATTTTTTTCCCACTCTGTTTCAATCGAATTTTTTACGATTGTATGTATTCTGCATTTCTATCGTAGCTACGTTTATCTAAGTTGGTAATTTGTTGGCGGAATTTTTTCGATTTTTATTTTTGCAATATAAAAAGTGTGCAATTAAAAAAAATGTAAGTAGAAAATGCAATACGAAAGATTTTCAAAGAAAAATTATATTATTTTTGTTAGAGCTTTTTGATCTAATAAAGATTTACGAAGTAGAATTTTGCGTGATTACCTTTTTAACCAAAATAATGATAAGACTCGATTTGCTTCATTTATAAATTCAATATAATTAATTCATTTATTAAACGTGTTATTCACACAAAGGTTAGAAGAGAAAAAGGAAAGAATAAAAGGTGTATTACTAGAGATGTAATACAAGTCACAGTTGTATGCATTTGGGTTGTCAGTAAGGTTGCATTTTTCTTACAATTTTTATTAAAATTTTAAATTTCTTCTTTTTTTTTTGCAAAATTAAGTAGTAAAAAATTAAATATTACGTTCGACGGGATTTTTCACACAGGAATAGTTTATGCACAAATACTATTTTAATACCACCTTTTGTATCTTTTCACAGTTAAATTATGTGTTATTAATAATTAAAGTTTCTATAATATTTGGTTTATATTTGTTTCGGGTATTTATTTTATTTATCACTATTTATTTCTTTGTTTACAAAATGTCTCCTCTTTCTGTTCTTATTTCAGACATTTCATAACAAAACAATTGGAATAAAAACATTGTTGTCTTCTTCTTTTTCTTTCGATTCAGTTTTTTGCTGGAATACCATTTTTCGATCGTAACGCAATGGCATCTTAGGCCTTCAGCTCAACAAAAGTAAATAATAAAGGATTTTCATTCCTTTCTTAACAATTACTCGTATTGTTTCACAAGAGCAGAAATGTCATCACTTTTGTGTCTTGCATTTTACTAGTCACTAACAAATTTATTATACCATTAATGCTTTCAAATTTAGTATATTCATAGCTACGATCAAAACGCAGAATACATAAAACCAAGAAAATTCGTTTGTAACGAGATAGAATAGAATACAAAACAAAAATGTTTCTAAACGGAGAAATTTCGATTCCCGATCGGAAAGAATACCAAAATTCTCCAACGTAGAATATTTAGATACCAATCGAAACGCAGATTGTCTGTAATAAAGTAAATACTGCGATAAAATAACTTCCCCTCTAAAGAATAAGCGGTTCGCCCTTAACTGAAACCTTACATATATCTGGGGTATTGATTTAAGTGGAAAAAAGTCGGGAATATAAAATAAAAATTTTCTTTTTAATTTATTTATGTAATAAAAGCATTAAGCAAATTAAGTTAAATAATTTTATGATTAGAATACAGTGTAAAGAAAAATATTATAAATGTAATTTCTTTTCAAATAATAATAATTGTTTTTATTAAGTCAATTCTCTAAAGCGGCGCCTGGTATAGATTCACCTTACACCTTACATTCTACTTTGATGTAAATTTTTTTTATGAATATGTTTGATTATGTAGTGAGTGAGGACTTTAGCATTTTTTTAGGCATATGCCTTCTGTTTCAAATTAAAACAATTCATTTCATTTCTTTTTAGGTGAACTATTGATGCGTAAAAAATATGTACATATTTTTAACTTAACTTACGTGTTACGTAGAAAAGTGTAAAAAATAAATTTTTTTGTATGAATTGTTCAAGTTTCTTTCTTTCTTTTTAAAGCCGAGATTTTATTACATTCGTGTGTACATGTAAAAAAAACCCATTAGTAGAATTATATAAAAAATATGTAAATTAAAGGTTGTTATGTTTTAAAAATAATAATTTTTTTATTGCGATACTAAAATCTTTTTAAAATCAAATTAAGCAAAACATATTAAATTTTTTCAAAATAAATCTCTAGACATAAAAAAGTTATTTTACAAGCAGAAATGTTTTTATTAAATTTTACAAACGATTGTCTGACAATCATAACATTGATAAGGGCAAATAAATTTCATTAAAATTTGATTAAAATTAAAAAAGAAAATTCCGCAGAAACCAAAAAAAAAAAAGAAAAGAAAAGAAAACAGTAGCAGATTAAAAAAAAATTTTTGAATAAGTGAAACGTAAACTTAAACACATTGAGTGAGGTGAAGAGGTTAAATTTGTAATTACAAAATTTTATGCCCAAATGATTATCTCGTAAACGTGTATGTGTGTTTAGTAATTCCTACTTTAATTTTAGAGAAGCAATCGTAAATTTTAGGCTCAATTGTAAACAAAAAATTACTTGGCAAATACACATTTTAATTAAAACAACAAGAGAGAATAATTTTTGTTTGTTTTCCACCTTTTTAATTTTTTTTTGTAATGCTGCTGTCATAAATTTTATTGTTGCAATTAGTTTTTATTATGTATTTTTTTTTTGTTACAGAAGGACAAACAAAAATTAAATTAAAAAAAATTTCTAGTATTTACAAAATTGTGTTTAAAGTATGTGGCATGTGGAAGTCATAACTTCACTGAAAGAATTTTTTTCATATATCCAATGAATTTTTTCATTATTCTAATTAGAAAAGTTCATGGTTTTTCAACTAATGACACGCTTCATTAGATCAATGAATCAAGTTTCATTAAAATTATTTTAATAAAAACTTTCATAAAATATATGCAACGTGTTCATTATACATATGAATTATAAGAATGTCTTTCAACTGCAGATGTGGCGAGGTTCAACCTCCGGTTAGGAACAGAAAAAACTTTTTAATTATTGAAAGCACTATATACTCATTTTGATAAATTTAATTTTTGTTTGATTTATTTTAAAATTTTATTTGACACTGCCAGGATTGGAACTTGGGACACATGCAATTATAAAAAGCTTTAACTCTCCACTCAACCACTTTACCCACGAAGTTATTTGAATTTTAATGATTAAGTTTTTGTTTAATAGTTGCGACAAAAAAAAAAAAAATAGAGCAACTTTGCAAAAAAACCATTACTTAGGTTTTTTGTAATGATTTGTCTCAATGTACATAAAAACTTAAGTAAAAAATATATTGCAGATAATTTTTTCCGATTTTTGTTTCACTGGAATAAGTAATCGCCTCTCAATTTTTTACTGAGAACTAAATAGAAATATTCGCCATTGGGTAACATTCCAAGAGCTGATTATCCCCAAAAAATACTCTTGAGTAACTTGTTTTTATAATTGAGTTCTTAAAAAACACTTTTTATTTCGGTTAGAGCAAAATGAGACTAAGGCTCTTTATTAGAATTTTGTGGGGCAAATAACCGTGGAGAGCTAAGGATACACTATCCCATATTTAACTTATCCATATTTTTAATTTAATATCCAACCAAAAGTTTGATATTTTACTTATAAAACCTTAACTTTAACTATCGGTAAATTGCAATAATTATCTTAAATAAATTATATATTAAATAGAGTAAATGATAAATTGCTTTCCTTTTTTATATTTTTCAGATTTTAATATCAACAAAAATGTAATTAAAGTAAAATTTGGAAATAACTTTAAGGACACATAAAGAAAATAAGCCTGCTAATTCCCGGCTGTTTATTTAAGATGTATTTATGTTTAAAATATTTTTTAATATAAAAGAAAAAAACATTTCAAGCAAAAGAAACTGAAATTTTAAATTAAACCCCTGCCTCTTAATATTGAGTAACAAACAAGAAAAGAGTTTTACATTCAACATACATACGTAAGCAATTGCTAAAACCAAACAAAAAATTGTAAATTGAGTGTAAAAGAAAAAAACAACAACGGAAACGGGTATTGAGGTGAATATAAATGTAGAAAAAGTAAAGAGCTAATAAGGGGAATTAAAGTAAAAAAAAAAGAACTGTGCATGGGTGTAGCTGTGCGTGTTTCAGTAATTGTGTGAGTGTATGTAAGTGTTAATGCATTTTCGAGCGTGTTAGTGCGAACCATAGACGAAAAATTGTTCAATTAAATTAAAAGCAACAAGAGAAAAGTAGAAAAACAGCAGTAATAAATTTTATAGCTTTTTTACAACTCATATATTTTCTGTTTGGCAGTCTACTAAATTAAGCAAAAACTTTTAATTCTTTTTAGCTACAATTCTCAGTGTTGCGGGTACAACACAGTTATTTTCAGTTTTATTATTTCTAAAGAATTTTATTCATAAAAATTAAAGTGTTAAAGTGCAAAAAGAAAAGGAAAGTAACTTCAAGAACTCAACCAGTATTTAACTTTCTATTTTTTTGTTTGTTTATCTTTTGGTTTGTGAATAAAATCATTAATCGCGTAAAAAGACTTTTTTAAATCAACATGCCGCTGCTGTTATGGCGCCTAACTTGGCCAATTTTTATAGCCATCATGCTGTTTGTGCTGAATGTCAAAGCCATCGATTTAAGCCGCTTGTACGGCCATAATATGGTACAGAAACGTAGTGGTAAGTTTTATTGCTGATGTATTTAAAAGAAATTTTCACGTTTACATTCTTAAGACTTTGAGTGAATAATATTTAATATAAAAATTTTTTTAAGGGTTTTTTTTTTATTACAAGATTTTTTACTGTACAAATTTAAACATTCTTGTGCCACAAAATAATTTTTAATATATTTTTTTGAATTAAAAACAAAAAACTTCTGGTGTGTGTATTCTGTACACTGAAAGAATTATGCTTAATAAATACTTTGAAATTATTTCATTGATAAAATTAAATAGTTTACAAATTCGACTTTTGTTTTAAATTATTTCTTTTAATTAATAAAATTATTTGTAACACTTGAGGCTTAGAGGCCGTAACAAGCATAAAAACTTTATATGATAGCTCGCTACTTCGCCAGCGAATACCTTACTGTCGCTATTTTTATTTTTTATTTAGTTGTAGACTGTTTAATCTCAGTTCTTGATTTTTTAATACTAATAAAATCAAAAGGTATCATTTAAAATATAGAAAAAGTATCATTTTTCCAGATTATTGATTTTTCTATTTACTGAGCACCGTTAGAGTTCTGTCTGATAATTGTAGATTCTTTAATGCAAAAAAATCAAAAAGTACCATTATAGGACGTGAATAAAAAGTACCACTTTCTTCAAATTTAAATTAATATAAAGTAAAATTTTTTCTTCTTAATGATTTTTACTTTGCTCAGTAACGCTTGTCCCCAATATGGTACTTCTTAATTCGTTAATAATAAAATATCAAAAAGTACTGAAAAAATTACAAAAAGTACCATTTTTCCACTTAATTTTTTTTTTTGCACTGGTTGAGTGCAATCTCATTCGTTTATAATAAGAAATTAAAAAGTACCATAAAAATGAATAAAAAGTACCTTTTTTTGCTGTTAATGATTTTTACTTTGCTCAAGAGCGTTTGAGCTTTGTTCTAGGACAGTTAGTATTAAAATGTACAAAAAGTACCTATTTTTCCCCGTAAAAATTTTTAACTTTGACTTGAATACTTTGGGCCAACTTCCTTTAAAATTCAAAAAGTACCATTAAAATCAATAAAAAGCACCATAAAGTCCCTTTTACTATTCCTTATTTTGTTTAATTCTACTGTCACAATTTTTAGGTTTTGTACATACCATAAAAATCACCATTAAAATTGTTTAAATATTAAGTACCAATCGCATATCTTACTTCTGATACTTTTTTCTTAATTGAAACTTTTTTTTTGAAAAACTATTTATATGCTGCATCAATTTACATATTAGTAAAAAGGGGTCCATATTTTATGCCTTATTTGCTCGAATGTCCCAATATACATTGAAGACTTCGAAAGATTGTTACTTTGAAGGATAAATTATGTTAAAAAAAAGTACCATCATTAATGTTTTACTCTTTTATCACGCAAGAGAACGAATATCAAAAAAGTACCATTTACCTTTCAAAATAACAATGTTTATTGGTACTTTTTTTAAATTCGATCAAACAAGAAATACTCTGTTCAGAGATCTAAAAAGTCCAATTTTACCCGTTTTTACCCTCATAGTATTCGAATTTCCAAAAAATTCTTTTTATTCGTCTTGGTCACCGAATTTCAAGTCCATAGCCTTAACCGTTTGGGCTAGGCGATGATGATAAGTCAGTTATTCGTCAGCCAGTAACGTTACTTTTTTACATGTATAGATAAATTAACTACATACGAGTATACCTTCTTACTTACAATGAAGGGTATAAAAAGGGTGCATACCTAGCTTCAACAAAAATTTAACAAAATTTTTCTCATATAAAAAAAAATTATGTTCAAATAAAAAATACTATAAATCTTTATTGGCTACTGTAACCATTTTCTTACTAGTTTATAAATTTTTCTTTTTGAAAGTCTAAGAGAAGGATTGTCGGTAGGGGTTATCGCACTCAAATCACCACAACGAGAGCAATCTAAAAGCAATTGTAAAGAAAAGAGAGAGAAAGAGGAAAAGAGTTTTTAAATTGAGCATAAATAACATAATTAATTTTTAATTACAAGGCAAAATAGTAGAGAGATTTTTATCCTGTATGCCAAGTCCTTTCCTGGGATCAAGCCCACCATAAGTAAAATAAACATTTTCTACATTAAGGTGAAGACCACCAAACATTTCATTAGTTTCTTGCACTCTGGCTGCTATAAACTCTTCAGTAAATTGACTGCCAAAAATATCAGCACAAAGACTAGTAAAATAGGCTAAAGGAATTTTATTACCAAACGGTTGACTAGGTGAAATAGTAGTTGAAAACCAACCAAGTTCATTGCACTGTTGATACAGCCTAGGGAGTTCTAAGAATTTTCAATTTTTAATGTTTGTAATGAAAATTAAATTTAAAAATTATATGAGTACTTACTTATTAATGATGTATTTTTGTATAACTTTAGAATAGATTTATATGAAATTTTAAGACAACCTTTACTATTATATTTGTTTTTGTAAAACAAAAACATGAGTAGACCTTTGAGTTCGTTGGATTGCATTCTCATATTGGCACAGATATTTCCGATATACTTAGGGCTTCTGTTATGAAAAGAAAATATTTACACAAATCAAGTTTTAAAAAGAAGGAGTCTCATTAAAATCATAAATGAAAAATTTATTTCAGTTTAATGAAGTGACATAACCTAAAATATAGACAAATATTTTGAAATCTTTGAATAGAAAAAAAAGTTAAGATTTTATAAGCCAAATATCACGCTTTTGGTTGGACATTAAATTAAAAGTAGCGATAAGTTAAATATCGGAAAGTCTGTCCTTAAGTATTCACCCAAATTTGGTTATAAATTTTTGGTCAAAAACGGGTTATTTAGCTCACAAAATCCTAGCTCTAACTATCAAAAGTTGTAATAACGGGCTTTACTATTTCAAATTAAGTATACAAACAATGGTTTTGGGATTTTGCTTAATAGCCTGTTCAGACATGCAACTTAATGAAGTCAATTAGGTTTTAAATTGTGTGACTGATTCTTACATATTCAATTAAGCTTGCCGAATTTAAGAATTTGACAACTGAAAATATTACGAATTTTTTTGTTAAAATATGTTTATGCTTTTATAAAAAAAAAAAATTATTGAAAAAATATAATTTTCAATAAAAATTTTATGAAATTTACTTAACGGAAATTTATTTTTAAAATTATTTAGATTTTATTAAATTATTAATAAATTTTATTAAATTAATCGATCTTTTAAATTTATTATTACTTAATATTATTCAAGTTTTTGTCTTTAAGACAAAAACATGCACTACCTATTGAAAAAGAACATTTTCCAATTATGGTAGCTGACAGTGAAGATTTTGTTCAACCTTACAAGACAAAGAAAAACAAGAAATAGCTAGGTCTAAGTTGACTACAATTATAGATAACTATATTAATAAAATTACACTAAAAAAAGGGATAAATATATACTAGATAAAGTTAAATTAAGTAAAAAATTTTTTAAGTTCAACAAAGATATTCTTATTTTAAATGCAGATAAAAGAAATACCACTGTAGCTATGCAAAAGGTTGATTATGAAGTAAGAATTAATAATATTATAAATGACAATAATTCTTATAAAGTATTAAATAAGGATCCCACAAATAAATTACAAAAATTAAATAATGATATTGTTGAAAAACTGTTTAGGAATAATATAATTACAATTGAAGAAAAAAAAATAAATTAAAAACTAATATTTCAACAGCTCCAAAGTTATATGGATTACCTAAAATTCATAAGGATAATTTTCCATTAAGACAAATTTATTTGTGCATTAATTCACCATCTTATGAACTTCACTATCACTACATAGTATACAGCAAAGTCGCTTCCCGCATTTGTCTCAATGTCTGTATGTATGCTTAGATGTTTAAAACTACACAACGGATTTTGATGCTGTTTTTTTTAATAGATAGAGTGATTCAAGAGGAAGGTTTATATGTATAATAACATGCTTAATATATTAGAGAATCACTGATAATTTCAAGATTTCTAATATGAAGTCGTAAATAAACACATTTTTTTTTCGCTTACACTGCAAACGCTGGCTGAACTCTACGAGATAGATCAAAATAATGTATTAAGTATTGTATACCTTAAAAAGGTCTACAAGAAAGTCCGCGATGGTATATGTTTATCTCTTAGCGACAACCCACAATAACCAATTTTTACTTTTTACGAGAAATAATGGCTTATTTACAAAGCGGTTTTAAGTAATACAGCATTAATCCTTATCTAATTAAGTAGTCAAATTTAAAAAAAAATATTTTGAAGGCAAGGTATTGATTAAAAGAAATTAGTTATTTAAAAATTATTTTCAATAACAATTTTATAAAATTTATTTAACGGTTACATCGGCTGCCATTTCCTTTTTATTACATTTATTTTTAAATTTATTTACGTTTTCTCTTTTTAATACTGAAAATATCAACTTTTCTCACTTTTGAGTTGATATTTAAGGGCACAACAAAGAGTTGCATTTTGATTTTGACTTCATTAACTTGGGGGTCACACGATCAAGTTTTCATTCAATTTTTAAAATTTCTCTCATTTTTTTACCAATACACTCACACTTTTAAAATTTGCTGAGAGTTTGCTTTCAATTTTTCGTTCGATTGAGTGTTTCAAATTACAGTCAAGAAAACAGCTGACTGCAGTTTTTTTATTCCAAATTTGAATTCTTATTCTGCCGCCAGTATTGTTTTGTTTTTTTTTTTAAATATGTTTGTGAACAAATTAAACAAATATACCGACGTTTTGCAGTTCATAGAGATATACAGAAGGCATGAAGTTCTGTGGAACATGAATATTCCTGCATATAGACGGAATAATTTAAAAATTAAGGCATATAACTCTATTGCAGCCGAAACAAAACTGTCGGTGGAAGAGGTTAAAAAAACATCTTGTTGAAAAACTTGCTTTGAAATTGCGTGCAGCCTACGTCACAGCTTTCAAATTTTTGTGAATTTTGACAAGCAGTATATGCAAATTTCTTGAAAGAGAATTGTAAAAAAACTTGATCGTATGACTGCAGTGTAACGTGCAATAAAATTTAAATTGCGCAATAATTTAATGGAAATTTGTATGGTAAATTGAGTTCATTAAAGGCGATAATTTTAAAAAATACCTAATTGATCAATTAATGTCTGTCTGAACAGGCTATAAGATTGTTCTTGAAGCTTAATTGCTATTATGTATAATTATTGTTGTAAAGCAATTAAAAAACAAGAAAAGTTCTTCTTACTTTTTAGAAAACTCCATAGAAAACAGTTTAGTAATTTCAATATTTAACGTGGACACATCCAGATCATTCTGTTCATTAAAATTTTTGCATAAGCCAATTGATCTTTTGAATTCATATCCTTGTTTACTGGTAATCATGGAATTCAATTTATCAAAACCATTTTTAATAATATTATAGCACTTAATACCACCCAACTCCTTAATTGCTTGTCCCAAAAGTTCTTTTTCATCTGCAAGAGAAACATTAAAATCAATTTTTTTTGTTTACTGCATCAGATATCGAGTAATGTAGCCTCAGATCTAAACTCACCATAAAATTCCAACTTTGCCAATAGAGTGGCACTAGAGGCCCAAACACCTGCTACTAAATCAGGATATAAATTTTTAAACCAAGTGGCCAAAGCGGCCCCATATGAACATCCTACTAAAATCACTTTAGAATATTTCATGTTGTAATTATTGGATTTTATAACGCGTATAAAATGAGCCAAATCAGCTAAAACTTGTTTTATATTCAAATATTTTAGTTCCTTAAGAGTCATTTTCCTGAATGGTTTACTTTGACCGTAGAAACGATGTTCAAAAGCAATTAAGTAGCCCCTTTGTTTTTTAGCCATGTTACGTATAAGCGTACCTTGTCTAATGCTCTCAAATGTGACTGATTTTGTGCCACCAATAAAAATAAATAAAGGTCCATTTTTTTCAAAGAAGACATCGTTTACTAAATAACGCTAAAGAAAATAAAATTTCAAGAAAAAAAAAAGAATACTTTAGTTAACCGGGAAATGGTTTGTATTACCAAAATTATATAATAATACAAAAAAGATTTAATTTAAAAAAATTTAATTTAAAATTTTTGTAAACATTTTTTAAATCAAACTAACTTCTAAAATAACTATTTTTTAATATCAAATGAATAATACTCAAAAACTGTCTTTAAAAAAATTTCTGTATTCGTAGTTCTATTAAACAAAAGGCATTCAAAAGGTACACACATATATACAAGTATATGTTTGTAGAAGAGCAACTGCCTGGTTTCGTCTTTGTGCTCACAAGCATTACACACATGTGCAGCTTAAAAATTTCCATAACAAAACAAAAGCAAAAATTAATGAAAATCTAAAATATCGGTTAGTTTTTTATTTTTCTCAGCCATTTGTGGACCGATTGTTCTCATTTTTTGCATGGATATAATGACTGTTATTTTTGAAAAACTGTGTACCTTTTTTTTGTGCGCTTTATATAAAACAATTAAAAAACAAAAACAAAGCGGAAATTAATAAAAATCTAAAATTTCCTTTGTAATTTTGATTTTTCTTGGCCATTTTTGAACCAATGCTTTAATTTTTTTCACACATTTTATGTCTGTCATTGTATTTTAGACAAAATATTTAAACCAAAAACTCACTCAGAAAAATGGTCAAAAATAGAGGTAGCTGCGGGTTTAGACTAATAGCTCTGCCATTTATAAGTCGATCTGGCTGAATTTTAATAGCAACAGTAAAATGAAAACAACTGAGAGATTTATATGCTAAACTCTTTGTACGTTGTTTAGGGATTTCAGAAAGTTAATTTCAACGACTACATAGACAGACAGACGGATAAACGGACATCGCTTATTCGACTCCTCTATTTATAATAATTCAGAATAAGATGCCCCATGTATGGTGTAGAAATTACAAAAGGAATCACAAAGTTATATATTACTTACAGTGAAGGGTATAAAAAGTTAGCACTTTATTTGTCAAAATAAGCTTGATTGCTACGTCAGCTACATATACTCGTACACTTATATATTTTTAACAAATATTAGCTTAAATTAATTTAATTTAAAATGCATTATACTTGCTTTATTGTATTATTTGATATAATTTTATGTAAGTCATGCTAGACTATAAAACATTTTCCCAGAAAGTAGTGGTTACACTTACTTCGACAAATTTTTCTGTACGAGTAATGTTACACAAATAAAAAAAGAAATTTTTTCAAGTTACTCGTAAATTGTTAATAAGTTCAGAAATTAAAAATTTTTCAGGAATTTTTTAAATTTACCCATAAAATTTATATATTAGACCGTTCGTGATAACGCTTCTCTATGACCTTTAATGAGATTCTATAGCTTTTTGCAGCGACGAATTTATTCTGTTGCAGTATCGACAGATACAAGACTGTGCATATAATCATCATAATTTATGTTGTGAACGAACTTTTTGTGTAAATATTTTATTCCGAGCTCCAAGTATAGAAAACTTGACATTGATGTTTAAATAAAAATTTAAGCTTAACTTAATACCGAATAGCCTTCTTTTCGATTTTAAAAATGTGTCGTTTTTTTTAAAACGAATTGATTTAAAGAATACAGAATGTCACTGTATAAACTTCAAGATCTACAACAAAAGAGAAATACAACGATATGATGAAGTTACTGTTCGACATATCACAAATTTACTATGAAGTTTAAAAATTTTTTATTGTTTTTATATTTTGTTGTATTTATTAACGAAGCAATTTACAGTTTACACTTGCTTATTTATGTTACCCTTTTAATAAGACTGAAATTAATTAACTTGTTTACAAAATTGCCATATTTGGAAATATTACTCAATAGTGTCGTAATACAAAAAATGTATGTTTTTTTTTTTAAATTAATAAATAAATTAAAAAACAATTATCAAAAAGATAATTTAAACGGTTTTCTCTTCAGAATAAAATATTTGAAAATTTTGAATTTGAGCGCCAGCCACACAAATTACAAGTTTTAATCATAAAGTAAATGATCGATATGGTTGACCTTTAATTTAGAAAGAATTTTTTCGAAGGTTACACACAAAAAAAAATTATGCATTAATTAAACATTTTCATTAATCATAGGCCGTTATATTAAATTAAGTTTGAGACTTAATCTAATAAATATTTCATCAGTGTGGTCACGTTTTACATCATTTAAAAAAAGGTATCAAATTGACTTAATATTTAATTGATTCAACTAAAGTTTAAATGAACATTTTAATTTCATTAACTAAATTGTGTATTTGGCGCAAATTTTTTTAATAAAAACAAAAAATTAATTTTAAATAAATTTTAAAAGTATAGAGATTAAGACGTCAATATTTTCCTTAGTACATTTTCTACACAGTTTGATTACAGAAATCCTGGAAAATATATTTTTAAGATTTTTTCTAAATTCTTTTTTTTTTAATTTATAAAAGTTACACCCGTCGTATAATATTAAAATTGATTTACCATATCCCAGGTTCTAGTATCGGTCTTATTGAAATGATCTAAGGTTTGATTAAACCAATTTATTCTTTCACTTTTATTCAATTCTACATAATGATATTTAGTTGCCAAAATAGGGTTTATTGAAACAGTAAACAACACAGCGAATATTAAATGAAATTTAACTTTAAATATTTCTTTGCGAAACGTCCGAATAGAGAACATATTTTTAAAATAATAAAACAAGTTTGTGAAGATTACGGTTATATTTATATAAAAGCCGATTTAAAAAGCTTGTAAAGAAATTTTATCTTCAACATAATTTTTTATAGATAAAACTATTTAAAAAAAAGGAAAACTAAGGTGTGTGTGTGTCACATTTCAATTTAAGTTTAGAATTTCAATTCCAAGAACAATTAAAAAAGTACAAATATTAATTTATGGCAAATAATTAAAAAAAACATTCATTTTTAGTTTTCTATTTCATTCTCAACGTTTTTTTTTTTGTAGTTCTTGACAAAAACGACAGAAGTGATCATGTCAAATACTAAATTTTGCTTACCAGGAAGCTGTTTAGTAATGAAACATTTTTGTTTTGTAGGTATACATAATATCTACTCCGTGCTTAGTTTCTATTTATATTACTTCCTTAAAACAAATTTGCTAAAATATTTCCTGTAAGCCAAACACATTTTAGATTCTGTTTATATTAAATTATTTAGGAATTTTTTGAAATTTTCTTAAGCAAATATTTTTCTGTCAACATTTCGTAAATAACTTCTAATCTATAAGACTTGTAGAAAATTGATAGAAACACAATTTAAAAGTTTTTTTTTTATTTCCGATACTTATGTATTTTTGTGAATTTAATCAGAGAACCAGTTCTTGAGTTATTGCAAATTATATTTATTTGGTAACCTCCTCTGTTATCCATTTTTATTTTTTAATTAGTGATAACAATACACATATACATACATACATAAAAAAACATAAAAAACAAAAAAAAAAATAAAAAAAATTAAGTTCATTAAATTATTCATCGTGTTACAGTGAAGGTCGTGCGTTACAAATTTCTTTTTCATTTATGAATAAAGTAAATATAGATAAATTCTTTATATTTAAAAAAAAAAAAAAAATTATAAAATCATAGTGGTTGTCAAGCGTTTAAAAGGGTGTTAGTTGTAGTTAACTTTTTTTTAATCATAAAAACATTAAAAGATACTATTTTAAATATAAACAAAACAAAGTGACAAATGCCTAAAATAGACAGCAAAATTTTTATTTATTTTGCTTAAATTTTTATTGTCGTTTGCTACACACCAGTGAATGGCAAAAAGTCGAATTTTTAGTTAATTGTGCATGATTAAAATTTTAATGTATAAACCAACAATTTATATAAAAATCATGCACAAGATTTGATTAAATCATGTTCGACGCATGATTAGCAACTGCTTGTCTATTGGACACGATTGACTTTAGAACGCATAACTCAAAAAAAAGGCATTACAAAGCCGTATACACACAATAAACCCTCTAATATTTACTACGCACTAGTTTACTCAAACATGTCTGATCGTTGATTTCATGTCGTTTTTCATATTATTTGTGTGTTTTAAATACAATCGTGCCTAACAGCATAAAAACCAAGCAGTTCCTAATCGTAATCAATTGCTACCTTTTTTTTCTTAAAATAAAAGAATAAAGAAATGAAAATTAAATAAATTTTTGTAGAAAAATTAAATTTTTTTTTTATTTTCAACAATTTAAAACTAAAAGATAGAAATAAAAAAAATATAAGAAACAAGTAAAATCATTGCGTTCTGTTTGTGTTTCAAAAAGTGCTCAACATGCATTTGACTAAAACCACAACCACAAAGTACAACCACATTAAATACATGAATTAATATAAATTTCACTAACAAAAAAAATATATAATTGAAACACAAATCAATCAACAATTTATGTTTTTTTATCACTTTTCTCTTTAAAAATTTTATAAATTTTTTCAACACCAAAAAATGAGAATCAAAATAGGAAATTATAAGAATGAAAGAGACAGAGATATTGTTTGTTTTTAACGCTTCTGGATGACACTGTGATTTATACGTACGATAGACATAAATAAAAAGCTATTGAGGATTTAATGGTGACAAATAACAAATAATAATTTAATTGGCCATGTAGACAAAAAAAAAAACACAAAAATTTAGTCAATAATAAAAATATGTGGCAACGTCTAAAATCTTATTTGCAAATAGTGTTCGTAATCAGGACTTATGGCCTGTTCAGCGATGTCACAAGAAAATCTAAGCGAACGAAAGCAAAAACAAATTTTCATAGATTGTAAATTAGTTATTTGAGAATAAATAATTAACGTCCATATAAAAGTCGCATTACATACTATAGATTTCAGTCATGTAAAAAGAGAGAGAGAGAGAGAGGAGGGGAAGAAATATATCTGTGCAGCGTTGTTAACTTTCATTTTATTTAATGTTTTACTGCAGTGCAGAGGGGAAAAACAGAGAAGACGTTCAACCTCGCCGGGACAACTACTTCAAAATTATTCTAATAATATAGTCATGATTGACTAATTGGCAGTAAACCCATAACACTGCCACTCCATTTCTTAATTGAACTCCATGGAGATGCAATAATTTACAAGTACTAAGGTGATTTTATTGAGATCACCAAACCAATTTCGCCGCTTCACGGGTCTTCATAAAAATAATAATATTGTAGCCAAATTTGCTGGAAGTACTACTTCTGTAATGGTAAGTGATATTGTTTCACGAGGCAATAGCGACGCTTGGAAGCAATAACGTAATTCCCAGCAAAAAAATAATACTTTCTTAGAAGCAATTACATTAGGCAAACAACGACAAGAGAATCACTTGTAATAGCGCATTTATAAAGACATGATTTTTATTTGCGATGAATCACCTAAAAGCAATAGCTTTAGCTGCCAAATCATACTTATTTTATGCATTAAATTACAGAAAAAAGACAACAAAACAGGAAACTCTTTGGTTTTATCCGATTTAATGCACATCAAGGAATCGAACCGGTGAATATGCAAACACTTCAGCAAAAAAATTTTGTTAAGTATGAATATTTGAGTTTCTGTTTTATTTTTTGTTCAATAAATACTATGTGTGGGTAATGTAAGTACTCATACACACGAAAACAGGCACGCAGGCCTGTATTTTGAGCTCTCGCTTAAAAGGGGAATAGACACATAAAATTTCAACATCAATCATGCATTTGTGTGGGTTTTTTAAAAATGGAAGTTACATGCATGCGTTTGATGAAAATCAACATTAATTTGATTTTTGTGATACGCAAACAAATGCATTGATTGATGTTGAAATTTGATGTGTCTATCGCCCGATTTAATGCAATAAATTCTAATTTCATACTGGTTTGTTCTTGTGAGTTGCGTACATTTATATTTTAAAAACTATTTAAAGAAATCTCGTTTTTCACACAAAGAGCACTTGAAAAAGTTTCTAAATAACTTTGCTTCTGCGCAAGTTCAAAACTGAATTAAATTCCATTTTTAGCTTACGAAAATACATATTGCTTCTAGTTCAAAATTATTTATAAGCAGTTGCCGGTAAGCATTGCAGCAGATGAAAGGCAATATAATATTATTAGACCATATGTGTCCCAAAATAGAGGATCTTTTATTAGTTATAGGCCTTGTACAGTGAGAGCTTTACTAGTTTTCTGGGAGTCAAGAAGTCCCTAGAAATCTGACTATAGGAAATTCTAAAGCCAGACAGCCACCAAGTACATCTTGTGATGTTTCGTCATGTACACCACAGAGTCTGTCTTGCCTAACCTAAATATTTCCCTTCTGGATGAGAGGCAAAGAATTGGAAGAAAACACAATTTAAGCGTAGTTTCTCATGGATCAGAAGTATGAAAGATTATGAGTTCTTTATTACCTAAAAAAGTTCTTTGAACAACTTTTTTTATTACATTCCATAAAAGAAACATTTAAAATAACAATAACAATTTATCATATTTTTTTGCTATTAGCTTAAAGCGTTTAAACAACTATTTAAAGCGAAAATGAAAAAAAAAATTTGATAAAATGAAGAAAAGAATAGAGGCAGGAGTATCCAAAAAAGTTTTTTTTTTTTTATTGACCTAAAATACATTTGATAACATAAAGAGATTGTGTGTTATATAATTTGTCTGCCGGCAGTTTATCATTCTTGTTTTTTACGAATGATTGATTGAATTTAAAAACACGAACGCAACCAGGAATTAATTTAATGAAATACAAAAAAAAATATATACAGAAGACTTTGCCAGCGAGTAACTGAACATTAGGGTCGAAAACGCTGCTTGCAAATTGTGTGTTTTAAAATAATTTTATGAAAAGGTAAGTAAGTACGCTTTTACATAACAAATTCTTTGTATCTAAGGATTTTCTACTCCTGGAAAAATTACTGTATGTATTTTTCATTCATTTTAATATTTTGTATAAGAATATCATGGATGACTCTAGAACTTCTACAAAATCTGAGAGATTACTGTGAATGATTTTATTAAATCATTCAGATTTGTATGTCTTTGCATTATGTTTCGAAAAGTTGTTTTTATAGAATTTAAAGCCACTTAGATTCTGAATGATTAGAAACAAGTTATGGAACATTTGAAATTTTTATATGCTAAATTTAATGTTTTTATTTAATAAATACTTTAGGGCTGAGTTGGTTTACAAAAATGTTTTTAATAAAAAAGTTTTAATAACTTTCTTATAAAAAAAATTTTCAAGTGAAAAGATCTAGGAATGGATAAGGTATCTTTAAACTGTAAAACACGAGCAAGTAGATTTTATTTCATTCATGCTGAAATTTATTGTCATATCGCTCATTTACGTTATGATCTAAATAAAAGCATAATGTTACAGGATAACAATTTGCTAGCACTCTTATGGGACACATTTTAAATAGTTTATTCTGAAAAGAATATCTTTTAAAGTGTTGGTTTGATAATATTAAAGAATAAGAAGTAGGATATTAAAAAACAAATTTACTTATTAACTTAAAAAATAAATTTTTGAGTTATGACACTATTCACAAGAAGTGAAAATAATGTATAAAAGTTTGTCATTCCGTGTATAGTTTCTACACTGTACATGCGACACCTTTTAAATTATATAGAGGCGACATATGTTCTGGATTTCTAATAAATGAAATTTCATTCAACGTACCACAACGATTGTCTAGATATTTTATTCCGCTATCGGTTACTGTTTATAGATCTAATTATGCTGCTGCTGATCCGCTTAGAAGGATGTGCAAAACTTTAATCTAAAAGGTGATTTTACAAGAACTATCGGAAATTTAAAAAAAAAACACATAAAATTCAGAAAAATGCATGAAATATTTATTTAGATCGATAGTTGGGTCGATATAATTTAATGTTTGAAGATTATTTCATGCAAATGTTGGCCGCGGCTGCGCCTCAAATGGTCCATCCGCTTAGTCCAATTTTGGCATACTCTTTCCAACATTTCGGCCGGTATCTCACGAATAATGTTGGCAATGTTGGCTTCCAGTGCGTCAATCGAAGCGGGCTTGTCCCTATAGACATTAGCCTTAACATAGCCCCACAAAAAATAGTCTAGAGGCGTTAAATCGCACGATCTGGGCGGCCAATTGACTGGTCCCAAGCGTGAAATAAACTGTTCACCGAACTCGCCTCTCAATTGGTCCATTGTTTCGCGTGCTGTGTGGCATGTGGCACCGTCTTGTTGAAACCACATGTCATGCAAGTCAAGCTCTTCAATTTTGGGCAAAAAAAAGTTTGTTATCATCGCACGGTAGCGCTCACCATTCACAGTAACGTTGTGATTCGCATCATCTTTGAAGAAATACGGCCCAATGATGCCGCCAGCCCATTATCCGCACCAAACGGTTGTTTTTTGTGGATGCATTGGTAGCTCTTGCAATGCTTCTGGCTGCTCTTCACTCCAAATACGGCAGTTTTGCTTGTTCACGTATCCATTCAACCAGAAATGAGCCTCGTCGCTGAACACAATTCTTCGATAAAAAAAGTGGATCTTCATCTAACTTTTCAAGAGCCCATTCACCAAAAATTTGGCGTTGTGGTAGGTCGTTTGGCTTCAATTCTTGCACCAGTTGTATCTTATAAGGCTTCACACCCAAATCCTTCCGCAAAATTTTCCACGTAGTGGAGTAACAGAGGCCCAATTGCTGCGAACGGCGTCGAATCGATAATTCACGGTCATCACCAACACTGGCCGATACGGCTGCGATATTTTCAGTTCGCACTCTACGTAAGCGTGTTGGTGGTTTAATGTCCAACAATGTAAATTTGGTGCGAAATTTTGTTACAATAGCCCGAATAGAAGCCTCAGTAGGTCGATTAAACTGACCATAAAATGGAAGAAGCGCATTTTGGTAATAAAATTCAATAATTTGCAAGCGTTGTTCGTTTGTAAGACGATTCATGATTAAATTATAGACCAAACTGAAGATGTTTGACAGTGACACAAGATACAAAACGTGCGTGAGCTGTCAAAACTAGTGTTGCCAAAAAGATAATAGCAAAAAAAAATCACTCTTTAGTTCATTTGATCTTTTGTAGCTTTATCACTTATACTTTTGATTGTCATTGAACATTCTTTATTATGTAAAATGATATCGAATAGGAGTTGAAGGGAATTTTTTATGAAAATAGAAAGCAAAAAAACACAAAACAAAATTCGAAAATTTTCTCAATTTAGTTTTAATAATTTAATTCAATAAGTATTTTAGTCACTATGACTAAAATAATTTTAAAATAGCTTAAAATTGAGGTTTTTAGCACGCATAATACATTTTCTCTTTTTCAGTTTATTTGTTTTAAATATCATTTTTGTTAAAGAAAATAATTGGCAACTTTCGTTCCTTCGTCTTTGTTTTCGTTTAAGCTTAGTTCGTTCGTTCATTTATATGTCGTTCATTTAAAATGATCACCAAGCAAATGAACTATAGGAATTCAAAACACGGACTAGTTCGTTCAGTTCTAATAAGTGAATAGTACAATATGAATAGTTTGTTCGTGTACTACCCAAGACTAGTTATTAGTATTATTTTATACTGTAGCTAGTTAGTCGAATCTGAAGCATTTAACTCGACTTAGTATTTTATTCGTATATTTTCACAAAAGAGCCGAGGAAGTGCTAGACGATTGTAGTGGCGCGAATATAAAGGAAGCAAATCTTTGTCGATCCTGGACAGACCGAGCATACCTCAGCTGGAAAATAAACTGCGTTACATATCAAAACTACTTTTTCCGGAACACCAAATATGTAGCTATTTTTTCGATTTCATAATTACTTTATTAAAATATTAGATTTTCTAAATTTAATATTAACAAAAATTTTTCAAGCTTAATATCGTAATAATTAATTAATTTCCCTGAGGAAGACATTCCAGAAATATTGGCAAATTAAAATGAAATCAAATTTTTTAAGATCTTAAACGTGAAACGTTACCATTGTATGAAGCTTCAAGATCTATAACAAAGGGAACTTTAGTAGAATCTTAAAAAAGTTAACCGAAATGTTTCAAGAGCCATTAACTTCTTCGAGCTTGTAACTTTTCTAACCTTTTTTTAATTGAAAAACCGAAATAAATTCGTAATAAATTAAACATATTTTTTGTTGGATAAATGTAATATATTAAATTTTTAATATTTGCCTTAGTTTTCATCTATACCAAAGAGAAACTTAGATTTAATTTGTACTGGCTGGTTAAAAGTTCAGTTACCTTGACTATTTTAGTGAATAAAAAATTTCAATTTGTATGGAGTGGTTTAAAGAAGCAGTCAAGACTTGCTTGTTTTGTTCATTTGTGTAATAGGTTTTGATAATTTTCGTGAGCACCTGATTTTTATCTTTTTTTTTTAACTATTTTATCACGGTATTGATGTTTTCAACTACTTTCGAATTACTTACCTTAGATTATTGAACATCTTCCTTTTTCATTGACCTGTCGTTTATATTTTTGGAAACTTCGAAATCATTATTATTTTCTAAAATTTGATAATTGTTCCAACTGTCAATTTCATTAATGCTGATGTCAACATTATCCCGCACCTTTATCACCAATAATTAAACTTCTCGAAATGCATTGTTGATGTAATCATTTCAGACAGGGGAATTTCGTCTTCACTATTGTACTGATGGTCAACCCACTTTTCTTATCTTATTCGATGCTTTTATAAGAACTTCCTAAGGCAGTTCATCCCAAACGCTTTGAAAAGTTAATATTTTACTGAATAGTTATAGTTTTTACAGCCGCACGTTGATTGTGAAATACTTTAAACTTATCCGAATGTTTAACTTTTACGCGAGACAACTTTTTTAAGATTCTACTACCCTGCATACCACATATTCTTAACTCTGAATAACTTATCCTATTTTTAATACGTCATTTCGACTAACATGCACTTTAAATTGCATCTAAGAAACCGGGAGTGCGCCAAATACTTCAAAAATTGCTTAAAAGCAAAATGCTATAGGTTTTTATAAAGTAAAAAAAAAGTAAATTGTGTTAGTCGAAACGGTTAACGAACTAATTTACATATTTTATATTATTTTCCAATATAACTGAAATTAATTCTTAATAAAAAATTAATAAATTCCTAACTAAAATTAAAACATGTAATAATTTCTATTTGGAATTTAAAAGTTTAACAAAATATTAATATTTTGTTGGTTTTAAAATTTATTCTTTTACTCATGATATTCTCACGAGTTATTTATTTAGTACCATAAGTACTGAAGGGGAGAGCATACCTACATATATGGACCATTTCATCAGAAGCTACTCTGAATCCTCAGTAGCTTACTCAAAACGTTTCTTGCAAACATTAGAACCTTTACAATGTAAAAGCAATTGACTAAATAAGAATTATTTGTCAATAGTTACAAAAAGATTCAAATATTCAAACAAAAAACCTTTCAGTACTTATGGTACTGAATAAATAACTCATGAGAATATCATAAGTAAAAGAATAAATTTTAAAATCAACACAATTTCTGGAATTACGCACAAATAAAGATTAATATTTTGTTGAACTTAAAACATTTAAATACATTAGCTAAATATTTTATTTTTAGTTCTTTGCGTAAAGGTCATGTCTGTAAAAATGTGGACTTAAATTAAGTCATGTTTTCATTTCTTATAAAATATCATTTTTGAAAGTTTGGAGCTTAAAAAATTACCTTAAACGCAAAACAAAATATCTCAAATATAATAGTTCATATGTGCCCTAAAGCCAAAATTAATTCATTAAGAAATAAGAAATCTGTATTAAACAAATAATGCTGTTTCCTTCCCCACTAAAATGAAATACCGTCTTGTTTAACAAAATTTTTATGAATATGAGAGTAGAGCTTTAATTTTTAGTTTTTTTTAAATAGTTTTTAAAAATAGAATTTAAGAAAAATATTCGGTTTTTTTTTTTGTGAAAAAAAAAAAAGTTTAAATAGCTCAGTGGCAAATTATTTAAGCTAATTTTATGTTGAACACTTACTAAGTTCTTTTGGCTTCACTGTTGGCCTTTACCCATATCCATTTTTTTTTGACTATTTCATTCAACTCACGAGATGACCATATACGAGTATTTTCATCATAGTGATTTGATACGACTATCCCATTCACAAATATAATATGGCTGTTTTTGTATAGCGAAATGGTCTATAATATGCTCATAAAAATTCATTTCCTGCAGTTACATTTGAATTTCTTCCCAAACAACCTGGGCCAGTGTAGCGCTGAACATTTTCATCAAGAAATGGTTACAAAAATAAATTTAAAAGTTATTCAGAATATTTTTGGTAACTTTACTGATGATGCTGAGTTAAAAAAGACTGCCAAGCAAAAATTTTTGAGTGAAATGGCCAAAAAACTGTGTTTGGAAAAAAAATTTTTAATAAAAAATTTATTTATTTAAAAATGGACTGAATTTTTAACAGATTTAAAAAAAAAAAAGTTTTCTTTTACTCACTAATAAATATATATTCAAAAATATTACGGTTTCTTTGAAAAATGGCGAAAAAGATTAAAAATAAATGTGTTTGGTTGAGAAATACACAGAGATTTTTCAATTTTACTGAAATATACCATTCAAGCAACCTCAATGTTTTCTTTCTATATCCGTTAAGAAACTCAAAATCGGTTCATATTCAACTAAGTTACTGGTTTCTAAGTGCATAAAGGTACGTAAAACCGGGTTTTTACTCGTAATTCAAGATGTTGGGGGTTTAGCAAATTTCAAAAACAGAGTCTTGCTACATATTTCAAGTTAAGGTTAAGTTAACTTACGTTTGTAACGTCAAGTGACAGATATCATTCGATTTGTTGCTGTTTGCTTTTGTCGAAAAGTGAAAATTTAAAAAAATTGTAAAGTGTTTTTAAATTTTTTAGCCTAAAATATATTATGTTAAATTCCATTTTTCTAAAATAAATAAAAAAAAAAAAGCTTAAAGTTGGCTTAATTACTTTTTTCATGTTTATTTTAGCCATTTATTATAATATTTAATAAGTCATTCGATTTATTTTGGGTAAGTTTGTTTATTCGGTTTTACAAGGAATAAAATTAGGCGAATACAGTTTACAGATCGCAAAAAAATGTGAATTAGTTTTAAAACAAAAAAATTTTCCGAATTCTGTTTAGAAATAATAATAATAACAATATTGCTGAGATTTTTATATCTTCCTCGTTTTCCAAAAAAAATATTTTAAATGAAGCATTTAAGTTATTTTGCTAACATGATGCTTTTAATACACTATCACCGGCTAATTAATAATAATTGTAACTTAGCTTAAAGAATTAATTTATTCCACTTTCAAAAATGATTTTTTGTGATAACATTATATAGCCAAAATCGCTTTCCATTGAATGTGTGATTGTAAATATGGGTAAATAGTGTCTCTATCTTACCAAAAACACCACTAACTAATTTTTTTTTTTAAGTGGACTTATACCACTATAAAATATAACAATTCATATTAAAAACAAAATATTTAAAGTCTTTAAATTGAAGCATTTTATATAATCAAATTTTCCTGCCCTGATTAAGTTATAGACAAATAGCTTGACTTTTTATAAGGACAATTAAAGAAGAAACTTAAATTGTGTTATTTAAATTAAATACTTGTTTACAGAAATGCTCCCATTGTTTTTCCCTACTCTGGTGGCTTGCCCATTAATAGTTAAAGTAAATGTTTCATTGCATGCACTTCCTTTCTTTTCACATGACAGTCAAGTCATTGTTCGTCCCTCAAAATTATATGTTATTTAATATAAATTGAATGAATTTGTACCGTGTTACAAATTTATATGGAATCTGACCGAAATATTTTGCTTAAATTTTTTTAGCAAAAATTGGTTTTTTAGTATCAGATAAATAAATTTCTTTTCTTGTGGTAATAAAGCATAGTCTATCGGATGACATCTTTGGGAGCCCGCGGGTGCCCAAACTGAGAGAGAATTTGAGAGAGTACTATTCTTCTTCTTCCTGCCCAAAACAGCCCGCAAAATCAGCTGTTGCAAAAAGTAAACAATTAAAATGTGAAAAAAATTTTTGGAAGAGTTTAAATAAAAATATTCTTATTAAAAAAATGTTTAAAAATTTAACATTTTCATTTTTAAATAATAAAAATTTAAATTTTGTTGTCGCCATTTATGCTGTTTTGTATTAACATATCAAAACACTTTGAATTTTTTTTTTGAGCTAAAAATTTGGTTTTTGCTGTTCCCGTACTTTTAAAAGTTTTAGTTTTCATGAATTTTTATTTATCAACTGCGTAATTTTAGTAATTTTTTGAAAATATCGTTTTTTTTTTAATACAAGTTTGAGTTTTTTTTATTTTTTACTCTTGCAATAGCTCTATGGAGAAACCGTGTTATAGGAGAACTTGTCGTATTCGCGTTATAAAAACACCACGCTATAGGAGAATTGACTGTATTCGTTTCTTTTTTGCTCCCCAATTATATTAAAAATATTTGCCTAGACAGACAAAATCAAGTGTAAGTTCTTCTTTCTTTTTATTTCAAAAATATGGTAAAAGGGGTCATCTTTTAAGCATTATTTTAGCATACTTAGGTGGGGTGGGGTGCTTGGCCTTGTTGAATTTAGTAGGGTAGAAAACCTGTTAAAGAAAAGTTAAATTAACAAAATATTACACAAACAAAATGGGGCTTTTGAGTTAGTTGCAGACTACAAGTAGCTGAAAAATGTTTACTTTTCGTTAAAAAAAAGAACTTTTTAATAAAAAGCAGATCTTTTTATTTTACAGATTAAATAAATTTATTTTTTGCCTTAAGCTATGCAATACATTTTCTATGGCTTAGAAAAAAAATTCATTTATTTATTAAAGAACATAAAATAGGTCAAATAAACCTTTAGTAAGATTCAGAAAATATACTTTAATTTACAACTCATGTAAAAAGGCTTCTGTTAAGGCAATGAAATCAACCAAAATTAGCTTTAATATTTATAGTTAAATTCTTGCCGTAATTTAAAATCTTTTTATTATAAAACTTGTAAAACATCACCAATTTATTTTGATATCAATTTTGTTCACAGTAACCACTGTAACTTGTTTTAAATAATACCGGTTTTTTCTTACTTAAATTGGTTCATACAAGTACATAATATGGTTGTCACAATGTATTTTAATTTAGTTTGTTTGTTGTTATTATTCCTGAATTTTATACCTACCCTAACGGTAAGAAAAAGGTACATTGAAGTCATAAAAAAGAATATTACAAAAAAAAAAAACATTAATGCATACATTCGTGTACACATTGTAATTTTATTTAAGATTTTGGAAAAAATAGAAGTTGTTAAGAAAGCAAGTAAAACACACCGTCTTTTATTTTGCGGCAGGTAGAAATTACCAAAAGAAATTGACTCTGAGAAAATAAAACTTAAGGTTTTATATTTGTATATAAGACATTGGTTAACACTCATTTTGGACACCAAGGATTGTCAAATCAGGCAGTCCTCAAACAGCTTCAACAAGACTTTTTGCTAATAAATCTATTTTAAATGTAAAAGAGCAAGAATAGGATTAGGAATGTGTCAAAGGTTGGAAAACCATTTAAAATAATTTAATGGGTTTTGTAATTTTTATTTACACACTTCTGCATTCTTTGTTAAGAAAATTTAAGAAATTCTGTTGCTCTTAGTGGTGCTAAACGTGATTATTTTGAATTAGTCGTTAGCACTTAATACTTTGTAATATTTTTAGAATCTTTTTTTAAATTAAAAAATAATATTTAATACGAGGGCAGTTTGATAATGCCGTCACTTTCTATTTCCTAGAAGCAGCTTTAATTGTTGTCTATTATTAAACTACTTGTAAAGGGTTTCACAACAAGAACGCAAGACTTAAATTTTAAATAAAACACAGATATTTAAAAAAAAAAAATCGTGAAATTTTATTATATCGTAAAGTAGACAGAATGAGGTTATGTATGGAACAACATATCGGGCAGATGGCCCGCGGCTTTGCTGGCACACACGCGATCTTTTAATGAAATTTTCAATGACCGTTTTGCATAAATGCTGATGTATTTCATTAATGCAGCGTCCAATTTCCTCTTTTAAGGCTTGAGTCGTCGTCGGCTTATTCGCGTAAACCATCGACTTCAAAAAACCCCAAAGAAAAAAGTCTAATGGTGTTAAATCGCACGATCTAGGGGGACAATTCTGGTCTCCAAACCGCGAAATAACACGACGGGGAAATGACAGCAATTGAAATGGAGCAATTGAATTGTTTCTCTGGCTGTATGACATGTGGCGCCGTCTTGTTGAAACCACAAGCCCTCCACATTCATTTCTTCCATTCTAGGCAAGAAAAAACTGGTTATCATGTCAAACAATGACACTTCGAATGAAGCCAAATTTAAATCTTGCGTTCTTGTTGGGACACCCTTTATTTTAGGGAAGCTGCCCGATGCAGCTTTTTTTTGCAAATGCACAACCTTGATAGTCTTTATGAAAATTTTGACTTTCACTGAAATCAAAGAAAAGCTAATTAAATATGAGGGAGATGGTGATATTCATGGTGCAATCAATGTCAATTCTCAAACAGAAATGATGCCTACTGCTTAGTTGATCATTAAAATCCACAAATTGATGTCGGACAATCGAAGAATGGAAGTACGTGAGGTAGCTGGGATGTCGTCCCAGCATCTCGACCAAACAATTGCGAATTTTGTAAAAATATTTCAATAAAAGATATCAAGCCACTTCAAAGGAGTGTTTATCAATTAGAATTAGTGCTGCGCGTGTTTTGTTAACATCCAATAAAATGTAATTTCTTTGGGTGTACGCTTATCAAAGTAATAGGGTCAGTAGACCCACAAGTTTATGACTAAAGTTTGTTGTTAGAAAGCTTGCGGTATTGCTCACATCAACTGCTTTGAAAAAAGTATCACAGTTACTGAGAGGTATAAAGTGCAATCAGTATTAAATTAAAGCAGAAATATCTTTTCATTAGGTCATGTCTAGCCATATATTCATGAATTTGGCTACAAGCTGCTAGGCCATCCAACCTTTCGATGGTTTTTTCCTTTCAAATTTGAAGGACTCATTATTTGTAGGGGTAAAAATTTTTAAAAGCTGCTGCATTAAATATATTAAATGAAAAATTTTTATATATAAAAATTAAATGCAAATGTAAAAAATACAGATCTTTTTTAGAAAAGCAACACTTTCAGTGTGTGAAGCAACTACTCTACAGTATTGAGTACCAACAAAAAATGCCCAAATACCCGATAGCTGATAACCAATACTGTGCCTACACTAGTTGCTCTATTTTTTCTTCTAAAAAATTAACACTTTTAACTTTAAATATTGAGTGTCTGAAAGCTATTTCTCCAAACAGAAAAAACTTTACAAAAACTCCTAAAAGTAAAAAAAACTGAAAGGGAAAACTTTGTTTAGAAAACTTTTCCTAAACTTTTTTATTATAAAAAAATGTCCCCTAAGAACTTCTTTAATTACAGCATTAAAGTTTAACATAATTTTTTAAGTACATGAAAAATTCGCAAGAGAGGAAAAGCTTCTGTTTGCCCGATACCAGCTTCAACGCACATTTACTCACATTAACAGTTGCTAGCTGACAACATTTTTGATTTATATTCTTTGCCTGCATTTCAGTGAGTCCCATTACTTCCTTGAATTCGTATGACAATGAGTGTTCCCTACTGTATTATTAGCCAAGTAATTCATGATTTTACATATTTACTTTCTTATAATTTACATCACGTTTGTTTCAAACTGAAACAAAGTTTTTCTTATTTAAATACACCCTCTTGCAGTAACTGTTACTCACTCACTCACTCATGTATTTACACAAACTCACAAAATGAATCATTTTAATTGCTAGAGATACTAAGCAAAGAAAATAAAAATAAATTGAGATTCTCGTGCAAGCATTTAATGTCGTTTTATGAAATAAAGCGTGTCAGAAATGTGACAGCTTTTAGTGAGCAGAAGCAAAACAAGCGGAAGGCGTATATTTTTTATCTCGTTATATCTCTCTCTTTCACAGTCTCAATCACCAAAAGAAAAACACGCAACAATTGTGGCACAGTCTTAGGCTTTGCCACTTAATTGAATTTATGCTTGTGTTTGTTTTACAAGTATTACGAGGTAAATAGTAACTACATGTCGTCGCTTGTGACCTAAAACATTCTTTCTTTAAGAAAAACATTGGCAAGCACGTTTGACAAAATTTAAATTATAACCTGTTTTATTTTGTTGTGTACAAGCATATGGCTTCAAATGCTTATGCTGGCTGCACGACTTATCTTACAAGAGAAATACATTAAATTTTTTATACCCTTCATTCATTCTGTGTGTAATTTCTTTACCGTACGTTGATAAAGTATATAAAATCTGAATCCTTATAAATAGCGGAGTCGATTTAACGATGTCTGTCTGTCCATGTGGATGTCAAAATCTAATTTCTGAAGTCCCTAGAAGACCTACAGAAAATTTTAATATAACAATTTGCTGAGAGTTCCTGCACGCATGGTTGAGCTATAGACTTTGAAAACAAATAAAAAAAACGTGTTACGCCATTTTGTCACATATACGAGTCACAATGTCAGTGCAACAAATCAGATCAATCGGTTCAGAGAAAACTCAAAAATACAACTGAAATTTTAGATTTTCATTAATTTCCCTTTTGTTTTTTATAGAAATTTGTAAGCTTTACATGTGCGTAATGTATTTACATACAAGCACGAAACCGGAAAATCTGTCTTTTATAAGCATTTGTATGCATATGTGTCTTTTATATAAAGGGTGGTTAAATTTGAAGGGCCGATGTTGAATGTGTACTATACCTAAACTTAAATTTTTTTTCTACATTTCATTTGACATTTCGCAATTTCAGATTAATCCAATTTGAACCATGTAAAGATACACAATCGAGCAAAGCGTTAAAATTATTCAGGCTTATTATGAAAATGCGCACTCAAATCAAAATGCATATCGTGCACATCGTGATTTTTTCGGTTAATTTAATCGTCCAAATGTGGGTGCAGTCCGAAAAATCGGGCAAAAATTTGAGCAAACCGAGTCTGTAGGAGATGTGAAAACACCAGTGCATGTTGTACTGCAGAAAATATTGCTGCTGTTCGCGATAATGTGGCTGAAGAGCCGTCCACCTCAAATCGTCGTCGTGTCCAACAATTGCACCTCTCACGCTCGTCGTTGATGAACATTATGCATAAAGAATTGGAAGATATGGATGTGGACGATATGTCGTTTCACCAAGATGGTGCCACTTGCCACACAGCTAACGAATTCAATGGCTGTGCTATCTCGCGTGGTGGCGATGTCAATTGGCCGCCAAGATCATGTGATTTGACACCGTTGGACTTCTTTCTTTGGGGTTATTTGAATGAAAAGGTGTACATCGATAAGCCAGCAACAATTCAAGATCTAAAGGATGAGATAATTCGGCACATTAATGGCATAGAACCTCAATTATGCCTTAGCGTCATCGAAAATTTGGACCATCGGATGGATTTGGCCGATAATTTGTTCCATACATAATTGATATATACCATATTATCATAATAAAAAGAAATGACAATAATTTCTTAAATAATTTGTGCTTTATTCAAAATCAATATCGGCCCTTATAATTTAACCACCCTTTACAACAGATATTTGAAGCAGAGCAACAAATAAATTTCTCAATCGCTGCAAAATTATTTATAACTCTGAATATGTGTATGAGTTGATTTGGACCAGGACCACACACAGCAAGTTTAATTGACCAATTCTTGATTTTGTAGGAGAGAGAGGAAAGACGAATGGGAAGGGGTACAAGCTTGCTCGTACTCGGAAATTCATTTTTGTTCTCTCTTCGTATCTTTTGTAAAGATTTAAAAAAAGAAAGCAGGTAGATGAATGAATGACGCAATAAGAATGCTAAAATTGCCGAAACCACAGGGGAATTGAGAAAGAATTGCCCAACTAAACTTGTTGTGTGTGGTCCTTGTATTAGTGTGCAAAAACAAATCCGCACCATATTTGTTATACTCATTCTCTTCCTTACACCAGCAGTAACAAATACTTATTTGGTATATTTGTTTTGACAACACTCGTGCACGTCTTAAGTACATAAGTGAAGTTGACCTTAGGAACTTGAATATCATTGAGCAAGGAAAAAAAGCCCGATGAATAAATTTTTTATTTTTTTTGGTTTATTTCACTTTTCAGTTAGTTTTATAACTATTTTGGGAGAGATGTATTTCTTATTTTGAAGAATTAATTTTTTTCTTTAAGATATTAGTAAAATTCTATGGGGATTTAATTAATAATTTTTAAGGATGCAGCACTGCTGATTATATTTATAATTTCGTAAGTCACAAAGAAGAAAGAGTTTAACAATATTTTATATTATTATAATAATTTTTTATATTAAAAATTAAAACAAATAAATTGAGTTAATTTACATTTTTACGGTTTCCGTCAAGAAGCTTCACCGATTTGTATTACTTGTTCTTTTGGTTGACTAAATTATTTTTTTTTAATTTTGCACCACTGAAATTTAAATTTCAGAAACTATTCTAATTGCAGCTGACTACTTTGCGAAGAAAGCATTTGCAGTGCTGCAGTTGGTAGACTACTGTCGTCTATGCGTTTAATGGTTGAGTATTTGCACAAACATTTATTTGAGTTGTTATTTTGAAAGTTCAGTCTTTAAAAAATATTTTTTTTTGTTAATTGTAATAAAATATCCTACTAACTCTAACGCTGAATAATTAAAAAAAAATTTTTTTTTATAAATTACAGCTCATTTATTTTATATTTTATTTTTTTTGAATAAATTCTGTAAATAACAGAATAATTAATTTTAAATATTTAATCCAGTAATAGTCTAGACATTTACTTTCGTTATAAATTTTTTTTCTATCAAATTGAAATTCAACTCAGCGAAATTTATTCCCAGTTTTATTCCTAAATGTGTAGATTGTTTTTCTTTAGGGAAAATGTGCTTTAATTTTTTTTATCAACAAACTCAATCAAGCAACCTAAATCAGTTACTGGAACCCTTTTTTTTGTTTTGAATGAAAAATTCAAGAAAAAACCTTTCAACAAGCCGCACAACATTTTTTGTTTCTTCAAACAAAAAGTATCAAAAAACACACACAAAAAAGGGAAAGTAATTTTCTTGTTGTGTTTTTTTTTCATTATTTTCAACAACAAGTTTTTAATGGAAAATGCAACAGTTTTTACGTACACAAAAAAAAATCAATTTGTAGTTAAATGTTTAAGCGAACGAAAATGTTATGGCCAGCAATACACTGAAAGGAAAAAGTTGTGTTTTTCGGCCATTGACAAAAGTAATTTCTACTTTCGTGAGTACTAAATCCAAAACCCATCTTATTTCATGGAGTAGTCGTGTGGTAGAAAGCACTAAGCACAACTACCAACTGATCCCGATTTGAAAGGTTTTTTAGATGCGTGGCCATCCTGATTACAAGGGCCCTGAGATCAACGCCCAATAAGTCACTTTTCATGATACTAATTTAGCTGCCAGTTGATTTATAGGCTGAGAAATTGGCACTAGTTGCGTCCGTGCGATTCCATGCGACGCTAAAGTGGAACCATAGGGCATGGGATATTCGGACAAAATTGGTACTTGAAGACAGATCCCCAATCTCAATTGACTATGTCACTCTAAGACCATTCCTACAGAGTAACTTCGGATTCACGATGCTGGATCCTCTAAGAGAGGATCTGGTTGTCTTCATCGATGGCTCCAAGAGAAGTTTTAAAGTTGGTGGTGGAGTTTATATTGAGGAGTCTGAGGCTGGTATGTCCTTTAGACTCCTTAATCAATGCAGCACTCTACAAGCTGAATTGGTGGTTATAAAGCAAGCAGCAGATTGGTTATGATACCATGTAATATCTGGCAAGAATATTCGCATTTATAGCGACAGGTGGGTGGCAATCAGATCCTTAGTGGGTTTCTTTTCGACATCCCAATCGGTCTAAGAATGCCGGACATCCTTAAATAGGATGGCAGCACATTCGGTGGTCACCCTCATTTGGGTGCGTGGACATTAGACTACAGTAGGGAACTGTAGGGCGGATAACCTTGCAAGGGAAGTGTCGAGGCTGCCAGAGCAGGATGCCGACGCGCCATGCGGTATCCCTCACTCGGTCTACAAACAGCAGATCGAGAGTATATTTTTTAAAAGAGCACAGTCCAGATAAAGAGACGAACGGACAATACGGCGAGGATGATCTGGGCTAGGCTAGATAGTAATCGCAGTAGGGATTTATTGGGACTTCAAAGAGCCTGGTTAAGAAATGTGGTGGCTGTAGTAACAGGCCACTGCAATTTTGGGAACCATGCTAGGAGAATGGGTTTGCGATATAGAGGCTACTGTAGAAGTTGTCCGGACGAGGAAGAGGAGGAGACTGTGGAACACCTTCTCTGCCGGTGTCCAGCCCTAGAGGAACGGTGCATGATTCACTTTAGAGATGGTCGCCTGCAAGGGGTCTCACTGCGCTGTCGAATATAAGGTCGACATGCTATATGGCTTCGCTAGAAGTAGCGGTTGGTTTAAGTGATGGATTCACATTCTCTATCTGTCTTCTTATTTATTTCCTTTTCTTTTACTCTTCTATCTCTAGTGCTATCCTTCTTCTGGTTTTCTTATTTGGGGGCACTATGTAACCTAATCTAACCTAAATTAGAAGACTGAACTAAAAATCGTAAAGTAAAATTACATAGAAAAAACATAAGTAAAATAGAAGACTTTTTTACATTTTATTACAAAATTACTTCAATTGTAATTTTTTATTTTTATTGCCAGAATAGGGCCATAATCAAAGCTGACTTTTGTTAATAAAATCGTTGTTAAAATCGTTTTTAAAAAAATACCGACTCTAGTGTGACTATGATTATGAGCTTATGATTAAAGTTCTAACACACTTCATTTGAAACTACCACACGAAATAAAAACTTACTTCGTTTAATATGAGAAGCTTGCAAAGCAATTATTTATTTGTTATTTCTATTAATATGCAACACTCATACAACATTTAATTATTAGCTCACAGCTGATGTCTTAAAAATAATACATGAATGCTTTTTTTCTAAGGACTTTGAACAATAAACTCTCATTGGAAGCCATACATGTTAAGATATTTAGTGATATTTTATATTCGATTATCGTTAATTCGAAAGTGAAACACTTAAAAAAAATCAATTTTAATTATTTTTCATTTCATTTCATTTTTAGCTCAACCGCCCAGCTCACAAATGTTGTAGGATTAGTGGGTAACTTGCATGAAGATGCAACTACATATTAGTATTAGTATCTAGTGTTAGTATCTAGTGTTAAATTTCTTTAGTAATTAAGTGAATGGCGAAAGTTAAATATTTTGCTTTAGACTTTTTTTTATTTAAAAATTTTTTAATTATTTTTCAAAGTGCATTTCTATTCTAAATTGCAATTTCGTTATTAATGGAGCTAGTGACTCCCAAAAGTGTACGCACGTAAATATTTAAGCTTGTTTTCATTTACTATTTACGAGTACTGCATAGCAACAACAACAAGTTAACATTGAAATAACAGCAAAAAGAAAATGTGAAACGGTAATCTGGCAATTTTTAAGCACGTTTTCCAGTACTAAAAGATGTTTAAAAAAAAGAAACGTGGAAAACTGAAAAAATTCTGCTGAAAAGTCAAACAAAAAAAAAACGAATGCATTTTAATGGAATTACGTGTTTGTGTGCTGGTTTTTTTAACTTTTTCTGTAAAACTACAAAATTTATTATTGTTTGCAGTTCTATAAAACTTTCAACCAAAAAAAAAAAAACAAAAACCAAAACAGATAAAAAGAAAACATTAAAGCAACAATATTATTATTTTCGATTAAAACTGAAAACTCTAAGACAATCACATGAAGATATTCCTTGCGAAAGCAACCAAGAGTCTATAAATTTATACTTTATCAATTTAAAAATTTATAACTCGTACAATTTCCCTGTTATCTTGCTCTGTTTACTTTAAAATAAATGGAAATTTTTATTACAAAAACACGCACATTGTATCATTTTGCGTGCTTTCTCCTTAAAGTATGCTTGCTTAAATAAAAGTTGAAATATTTATGAAATGCAGCTTCAAAGGAAATGTTCATACATACGCACACATTTACAATAAATAATGAATATCAATTGCTTACTACAGCTGCTATGTGTTTCTTAACAAATAACACACACATTCACATGCACCCACAGGAGTGTTAAAAATTCTATTAAATTTTTTTTGAATTTCAAATACAAACACAAAAACCACACAGCTGAAATGTTAATGGTAAAATTATTTAAAATGATAATAAATTTTTCGGTTTTTGTCTTGTTGCTTAATATTTAAATTCGATCATGTTAGTCATGCATAGAAATATTTATTTGGTTGGACTTTTTTTTTAATAAAAATTATTCTTTATTGAATAAAGAACATAGAAAGGAAAAATAAATAAGCAAACGCTTACAAGTGCAAGTAAACGCTTGCAAGTTGAGTATACGCAATAACTACGAAAGTCTAGCAAATTACAGTACAAGCTCCTCTTCTAAACGTCGACATAGCATAAATTTCTCATAAAAATAGAGTGTTGCAGCATTGTTCATATCGAGAGCGCATACTAAAAATGTTGTTTGTTAATATTTTTTAAGTAAAACATATAAAATTGACTCTTAAATTTATCTTCTGGACATGCTGTTGTCTTATTTTGTTTTTATTTAAGCCTGAAATTATGCTTTGAAATATTTTATTTATCAGTTTACTTGGCGCCACTGCTAATGATGCTGGCAAGCGCATGAGCCACTTTATAAAGTAGTGCATTTATTTGTATGGGTTTTTATACGATTAAAATTCCATTTCTGCACGGATTTCTCTAAAAATTGACACACACATTCTCTATAATCTAAGGATCCCGACGCATGTAATAAAGAACCAAGCTAGGCCAGACCGGGAAATAGCATTTATTATTGTAAATTTGGCAACTATAGTGAATGTTATTTAATATTTGTAACTACCGAATTCGGCAGTTTCTTTTTGCTTATAAAATCAACTAAAAATTCACGTGTGTAATTTATTTATTTGCAGCTACACACCTGCATAAAATAACATTTTAATACGCACACACACTTGCATTAATAAAATTGAAAATTTATTGATTTTTAACCCTGGGAATAAATAACTTAAATAAAAATTGTATACATACATTTGCACATATGTATGGGTATGAAATTATTTTCTCTTTTTTAAAGGAAATTGTTTTTCTTTTTTTGCTTCTGTATGACGTGAAACAGTATTTACGGTATTTTAGTGTATTTTATCAGTAGGACTTACACAATGACTTCAAGTTAGAATATCATCCTTATTTTTTGTACACTAATATCATCTTTCATCATTTTGACTACGACCTATTGCAAGAAACTATAAACTACGTCGTGAGCGAAAATATATACCAAAAAAGCTTAGTTATTTTTTAATAAATAAATAAAGAAATTCATACATTTTTTCAATTTTTAAACGTAAAGTTAATATTACATGGCCTTCTTTCAATTGGCATTTTTTTTTAAACAAAGGGTTATATAACATAAAAGTTATAGAATACGACACATCATCCTTCGTCATTTTGACTACGGCAAAAAATTAAAAGCGAAAAGAAAAACATTTACAACGTGCGCAGTTCGCTGTACGTCTTTGTCCATCAACTGCTTGCAAGCGACTAACGCTATACGTAAAATGAGATCAAAGCAAACAGAAAAAATAGGCTTTAATTCAAAAATAAGATCGGGCGTCGTCACTTTGACGAAGGATGATGTTCTAGGGTTAAGAATGGACTAAGAAGATTATGATGAAGAACACAATATCCACTGAGTGAAAAACAATAAATAGCAAAATATCTGGTAAAGGGTGTTTTTTATAGACGTATAGAATTTTAAATTGCAATAAAACAACGATGGATTATTCGATTGACATGAATTTTATTTATCCGAAAGATAATCTTGTGGCATTACATTTTAAATATGATTTCTGGCATATGACCGCCACGGCTGGCTCGGATGTAGTCCAATCTGGACGTCCAATTTTCGATGACTTTTTCCAACACTTGTGGCCGTATATCGGCAATAACACGGCGAATATTGTCTTCCAAATGGTCAAGCGTTTGTGTCTTATCCGCATAGACCAATGACTTTACATAGCCCCACAAGATCTCGGAGGCCAATTCACAGGTCCAAAACGTGAAATTAGGCGGTCACCAAACTTGTCTTTCAATAAATCGATTGTGGCAAGAGCTGTGTGACATGTTGCGCCGTCTTGTTGGAACCACAGCTCCTGGACATCATGGTTGTTCAATTCAGGAATGAAAAAGTTATTAATCATGGCTCTATACCGATCAGCATTGACTGTAACGTTCTGGAAATCATCGTTTTTGAAGACGTACCAATGATTCCATAAAGCGCACCAAACAGTCAGTTTTTCTGGATGTAACGGTGTTTCGACATACACTTGAGGATTAGCTTCACTCCAAATGCGGCAGTTTTGTTTGTTGACGTAGCCCTTCAACCAGAAGTGCGCTTCATCGCTAAACAAAATTCGCTTATGAAAATCGGAAACAATGGCAATCTCATTTTGGGCTTGTTGCAAGCGTTGTGCAGGCGTGAGTCTATTCATGATGAATTGCCAAACCAACCTGAGAATAAATCACTTGACAGCTGTTAAATCGGTCGCCATCTTGAACAGTAATGCCAACTTAAAGTTCTATACGTCTATAAAAAACACCCTTTACAAAGATTCACACTTTGAATGATCTGGATTGATAGGAACTAGAAAAAGAAAATATATATTTTCCTAAAAAAAAAGCTCTAGAAAAAGCTAAATCATGCAAAAAAAAAAAAAATAAGCTAGAAAAAAGTTAAAAAGCTACTGCTTAAAATTCATAATTTTCTTAATTCTTGATTACATTAAGAATCTTAATTATAATTTTTATAAAAAATATCCAAAGAAACATGCAACATCGAAAACTAAATAAAATAATGTCGTTTTCCACATGGCTTTAAGTATTTGTAAGCAAATCCAATTATTTTTCAACTTCAATATTAAAAAATAATATTTTAAATTCCTTCAAGTAATAATTTATTTTTAGATTTTTAATGCGATTTCTATTCTGATATTTCGCTTGCTTTATCGTACTCAAAAGTGAGCAACCTCAACATTATTAAACGGTAGTACTAGTTAACAAAATACTAAATGGAACAATTAATTAATCAATTAGGAATAAAATGAATTTTTATTTTACAAGTTAGAAGCCAAATACTTTTCTTTTGTTATGAAGTTACCTTCGTTTGATCAATTTATCAATTTACATATCAAAGATTTATCGAATATATAACTTTAGCTAATGTGGTTTCAGTCTCAGTTTGTTTATGTATGATTTGTTTTCATTTTTCCCAAAAAGGCTATTTAAGGCTATTTTGAGAAACAAAAAAAGCTAAGAAAAAAGCTATAGGCTAAATCATAAATTTTGAGGCTATATGCTAGAAAAAAGGCTAAATCTACCCTTAAAAAGGCTAAAAATGCAACGCTGGTCATGATGCCTCCACTATAGGCTATTTTATCTGCAGTAGTGGTAGAATTAAAATTAGGAGCCGGAACAAGTGATACTACAGGGTGGGCCAAAAGAAACCAAGGGGTGTAAAAGTTTAATAACTTTTTTGTTTATTAACTTTTTTTTATTTTTTCTTTCAGATTATATAATATACAAAATGGAAATTTTTTTACACTAAGTATGAAAAATGATGTCTCTTAAATGACCACCGTTTTCAGCTTCGCACTGATGGGCTCTTTTTTAGATCATTTTCCATAACATCTTTCAAAACTTGTGGCTGTAGCGTTCGAATTTCTGCAACAATGTTTGCCTTGAGTTTAAGGATTGTCTCTGGCTTGTTCACATACACTCGCTCCTTCAAAAAACCTTAAAGAAAATAGTCGGGTGCTGTCAAATCTGGCGATCGCGCTGGCCAAATAATTTCCGAATTTCGAGAAATTATTCGCTCTCCAAAAATTTGACTTAAAAGTGCCATTGTGTCTCGGGCAGTATGGGCAGTGGCTCCGTCCTGCTGAAACCACATACCAGGTCTGTTTTCAAGAGCAGGACGTAAAAAATTTTCTATCATAAAACGATACCGCTCTCCATTTACGGTTACAGCACTTCCATCTTCATTCTCGAAGAAGTAGGGCCCAATGACATTTTCAGATGTGATCCCACACCATACTGTACACCTGATGGGGTGCAATTGGCGTTGATAAATGGCTCTTGGATTTTGAGAACCCCAGAACCTACAGTTCTGCTTGTTAACAAAGCCATTAAAATGTCGACGATATGCTCTTTGCGTTAAAATAATTGATCTCTGGTTTAAATAATAAAATTCTATTGTTCTGGTTCTCTGTTCAGTTGTGAACCTCTCCATTATAAATTCTCCAAGTGTTGTCTATATAATCTGAAAGAAAAAATAAAAAAAAAATTAATAAACAAAAAAGTTATTAAACTTTTACACCCCTTGGTTTCTTTTGGCCCACCCTGTACTCTCTAGTATTAACTAATATTTTAAAGACTTCTTTCTGTAGGATTTGTCTGTCATATTTAACGGTTGACCTAAGTAATAAAAAAAGGGGCAAAATTAGGGCATTACAGTGATATAGTACTTGTTCTGCTGTCTCTTTATCTTCGTTACATAAACTGCAGAGGTTGATCTTCATATTTGAAAAAGTGTTGAAATACTCTGCCCCAATACACAGCAAAGACTTGTTAAAACGCAATAGATTTTAAAGGTCGCCGTGCGATTATAGCCCATAGTGATAACATAATACTTAATATTTTAAAACATTTTTATTTTACTTCGTTTTTCTGTTCTTGTGGTGTCATTGATGTCAATATTTTTGACATAACGTCCTCCAATCTTAAAGTTTTTTCAAATTCTGTTCCTACAAACATCAATAGCCTCTTGTTTATCCTCCTCTCTAATATATCCTTTTAATATATAAATACTCTTGTTGAGGCTAAATTGAAGCGCTTATGGTGGTTCAGATTATACAAATGACTTCCATTATATTTAAATATTTTTTTTACAGTTACAGTAGCATACAACTCCATCTAAAATTATATTTCTATATTTTTTTAAAATCTTAGCAAAAATTACCCTTAACAATAACGTTATTTTCCTCTATCTCAGTCCTGATATCCATTTTAAAGCTTTAACCACAGCCATTGCATGCTATCCCAAATCAGAACTTTGCTATATTAAGTCATAAGACTGCGTTAGCGAGAAAAAGATGTAAACCTTATAGAATATAAAATTTATGAAAACAATAATAAGACTTTGAAACATCTATTTTTGTTATTATTTATGGGCCTTAATAGAACCTTTAACCACTGGGCGCCCTTGTAGCCCAGCTCTACACAACAATTTCTCAATGAACCACTGAAAATCAATTGCACTAGAAATAAAATGTGCAAATACAGGAATAGAACCCACCTTCGAAAATGATAAATTTAAGCAATTAGAGTGATGCCGTAAACTTGTTGGGATGATATACTTTGACTTGACAACTAGAATGATTACATTAGTAGAAATATCAAACAAAACATCCTGAAGGGAGATGTTTTTCTTAGATTTTCTAAGGCCTTTTCACCTACTTTCTATGCATTTATGATACTTAACTTGTCTTTTAGCTTTAGCTTAGTTATTTTTTCAATATTTAAGCTACTAAAGATACAATTTCTTTTAGTAAAATTTTTAATTTCAACTTAAATAAGAAAGACTAAAAAAGTTTATTTCATGGTTTGTGCTGCAATTTATGATTTATTTTTTTTAAGACATCTAACAATTTGTTGGACCATAACAAAATGAAAACCAGTTCTTTCTTGTAGTAACGCAAGGCAATATCTCCTGAAACACGTTAAATTGTACGTTATATTTTTGTACAACAGCAGCACCAATTGCAATCCTAGCAGAAATTGTAAACGACAGCTCTTAATTTATTAAAACAACAAAAGCACAAAAATAGAATTACAAGAGCATATTCAGCATTACACTGAAAGAATAACTCATTATTTTTCCGCCAATGACAATATTCCATTAGATTCATGAAATGAATGAATGTTTCATTAGCCCAATGAAACATGTTATTAGTTGAAAAATAATGAGTTTTTTCATTTGATAAATGAATAAAATTCTTTCAGTGTATGTAACTTTTACTAAAAAATGCTTCTTCAAGAAAGAGAAAATGTAAAACTTAAACCATAAATTCTTCTTTTTGTTGTTGCTACCCAATCAAGAATGAATGAATGTGACTGGCTGAAGATTGAAAAATAAAATGTTTTTTAAAGCGAAGAAGAAAAAAAACTAAAAATTTTTGAAATCGAAAAGTAATTTTTCTTCGAATTTTTAGATTTGCCATATAAATTGTGCCATATTTTGACAAGCAGTCAATGTTAATATAATTTCTTTTTATTAAAAATAAAAAAATTAAAACAAACAAGTTAAGTTCGGCTTTGGTTGTAATAGCCAAAGAATCATATATTAAATTTTGTACGATCTCCTTAAATATTCAACAAAATAAAAATTTTTTTAGTAAAATGGCAAATATTGATTCAAATAATTTCCTTTGAATATTTTTTAATTTATCTTAAAACCATTTCAGTTAGATAAGTTAACAAAAAACGTTCTGGGATCCTAATAAAATGGCTGTAGGTACTCAATTTTAAAACATAAAAAATATAATTTTTGTTAATGCCAAATAAATAAAATTTAATTTAATTTAAAATGATTGCAAACATTTTTTAAGCCAAACTTAATACTAAAATTAATTTTTAATTTCTGATAAAGAAATTCAATTTAACGAAAAAACACAAAAACTATCTTTTACAGACATTATGACTGTTATTTTCGACTGAACTGCTTACCACGTTTTTTTTTGTCTGTTTTGTATTTTAGACACAGTAAACTAATGCAAAAAAATTGACTCCAAAAATAGAGGTAGTCATGGTTTTTGGCTCATAGAATTTCAATATCCACTTGAAGACAATAATAACAGGCAAATTAATATGCTAAATTTTTCTGAAAGTTGCCTACGTTTCTTAGAAAGTTTACTTCAATGACTATACACACAGATGGATATCGCTACATTGAATCTGTTATTTTTAAGAATACCGAAAATACATAAGGGTAATCCATGTACAGTGTAGAAATTACGAACGGATGCACAGTTTTATATACCCTTCTTACTAACAGTGAAGATTATAAAAAAAGAAAAGCTAAATTGAACTTCAAAAAAGAGAAATAAATTATTTTTCTTTTCTGAAGTTCAATTCATTTATTTTTTCTATTAATTATATTTTAACTGGGGTCAAACACTAATAAACATTTCATAAATTTTTTTAATAAAGAACTGGCACGTGTGTTGGCAGTTGAGAACTCTTTTAATGTGTGTAATCATGTACACAAAGTGTGTGTTATGGTTGAACATTTTAACGAGTACTTTTGACAGCTGCAAAAGGAAACGATTTCTTTTCATTAAATATTAATTATATTGTGTGCTAGAAAAAACTATAATTGAAATCAATTTACTAGAAACACATACAAGTTTTATAAAAAATAATAGTGGTAGTTTCAAACTTTTAATTCTTTAGACCAGCCATGCCAAAAATATTTCAAGTAATAGTTTTGGAAATAAAACTGTTTTAAATATCATTAAATGTTAGTGCTACATTGCTATGATCAAAAATAATTCTCTGTAAAAGAATTGAGCCAAAATGTTGGTGTAAATTTTTTTTAACTATTAATTGCTTGAGGAAAAAGCTGCGATGTAGGATTTGCGTTCACTTGGCATTTCTGAATGCACCTTCGAACAGACTTTCTTCGCCAACTGAGGGATCATTCTCTAGCATTATGCCAAGTTATATTAAGCAGAAATCAGGTTGATGAGTCATATCACAATTCTCAAAAATTAAAAGAATTGCTGAATAAGCTTCGACGGTTAAAAATCTTTATTGCTATACTGCAGCTGCATATCATAGAAAGTACTGGCATCAAAAAAAAAATTACGTCAGACTCATAACGGATTTTTTTTTCAAGCACTGTAGAGTTACATATCATTAGTGTAGAATAAGAAATATTTGGATCATCCAGTTCTGATTAAATGGCTTGCATAACGAATATTCAGAATGTGTGCTTTGTAATTTAAGGTTTCGTTTGGCAAAAATTTTTTTTGACATTTTATTTTTGAGAATTAGTAGATCTCTAACTGATTAATTTAATTGGCTTCATATGAAGAATATATTTGGAGCAGTGAACTAATGGGTTCTGCAGTGATGTATTTTTTAAAAAGACAAGAAAATGTAAGAGCAATCAAATTGCTTCATACACTACGAAAAGAATACTTTGAGACATCGCTAACAACCAAAAATATGGAAATGTATTCAGTCGTTGACATCGTTTGCATGTGTGAAAAATTGAGAGAGAGAGAGAGAGCTAGAGTAAAGGAGAATTTAGGAAATAAGTTGGTAGAAAATAAAAAGACTGGGGTCTAATGACCGCATTCGATATCGAGTAAAATTGATAGAAATTTTTCATTTTGGTATCATGACACTCGATAACAAGTAAAATGTATCGTAACTTGAGATGATAGCATTCGAAAGCGAGTCTTCGACCAAGTAAAGAGCGTTTTTTATAGACGTATAGAACTTTAAGCTGTCAAGTGATTTATTCTCAGTTTGGTTTGGCAATTTATCATGAATAGACTCACGCCTGAACAACGCTTGCAAATTGTGCAATTTCATTTCGAACGAGATTGCCGTTGTTCCCGATTTTCATAAGTGAATTTTGTTTAGCGACGAAGCGCACTTCTGATTGAATGGCTACGTCAACAAACAAAACTGCCGCATTTGGAGTGAAGCTAATCCTCAAGTGTATGTATGTCGAAACACCGTTACATCCAGAAAAACTGACTGTTTGGTGCGCTTTATGGGCTGGTGGAATCATTCAAAAACAATGATGGCCAGAACGTTACAGTCAATGGTGATCGGTATAGAGCCATGATTACTAACTTTTTCATTCCTGAATTGAACAACCATGATGTCCAGGAGCTGTGGTTCCAGCAAGACGGCGTAACATGTCACACAGCTCGTGCCCCAATCGATTTATTGAAAGACACATTTGGTGACCCCCTAATTTCACGTTTTGGACCTGTGAATTGGCCTCCAAGACTACTTTCTGTGGGGCTATGTAAAGTCATTGGTCTATGTGGATAAGCCACAAACGCTTGACCATTTGGAAGACAATTGTAGTCGATACAAACTAGCTATTGTAACTAAAACAAATTACTTTTTTAATTAACAGAAAGGTAAAAAAAGGTTAAAGTTTTATTGAGTTTTAGGTTAAAACAATTAGTTTTTGAAGAAAAACATGTCAGAAGAAGTGATTGTCAATCCATATTATCAAAAATTCTTTATGGACAATTTTTGCCTGAATTCATGCTACAGCTCTTTTTTATTCACTTGTATTCGGCAAACATTTGTGATATCATATGCGGTGATTTGTTTACTGGACATGTATCGCAATATTATTCGATACGATAATCTACTCCCTATCGGATGTAGTGATTAGATTCCTGCCTTAACAGCAAAATTATAATAAAAATCACTTGACATACTCGTAGTAACTTTATTATTGCTTGAGATTTTATGTGATTTGATTACATACATACTTTGGAAGCATTTAAGCAGAAAACTTTTTTATATATTTTTTCTTTTATTATTTCTTTACTTAAATTTTGAGCAACCAAACAAAATATATTAACTTTAAGCGAATAAAAAGAAAACCAAAACTCTTGTGTTCTTAACTTTTACAGATCGACTTAAGCACTTAACTTTTCAAAGTCGTTGAAATGACTCTTAAATTTTTGCAATTCTTTTTAATCTTGTAACTAAAGATGAGAAATACAAAAGAGCTTTGTTACACTTAGCGTGACTACAAAACAAAAACAAAACAACTTAAGTCCGGCTATGCCGAGTCTTATGTGTTAGCAAAATATTCACATGTTTTTAATTTTGTTAATTTTTCTGAAATATCGTAAACAAAAAATAATTATAAAAAAATATTTTTAATGAAATCATGGTACATAAAACCAGGTCACTTAAAAAATACAAAAATAACAACATTACAAAAAGCCCATATATTTTGTTATTGCTGTTGAGGCTCCTCTTGTCAAAAACTATTTCCTGTGGTTGATATAAATAAGTGTGTAGAGTGAAACAAAAAAATTGGTTCCGTTTTTGATCTCTCATTAACTCATTGATATCTCTTAGTTTTTGACAGAACGAGCTTCAATCATGCATGATTCAACTGGCGCCTCAGTGTCACCTGGTTTTAATATTGATAAAAATAATTTTCTTGGATCACATACATTTTTGTCAATCTTAAAAAAAAAAAAAAATAATAAAGAAATTAAAATTAAAGGCGTTATTGAACAAATCCATTCTATGAACCTACTTTTTAAGAGCAATTAAATGTCAATTTATAAATATAAAAAAAAAAACACTTTAAGAAAGGTATCCAGTATAAAAGAAAATAAGCTCAATTAAATTTATGACCGGCGTTATGGTTTACAAGTCAAATCAGTTGATGAGTTGTCATTTTTGTATGTTTTTGTCAACCGCACGAATACATAGTTGTAGTCAATAATAAACAGGTTGTAATATCAAAATTACAACTGAAGTAGAGTTGAGTTGTGAACCATAATACATAGAAGGCATAAATTTAAAACTCTTGGGAAAAAACTTTTAGCCAAACAATGCAGAAATAAACATAAAATATCAGACAAGAAATTTAAATTAAAAACTATCTTCCAATTATATTTCTCTTAAAAGACCGACTGCCTAAGGTCAAATCATCGCATTCGATAGCGAGTAGACTATCGCATCGAAGAATATTTCAAGTAAGCAAATTATCTCATACATTTTCATATTGTAATAGATTTATACATAAATGTTTGCCAAATGAAAAAAATAAAAAGTATAGCCTGAATTTAGGCAACAATTGCGCATGAAGAATTTTTGTACAATGAAGAAAATTAAAAGAATTCTTATAAAAAAGAAAGAAAGAGATAATCTTGAATTAGAAAAAAAACTTATCAAGAAAAATTCCGATATATTCGAGTTAAAGCATGAAATATATGTATCGATAGAAAACTCTTTCAAAATAATTAACCAGTGATTTAATGAATTAAGTCAGATTTACATTTATTTCTAAAAAAAATAATGTTTAAGCTACACTTAGATTGTTAGCCCAGGAATTGTATCAAGTCAGCGTCGAAAACGACTTTTATTTAAAATTGTTGCAGTTCATTGTAAGAAAAATTTTGGTTTATGCTCTGATTGCACTATAAAAATGTATTACATTTTTAACAAATTTATACTTAATTTACTTTGAAATTAAATGGAATGACAGCGTAGGAGCAAAGGATTTTTAATAAATTTTTTTAAATTTTAAATTTTTCACCTTTTTTTTTTTAACACTTTTTATTTGTTACCTAAAATGGTGACGACAAAATCATAGTCGTTGCAGTACATTTTCTTATAGAATATCGATAAATAATCATTACGACAACTGGAATACCAATTGAAACTCGTCGACAAAAAAAGGTAGCGTTATGAGTTCAACAATTTTTTTTTAATTTCATATAAAAAGTAACGTCGTATAAAAATTAATCAATAGTGCGATTCGGTAACTTTTATTGCGATCATTCGTATCGAAAAAACAAGTATAACGATATTCTATCGAATTCGATATTCAGTAACTCTTCGATACAAATATTCGGTACGTTAGAACTGGTTATTTGCGATGAATATTTATGTGCTGTTAACTTCGTCGCAAACTTTGAATATTTTTGTGGGAAAGTTACTGAATACCAAATTCGATAGAATATCGTTATTCTTGTTTATTCGATACGAATGTTTGTAATAAATATTACTGAAGCGCACTACTGAACTAAAAAAAAAAGTTAACAAACAAATTGCATACAAAATAAAGTCTCTTTTAGTTAAGCAAAAAATTCTCTTCACTGAGAAAGTCCGTTTATAAAATAAAATTTTTATGGAAATATTTTTCAAAAACACGTTAGAAAAAAGAAACAAGCTGTCATCCACAAGCTTTATGAAGAAATTCCATGCATATTTGCTTGGAAAACAAACTGTTCGTGCATAATAATAAAGTGCTGACTTTCAAAAACAAAAAACCAAGCAAAAAGCTTAGCTTAACTATGTACAAGCACTAGCAGTAACTACTCAAAAACATACTAGTTCACCTGGTTGGTTAGTAGATGACTCATACAAAAACTCTTGCATAAATACTTGTGCATCGTACATGTGTGTTTTTTTTAATGAAAAATAAGCAAAAAAATAAAAAAAAAACATAAAAAGAATTAAATAAAAACAGCTTACGAACACATTAACTTATGAAAACAGTGAAAAGGAAGGAAATAAACGGGTGGAAACATACCGCTTCTAAAATACTGACATTTAATTGTAAACTTTGCAAGGTTAAATTAATTTACCTCAGCTCCATACACTTAAAGAAATGCAATAATGGAAAAATTTAATAAAAATAAAAGAAAAAAACAAAATCGCAAAAAGAAGGCTGACTTTTACTACTTATTTGTTAACTTAAATTTTTACTTCAACTCATGAACTTCTTTCAGTGTAGCCGAAATTAATTAATGGACTTTCAACCTAGTTTTTGCTGTTTATAATTATTAATTTCAATGCTATTTTACATCAAAAGCAACTAGAAAAGTAAGCTAGAATACATTAGGGTGAATTTCAGCTGTAAAGTAAATGCTCGTATGTTAATGTGTTTTAGCACATGCACACAAACAAGTGTCTAAACATTTTTAAAAAACTTAAATTAAGTAAGTTAACGCATTTAAAAAGTGAATAGTTAAAAAAAATGGCTAACAAATTGCGTAATAATTAATGTGAAGTATGAAACTTCAAACTAATAACATCATGCCTTCCTGTAGCTTTCATACACAGTTAACACATAATTAAACGCTTTTTATGATTTCCTTTAGAGGCCACCAGTAAGCATTATATTTTTATGAGCCTGATTTTCTTTAAATGACTGTTAATGAGAAAAGTTTTGCTAGTACAGTTTTAAACAGCAAATACTTTGCTTTTCAAGAACACAAATCAAGCCCGCCCAATTCACTAATTTATTTCAAATTAATTTTCAAACAGTAAATGTTAATGTAACTTAAGCCAATTGGAGTAAAGTAGTATGCGAGTATTTCTAATTCTACTTAATTAACATTCAACAGAGCAGTGCCTGGTTGTGGCTAAAGAAAGGGTTGATCTGGTTAAGTGTAAAATTTATGTGAATAAAATATTTATGCCACACAGGAGCAACCAAATAAACTTTATATTTTGTTGAAGTTATAATACTATTTCTGGTTTAGTAAGCTCAATGCAAAATCACCTAAGAGCTCTTTTTTGCAGAGGAAAAGAAAAAGTACAATAAAATAACAAACATGAAAGGTAATTTAAAGTGAATACAAATATTAATGTAGAAATTTTCAAAGTATAACTCAATATTTAATTGACGATATCGAACTTTGTTGTTCGTTTAAATGTTAAAAAACAAAATAAAGGGTGTTTTTTATAGACGTATAGAACTTTACGTTTGCATTACTGTTCAAGATGGCGACCGATTTAACAGTTGTCAAGTGATTTATTCTCAGTTTGGTTTGGCAATTCATCATGAATAGACTCACGCCTGAACAACACTTGCAAATAGTGCAATTTCATTTCGAACGAGATTGCCGTTGTTCCCGATTTTCACAAGTGAATTTTGTTTAGCGACGAAGCGCACTTCTGATTGAATGGCTACGTCAACAAACAAAGCTGCCGCATTTGGAGTGAAGCTAATCCTCAAGTGCATGTCGAAACACCGTTACATCCAGAAAAACTGACTGTTTGGTGCGCTTTATGGGCTGGTGGAATCATTGGTCCGTACTTCTTCAAAAACGATGATGGCCAGAACGTTACAGTCAATGGTGATCGGTATAGAGCCATGATTACTAACTTTTTCAATCCTGAATTGAACAACCAAGATGTCCAGGAGCTGTGGTTCCAACAAGACGGCGCAACATGTCACACAGGTCGTGCCACAAACGAAATATTGAAAGACACGTTTGGTGACTGCCTAATTTCACGTTTTGGATCTGTGAATTGGCCTCCAAGATCTTGTGATTTAACACCGCTAGACTACTTTCTGTGGGGCTATGTAAAGTCATTGGTCTATGTGGATAAGACACAAACGCTTGACCATTTGGAAGACAATATTCGCCGTGTTATTGCCGATATACGGCCACAAATGTTGGAAAAAGTCATCGAAAATTTGACGTCCAGATTGGACTACATCCGAGCCAGCCGTGGCGGTTATATGCCAGAAATCATATTTAAAATGTAATGCCACAAGATTGTCTTTCGGATAAATAAAAGTCATGTCAATCGAATAATCCATCGTTGTTTTATTCCAATTTAAAGTTCTATACGTCTTTACAATCAACTAGTACACCAACAACAGAGTTTTAATTGCTTTAAATGTAACCTTTTCGCCTGCCTACATTTAAAACAGTTTGTAAGTTCTAACCGGCTTTGTCATTTTAGCCTTTTTGATACTAGACTTAGCCCTTTTTTTCTCGCATTTACCCACCAAATTTATGATTTACCTCTAATTTTTTTTATTTTTTTCATTTTCAAAACTGCCTTAAAAGTTTTATATTTCCTTTGAATGCTTTCTTTGAATGAAAAATTAAAACAAATTATACACAAACTAAAACTGAAGAAAATTTATCTCCGAAAACAGTTTTTTTTTATTCTTCACGACTCATTTTTAAAGGAAAACGTATTAATTTGTTTTGTAAAGTACAAAATTGAATTTTTGTTAAATATAAATTTTGTCTGCACAATGCTCGGGTCTAATCGGCGCATTCGATATCGAGTAAAATTTATCGAAATTTTTCATTCTGGTATTATGGCCCTCAATATGTATTGTAATTTGAGATGATAGCATTCGATAGCGAGTCTTCGAGAGAGTATAATTTTATGGCGTTTTTTATTCTCAACAAACATTCTGCTTCTAAATTCTGTACTATTTTAAACGGGTTGCTTAAAACTGCACAAAGCGATGCCTTTTTTGTAATTTGAATAGAACAAAAATAAATGTTTATGTATCATTTAACGTTACTTTATATTTAGCGTTTTATATGTTTAATTCTTCTAAAGCGATTTATGAAATCTGATAAGCAGTTGACAAAAAAAAAAAAAATGGGCCTAAAATAAAATTAAAATATATTTTGCTTTAAAGTTACCAATAATGGATTTTTATGAAGATATCTTGATGAAGAACATGTTCAATTTCCTACCTAATTCAATACAAATTAAATAATTTGCTTAATTGTATAAAATAGTTGACACAGTTGTAAAACATGGCAATATCCCACCTTAACTTATAAACTGAGTGCAAAACAATGCAACTTGTTCAGAAAAGAACGTGATATTGAACATTTTTCTTAGAAAAGAAAACGCCATTAGTAAATATCATTCAATAGCAAACTAGATATCGCAACCAAAACAAATTACTTTTTTAACGAGCACTGTCTACAAAAACTTTAAAAAAATACTTAGTTCTCGGTTAAAACAATTAATTATAACAATTTTTAATAAATTTTCATTTTTTTGAATTTGAAGAAAAATATGTCAGAAGAAGCAATTAATTTTTGCTCAATTTTTGCCTACATTCATGCTACAGTTCTTTTTTATTTATTAGTTTTAACGAAAATTTGTGTATTTCTTACGAAGCCTTTTGTTTTCATAAAATTATTTTTAAAAATTTACAATTCAATAACTGTGACCGTTAAATAATGTGCAAAATAATTCTTTTTATTTTTAAATTTGTTCTTTAAATAACACTGCTCAACACTTCGTTCGTTTTTGATTAAATAAAGTTTGGTGATTACGAAAATTACCCTTGTTTTTTTTCAGCAGCTCTAGTTTTTAATTTACGGATAAGATAAAACTTATAACAATTTTATACATTTTCTTTCATGCAGTTACTGTGGTTGAGAGAAAAAATGTTTTATATTAATTTTCTTAAATTAGACGCATATTTAGATTGAGACAAAGATTTAAGCAAAAACACAGTGAAACAAAAAATAATAAAGTGCAAAAACCTTTAAAGTGATATTGTTTTTTCTGGTAGGTGGTGTTGAGTGCAGCACTAATCTGTTTTTGGAATTTGCCAAACACCTTCAAAATCTTGAGTTACTGGTAAAAAAAAACCTGTTTTTCGTACCTTTATGCACTTATATACCAGTAACTTAGTTGAATATCAACCGATTTTAAGAGTCTCAGCTGATTTATAAAGAAAAAAAATTACCGTCGTTTGAATGGTTTATATATCATTTAAGTAAACTTGAGATATCTGTGCATAATGCTATAGCAAAAAAATTTTTTTTTTTGTTTTTATATTTTCGTAATTTTTCAAATTTGGAGACGTAATAACTCCCTGGGAGTTTGTTTTTCCCAAAAATAAAATTCCCCTATTCTCAACAGTCTGGGAAGAGAGAGAGAGAGAATTTCATATATTTGAAGTCGGCTGTTTTTTTTTCGATTTTTTTTCTTTTGACATTAAAAATTATATGCTGCGAAGAAAATTATAAATTATTTTTAGAAACCTTTAAGGAAAATAGAAAATAAACATTTTACATCGAAAAAACAAAATAGTTCATTATAAATTAAAAAGAAAAGTTAATAAAAAAATTTCTTGGTTACTAAAGGTACTGACTGACTATCCTACACGATCGTACGATTATGTCAAAATAATGTCTGACAGAATTCTGTCCTACTTGAAGAAATCGCTTTTAAAAGTATTTATTTTCTTCTTTGCCGCAAAATATCTTTTTTGCAAATATGTACAATGAAAAATAACTTAAATGTTTGTATAAACAAAACACAAGTTTGGTATTGTTGCTATTTTTCTGCCGTGAATATAGAAAATGCAACTCTGATCGCACAGATAAAATTTATTTTATGAAAATTTTCATAACATTAAAAAACCGGACCGACCTGTCAAAAAGTCTGCTGGTTCAATACACACTATCACACTTTTTTAGCATACATGGGTTTTTAGACAGATCGTACGACTAAGTAGGATAGTGAGTCAGTACCTTAAGAGATCATAAAAAAATATTTTTAAAACAAAAACAAAACTTTTAAATAAATATCACAGCAATTTTGTACTTAATATTTATGTCTTAGTCCACGGTGTTTTTCAATTTTGTCTTCTACTTCCTTCAGTCTTCATTTTTCCATTGCTAAATTGTGCCACTTTTGCTCCTTCAACTCTTTTTTCTTTATATCATAGAGGCTATCAATAGAGTGATACACTTTTTTGGTGAACTGTTGCTGCTCCACCATCACTTCCATAATCTTTTTCTGGATGTGGATATTTTTTGCAAGAACGTTGGTAGATGAAGCGATACTGTAAAGTTCAGTTTGCCCGCTAACTTTAATTTTTTTCTTAGGCAGCTTTTGAGACCTATCCCTGTCACTATTATCCACACTCATTTCAACGAGATTGTTAGTCACCAACAGTTCTATGAGCTAGGTGCGATGTTCTCTGACATTTTTGTGAGTGTAGAGCCTGAATCAAAAGTATTCACTACACTTTCCACACACTCCATCATGTATTTTATCATACCGTTGATTATGTTTTTCATAGTATGAAATCAATTAACTGTTTTTAAGAAATCGATCCAAATGAGAATGTAAATTACTAAATTGTTAAATCACTGAAATGCCACATTCTTAGATTTGCTATTTAAGTTGGTTTATAGATTTCACAAAATTTGGGTTTTGTATCAGCTGTCTATAGAAAATGCTTGTTTTCAGCTTTCATTGCTCATCACAGACAACTTTTTAGAAAGATTAGCGAAACAGTTACCATATGTCGTTAGGAATTTAAAAAATTTATGAAGTGGAGGCGGTATTATTCCAACTTGGTATACATTTTGCTTGCCAGCAATTACTGATTTTCTTATTTTCTAAATGGATTCTGCTATTTATAACAATGCAGAATATATATACTAAATATTGTGGCACAATATAATATTAAATATACAATGTGAATTGTAAATAAAACAAAAAGGTTTCCAAAAATTGTCTTAATAATTTTTATTATGATAGAAGGGTCTTTGAAAATGATATGTAAAATAAAATATCGGTCAAGTGTTCGCTATATCTTCGGTGACTTCTATTCGATTGTCCATACTTTCAATGACTCTGAGATTCAATAATGTACCCAATTAAAAACCTTTAGCTCTTAAATTACTGACTTGCAAGATGTCCAACGGTGTCAAATCACATGATGATGGTGGCTTAACATCGCTACGACATGAGATAACACATCCGTAGTTTCGTTGGCTGTGTGACAACTGGCACCATCCTGTTGGAAACACATATCATCCAGGTCCATATCTTAAATTTTTGGCCACAAGAATTGCGTTATCACGAGTTGTGTTTTCACATTTACTACAGATTTCGTTTACTGAAATTTTGCTCACAATTCTCCCAATTGTGCACACATTTGGTCGATTATGCTGACCAAAAGAAATCAGGAAATACACAAAATTAATTTTTGTAAAAGGCTTCAACAATCTTAACTCACTGCTCAACTGTGTACCTCTCTATAGTTGAAGTTGTCAAACACTGAAACAAAGAAATGTCAAAAAATGAATTAATGGTTAAAAAAACTAGACGTTTTTGTGTGACTCACAATTAATATCGTGCATTATGGTTGGACCACCCTTTAATATGCAGAAACTACAAATATAATCACATGCTTATATATTTGTACCCTTCTTACAGGGTATAAAAATAATAGTTTTGCTGCCAACTTCACTAATTAACGCGCCACCAAAATTAGATTTTCCAACAGCTCAGCGTTGTTTAATTTTGATTTATAGATTTTGTATAAATATAAAAATTTTAGACAGATAAAAAAATGCTTTTTGCGCTACTTTAGGTTTGTCTGTAACTTTGAAGTCTTAATAAATTAAGATTAAAATATTTCGTACCCTTGCGAGTTACTTAGAGTTTTTTTAATTACGAAAATCTTAAAAGCCTTAAAAATAAGAAAAGAACAAATGTTTTACTAAATACTACTAAAATTATGCGAAGTTAATACGTTTCCTTAGACAGAAAGCACAAAAGAAATGAACAGAACTAAAAAAAAAAACTTTTTTATTAAAACTTTTCGGTTATTGTTTTCCTAGAAATCAATTCGTAAATTGGAATCATTTTTCAAGGGAATTAAATTGAAAAAGAAATATCTGCAAACTACAGTTGTAACTGTTTATTCTTAGAAAAGTATTTCCTAATTAAATTTAGTCATACATTTTCATGCTACAATACCTTCTTCATTAACTTTACAAAAGCAAATTGCAGACCTAGAAAAAGTTTTCTTGTCCTTTGAGCATGTCAGCAGATACACAGAAACAAAAAGTTTCAAATCAAAATAAAATGTGTTTATGTTTCATTTGTAGCTCTTAAGGCATTTAAGCTTATAAAAACTACAGCATACTTTTAGACTTTTTTTAATGCTTGTTTTTAAGCAAACAAAAAAGTTTTCGTCTGCGGGGATACATTTTCCTTCACCATTTTTAGGTTTGTTTTAAAGTTTTTAGTTAAATAAAATTTACATAAAATATTAAAGACAGTAAGAGAAAAAAAAAATAAAAGTGATTAAAATCGGTTTTTTAGAATCGGTTTGAAGAAAGAAAAAGAAATGAAAAATTTATTCCAAAAGCTTGTTTGGGTTAAGTTTCTTGTTAATTTTAGTTAAAAAATTTTATTTCAAATTTAAATGTTCACTTCCATTTAATCACTTAATTCTGGTACATTTTCTTTATTTGCTTGCACATCGTTATTTGGCTCTGCTGCAGCTTCCTGTTGATTTTCTTTATTTTCCTTTAAGCTGTCTGGAGCATCAAGATTTTTTGAATAACTCTTTTCTATATTTTCTTTATAATACAGCTGCATATCTGGTCTAGACCAAATACTATCCACCCAATTCAAATCAAATTTATATTTTGCGCAAGAGCAAAGATTTTGTGAACGATGGCATACTGAACACTTGGCCGTTTTAGCAGCGCTATGAATTAGTTTACGAGATTTTTTTCTTTTACAGCAGTGAGGACAAATATGAGGCTTTTTTGCTGGTGTTATGCTACAGGAAGGAGGCGGACCATAAACAAAATTTCCTCTAGACTTTGCACAAAAACAGCAATTACAATTTTCTTGTACAGGCTTAGTTTTACGTGCTTGCAAGCGATCAAAAAATTTCTTGTAAATAACTTTAATTTTTGACTCTACGCCACGTTGCTCTTCAAACGACAAACCCTCAAATTTGCCATAAGTCTCTGCTGTCTTTTTGGCGGCATGCACATAAACACACTCTTCTGAAAAACTAGATTTAACATTTTCCTGCTGTTTTGCAGCCGGTTCCAAGTGCTCATTATAATAAAAAGCCTTAAAGCCCCGTTTGATAATGTTATAACATAAATGAGCCTCCACTCTATTCATGAGACACTTGCTGCCCAATTCATGAAAAATATCCTCTTTGCGTAATCTTTTTTCTGGTTTAGCATCCAAGCAGTAACACACCAAATCATAATGCAGAAATGAGTAGGTTATGATGTCAATAGCGTTTTTAGCTTTACACTCGTGTATGCCACATAAAATCATTATTTGAGCCAAAGTGTTTGACATGTCTAAAATATTCTCCAAAGAAATAGAAGAACCTGTCACCTCTTGTTGTATATTTTGATACTCCATCCCATTGCGGTCAATGATACCCAAATTAGCATGACGTTGGCATTCTTTGTGTTTGCAATTTGTGTGACACTTGAATTGATTTAAAGACTGCATATTTCCAAAGCTTTTCAAATATTTCTTAAAATTTTTATTTATTTTTTTTTTGTGTAAATTTTTCAAAAAAAAATTTTTTAATTGTGAAAAACACAATAATTTATTTTGATAAACGTAGAAAAAAATTTAAAAACGGAATAAACAACATGACTTAAGTCAAGCCTTTTGAAATACTTAAATATTTGTGTGTCTTTCACATGGTACGACTTTCACAATATGATTATTTAAGAATTCATTACAATAGAAAAAATATTAAAAGAAACATTCAATAAATTACACATACGAGTAAAAAAATATGTTGCTTAATACGCTAAATGTGCAGTGATACAACATGTACAACGTTTTCCCTCAATTTGCCTTCAAAAAAGTTGTGTTAAAGATATTTTGATAATATTGCTCTTGTTAAAAAGGCTTACTACTCCTCTTTCACAGAACTAGTCATCAACTAAACTTTTATAATAAATATAAACTATCGATGAAAATAACCGCTGTAAAAATTAATTTTTATTTGAAAGCATCAGCGGTAATTGGAAGCAATGAATTGCATTCTGTGTAAGTAATGTGACTCAATACTAATTTTCAGAAGTTAGAAACTAATATGGCATGAAACAACTATAGGGCCATAATCATAGACATACTAAAGTCGGTATCTTTTTGAAAATGACTTTAAATTCATATAATTCTTATGAACAAAAGTCAGTTTTTAATTATTAACGAATACTTTTTGAAAAATACATAATGTTGTCACAAGAAAAAACCCAGAAGACCAATCACCGCATTAGTGATCGAGCAACTTCAATTGAAGTTATAAAATAATTTCAAACAGGACACCGTTCAATCGTGTTCATTCGATTTTGAATACATGGACTGAGTCCAGTTTGTATATCTTCCAAAAAAACTAGATTTCTATCATTATTATTATTGTGAAGGGTTATAATCGCACCGCAGTCCTAAAGATCTTTTGTGCAGCCCAGTTCCCAGCTACAGTCCGAGACTCTTTACGAATCTCGTAAATGCTGTAGGACTAATCATGCTCAGTCCCACTACCTAAGCAGCTAATTCTGTGTCTTGCTATCGCTGGCCTCTCGCACAAAATATGCTCCCGACAGAAGTCGTCTTGTACCACACCAATTTTAGTCATGTGGTAGTTAAGTCTACAATGGCTCGTAAATACTTCAACGTTTAATATCATTTCTGCCTAATGCGCTTGGGGTTAATAAGTCTATTTGCCTGTCACTTGCCCATTTCAGCTCTCCAGTTTCTATTATTAAAACAAAAGTGAAGTGGTTCAGAGGCAAGTTAGTACGTCTTATCTGCTTCGAAACCTGTTAGTATGAATTAAATTCGAAAAAAAAATCTATCAAATAAATAGTTGTTTGTTGTTTTCTATAGAACCACGGCGAATTACTATAAATTCGCTTTGTATAGAACATCAATTTAAAACTTCATAGAAGGTATAAAATAAGCATTATTTGGAAACTTAAAAATATAGGTTTTAAGTGACCCATTACGAACAAAAATTATGCCTTAAGGCTTGTTTAGCTGAACGTTGTTAAAAATATCTGGCGACGTCCGTTGACGTTTAAACATTTGTGTAGTTATAGAACATTTAAAAATGTGTCATATACTTTTCACATAAGAAAACAAATAAAAAAAAATTTTTACAAAAAAAACTGTATCACACTTTTTGTTGTAGTGTTTAATTATTAAATATTGTTGTTTTTAGTTGGTTTTTGTTATTTTTAGAAAAGTTTAAGGCCTTCTACATTCCTTTCTTCAACAGGCCTGTTAGTAGGCCTTCGTTGACAGAACTGTTAATAGGCCTTCGTCAATAGGCCTGTTAGTAGGCCTTCGTCAACAGGCCTGCTATTAGGCGTTCTTCAACAGGCCTGTTAGTAGACCTTCTTCAACAGATCAGATAAAGGCCTTCCTCAGTGTGTCTGAAGGAAGGCCTGTCACAAGTTTTTTTTTTAAATTATTAGCTTCAAAAATGCATACAAAGCAATAAAAACCATGAAAATCACAAAATATCAATCGTAGGAATACGATTAAAAACTACAAAATACGGATTCATGTATTTTGTTCTATTTCAGGGTTTTCTTTACATTTAATGTTTTTAATTTTTATAAAATTTGTATTTATTCAAAAATTTCCAAAAATAAATAAGCGTAAAAACATAAACCATAAATTTCAGCTTTTATGCTAAAATATTTTAAGAATATACATACATATAAATATTTGTCTCTATCTTTTAAGCATTTTTCTTTATATAATTGATTTATTTTTATTTTTAAACGCTTTTTTTATTGTTGTTCTATAAATTTCAAGAGTTTCTAATTTGGAAGCCTTAAAAATTAATGTATCAAGCCTCGTGTATACTTTAAATGCTCTTTTATTGTGTAACCCGTCATAGTTAAAATCTCGAATTATTTCATCGCCTTTTAAATTGTGCAGGTTTTTGACTAGTCCACCTCTCTGAACTTTTTTAGAAATTGTCATTACCAGTTTATTTTCATCAAAATCTTGCATCTTTCGTTCAAAATCGCTAAGTTCTTCCAAGCTTTTCAAAGGGAAAGATTCATCAAATTCATTGTCGTAAAGATTTCGTTTAATAATTTGTTGCATATAAACTTTTATTTCGGCCAACTCGCCATTGTATTTTCTTCATTGTCTTTTCTAACTTCATTTCTAAAGGCTTCTAATTGTTTGTCCAATTCTGCAATTGAAATTTAATTTAGTAATAGTTAACTTACTGCCAGTTCCAGTATGTCGAAAAAACTTTTTCTTTCGAAAAAATAAAAATTTAACTATTTGAGAGAAAAAGTTATTTATACAAAAAACTTTAAAATATTTTTTGTTTATTTTAATTGTATTTGTTCGAATTAAAAAGTTTTTTCGACGTACTGGAAGTAGCACTTAATAAAATTTTAAATTCATTAATTTTAAAACTTACCTACGATTTTGAGGTTCGCCATACTTATTTCCATATAATTAAATTTGTATGTATGTTGAAGTAAAAATTTTAATGGCAGGAATAAAGAAATTCTATTCATTACCACAATATTTTCATTACACTTTTGTGTATGCTTATTAATATCACTATGTTGTTCAATTTTCTTTACAATATTTTCTTTTTCTAATTTTATTAAGCGTCTAAGAGATCTTTTATTCATTTTTTTTCAACAAAAGTTGTATTGTTACCACGTAAAACATTCAAACAGCAAAACTATTTCGAGTATACTCCTTTTTTATTTTCACATTTTGCAAATTTTATTTTTATATTTGTTGTTTTGTCTTTGGAATGTGTTTTTTTTTTTTTTTTTGTAACGGTTTGTCAGTTTTGTTGGTACAAACGTAGTACATGCCCAAAATCCATACACATAATAAAATACAACCTACGTAGAAGGGAGTAGGTAAGCCTTCCATAAGGCCTTCCTGAGAAGGCAAGCGAGCATGAGTAATGGATCTTATATAAGGTCTAGGAAGGTCTTACAGAAGGCCTTATAAATGAAGGCCTCAAAAATTTCGCCGCTGGGAAATTCTACGCATTAACTTAAATACTAACTTGCTATATTTACATACATAAATACAATTTCTTATGAATAATAACACAGTAGTTTAACAGAACGTTTTTTCATAACAATATAATAAATAAGCCATTTTTGGTTGTTGTACATGGTATTTGTAACATTTTGGTTGTTGTCCATGGTATTCCTATTAGTGGTGATTTTTAACTCTTACAGTTAACCAAGGATCACAGAATAACACATTCTTTACTGCAAACAGAAAAATATTTATAACCATGTGTAACCCTTAAAAGTTACTGAATCGCACTACAAGTCTGTTACTTTGTAAACTCACAAAAAACCCCTGCAATTTTTTTTGTTTTAATTTACAAATAGTTTTCCTGTCACAATGTAATCCGAGAAATTTATTCATTTACTGTTAACGATTTTTGAAATAATAAATACACGTCATGTATTACACATAAATTCAATACAGTATGTGCATAAAAGTGATGGCACACTATTATCATAATGAGCGTTTTGGTACACTAAGAACATTAAATAATAAAATTTTATATCTTTTTCTAACAATTTATTTTATTAAAATAAAATGAAAAATTTTTTACAGAAAAAAATGTATATTTGACTATTTTATTAAGCTTGAGGTCTTATTTTTAAAAAATTTATGTTTATATCGATAATTCGCTCCAATTTATAATAAATTCTATAATTTATAATTATATCCCGAAGAAGCTACACAAATTGGAGTGAAATATCGATATAAAAATAAATTTTTTAAAAATAAGACCTCAAGCTTAATAAAATAGTCATATTATTTAAAGGAAAAAGGTCAAATAAAACTAACAAATAAAAAAAAAATATAAGCCAATTAATCATTTTATTTAAATGTTACACAGAACTAGAAATATATTCATATTGATCAACAACTTAATTGATTTGATTGAAAATTTAATCAATTGAAAATTTTTTTATTCTTTAAAGATTATGAGCTCTGTTTGCCGCTCAAGTCTTAATATAAATTTTAAAGCAAGCATTTCTACAAAGTTTTAATCCTGATATAGGTTTGCATGCGTGTGTCTGTTTATCTAACCATAAACAAACAAACGCTGAAAAATATATATAAAACTTATGTAACTGCATGACTATGCAGAACTTACAAAAATAGTCAGTTTTTGTTTTATCTTTACATGTTTTGAATTAAAAAAAAAAACGTGTCATAATAAAATGTTATTTAAAAAATTTAACATGAAATGAGCAACAAATGAAAAGCAAAAACACGAAAGTATTTAAATTAGCAGTCGTTGGGCTTGTCGAATAATTAACACACTTCACATAATGGCAACAAAATTACGCTGTAAAACAAAAATTTTGTCCTGTAGTTTTTCTTAGCGAGATTGAGCTTTATTTAATTTAAACGATTTTAAGAATTCACTCACTGTATGATCAATCTTGGCTTTCGTTGTAACAAACAGTAATAATACATATTTTGATTTAATTAACTTTCTGTTTTTATAAAATGTTCGTTCTTAAAATAAAAAACAAAAAGTAGCTTACGATTCTGTATTCTTTTGCTCTTAAGTGAGTGACAAGGAAAGAGGTGTTCGTTTACATTTAGGTTTTTTTGAAGTCATATTTATACCAGGTAAATGCATCCCTACAAAAACATAAATACATTATGCACGTACACATAATTTTTACACTAAACTCTATTTATTTTCACATTTTTTCACTTTTCATTGTATAATACTTTTCAAGTTACTTAATTTTATCTTTTTTAATTTGTCTTAAAGATATTTTTTAATTTATTGTTTTAATTTTAAAAAAATTCTGATTTAATATCAAATTATTGTATAACTTCCAAAAAAAAAATCTAATTTTAAACGTGATCATATTGAGAGGAAAATTTCTAGTGAGCTCATTTGTGTGTTATAAAATCTGGCTATAAATCAGAGACCAAAACCACTTTTGCTTGTATTTAAATTAATGTAGACTTGAAATGGGTATTGTGACAAATTTGTAAGAAAAATTTGTCATAATTTCTACTTGAAATCCCTATTAGCTATTTTGAATATCACCCTTAATGACGACTGAATGAAAGAGAATAAGAGTGTGTTTGAAGTAAAAGTATGAACACAACGGTTGGATGGAATCAGTCTAGCTGATTTGATTCCAACAGATTTTCTGATTGAAATTTGTTCAACAGCTACAGTCAGTTTGAATGAATACGAAAAAAGGCATGTGCAGAACAAATATAAACGATAAATAGTAGTAGCATTTGTGAAGAAGGGTTCTATAGAAAATAAAGAGGACTTAAAGCCCAATTTTTGGAAGATTTTCTTTCTTTTTCATGACTTACATACCTGACATCCATACATGGTTAAAAGTAGTTTTATGTGTATTATTTATTGCACTAGATTTCAACAGTGCTGAAGTGATTCAGTACTCTTTAGCTGCTGGTTATAATTTAGCAAATTCAAAGAATACTCGTAGATTAGTCAATGTTTGATCCCCAGTAATACGAATAATCAAAGAAAAATTTTAATTTTTATTCAAATTATAAGCTACTTTTTGAACAATTAGATTTCATCGAAGATGTTTGAAATACTTCTCTTCTTTTCTTTTAAATTCAGTTGAAAAAAAATTTTAAGCCTTTTCTACAATTCGAGAAACTTTAGCAAGTTTTTGTTGTCTTTTTATATTAAAAAAAAACTAGTGTTTCGAAAAATAATCTTTATGAGTAAGAATCATGGTGGCTATATTAAAAATTGCTCGACTATAAGCCGAAATCGATTAAAAACATTATTCAGGAGCCTAAAAAATTTAAGGCAATTTCAAATTTAAAAATTTTTATTAATAAAAAATTTTTATTAAAAAAAAATATACTCTTAGCCCAGAACAAGTTATAATTATTCTTAAAAATATTTTGCTTGAAATATTACTGCTATGAGTAAAAGTTTGTATTCTTTTTTCATATGAATAAAAAAGTTGTTTTTACTACACTACAGAACGCACATGAGCCTCCTTCTAGTTTTTTCTTCGGGCAGTCTGTTCAACGTAGCGAAATATAGAGCCTTCAGCGTACATTAATTTCCGTTAATGGCTTTTAGGTCATCGTTGCATTCAGCTACAATTTCTCCACAAATTGCTGGTTCTTATTGTCAACTTCATATATTTTTTAATTTTTATAAAATATTTTTAATATTCATATTAAAAATTTATTTATGTACGAGTATATCCCATTACGTTTTCTGTTAGGTACGGTGAAATGCATGAGGATAATAAATTATATAATGTAAAAATATGTTGATAATATTTTTGTGCTCAAATAACCCATTACTCACATACATAAATCCTTTTTAAGCTTGTGTAAAAATAAATGACCATACAAATAGAAAAAAAATTTTTGCTGCAGACAGTTGTGCAACAGTTTATATATATAAATTTTTTTATACTTATTTTTGTATAAAAACAAATTTTATTGCAACTTAACAGTATTAAAATAAAGTACAAGTATAAAAAAAGGCATTTGTAACACAACCACAACCACAAACACACACTCATATACACATACAAAATCAATAGTGAATCACATGAATTACTTTGGATGTTAACAAGTGCTAACAATTTGCTTGGAAGACGGATATTTATGCAAACATTCCATTATTGATTACAGAATTCTGTTGTACAAAAAAATAATAAACAAAAAATTTAATAAAATTAATTAAACTACAATTAATTCAATACATCGCACTTACTTAACAATAACAACTAATTGGTACATAATGAGCAATTGAAGCAAATTTCAAGAGATTTTTAATTAACAAAATTTTCTTCTCTTTTTGATTAATTTAGGTTTAACATGCTGCAAATTTTATTTAAATCTTTTTATGTTGCCTTAAATTTTTTTTTAGCTAATTGTTAATTCAATTAATTAATAAAGGACACTTTGTGCCCTGTAGATTGATGGTTAGCGTGCTAGCCTATCAATCTGGGGGTTGCAGTTTCGGTTCCTGCCCAGACCCTGCCAGCCAGTATTCGTTAACAAATTTAATCTTGGAATTAATTTCTAATACCAAATAATAAAAATGATAATATATAACACTGGCTAAAACCATGTAAGCTTTCGGAATTAAGGTTGACGAAGTTTTGAAAAAAATTATTATAATGAAAAAAATCCACGAGACACGTTTCCAAGATATACTGTTATTTCTTAAATAAATTAAATAACATTATTATATATACAAATAAAATCCATTTTCTTTATTTCTTTGCTTATTCGCTATATAAATTTTTGTTCTTACACGCATTTGTCTGAAATTTGACTCCAAGTAAGGTCAGCCATATCGATTTTCGCTCAAAACTCTTCAAAAAGATGAGTTTGCCTGAAATTATGCTTTTAGTTGGCGCCTCGGATAATAAAGCTAGCAAAGGCATGAGCCACTTTATAAAGTAGTGAATCTGGTTTTGCTACGATTAAAATTAAATTTGTAATTGGATTTCTCTAAAAATTGGATCTTTATACTGTAAGAATACTGACTCACGTAATATAGGACCAGGCCGGCCGTTACCAGCTGTAACATATACCAAAACTTGAAAAAGGTTTGTAATATTTTTTTCTCAAAACAAAATTAGAAATTTTTCTTAGGTCATTTACAATTTGCTCAGTACAAGCTGTGACGAAAAAAGTGTTATTCCAAATTTAAGATTTCTTAATTTTTAAATAGTTTTATATTATTAAAACCTATGCACCATTTTTGATTTTATTTACAACAGTTTTCAGTTGCTCTGCTTCAAAATTTAACTTAAATTTTGTAAAAAAATTTTAATTAAGGTTTCAAGGATTTTTTAGAAGAGAAAAAAACGTACAGCTTTCTTCTATCAGTTTAGCATTAATATGCTTTAAATTTAATTTAATCCCTCTATTTTCTCAATTTTTGTTGCCTAAAGTTAGGAATCATTTTTAAGTCAATATTTTTTAGGGAATTATATAAGCGCCTCTCTTTTTTTTTGAAAGTTTAATACAATTTGTCTGACTTTGTGTTTGTGTTGAGATCATATTGTGTGTACAGCATTTAATAACTTAAGGACAAATTCAATGTCATACAAACTGACAACACATTTTGCAAAAAAAAATAAATAAAAAAGTAAAACACGATTAAACCTCACTCACTCAAATTAGTAAATCACGGAGGAAAATAAATAACAGAAAAATATTCATACAGTAACTTATTTGAGTAAAAAGTTTTAGGTACAGACGAGTACATGTGTATTTACAGCAGAAACAAATACGAGTACAAATGGCACAAAGAAATGAAAAACCATAAAAAATTACAACGTGACACAAGGACCAACCACAAAATGTCTGGTTTTTATGCTTAATGAATCCCTTTGAAAGTGTAAGTGATAAAAGGAATACTCAACAGAATCAATTTCTATTAAAATAATTATAGGGAATTATGTAACACAACGCAACTGGTACACAATTTAAAATAATGAAATTTCTGTTGATTGAATGTAAATAAAAAACAGGATTTTTTTATTTTTGTTTTTTTTTTTTGCATATTGCTAAACATTTTTATAAATAAATTAAAAGCAATTTTTGGCTTGATGCAGTGACTGAAACGAAAATAAATTGAAAAAAAAAATTAAAAATAAAAAAGAATTGTATTTTGTTGTGATAATTAATTAATAAAAAAAATATTAAGCAAAGTATTACTTAAAACAAAGCATGCCACTCTTTTCTACATTTCTCGGGTAGCACACGTAGCTGACAACAATTATTTATTATCAACATGTGAAGTAATATGAGTTGGTCTTTCCTTTAGGGTTGAAATTTTTTTATCTGGCAAAATCAAAACCAAATGCTACTTTTAAAATACAGGGGCCAAGTCACTGCATTTAAAAGCGAGCAACTCGTATCGAAATATAAAATTTTTTCATAAAAAAACACAAAAATTACAATAGTTTTCATTCGATATCGAATCCGTTAAAAAACTAACTAATTAAGTAAACAAACTTTTCGCAAATCAAACAAAGCATCACCATTCAAGCTCATAAAGGAGATTAAAAGTGCAGTGATCCGTCGAATGATAAGCTTATTCTAGTTTTAATAATAAAAACTTGTAACTATTCTTGTGTTCAACTATTTCAGCGATCTCAAACTCGGTCTCGAACATGCCTCTATATCCTTTATTACATATTTTTCTTTCATAATTTTATTGTGATTTTATTCAAATACAAAATTTTAGTTATTTAACTACATTTAGAAAAACTTTGATGTCTTAATGTAAATGCTTTCACTTTATACTATTTTCAATTTTAACATTACATCACTTTTAGCAAAATGTACGCATTAAACATGCACTAAAAATAGCAAAATAAAATAATTTGCCTTCAAAATTTATTTCTTTAAACATTTATTAATTCATAAAAACATTAAAAAAATATATAAATAAATACATTCTATTCACACCAAAAAAGAAATTGAAAACATAGTTTAAAATGTAGTTGTAGATAAAGATTTATATACACAACCAAACCAGTGTCATGGAATGATTTCACATTTTCTATATTCAATTAAAATTAATGTACGAGTACAATAAAAAATTATATTGATAAGAATCTTAAAAAGAAATACAAATTAATTTCTATATTAATAAATAAGTAAGTTTTTTTTTTTTTAATTATCAAATGTAACACTTATTTTTTAAACATTGAAAATATTCGTTCGACATCACCGAGTGCAATAGGTGGATATTGAAAAGTGGTTCATTTTCTGCAATATTTTGTTTACTGGAAGGTAAATAAAGAATTGGTTTTAGAAACTGCTTCAAGTTTGGCTTTTATTTTTTGCCGATTTAACCTTCTACTTTCTTAGTTTAAGAATGATTTAAACCCCTACAATTTAATTATTGTGTCTAGAAGAAACCCATAGCTTGAGACTTTATATTCCCCCTTATTCCATTTGATGTCATCGACACAAAACGAAATCAATTTTTATCGTTTCTGGTAAGTCTGTATTAAAATTCTCAATATTGATAAATATTGATGACTGTTAACACTTATTTGGTATTATGTAAGAAAGTTTTCTATTAATATTGCCATGAGTTTTTTCATAAATCAAACTTAAAAAATTTTTTATTGAAAATTTAATAAAACCATGACAGTTGTTAGGAAATACCAAATTATAAGTGAATTTATGTCTACGACGGCAAAAACTGATGTTGCTTTAAAATCGATGACCATGTTGCCGGCACCAAATGGAATAAGGGTGATTGACACCATAAAACTAGCAACACAAACAAGCCGAATTTATTGTAAATAATTTAAAGAGCAGGTAATTCTATACTAAACACAAAAACGTTGTTGCTTTTTCTCCTTGAAAATGTTAAAGTAAGCAGATTATCCCATACTATTCAGGGCTCAAACAACTATAACCAGCTAATCCATTGACTGCACCATATAATGAATTCGCCTTGAACAGAAAGATATTATTCAACAAAAAATTAAGTTTGCCATTAGATCACTGATTAATAATACAAATAACTAGAATAGAGCAGTTTTTTTTTATAAATTTTACGAAATATGACAAAACATGCACTTATAACAAAATATGCAAAAACATGCGTTTAAAGCAAAGTAATAATATATATGCATTAACAAATTAATGCCATTTTACTGGAAATATTGTGATTCGCAAATATATTTAATTTAGCTGGGTCTCGGAGTAGCGACAACAAACATGCATTAAATCCCTTGCCCTGATAATAACTGTCACGACAACACTGTAAATGATGAAACAGAACTGCAGCTTAACGATGTTTTCCATACAAATTGACATTTAAACTCGCTGCTGAAAGTAGTCGTAAAATAGAATCTATTTTCTTATGCTCTCATTTTGTAAAACAGACGCTCTCACACACTTTTATTCAATTTTATAAATACATTTTGTAAACAAACCTAAAGCAAAATATGAACAAAAGTAAATCAAAAGAACATTGGAATATGAATTTAAATTAATAATTTTTAAATTTCTACATAAAATTACTGATATTATTGAAAAATTAATTGTGAAGAATAGTAAGGATTTACCGCATCGGACTTGAGATTCGATTAAGCGGACTGTATTTACTGGTGTCGTGGACTTCGAGTTTGTATAATCTGTCAAATTATGCAGCTAATGGGATAAATTTAAATAATATTACTTATTTAGCTGGTGAGATGTTCACCGTTTGGAATTTAGGTATTTGGGGATAATTATTCTTACTTCTTTCATTTATAATTCTTTTTTCGTTAACTATTAGAATTTTACATTCACAATAATATTTAGGTCTTATAGCATATTAATTCACAGTATAATTATTGTTGCTCTCTTTACAAATTCATACTAAACAGTTAAAAGATAAATATGTTTGTTTAAAATTTTAATAATATCTTAATTATTCGATCTTCTTATTTTTATTTTATGGAAAATTTATTTGAGCTTAAGATCATTTTTTATTAATTATTTTTCTTTTTTTATTTTTATTATTAATATCGAAATAAAAATAATAAAATTATATATTACAAAAATAAAAAAAGAAAAATAATTAATAAAAAAGATCTTAAGCTCAAATAAATTTTACATAAAATTAAAATTTTAATTTTAAACAAGTTGAAATTGTACAAAAAAGTTTATTTAAAGCAAGACTAGAGGAAATTAAATAACATTTGGTTAAGTTTGCAGCCGTCGTTTTAATTATGGACCCGTTTTCTCGGAAAGTCGTTTTTGCATGAAGTTGCGGACGTGTTCTGTTTTATCATTAAGAAACATAAGTTCTTGAAAGTTCATTGATTTTATTTTATAAAAATAAATTAATTCAAGCAAAAAAAAATTTATTTTATTTTGGGCTATGAATTTTATAAAACTCATTAATCAAAGTACAGGAACAATACTTGAATTGACTTAATTTAGAAAAGTATTTATTCAATTTTCTTTCATTTTAGTAAGACTAAAATTTGTTTTAGCTTTAAGTTCTTTAGTTATGGTAAATAAAATCAGTCACCAACTCTAAAAGTTTCATTACTTTCATCTTCCTTTTGAAATTTTGCTTTAATTAGTAATTGATGGCTGTTTGTTTGTTATAGCAAGAATATATTTGCTTCTGGGTATGTCTTAATAATGATTAATTGACTTTTAACTTTTAACTAAACAAATAAAAGGTAAGTTAGCTACTATATGCCAACAATAGTAAGAGCAAATTTATTCCAACCATTCATTGTTTGTTTATCTTAATTTGGGGACAAAGAACATATTTCGTGATAAACAAGTATGTAATAATACCATGTGTTTCCATTTATTATTATTCTACCATAGTGAACTCATTAAAGTATACTTTTGTTTGTTTGTGTAATTGCTTCAGTCACACTTAAATTTTTTCAAATTTGTATTGCGGTAAAATATATTTATTTACCAATGCCAATGAACAAAACAAAAAGTAGAGTGTAAAATATGAAAAGTAAAAAACTGAAAACGTGTTTGTTCCAGAATAAATAATATTTAATTTTTAGAAATATTTCATGTAATCCAAAGTGCATCTGACAGGAAAGAAATTCTATGTATAAAAAAGCCTTTAGGAAACAAGGCAAAATGTTTGTTTAAAAGAAAAGTTTCTAATTGTAACAAATGCTAATTCAACATTTTCCTTATAAAGGGTGTCCCAACAAGAACGCAAGATTTAAATTTTAAATAAATGACTGATGCAGCAATTGAATTGTTTCTCTGGCTGTATGACATGTGGCGCCGTCTTGTTCAAACCACAAGCCCTCCACATTCATTTCTTCAATTCTAGGCAAGAAAAAACTGGTTATCATTTCACGATACCGAACACCATTGACTGTTTGCGCTTGACCTGCCTCATTTTCATAAAAAAAAGGTGATTCTCCAGCCCAAAAACCACACCATACAGTGACACGTTGAGGATGCATTTGCTTCTCGTGAATCACTCGAGGATTTTCCTCACCCCAAATGCGACAATTCTGCCTATTGACGAAGCCATCAATATGGAAATGGGCCTCGTCACTGAAGATCATTTTATCGGCAAAATCAGCATTTTCATGTTGTCTCTCCAATACCCAATTAACGAACTCCCTTCGCTGTCCATGGTCATTTTTTACTAACCTCGTACCTTCTACTAGCAAACAATAGCAATTGTTCAAATGTCAAACAATGACACTTCGAATGGCGCCAAATTTAAATCTTGCGTTCTTGTTGTGACACCCTTTAAATTTCAAAATATTCTTCTTAAGTTACATACATATGCTATACATATTTAGTTTTAAAGCATTGTTCACACAAAATAGTCAGGGAAAATAAAAATAGAAAAAACATTCTGCCCAAATGTCGTGAAAATCCGACATGGTCAGGTTCAATGATTGCAAAAAAACTACAGATTCCAAAAACGACTGTAAATAACATTTTGAAAATATATGAAAAAGGACAGATTTTAAGCGAAAAAATAGAAAAAAGTTGCTGAAATAAACAAAATATATAATATGCTTAATGGAACAATATCCGGGTGTCTCCGAAATGATTGTGCAATAAAACACAACACGAGTTAAAGTACCGCAAAAAGAAAAATTAATGCAGTCTACAGAAGCTATCGTGCAATAAAATATCCAAATTATAGTGAAAAGTAGATTCCTATTTAAATAAAACACGCACGTTAATAAATTCAAAAACTGCCTTACTATGGAAGATGAAATTAATTTCAAATTCAAACTTTGTGTGTATGATTTAATTAAATTTGTCATTAAACAAATTATAGTTTTCAAATGTTCGTGCCATATTACAGAAAAAAATGGTAAGAGAATTGACATATGGTATGTGAAATATAAATTTGGCTTACAAGCGCACAATAATTAATATTAATTTGTACATAGAATTAATAGGCAATTAAGTATGTGTTATAAGTTGCATGATGCTCACAACTTTTTGTAGACATAAAAATTGTAGGAAGTGGTGAACCTTAAAGAAAGCCATGTGCATGACAGGCTAAACTAAAACTTTAAGAAAATAAGAATAATTTAATAAAATTTAGAAGCAATTTAAAATATTTTTAGAAAATCAATACACAAAAAGAAAATATATAAAGTCATGTGTGCCTTGAAAAAATCTATATAAATAATATCGAGGAGAATTCATACAAGATGAACTTACTTTGGCAACAATACAGAAACAACAGGCATTTTGCTTGTGTATTACCCGTTTAAGTTCTCGTTTTATTATTTATTTGCCATGCTTTAGTGATTTATATTATTCTCTCATTTAAAAAGCCTCTTGTGATTTTAAATTAATAAATATTATCTCAGGGTCGTTTTAGTTTAACACAAGAGGGGAGAGGGACAAATATCTTCAGTTGGATCTGTGATATCAAAGAAAATTGTTCGATAAAATTTTAAACAACAAAAGCTACACAAACAGGAAATTTATGTTTTTTTACTTACATCTATGAAAGCAAGCGATAAATCTACATTAAAAACAAAAATTTTACAATCACATGTTTGAGTGGAGGAAACAGTTGGAAAGACTTAAATATTTTAAGTTGTCTATGAGAAAATATAAAAAAAATTTTTAAATGTTCTAAGAACACTTTTATTTACCTCCAAAAATTTCTTTTATTAAACTCTGATCTTTTTTTTTTGTGGATTTTGGCTTAGTTAATAAGTAAGAAGCCCTCACATATTTATTTGTTCTTAAAAATCTTATTTCACTTATTTACTTTCTTATTTAATTTTTAATTATTTCTTTTATAACTTAACCCTCGTGACAGTAAATAAGTATTAGAGAATTACATAAACTCCAAAAACATTTAATTTTTTTTAACTTAATTTTTTTAATTTTGATTTTTTGTTTGAACTCACTTAACATTGACATGATCTAGAATTTATTATTATTATCATGACGCTTGTTAGAGGGAGTATTTTTTTTTTTTTTTTTTTTGGTTAGCAATTTATCATAAGCACATTTGTGTGGCGGGTTGGTGAGCGCCAGCCACAAAAACGATAAAATTGACAAGTTGCACAAAATCAAAACCGTTTAAGAAAGAACAAGCCAAACACAATAAAGACTTACTCGCACTATTTTACAGCATGAAGCCAAGAGTAAGTCTTTTGCTGACTAGCACAAAACAATGCTACACGATAAACCACAAAAAAGCCATTAAGAGCTTAAGAGACAAGCAAGTTTATAAAAAAAAATAAAAAACAAAAATCAGAATGTCTTAAGTTTTAAATGTCATTTTAAAATACATAAAAAAGCGTAGAAAATTAAGTAAGAAATTTTAAATTGAAAAAAAATATCTCTAAAAAATTTAAGACTTTATATATTTGGTGAAATTAAATTTTTCTTATACATTTCACAGGGAAACTTGTAATCTAAATAACAATTTTTATTGCTTAACCCTGCAAAGCTAATGTACGTAAAATTTACTTGCAGGTTTTGCTTTCTATTAGTGAATACACGCATGTCTTGCAACTAGTTTTACTAAATTAGTTTTTATGTAAACAAAAAAAGCAAATATAAAACATTTTTAGTCACTAAATTAAAAACTAAGTCGTTTTTATTTATATTTGTATTCCATGGTTAAATGTGTTTTTCGTTTAAACTCAAGATTTGATCAATCTGCTTCTTATGCCCATTGTAATAACCCTTTTGTATAGGCAATAGTTTTATTTTCATTAAAAGACACAAATTAAGTCAAGAGATGCCGGGAGCAACAAGCACTGATTTTCACATATGTGACCCGGCCTATGAAAAGGTGGCTTATGACTCAAAAAAAAAAATTTTCCACTTTTTTTTTTGGTTTCGATAGTTTTTGAAACGCTCTTTCACGTGCTGAAAACTAGGAAGTCCTTACTTGCTTTTAAATCTGAGCACTTACACGATTTTTTTTCCGTCAGAAAATGGTTTGTGCTTTGCATTGAAAACAACATCGATCTTTATATACACACACGAACTTATCTCATTTATGCTCTTTTGCCTTTTTTCGATGCCTTTTAGGCATGACTGTTCATAATGCAAAAGAAAAACTACTAAGAAACTGACGAAACAGTTGTTTCTCGCAATTTCTTTTTTGAGTCATAAGCCACCTTTTCATAGGCCGGGTCACATATTTTAAAAGGCAAATTTATAAAAAATATTTTAGAAAATGTGCTTAATAAGCAGTTATTAAACAAAAATATTTTTTGTAAATTTAGCTGTAATTTTCTATATTGATAAGCAGGACGCATAATTAAATGTATGTTTATGTAATTAAAATAATACTTTATAGTTTTAAATTTACGAAAAATTTATGTTAATATAAATCTTGTAGTATGGAAAAAAAAGAAGTCTCAATAAAAACTTTACTACTACTGCTACTAAGTCAAGAGATTTAACTCTTAAAAACTAAAAAAGAAAAATATAAAAATGTTTTTATAACCAGATATTTAATGAGTCAACAGGACAACAATTATTTGTAACAGAAGAGCATGCTAACACCAAAAGCAATTTGATAATAAAAAAATATATTCATGTTCATTTCCAACCAAAAATGAAGTCATAACTTTATATTTCTTTATAAAATACATTTATTTGGAATTCAAAAGTTTAATAAAATATGAATCGTTTTCTAATTGTGCTGGGTCTTACTCATAAATAATTTTTAATTCAGTATAATAAATATTGAGAGGACTTCAATTTTGAAAGCCCTAAATGATTTTCTTATAAAAGTTTTTCCATTGTTTTCATTGCCATCTCGTAAATTGAGGGAATTAGTTGGAACAGGTTGCATATTTTGGGTTGAAGTGTTAGAGTAAAACACAATTAAATAAAGCTTATGCTAATTTATTTCAATGATGAATTCTTATTTCAATGGCTGTACAATTCAAAGTGAGTCACGAGAACTTCTTTTACTTAAAACTTCTATTAACATCAACGGTGGTGTCAACTTTTATCGTTCTAGTGAAAGTTAACCAACTATATAACACCCCACCATAGCTGAATGAAAATAATAATAATATTAATCAAGAGACTGAAAGGATTTTTAAATACGAGCAGTGATAACTTTTAAAGCGAATATTAAAGAGTAATAATTTGACCAAAGACATATTTAATCAAAATTGTATATATTTTACTTTAATTGAGGATTAGCTGAAAGTCCCGTAAGATTTCGTTGTCAGCTAATCGGTTTTGTTTTATAAAAAGCAATGAAAGTGCTTATCTAAATCAAATGTCACTTTGACGGGCACGACAAAGTTTGTATAACATATAATTTTTTTTTTATTGAATCTTTCTTTTTTTAAGAAAAAACTTAAACTTTACCCGTCCTCTTGGAAGATTTCAGAAATTGTCATGATCCAAAAACCGGGTAAACACGCTACTCAAAATACGTCATATAGACCTATCAGCTTATAATCCATCCTATCAGAGCTGTTCAAAAAGGTGTTCCTCCAGAAAATAACACCCTTTCTAACTGAGCGATATATTTTTCGAGAATACCAGTTCGGCTTCCGGGCTGGCCGTGGAACTACAGAGCAGGTTCACAGAATTGTTACTGTTATCAGGTCGTACTTCGAGAAAAAGCTCTTTTGTTCAGCATTGTTCATAGATGTCTCCCAAGCATTTGATAAAGTTTGGCATGGCGATCTCCTTACCAAGGTAACACGACTTCTTTCTGCAAACACCCACAAGTTGATTAAAGGCTATTTGACTGATAGAATATTTAAGGTACGGTCAAAAAATGTATTTTCATCAGTTAAGAAGATTTCTGCAGGCCTCTTCCAAGAAAGCATACTTGATCCGCTATTGTACATCGTCTATACATCAGACATACCTAAAAATTGAAATACTATCACGTCAACGTTTGCAGATAACACGGCATTCTTAAGTGTCAACAAAGATCCAAGAATTGCATCTGAATACTTACAAGCTCATATAAACGAGCTGGAAGGTTGGCTAAATAAAGGGAAAATCAAAGTAAATCCATCAAAATGTGCCCATGTGACTTTCACACTAAGAAAGGCTAATTGTACGCCAATAAAAATAAATAACGTCATTGTTCCGGTGGAAACCCGAACTAAATATCTAGGAATCCATCTAGACAGACGCCTAACATGGTCACGTCACATTAAGGCCAAAATCTCAGCTATAAAACTAAAAGCAGCTCAACTAATGTGGCTCATAGGTCCATATTCATCTCTTTCTTTGGAATATAAAGTTCTATTATATGTATAAAGCCATTATTAAACCAATCTGGACATATGGCATTCAGCTATGGGGAACTGCGTGTGCATCTAACATCCAAAAGTTACAAAGAAGACAGTCGAATATTTTACGAACAATAGTCTGCGCCCCCTGGTATACAAGAATGATAATATCCACAGAGATTTAGAAATTCCAACGATTCAGGAGGAAATTGGGAAATATTGTAGTAAGTACGTTCAGAAACTGGTGGCCCATCTAAACGCCCTTGCCAGGGGCCTGTTACAGTTCGAGGGACATAGGAGGCTTAAGAGAAGTGATACCTTGCGCCTAGCGAGAAGAGACATATAACTTTTTTTATTTATATGTAGTCTATTTCTTAAGATTTGAGTACAAGAAAATATAATTTAGCAAAGTTTTTACGGGACGTTTGTGAACAGCTGATACAATGTAGTTTTTTATTGAAAAAAAAAAAAAAAAATAAAAGAAAAAGTGAAGAGTGTTCAAACAAACTTAATTCATTGAAAAACTCTTCCATATACTCGTAATTTGATGATATTTTTATTTTTTATAAAAAAAATATAATATTTTTTTATATTTAAATACTATTAAAAATAAAAAATATTATTTAGATAATTTTATTTGTTTTCTTAATAAATAAATAATTCAAAGATACGGGGCGTTGCGGGACGTTTTCAAAAATGTTCGGCTAAACAAGCCTTTGTTACTACCTATTTCGGCTTGAAAGAAAACATTGTTATAACAAATTATATTATATTTATTAGCAAATTTTAATGATTTTATTTTTAAATCGAAATACATATTAGTCTACAGGGCCACTCACATAAGATAAAAATTTTAATCTACAGCTACGCTTACAATTACTTACATTTTGATCTGAAATCAAAAAAATTTTATTTATGCTTAATAAAAACCATTTAATTAATAGAAAATTATTTAGCTTAAATGAAATTTTTGTTTTTAGTTGGTTGAAGAATTATTTTTTTTAAATTAAAACCAATTTAATTTAGATTGGAATTTTCCAACTTAAATAAAATTCTTCAGTAATAATAGAAACTCCACATATAAATTAAATTAAAATAAAATTATAATTAAAATTGGTAACTGGCCCGGTAACTAATTCAATATGTCATAGTGTAAAGTTTAAGGTGACCATACACGAGGTGGTTTTTAGACTCTATTTTTCAACTTTTCACAAAGTAGTGAAAGAAAAACATGTCGTGTGTGTCCTCAAAAATATTGCTTCTGTAAAAAAACCTGAGGAAAACTTCTGAAAAAATTTTAATTAGAGAGTGGTCTATTTTCTCATGTATGTTTTAAATGTCTACGCTTTGGGTAAAAGTTGACCGTAATTTGCTGTTATTGAAAAGGTTTTATACATTCAATCAGTATATTAATGTTTTTAATTTTCTTTCTTTTTGAATAGGTTTCCATCTTTCCAACTTTCCATCCCTGCTATATAGTCAAAACTAATAATATTAATTATAAGCTTTTGAACACAATTAAACTGTAAATTAAACTTTTTGTAATTGAATTAAATATTTAAATTAGAATTGTTTTTGTATTGTTAATAATAAATTATTAGTTGACAAGCAAAAGCGCACCCGGTATCGTTGTGTTGGGGGAAAAAGATTTATAATTAAAATACTCCTTTAATAAAAAATAAAAATTAAATAAAATTGGAAATTAATATTCACAAAAGAATAAAGCAAAATGATTTTGTAATGAATAAATTTCAGTTTGACGAAAAATTTTATGTGTGGGTGGGAAGCACCGCTCAACCTCTATCAAAATAGAAACACTAAAAGTTTTATCGTTTGTATAGATAGGCCTTGCATATGATTCTCAATGGAAACGAGATTTCACTAAAGAACTTTTACATTTTTCTGATATGATAAACTGGTGACTTATTTTTTATTATACATTTTTCAGTTTAGAATTAATACGCAAGCACAACAACAGGAGCTAACTAACGAACTAACGCACTAAAAATAAGCATGAAGTACAATAAAAGTATTTGCCCATAATTATAGTCACAGCAAACTCGGTATTTTTTTAAAAACTATTTTAAATTCATGAAATTCTTATTAACCCTAGAACGTCATCCTTCGTCAAAATGACGACGCCCTATCTTACATTTGAATTAAAACCTTTTTTTTCTGTTTGTTTTGATCTCATTTTTCGTATAGCGTTAGTCGCTAACAAGATGTTGGTGGACAAAGACGTGCAGCAAACTGCGCACGTTGTAAATGTTTTTTTTTCGCTTTTAATTTCTTGCCGTAGTCAAAATGACGAAGGATGATGGATGTGTCGTATTTTATGAATTTCATGTTATATAATGCTTTGTTTAAAAAGAAATGCCAATTGAAAGAAGATTTTGCAATGTTAATTTTACATTTAAGAATTGAAAAAAATATATAAATTTCTTTATTTATTGATTAAAAAAGAACTAATTATGAATAATAAATCTATTATGGTATATATTTTCGCTCACGGCGTATTTTATAGTTTCTTGCAATAGGTCGTAGTCAAAATGACGAAGGATGACGTTAGTGTACAAAAAATAAAAATGATATTCTAGGGTTAAACAAGCCAGCTCTTAATTAAAGCGTAGTTTTATATGACTATGATTATGGCCCATTACTTAACAAGCTTTAGTTTAAAAAGCAAAAAAAAAAAAAAAAAACAATTCTAAAGAAAAATTTAACAACCAAAAAAGCCAAGTGGTATAAAACTTAAAAAAAATAAAATTTAAATTAAACTAAATAGGTTCATTATTACAAGTTTGAAATTATGATTTTATAGGTCACTTAATTATTTTATTTTTAAGTTTTGAATTAAGACAAACCACTTAGTGAAATCTGTATTTAGCTTTGCTTTAAAGTGTAGCCAAAACCCGTTTTCCCCTACAAAATTTGAACTTTAATGCTTGAAGCTTCTAACCCATTAAAGTCTACCCATAGATTGGGTCGTACGATTTTAATGAAAATTTGTTAAGTGCATCAGGTAGACCATAGAAGTTGATTAATTAAAAAAACACAATTTTTTTCATCTCAAACCTGAGATATTACATGGGTATTTAAATGCCCGACAGTCATTAGTATACGAGTATAATAAAGTAATGCACAATAATACTTGAAAAAGTTTTAGATTTTAACACACAAGACATTTATAAATTTATTTTATTCTAATGCCTTTATTTTAGTGTATATATTTACTTGTTATGTTGCGGAATATTCTCTGACAACCTGCCCATACACGAACAAATGATAGCTTACTATGGAAGGCATTCCTGTAAAAGTGTTCATAAAGATCAAACCAATCCGTTTCGGATATAAGTACTGGTGTTTGATGTCCACAAAAGGTAATTTATATCAGGTAATTCTATACGCTGGTTCATCAGAACAGGAAAACTCAAATTTACAACTGGCAGAAAAGGTTGTTCTATCGCTTCTTTCTCATCTGGGAAACTGCGAAAAACATACTGTTACTTTTGACAAATTTTTTACAAGTAACAATCTTATGTGTCGGTTGTCGACAGATGAGATTTTTGCATTAGGCACAGTTCGTGAAAATCGGACCAACCATGCACCTTTGATGAATATAAAAAATGGTATTGGCCACTAATAACTAATGCAATAGACGCAACGATGGTAAATGCCTGTCTTTGTCGGAAATACGAAAACAAGCCACAAATGTCACGATATGAAAGTTGAGAAGATGAATGCGAAACAATTATGATAAAGTCTAATTATCGTCATCCGGGTAAAGCCTCGACTTTCGGAGCGCAACTAGCAATACGCCCTTTCCACATCGAACATTTCGTCGGGAAATTTAGCACCCAATATCGTTGTCCACAATGCAATGGAAAAACTGTATACGGTTGAATAAAGTGTCAGGCGAACTTGCATCCCACTCCTTGCTTCCTGGACTATCACAATGACGTAGTATTTGATAAAATAAAAATTTCTATATAAAAATACTATGAAAAAATACTGAAAAATAGATGTTTGCAAAGAAAAAAATTACACAACATTGACTGTCGGGCATTTAAATACCCATTTTCATTTGACGATCAGTAATAACCAGGTGCTTTAATATATTGCACTAAAGTTGTATTAATAGCATAAAACACACCTAAAGCTTTTCGATACCGATATACATTATTAATTTATATTATTTTTCTATCTATTATGGGCACTCTTTCTAAACATTTTAGTGCAAAAAATTGAAAATTTAGCTGTTTAATTTTTTTTTTTGGCTTACCCATCCTTTCTTCTATGAAAACAATTAAAAGATCTTAATAATATATCAAGTAGTCCACGCTAGAATTAATTAAACCAAAGGAAATAGTAAATTTTGCAAAATTTTTTTGTTTTCTAAAAAAATGAGAAAATAATTTCTTGACATTCAATGATACAAATTTTCAGAAATATTATGCAAAACATTGTTTAGCTAGAAAATAAATAAAAACATGTCACCGACAGCTGGCAGGAAAAAGAAAAGAAAAAAATAAAAGAAAATGTTTTACTATTTTACAGCAAAGCAAAAAGAGGTCAAAGTAAATTTAGTAAACAAAAACAGTTTAGAATAAATAATAAATTTGCCATTTCAGCTAAAATCAAAGATTATAAAACGCTGGAATTTCAAACAAGGAAGCGTAAGAAAAGATGCCAAATTAAATATGTAAATAAAAAAAAAATGAAAATCCTAAGAAGGGAAAAATTCTGCTTTTAACACTTTCTTTTTGTTTTCGGTAAGCCATTTTTCGTTTGTCTAAGTCCAGTAAGCGATATGCAAAACTTCGGAAATAGTAGCGGAACTGCCAAAGAAACGTTTTGGTGTTGTGAGTATGCGATGGGTGCCTATTAGCCACACAGGCACCCAAGACACAAGAGAAAGTTAGTCCTTTAATATGGCTCATCTTAACATTTAGAAAAATTATACTAACCTCCCGCTAGATAATGGGTGTTCTGAACTTAAGAGCAATAACTGAAATAAATAAAAATAAAATTAAGAGTAAATTTTGGCATACATATTTTCGAGCCATGAGTTTTGTGTGGAGTGAAAATATTTATTCCAAAGTACTCGTGGTAGCAGTAAAATATGCAGGTTTTACGATGTTACTGATCGAATTACCATATTTTGCAGAGGTATATTCGCAAAAAGTAGCACAAAAATTGTTTAGAACATTTAAACAATATTTTTTCTGTGGAGCCATTTTTGAAATTTAGTATTAAATAAAGTTTGGACCGCTTAAAAATGATGTAATATGGCACAAATGACAGTGTGATTTTTAAAAAAATTATATTTTTGGATAGTTTAAGTTACGATTTTATAAGTCAAATATCAAGCTTTTGGTTGGACATTAAAAATAAGTTAAATATCGGATAGTACGTCCTTAACTATCCAATCAAATTTTACACCAAATTTTTAGCAAACAACAGGTTATTTTTCCCACAAAATTCGACCTTTAAGAGGCCTTAGGAGTAAAATTTTATTTTAATTGTCTCGAATCTCTGTTCTATATTTCAATCAAATTTAATTTTTTTTTTAATTTCAATTATTTTTCTTGCAAAGAAAATTCATTTTACGACACATTTTTCCATATTGTTATTTTGCCTATTATATTTTTTATCCACCTGAAGCAGATAAAAAACGTCAAGTTCATATTTTCAATTATTAAAAAAAAAAAAAAACGCAAGAGCAAGCAAACAACATCTACTCAGTCAACCATCTATTTTTAATTTCTGTTTCACACAATAAACGTGTGAGGTTTCAGTAAAGTATAGTGCGGGCTTAATAAAAGGAAGAAAAAATAATAGTGACATTAAAAACAGCCTTGTACGTGTGAAATTCCCAAAACCTTCACACAATTATTGTTAGAAAATAATAAATGATGTTCATACCTAAGAAACCCAGCCATTTTCTATTAGCATGTGATGTTTTTTTCTAACAATAAACTAAATAAAGAATGTAGTAGTAGTAGAAGCAACAGTAATAAGCAGCAACAAAATGTAACTTGAAAAGTCATATTTACAAGGAAACTGTTAAACAGAATTTTATTATTTTTTTTTTTTTTTTTTTTTGCCACAAAAAGAGAAGAAAGTATGAGAGTACAGCCTTGGTGTATCTATAAATTCAGGTGAACTCAACGAGGTGTAAATAGCTTCTGAAATATTTAATTTTTCTCTTAAAAAGTTTGTATTAATTCAATTGAACAGTAATTTAAATTTTTCTTGATATTATTTTTTTTTAAACTATTAAAAGAAGTATCAGAATGAATTAGTTCTTTTAAGGCCAATTTACCTGTAAGCTGTATAATATACATATGACTCGAAAACATTTGAGGGTGTTGGAGCAGGGATATTTGGTCATAATATCAGAAGAAGCTTATTTGTCAGTATAGGGCAAGAAAACTTAGTTTTTCAGATCAAAATACATGCTATAGACCTGCCTTATAACAGTCACATTTACTCAGTGCCTTTCCAATAATATCAAAACTAATCTGGGTTTACCTCATGTTTCTAAAGAGAGTAGCATCTAATAACAGAGCTCCCTTGATGGTGTGTTTGTTGTTTTCGGTTTATTGACATTTGAGCAAATACGCACAGCGATGCTTGCTTAAGGTATTTTTATTATAAACGAAGGAAAATGAAACAAAATGCAAGTGTGTACATTTTATAGTTATGTAGAGTAAACCGAAGCATTTTTGCACTCATTTGCATCGTTTGCAAGCGCTGTCGTGAGTATCCTAAATATGTAACTGAAAAGCATGATAAATGGAGTTAATGAAAAGATAAAAAATATCGCTTCTCAAAACTAAGTAAGTATTTATTATTCTTTTTCAACCAGAATTTTGCAGGGAAATCTCAAGTGCATTAAAATTTTCAATTGTTCTGTTTAATTTAATTTTATATAGAATTAAAACTACGACTATACGAAAGTTAAACCTAAAGTACTACATTTAATTTTAAATTAAATTTAAATAAAAATTGTAGAAAGAATTTCTGAATTCTAAAAATGAATAACATAATCATTTATATGAAGTTCCACCAACATAAAAATACCTGAATTCAATCATTTTAGAAACGAATTACATTCCTATATTTAAAAATTTTCGTTTTATTCAAAGTTTTATTTTATTATTATTATTTTTTTGGAAAACCCAGCATATAATGTCAGGCATTTATTTTTGTGACCCATGTTATTTTTTAAGTTAAATATTTTTATTTTTTTAATTATTATAAAGTAAGAGTTGACAAATTTTGCTACCATATTAAATAAAGTTTTAATTGAATCAATTAAATATTATTAATTCAGTTGAAAAGATTCAATGACCACTTTTTTGTAACGAGAGAAATGGCCATTTATTACTTTGTTTTCCTTTAAAAAATCGTCGTTTAGTTGTTTATTAAAACAATAAAATTCATTGGACTTTATATATAAAAAGAAACAAAATAGAATAGAATAGTAAAGCAACATAAAATTAAAATCTGAAGCGTAGCCCCAGCGTTTTTGAACTAAAACAACATAGACATACGAGTACATACATAGAAAATTCTTAGGAATCATAAGCCATAAGCAGTCAGTGCCAAAAACAAAAACAGAAAAAAACCAGCATTTATTAAAACGAAAGAAAACAAATGGAATTGACACACCGCACTGCGCGTTGTCTGTTGAAAGTTTACTTAGTAAATTTAAAATGCATGTGCCGGAAAACAGTTCAACAACTTTTAACATTTTACAGAAATTTTTTTGACTAAATTTAATTGTTTTCAAACTAAAATGAAAAAATTATAAAATTAATTACACAAAATTTATTAAGGAAGGAGAAGAAGAAGGAAGAACTACCTAAAATAAGTACAAAGCATTTTAGAGTTTATTCTTGATTAGCAGGTTTAAAAGAAAAGTCTTGTCAATTTGGAATCATCAAGACTCATTGTACTAACTAAAATTAATTAAAAATTTTGAGACTTTTGTTTATGACAAATTGCGTCTTTAAAATCAAAAAAATTATTTCTACAAATTTTTAATTTCTCGCGCTCTTTCATTTTCATTTATATAATAATAATAACGATAAAGATGATAATAAAGGGTTTATATGACTCAAATGACTTTTCTTAAAAATTTGTGTTTTTTTTTTGTCTTAAACTTTTTTGTTTAAAACTATTACATACACAAAAGTATTACCATAACATTAAATATCGTCTTCATTATAAAGCGAAATTACACTAAAAGTTTTAACCAAAATAATAAAAACTTTTTCTTATGCAAGTATATGCACTCATAAACTATCGTAATTTTTCTTTGCATTACTTACGAAAAATAACCAAAAAAGAAATTCAGTTTTTGCTTGTTAGTTCGCTGTACAAATTTTTATTTTTCAAAATATTTTGTTTGCAACACCTCAATTCGTTATACATATTTTACCAGTGACGCCTACTTTTTATATAAAAATTTAAACTTAGTTTCATGCAATAAAAAAACAAAAATATGCGCTTAAAAGTACAAAATATGCACTAATGCCCTTATGGAAAATAAAAAAAATTTCATTATATTTCTTATTTTTTAAAAACTTAAAATCAGTTACATAAATAAACGGAAAATATTTTTATAAATTTCTGATAGATCAATTAAATGCTTCAAACGGCAAAATCTGAAAATGAAATGTTAAATACTCGTACGTAAATGTGCTGCCAAGCGTTGAAAGATTATGTTACTTAATAATGCTTACGTTTACAACATCATCAAATAATTATTCCGTAAAATGAACAAAGTACCTCTTTTCATTTCACAAATGATCAAGTCGTCTATAAAATTTATATCGAAATAAGTAAGAAGCCCAGTCCGTTTCATAAAAATTTTCTAGGCGGCTTGATCGCTTTCAACATTGAAACAGATCCAAAATTAATAAAATAGGCAAAAGAGTAATTTTTGCGTGTTGGCTGTTTTGATGAATTTAAGAAGCGAAAATTGTTCATTTGTATTCAACTGTCAACATTATTCTGAAATAGTGAACTGGAATCACAATTCATGAATGTGGTACATTAAAATGCTTTCAAATGATTATTAAAAATATAAAAATTAATTAATAACAAAATAGGCAAAAATATGCAGTAACAATTTGATGGCATTTTTCAATAAATTCTCGAATTCGAAAAAGTACTTGAACAGAATCGATTTTAAATTATTGAGTAAAAACATGCATTTGCATGAAAATCCTTGCTATACTTATCACTCATTAAACGTCGCCAGTTACTGCCACCATTTAATAAAAAATTGCAAATGTCGGTTAATTTTCAACTGATTTCTAAGGAATTAATTTGTATTTATAAATTTTGTTAGCTTTTTTTCAAAAGATGTCATAAATATTTGTATTTTTATATAAAAATTGAAAATTTTTTATATTTTTCAACTGATTTCTCTGAAATTTGAAATCATACAATTTTTATGGCTTATGGAAAAATTACATGCGCTTGTAAAGAAGTTTTGCTCTTCTATATCACGTAAATTTGTATTTTCGAACGGACTCAGCTCAAAATTTACTCCATATGACGCTATTATCTCAAGACACAAGAATAAAAAAAAACATTTTTAAGTTCTAAACATGAGACACTGAAAACAATTCAAGCACAAAAATAAATACTTTTAATGGTATTTTTAATACCTAACAAAACCGGGTACATCAAGCCAAGTTGTGAAAAAAACATGCATGTGAACAATAAACTTATCAAAAGTTAAAAGAATTTTATTTCTTTCCTTCAGTTTTATAACCAGAAATGATACAGAAAATGTTTTAACATTTCCCTAGTGAAACACAGTGAGTGTAGAGTAGAATTTAGAAATGGAAAATTTAAATTTCGAAATAGCACTTTTTGAAAAATAAAAAAAATTAATACACGAAATAAAAAACCTTGAATTCCTGTTCGCTAGGAATTTTTGTTTTTTACAAAGTAAACGAAATACGATTGGAACTACTGCAACATTTTTTAAGTGAATTTTATGGTAATTTGTGATGTCCTATATCAGGATCCCTCTTCTGAGACAAAAAAAAAAAATGATAAACTCATAAAATACCAACATCAAATATAAAACTTAACTTAGCTTGGGAAAATTTTGAACAGGAAATTAGTAATGACTTTGAGATTACTTGAAGAAAATATTTTTTAAGAAGGGTTTGTTGTAAAAAAAAGTTCATTTTTATTATACCAAAGCATTGCAGTAATAATTTAACTGAAAAAGCATTTATAGAAAACAATAATATTTTATTTTCCATGCCTGGATGTAATGTAAATTGCATGCAAACTGAATGTAAATTTCAAGCACAGAAAAAACTGTGTGGGGATTTTAAAAAATATTTTCTTGAAGTAAAACTATTTTTACAAAAAAAAAAAAAAAAAAAAAAAGAGTAGTAATTACAACACAATATGTATGAAATAATATCGTGTTTAGTAAAGTTTAAATTAAATAAATCCATTCCATTTTATAGCAATAATAATAAAATAAAAACAAATGAACATGATTACAAAATAATGCAATTGAACATAAAAACAAAGTAATTACAAAAGTAAATTTAATTTTAAGAACTAAATGTTTTCAAATTATTATAAAATGAAATTTAAGAAAATAAAAATTCCAAAACAAATTCAGGAATTCAAGCAAAAATATAAAAAAAGAAAAGCCAACAAAATAACAAAAAAATAATATTAAAAAGGATTTGCTGCCTGGTTTTGCACCAGTACACAGAAAACAACTTCGGTTGTGAGAACTAAATTTGTTTCCAATCAAAAATTCATTTGTGATAATAAAATTTGTACTTTAGAATTCGATAATACAATCCAGAAATTAGTTCTGTTAATAATATTTCGAGCTGTAATACCGAATTTCTTTTGTCAACATTAAAAATTTCAATTATCGCAACTGAATTTTTGATTGGAAACAGATTTAGTTCTCACAACCGAAGCTGTTTTCTGTATGTAACACAGGTATCTCTTCCTATACAATTAAATTAGACATTTGTTTTTTAGTTTTGTGACCAAAAACGAAGAATTCGTGATTTTTTACTCTTAAATCTTCTATTTATCGACCGCTCATGCAAACCGTTAGTAAATTGACAACAGATTTGAATACTAAGCATTTCTCTACATTTTAATTTTCACCCACACATTGACAGACAAACAGATAAATGGACAAATATCGTTAAATGGAAAGCGATATAAGCCTGAGTTACTTGTGGTTTTTTTAACGTACAAATAATCATAAACAACAATTGATTAAATCATATTTTAGGCACGGTTAAAAACTGATTATTTTTTATACTATTCGATGCGATTCAAACATGCAAAAAGGCAATAAATCAACGATTACACTACTGCGTAGTAAAGTAGCGATGGTGTTTTGTTTGTGTATTTGTATTGAAATATGGCTTAATGTTATTGAATGTTATAATCAAGGCATATGCATGCTAATGCCTGTATTTCAATTCTGCTTTTTAAATAAAAAACAATCACACAAATACAGTTAGACACCATTTACACAGGGAAAGTTTACTTTGCAAAGTCTTGAGTTTATAGGAGATAGGGGTGAAGAGAACGGGAGGCAGTACAGACTTTCTTGTACTCGCAAATTCGTTTTGTTCTTTGTTCGTAGTTTATATAACTGAAGTTAGCTGCAACTTTTTATTTGAAAACAAAACAAAATTTGAGAAACAAAACTTTCCCTGTATAAACACCAAAGAAAGTTTAAAAGAGAATTCAACAAAATTTGTCAAAGTAAACTTTCCCTGTGTAAATGGTGTCTAACATAAAAATTGTAAATCATGTACGAGTACAATCAATTAAAAATCCGATTTTTGCAGTTCTCTGTTATAAAACGCCCTAACTAAGGGATTTATGAACCAAATGCAGGCAAATGCAGATTGCTTTCTGGGCTATAAAAATTGTAGAAATAATAAACAGAATGACAAGCTGGCACGCGAGCATAACTGCTTTATCTTGACAAAAAGCAACTGACTAAGAAATTTGGCTGGGTTTTGCTTACAGCTTTTAAATAAAAATTTATGCTTAATTTTTAGTTGAAGTCTAAATTTCTTTAATTTGTTTTAATATCACCTCTTCTCTTTTCTTTTTTTAAGAAGGCTTATTCGTTTCGTTCTTTCTACTAGTTGGATTTAAATTTTAATTATTCCTTCACAGGGCTTAGTTTAAGTAAATTCTATAAATTGCTTTTCTTCAATAAAAACAAATCTTTTATCTTCCTTTTACGTGTTAATTGCTTATGACAATAAAATGTTCTCTTTATGTTTTAACAACTTAAAGTCATCTTATGCGTATAAGATGATGGCAAAAGCTTGTATGTAAACATGTTTTCTCAATTTTTATTTTTACTTTACAAACATTATTGTTGAAGGTATTTGGATTCGTTAGCAAAATACACTCGACACACGTACCCAACAAAGTTAATGGTTCATTATATTAAAAAAAAAACTTAGTTGACAACATGACGCCAATTTTTTCTTTAATATGTTACATGTTGTTTGAAATTCTATATAAAGTAAGGCCTGGGATCTAATCGCCGCTTCCTAGATCGGGTCACCTTGATCTATTAACATTCATTTGGCATTATTGTATTTAATATAGCTTAAAAGTAAATAAAATTTGAGATGATAACTATCGATAGCGAGTCTTCTATCGATGCAATCTTAGTGAAAATCATTCGATAGTAAAGTAGCTAACGTAAAGAAAACAAATTACTAAGTTTTGTTCATTTTTAGGTTAAAACATTTAGTTTTTGCAGTTTTTAATTTATTTGCAGAAAAACATAACAAAGAATCCATATTCTAACATCCAAACTTCAAATAAAAGAAAAAATCATTATATTTACATAAAAATATCGCTAAATAAAATATTATTAAAGAAATCCTTTAGTATTCTTAAATTTTACAAAAATTCTTCGTTCACACAATTATTTACTTCAAATCTGGTAAAATATTTGTGTGTTTAATAGTGTTTTTACACTAGACCTTATCTTAGAGGAATGTGTTTAAGATGTTGAAAATGAAAAAAATTTGTTTACACTCGCAACATCTAACATATGCCATCAACTAAACTGTTGAAAAATAAAAAAGAGTAAGATGCATAGTTCTGTTAACATTATTCTGAAGTAGTGAACTGGAATGACAATACATGCATATACGAGTATGTGATAAATGTATATGCTTTTTAAGTATAATGCATAAAAAGAAAAGTAAAAGAATGTGGTACATTAAAATGCTGGCAAATAAATGATTTTTTTTATTTATGATTATTAAAAATATAAAAATGAATACAAATTATGCATTCATAACAAAATATGCTCAAATATGCAGTAACAAATTGATGCTATTTTTCAATAAATTATCGAATTCGGAAAAGTAGTTGATCGGAATCGTTTTAAGTTACTGAGTAAAAATATGAATTTACATGCAAGTCCTTGCCCTGGTGATAAATATTTTTGGTTTGTCGCTTAGCGCGAAACACTTCGAAATATCGAGCTTTGCTAGTCAGTTACAACCATCAAATTCGCTGGGCTGTAAGTATGTATGATAAATATAAACATTTTCCTTGCATATATTATTTATGCAAATATTTCTATTTAATTCTCACGTACTTTTAGGTGCCATTTATGTACTCATTTAAGAAGGAATTGCATGGCATTTAAATATCTAATTTAAGAAATAACATGTCATAAAACGTTTGCAAAGACTACTTTTGTGGTTTAGATATCCTTTGAAGTATTCTCAATGTTTCAGAAATGATTTTGCTATTATTTTTATTGATTTTTATTTAAATGTGTTTTTTATGTCAGTTAATTCCGTATTAAATTTAATATTTTTTTAAAAGAATTTATGTAAATAAAAATCATCATTTTTTAGTGTATCTGTTTCTAAATAAAAATCTTTTTTCTGTATGCGAAATACACACGCACTCACAATCTTTTAGCTTGAAATAAATTTAGTTAACAAAAAACCCTCTTAAATTATTTTTAAACCTTTCCCGCAGTAAATATTGAATTTAAATATATGCCAAACATACCCTTGTGTTGTCTTTCTACATGAAATAGAATGCAACAATTAATCACGGTAAATCAAGTGGAAATTTGACTACTTGAGAGTCAAAGTATTGAAATTGTTCCAGTACTTATACTTCCAGCTTATTGATTTTTGAATATCATGATTTGGTTTGAAAAGAATTTTTATTTTTTACAACACACAAGAACAAGCAAAGTATTGAATTGAAGTATTGTATCACATACTTTAAAGATGTGTGTTGTTAAAATATTGAAGAAAAAAAATATGTTTGTTTTGTGTTCACAATGAAAGCACATCCTTAAACTTGAATACTATTTACAACATTGTTTCATTGATGTCTGCAATTTATAAATTTTATTATGGAAAAATTTTTTTTTTTAAAGTAAGAAAAAAATATTTTAACATCAATGAAAAATATCTCATTAATTTAAAGAATTCTAAAGATAGAAAATATATGACATTTTAAATTATTTAAAAAAATTATATTTAAAATTTGTTCGTTCCCTGTAAACAGCGTAATAGAGATATATATAGCTAGAAGTGTTATTAAATAATAATTTAAATATAATTTAAAATATTTGATTAGTGTTTTTATTATTTATTTCCTAAACACAAAAATATCATGTCAAATGCCATTTTGACAGTGATGGTAATTAAATAGCCACAACAATAAAACCAAATACAGATTTATATACTAAAATATGTATAAACCAAATGACGACACACAAGCCTGCACATAAACAGAGGCAAACCAAATGAAAACATTGATTAAAATATTAAATTTATGCGACATTAGTTTTATTTAATATCCTGATAATATAATCAATATAATTTTGATTATTACCCATAAATATATATAAATTAGAAAATAAAAGTAAATTATAATTCATTTATAATTAAATACCAATTAGTTAGAAATGTTTTGGTACAGCACTACGTATAAGTTTTATTTTGTATGTGAAAAATAAAGTCAAAAGTGTTTTATTACTCATACGCTATGGGGGGTGTGTGTTTCATTGAGTTTTTTATTGAATTAAAATCTTATGAAAATTAAGATATTATGAAGTAAATGAAATGTAAATTAAAATTAAGAACCATGAAGAAATCAGGTCATTTTATATCAATTTGTGTATGAATAAATGAAATGATTCATAAATGTAACGCCATCATTAATATGAAAAGTTTAATAAATTTAGCTAAGTAATTTATAGTTAAAGTGCCTACCACTGATAGGAAATAGACTTTAGATTTAATTTTGAATTAATAGGACAAAAACTACTGCACACACACAAAGAAAAAATATGGTTGAGGCAACCATATTCTGGTGGTAACATAGTATGGTTAGATTAATGATTGCATCTAACCACATGTATTTTTAAACCAAAAATACTAAAAACTCCTCTAAGTTGCAGATATCGCGGCTCAACCCACAGTAAATAAGAATTTTTTTTATTTTTTTATACACAAATTTTATTAAAAAATTTTAAATTTAATTTTTATATATCTCTTTGATGTACCTTTTTTAAAATAAAGTTTATTTGTGATTAAAAATTTTTCATTCTATTAATAAAAGGTGATTTTATAAGAACTATCGGAAATTTAAAAAAAAAACACATAAAATTCAGAAAAATGCATGAAATATTTATTTGGATCGATAGTTGGGTCGATATAATTTAATGTTTGAAGATTATTTCATGCAAATGTTGGCCGCGGCTGCGCCTCAAATGGTCCATCCGCTTAGTCCAATTTTGGCATACTCTTTCCAACATTTCGGCCGGTATCTCACGAATAATGTTGGCAATGTTGGCTTCCAGTGCCTCAATCGAAGCGGGCTTGTCCCTATAGACATTAGCCTTAACATAGCCCCACAAAATATAGTCTAGAGGCGTTAAATCGCACGATCTGGGCGGCCAATTGACTGGTCCCAAGCGTGAAATAAACTGTTCACCGAACTCGCCTCTCAATTGGTCCATTGTTTCGCGTGCTGTGTGGCATGTGGCACCGTCTTGTTGAAACCACATGTCATGCAAGTCAAGCTCTTCCATTTTGGGCAAAAAAAAGTTTGTTATCATCGCACGGTAGCGCTCACCATTCACAGTAACGGCCCAATGATGCCGCCAGCCCATAATCCGCACCAAACGGTTGTTTTTTGTGGATGCATTGGTAGCTCTTGCAATGCTTCTGGCTGCTCTTCACTCCAAATACGGCAGTTTTGCTTGTTCACGTATCCATTCAACCAGAAATGAGCCTCGTCGCTGAACACAATTCTTCGATAAAAAAGTGGATCTTCATCTAACTTTTCAAGAGCCCATTCACCAAAAATTTGGCGTTGTGGTAGGTCGTTTGGCTTCAATTCTTGCACCAGTTGTATCTTATAAGGCTTCACACCCAAATCCTTCCGCAAAATTTTCCACGTAGTGGAGTAACAGAGGCCCAATTGCTGCGAACGGCGCCGAATCGATAATTCACGGTCATCACCAACACTGGCCGATACGGCTGCGATATTTTCTTCAGTTCGCACTCTACGTAAGCGTGTTGGTGGTTTAATGTCCAACAATGTAAATTTGGTGCGAAATTTTGTTACAATAGCCCGAATAGAAGCCTCAGTAGGTCGATTAAACTGACCATAAAATGGAAGAAGCGCGCGATGAACTTTCTTAACAGAGCACGCATTTTGGTAATAAAATTCAATAATTTGCAAGCGTTGTTCGTTTGTAAGACGATTCATGATTAAATTATAGACCAAACTGAAGATGTTTGACAGTGACACAAGATACAAAACGTGCGTGAGCTGTCAAAACTAGTGTTGCCAAAAAGATAATAGCAAAAAAATCACTCTTTAGTTTAAAGCAAAGAATTTTTTTAGTACAAAACTTGCATTTTGCAAAATGTAGAACATATTATACTAGGTCGTGAGTGTCCGTTTTTAATTTCCTAAACTTTTGCTTGACAAACACTAATCAATGCTACCAGGTCACAAAAGACTTGAAAAAATCTGGCAACCTTAAACTTATCTGTTTTCGGCTTATTTATAATTGAGAAAATGTAAACAGCGATGATTGTTCAAAGTATTTTTAGTGCAAATGTGTTCATTTGGTTGTTCTATTGACTAAATCTAAGCATTTTGCCTTGTACTGTTTGCAAGCACTATAGTGAGTACAGTGCTTGTTTTGCTGTTCCATTAGTTTAATTTCAATTGGTTTTGGAAAAAAAAACTCAGCTGTTGAAGAGGCCCATACACGGTAGCAGCATGCATGCGCCATAAATTGTTCGTATCAACCCTTCCGAAACTCAAAATATTACAGTTTTACAACTAGTTTATTTGGCAACACTGGCTTTTAATTTACCTTTTTTCTTCTAAAGTATGAAGGTATCTATTCCTTTTTTGTAAATTTTGCTAGCTAAGTGTCATTAGGTTTACTGCTAGTAGTTGTTTTTAATTCCAGTTATTCAGTACATTGCTTCTCAACCACTGTGCCATTCTAAACGTGTATCGAAAAATTTAAATATGTGCAAAAAAGGAAATATTTTTTTTGTTTATTTGAAATATTTAAATAATTTTTATAAAAATAGTAGGAAGATTAATTAAAAGTTAATTCATTAAATGAATTCGATTAAGATTAAATTGTATAAACAATGCAATAGTTTATGAAGAATCAACTTTTAACTAACATATAGGGTCCGCCATTAAACTTTTTTTTCAACTAGTGCTTATTTCGTGAATGGTAACACTTAGCTCATGTCTGATTTGACAGATAATTAGTTTTATCCTTCCGCTGAAAGAATATGGTTGTGTTTTCGCTTCGCTAAGTGGGCCTGCGATAGCCGTACAGAAGATGCGGATTTTGCCAAAAAAATCATCTTTTCAGATGAAGCTCATTTTGATCTTGGCGGGTATGTAAACAAGCAAAATTGTCGCATTTGGGGCACAGAAAATCCGCACACATACATTGAAAAGTCGACGCACCCAAAACGAGTCACTGTTTGGTGCGGATTTTGATCCAGAGGCATAATTGGGCCATTTTTCTTCGAAAATGAGCAAGGAGTTTCCGTTAGTCAATGGCGATCGTTATCGGGTCATGTTGAACGAATTTTTGTTCACAAAAATTGAAGAGGAGGATATTGGCAACATTTGGTTTCAACAGGACGGCACTGCGTGCCACACAGCCGAAGCATTTTCAAAAAAAAAAAAAGTTATTTGGCGGACCCTATATATGACAATATTTAGTATAACCGACTATTGGTTGACGAATGTAGTTCGGCCGCCGCCGCTGAACATTTTGCAATTTTAGTTGAGGTTGAATCACCGTCCAAAACATTTGTGGTTAGCTCGCTGGCTTCTTTTTGTTAACGGTTGCTCATTATTTTATTATAACGTAACGACGTAGTCATGTGTGATGTTTTCCGCCATGAGTTACAAACAAAGTTTTTCTCACTTTTCAAGATACAATGATACTACAAGTTCTCACAAAAGTTACAGAAAATGGGCACTGGTTAGTAGTTTTTAATTCTCAGCAACAAAAAAAAAGAAAAAGAAAAACTATTGAAAATGTAATTTTCTAAAATCAAATTACATACCTTTTTAAGCAAATTCAATTTAATATTTAAATTTATTATTACAACTCTGAATATTTTGTTTAAGTAAAAGTTCAAAAAAGCAAAAGCGTTTAAATAACAAAATAAACAAACTATAAAATTAGAAATGTAATCTATACCCTTTCATTATTATCAGTCCCAACAAAAACTTATTACAACAATTCGCACGTTTACAAAAGTTTAAAAATTTATTACAAGATGTGTCAGCAGACAACAATTTGAAACAACCATGACAGATTAATTTAGCATTGTGACAACGCTTTTATCACAACAAAATGTATTCCGCAAGGATGTAAAAGATTATGTTGGGCATATTTGCCTGATTTCATTTGAGAACATTTTATTACTTGCTAGCATATAACCATATTGCCTCTTTTATGATTTCTGTTATGAGGTTTGTTAATATTAATTCTTTTGGAAAATTCCATTAAAATAAAAAAACTGCCGTCTTTTTGATATTTTACTCTGATCACGCTAATTTGAGTTCAATTTCATAGTTTCAGTTTCGTTAATATTAAAAAAAAAATTAAAAAGTAACATACCATAAAAAGTACCATTTTGTGGCTCTAAGACTTTTTGATTCTGTTATCACAGTTCTAGGATTCGATATAACACAAAAAAAGTATCACTAAAAAAGTTCAAATAAAAAAGTACCAATCGTATTTTTTATCTCTTGGTACTTTTTCGCGCGTTGAAGAATATTTTTAGATTGATACTTATTGTGTGTTACAAATTGATGATAAATTGTTTACGGCACATTTACGGAAAGAGTAGTACGGGTACAAATTTTACCCCTTACACGTTCAAATTAAAAAAAAAAAAGTGCCAAAATACATTATAAGTTTTATTAGGGCCATTATTACAACTAAGCTATAACTAAAAGTAGAATGTTATCTTATGTTGGTTATTACAAACAGACTTTAACCAAAAAGTGTATGATAAGCTAAATACATGCTTGTCTTACCCATAACTTTTAACGTGAACAAATTAAAGTAATTAAAGTTGATATATTTTCGATTTTATTGCAACTTCAACAGCCAAATTTTTTTATTAATACACAAAAATAAAACAATACAATTACGCAATAAAATAAAAAATTTTCCAAATATCGAATATTTTAGATATTTGAAAAATAATTGGTAAAAAAAAGGTATGCCACTTAGTATTTATAACAACGAAAAGTAATCGGTATTCATAGCAGTGGTGCCACATAACAAATATTATAATATTTGTCTTATTCGGAACTTTTAATAATGTAAAAATGTTATTGGTCACATTTTCATTTACTTTAACTATCTGGCGGCTTATAAGTTCTAATATTGGCCCTTAAGAAAATTTCCACTATTATTTTAAAAGAAAAATGCACACCAAATTTTGCATTATATCGATTTTATCAATCTTATTGGTTTTAGAAGAATAGTTGGTATTTTGAAGTGTAGCTCCACATAAATTAATCTTGAATTACTATTTTAATATTCGACTTCCTAAAATTTTTTTTTTATTCGTTCTACGCATTGTGAATAGAGCCAATCTGCCAAATTTCAATTCTGTATCTTTAGCCGTTTGAGCTGCGTGATAATGCATTACTTTAAATAGATAATTTATTTTTAAAATAAAAACAAAAAACTTTTAATTAATACCTATTCAACAGCTTATCACTGCTAAAAGTAATGTCTCTCTCTTAATTTATATTTCGTGTTTTAAATGCTTCTATTTAAAACTAAATGTTTTTTATTCTTTTTCACCAACTTCGTTAATTAAAAAAGTTTCTGTTTTTTTATATTACAAATAGCACTTTGCAATTTAAAAAAAATTTAAATAATCTATCTGATTATTTTATTTTATTTCAAACAAGAAAAAAAATTTAGTTTGTCCCATTTTGGGACAAACTTTTTTAAGAAAATTTTCTTCAGAACTTTGCTACGTTTGTTTAGCTTTTTCATTATTTTGTTTGGGAATTTTCTTTTATGCTATTTATTTTTTGTTTTCTAATAAATTATTGTTAATAGATTTTTAAATTGAAAATGGAAAATCTAAAAAAAATTTTTTTCAAAATAATTTTAAAGCAGCAATCCGGAAGAATAATAAAAAACTTTATTTATTTTATTGCTATTTTATTATTTAAACAAAAAATACTAAACACAGATGTGCATGAATATAATTCAAATGTTTTTTTTTATTTTTTTTAAATGTATATTGAATCGTCATTAAGCATAATCTAATAGTAAGATTCACTATATCAAGTGCTTTGCATTTTATGTTGCTTACATATTCTATAAGCACTTACCATTCACAAAAGCAATGAATCAATATCAATAATATCAATGCTTTTTAAGCAAATATATTTTGGACTATATTTAGTTGTATGTACTATATATAATAATAGTATTATCTTACAGAAAAAATATTTTTAAACAACTTTCATACATTTTTCAGATTTTCGCTATTCGTCATATAGAAATTTTTTTTTATATGTTGTTATACAACAAAATTTTTATAAATATTTATAAGCAATTCAAAATTTTGCTTTTGCTTTGACTTTTTTTTTGTAAATTGAAATATTTTTATTATTTCGGAGTTAATTTTATCGAAAAAAAAAAAATTTGTTTCTTAAATTACAACCGAAAACTTATTTAAATGGCAAGCAGTTGTGAGAGAGCATTCACTGCAAGCAGAATTATTAGCACATGTTGATGATTGGGAAAAATCAAAAGCAGTGAGTTGATTCATATAAGAAAGAAGCGAATCAACTTTTGTACAACTTTGGTTCACATGATGTGTACAAGTCATATGGAATGTAAAAATTTTTTAATTTATTTATTTTCATATGTACGCCAAATATTCATTTTTTTTGTATTGATTAAATTTTTTTATTTTTTTATTTGGTTTTTTGCACAATGCAATACATATGCTTTTACGCATTAAATGGAACAAGCTCTAATTAAAAAAATAACATTGCTATCACACATATGTTATGCTTCAAAGGAATCATATGATGTGTACTAATTTTACATAAGGAAAATTGACATTCTACATGGACAATATACGCCATTACAACACAGCTTAAGGGAAACGTTTGTAGTATTTTTCATTTTAGTTTATTGTAGTTGTTACAGCTTAAAACAAAATCTTTTTATTGATGGCTTATGAATAACAAAATGAAATGAAGACGAATTTGAGGAACACCGATTAACCACTTTTTATAAAGCCTCGGTCTAAAATTTTTTTTCACATATATAATATATTTAACAAAACACACAGACAACGTGTAAGCCCTACCCCTGAGTTACATGTTTAATTCTGCATAACCAATGTTAGTCATTTCGACTACCATTCTTCTTTTATCGTAACTTTTATATCTCGTTTTCTCTTATTGATTTTTTAATTATAAAAGAAATTAATTTAGTTTAAAAATATTAAAACCTTTAGAATTTTGATTTTAAGTATTTTAAAATATGATAGGTTATTCAGGGTTAAATAGTGACACTTATAATCAACGTTGATAGTGCAAAATGGTTTTTTGTTTAAAAAGTTAGTTCGAATAAATTTTTTTTAATTTAAAATATTTATTTTATTTATTTGATAATTTTGTCGACCTTAAAATAAAAACAAAAAATAAAATAAAAACCATATTTATTTTATATGTAATAATTTTTATTTGGAATTGAAAAGTTTAACAAAATATTAATCTTTATTTGTGCTTAATTCCAGAAATTGTGTTGGTTTTAAAATTTATTCTTTTACTCCTGATATTCTCATGAGTTATTTATTCAGTACAATAAGTATTGAAGGGGATAACATATCTATATGGACCATTTCGTCAGACGCTACTCTGATTCCTCAGTAGATTACTCCCAATATATAAAAATAATATATAGAATAAAAATAGAATATATAGTTTTCAATATTAAAATGTTGGTTAGGAAATTTATTTATTTATTTAGTTCAATGCTTACTGAGTTTTTTGTTTGAATATTTGAATCTTTTTGTAACTATTGACAAATAATTCTTATTTAGTCAATTGCTTTTACAATATAAAGGTTCTAGTGTTTGCAAGAAACGTTGGGAGTAATCTACTGAGGAATCAGAGTAGCGTCTGACGAAATGGTCCATGTAGGTATGCTCTCCCCTTCAGTACTTATGGTGCTAAATAAATAACTCATGAGAATATCATGAGTAAAAGAATAAGTTTTAAAACCAACACAATTTCTGGAATTAAACACAAATAAAGATTAATATTTTGTTAATATTTATTTTAGTTAAGAGCATTAGGCGAGCTCTTGGTTTTTGATTGCGCCAACTAGAGTTCCAACCTTCATCATACAATAATAATTGTTCTATTCTATACTACAAATTAATTAATTTGTAGTGTGACTTTTTTTAAAATGTTATAAACAATACTTAAATTAATTTATTTCTGTATCTGTTTTTATAAAAAAATATGTTCTAAAACGGTAATTGAGTAGAAATAAAATAAATCCATTGAACATAAACATATTTAATAAAATTTTGATTTTGTAATAAGCAAAGGCATAGTTATTATAATTAAATGAATGTTGATGGGGGCAATTCATATTAAAAAATTATTTTTTTAAATATTTATATAAAATATGTACGCATTAGAAAAAATAAGAAAAAATTAACAAAAAGCTTTTAGCCATGACCGGTGCTTGAACAATAACATCTGCAACTGAAAGGTATTTTTAATATGTTTGACTTAAAAATAAATCTAACCACCAGAATATGGTTGCCTGAGCCATATTTTTTCTTTGCGTGTACTATTGTTAGCTGATTAATCCAATTTTTTTTTAAATACAATTAAGGAAAATCAGTGATAATATACATAATTGTTTGTCCTTATAGTTAGCTTAGGCTACTCAAATTGAGTAAGTTTTACAGTTACATTCAATTCCCAAATTCCAAAAAGCTTGATGTGAATTGTAAATAAAACAAAAAGTTTTTAGAGAATTATCTTAATATTGTTACAAAAAATCATCATGTTGACCCACTGTTGCTAAATTTTATAAAAAATATTTCATTTTTATTAAAAAACTATTACTGACGAAATTTATTTTAAAAAGAAGAAACTCAAATAAATAAAATTAATAATAAAATAAGTAAAATATTCACAGGAACTTTTTATAATTACGAGTGTAATCCTTTTTTTAGCTATAGGTCTTTAAGTTAATTATATATTATAATTTAATTGTACATTTTTTTCAAGCTTAAGATCTTACTTTTTATTCTTCAATATTTCTCTGAAGAAGACTTTTAATACGAGAAAGTTTAAATATTGCAGAATAAAAATTAAAATATAAATGTCTTATAAGCTTGAATAATATTTATAATTAAAAGGTATTTTAATTAATTTACTTAATTTTTTTTCTAGTTTCTTTTCCTTCTTTTTATTATATTTTTTTTGTAGAACCTTGGACTTAAAAATATTTTATTTGAGGGTTAATGCTAAATGTTGTCTCTCATTATTTGTCTAGAAATGTTGTAAGTTAAATTTTTTTTTTGGAGATTTATTTTATGTCAATGCCGTTTAAATTAGTTGACAAAGTATTTGCACAAAAAAGAAATAAAGATTCAATTGCAAATTTTATTGTTTTGATAAGGATTAAATGGCAATTGTGTTTTAAGTAAAATTGTTGAGTTTCATTGTTAGTAAGTTTAAAAGTTGTCGACTAAATAATAAGATACTTTTGAGGAATAAAAAAAAAGTCATTGGCTATCATTTTAAAGCAAAAAAAAAAAAAAAATAATAAAAAAAGGACAGAGAAGTAAATAAAAAGTACAGTCGACACTCACTAGTTTGAAATTCAGCGAAAATGTCAAATAATCGAATTTTTAGTACTAAAACAACTGTCGAAGTTGTGGCTCATGCAAAATTCATGGCTTAGTAACTAGCGATTTGAAGTTTTTTTATTTTAAAAACACAATCATATTCACATCACCAGTTCAAATTATAGAATGTTGGCTAGCAAGATGAAAACCCTATGTCTAAAGCAGTGCAAATAATTAAAACAAAAAATCATTTTATTTTTCTCTTAAAACACATCACATTGAAATAATTTAAATTATAGATCGCTGGCGATCAATATGTTGAAATAAATGGATTTCTTTCGATGTATTGAATTTTTTTTTCATAGACTTACAATAGAGTTCAACATATCAAGAAATTCATACCATTAAGAGTCGACTGTAATTCTATTCGCTTTATCATTATTGTCATCAAAGTTCTTTGTGATTAAGTAGTTGGTTTTATAAATACGAAAGTTATGATGTAAATTTGAAGTGGTGTGGAAAAATTGTTTAAAAAGTTATTTAAAACCCAAGAAAGGGTTTTTAATACATTTTGCTTCAAATGAATTGGCTACAATCCTACTTCAGCTTGTCCTAATTCTTGTATTTCGCCTAAAAGATTCATATTCTAAATTTTTACAATGAAGGGAGAGTGTAGTGCCATCACTGGTACTACTTCCTAATTAGTACTACTATTTTAATACTACTGTTAAGATATTAATAATTACTACTAAAACCGTACAACTGTTAAAATAAGATAAGAGAGGAAATAAGAATAAAGAGATGAGTTGAAGATAAAATATGAAACTTGGTGGTTGTTTCAATTACAAAAGCAATCCATCCTTTTGTTCATGTTTTACCTGTCCATATGTTTTGGGCACAAAATCATCAAGTCCAATGTTATTTATTAACCTTCTTCTTTATAACCTTCACTGTAAGTAGGAACGGCTTGATACCATTTGCAATTGCTTCACCGTACATGTGCCACTCTATACAGTATGTATATTCTGGATGCTTATAACTGTCCGTTTGTCCGTGTATATGTTGAAATCAACTTTTTGAAGTCGCTAAAAAGCCTACAGAAAATTTTTGTAGGTCATTTTATTGGAAATTCCTGTCTTCAATTTTCTATTTAAATTCAGCTCAATCGGTCCATAAATAGGTAAGCTATGAGCTTTGAAGCACAAAAATTTTTGAGTTTTTTAATAAAAAAAAAAAACGAGGTACTCAGTTTTATTAGAAATACATTAAAAAAGCAATCAGTCCACAAATAGCCGAGTAAAATCAAAAAAGTACAACAGAAATTTTTATACTTTCATTAATATCTGTTTAGTTTTTTTATGGAAATTTTTAAGCTGCACATGTGCATAATGCTTGTTCACACAAACACAAAATTATTCATTCGTCTTATATGAATGTGTGTATATATGCCTTTCAAATGCCATGAGTGTACAAAAACTACAAATACAAGAATCTTATAGTAAGAAAAATGTCAGAGAGGATTTTTTTAGGTATTTTAATTTCTTTATTTAAAATTAAACATTCATTTAAATATGATTAAATTAAATTAAAAAAGTTAATTATTTATATCAATATTTGCCATAATTTTTTTTTATATTCAAGAAGAATGAAGAAAGTGAAGGGTATGTAAGATTCGGCACAGTCGAATTTAACTTGTTATATTTAAAAATTGTCGATTTTACGCTCGATGCATGAGTAGTTAAAGATATTTTAATGCTTATACAAATAAGAATGCTAAAACATTAATTTGAATTTCTCTGACTGAAAATAAATAAATACATCTAGAAATTAATTTAATTAGTATTTCTTATATCATTTGCTAAATTTTTTTAAATATTTTTTTCTTAACTCAATAGTTAACAACAATGTACGAACTTAAAACTAGGAATATTTGGCTCAGCTTTGCCAAATTTAACTTGTTCTATGTCAGCTTGATAAATTATAAAACAACTCTCGTATAAGCCAGTCATTTGCAGCCAGACATTTTTAAATCTTAAATCTTTTTATTACTCTTTCTTGTATTTGACCTTAAAATATCCTTTTTCAACTAACACATAAACTGTTGCACAAAAAGAATGCTTTAATATTGAATAGAATATTTTTTTTTTTATTTCTAACAAATGCAGTCATTTAATATTAAATGTTTTAAGCACAAAAGTTCAAGTTTTAGTTGTCAAAATAGAAGAAATGGAAGAGTAAAACTTGATACACATTATGAACTAAATTAAATTATTTTAGATAAAAGACCATTTAAATAATTATTTACTACAATTTCGAAAAAAATAAGTGAAAAGTAAAAAGAATTTAATTATTTATTTATATGAATAGAGTGTAATTAAAAATTGATTTTAAATTAAATTTCCATAACTATTTATATTCCCTGTAAATCACAAGTTGTTATTTTTATTTTTGGTTTTTAAATTTAATTTAATTAAATTTCAATGAGCAGTAAATAATTAATTTTCAATAGAAATAATTTTATTTATTTTTCTTTTTTTTTTTTGTAGATGCTTGCCATCCATATGAGCCATTTAAATGTCCTGAAGATGGTAAATGTATATCAATACAGTATTTGTGTGATGGTGCGCCTGACTGTTCAGATGGTTATGATGAAGACGCAAGACTTTGTACAGCAGGTAAATACAAAATTCAAATAAAAAAATTTTAAATTTATGTTTCTTAAAGCAGATAAAAAAACTACAAGAGAATGAATATAGAAATGTTAAGTGCAAAAATTAAAGCTCTGTTTAAAGCATTACTCGTGTACTCGTATGCTGTCATCAACAATATGAAAATTTCTAAAAAAGCACACGTTAAAAACATTCACAATAAAATTATAATATTTTTAAGCCACTAATAAAATATATAATTTTTTTTTATAAAGTACACAACAACTGATATCACTTTCTCCCCTAACTTGTCATTTAACTTTTTGATAACAACATAATATCCTGAAAATTAGATGAATAACAGTAACTTCTTTTGAGCCTACTGCCGAATCTTATTGGATTCAGTATTGTGTATTACACTTTTGCTTAAAATTTTAGTTCACTTTGTTGTTGCTATTGAAAATTTTCCTAAAAACTGGAAAGCTACTGACTAATTGCTTTTTTTAATAACGAACTGAGAAAGTAAACCACATCATTGGTAATTTCGCCTTACGGTCTAACTGAAACATTATCAAACTTATTTAAATTAAGATCTAATCTATATAAATAAAATTCTTTTATTGTTTGCTTGTTCGTTATACAAATTTTTATTTTAAAACGGATTTTTTTGAAATTCGGTACATACATAAAAATTTTAAGCCAACTTTTCAACGATTTTCACTCAAAAATGTTCAAAAAGATGTGTGGCCGCACTTATTCTAATCCTGGAATTATGCTTTGGTTGAAGTCTCTGACAATAATGCTAGCAAAAACATGAGCCACTTTTTAGAGAAGTAAGTGGCTGTATATACAAGGTGGGCTAAAATAAATCACCCCATTGGAAGATCTCTTATTTTTGCAAATGGCGGCCAATTTCAAGCTTGTTTTGACATTTGTGAACTAGACAGATGTAGAATAAAAGTGAACAAGCCATGGAGCGATACACTCCGCAAGAACGGGAAATAATCGAAGTGGACGATTTTTCGACCACCTCAGCGTTTACGTGAACAAGCAAAACTATCGCTTTTGAGGCACCGAAAATCGACAAGTGATGCACGAGGAGCCATTACACCCGCTCAAAGTGGCTGCATGTTGCGCTGTTCACGTTGGAGGAGTCATCGGGCTGGTCAAACGACAACAGTGGACGGTGCGCACTATAGGGCCATATCAACCGAGTTTTTTCTGCCGCAGTTGAACGAATTAGGACTGGAGGAAATTCGGTTCCAACAGGACGGAGCAACGGCACACTTTTCATTTTCATGTAGAAAAAAAATGAGAGCCAGACAACATCGGATGACTTCTTTTGACCCACCTTGTATTTGGATGTGTTTTTTAAAAAATTAAAATTCTATTAGAAAACAGATTTCTCTAAATATACTGAGAAAAAAGAATCGCATAAGGTTAGAACGGGCAAAAACATCTGGTGTGATTATATTTTTATAATTGAAATTAAAAATTTTACACAACATTAGCCCATTTGGCTGGAATTAATCCATTGATTTCAGCCAAATTTTTTATACATTCTGTTTTAAAACTTTTAAAAAAATACAAAAATATTTCCATTAATTTTGTTTGCTTAAACCTTTTCGGAATTACATATTTCATTGTTCCACTGTATCATACATCATGTATACAAGTGTAATAGAGCATGTTCATGGTCATGTATTTCAAATTGTTGACTATTTACACTTGAATGAGTGCAACTTTAAAACTAGAAAGACTAGAATGCTAGAGAATTTCCTTAAGAGTTCAATAACAAAAATTTTTTTGCAATCAAGTTTATATTTAAAAGATTGTTTTTGTTTGTTTAATATTTTAGAGTTTGCTCTTGGTTTTCTCTAAAGGGATTAAATATGTGCGTTTGACTGGTTGCTACAATAAATTGCAACATTTTGGTTGTTGTATCCTTATTTGAGAAAAACAAATGTTGAATGAGAGCTAGTTTGATTAAATCAATCAATTTTGTTATTGTTAAAAAATCACTATAAATTGAAAGTTAAATCTGTTGTGGTTTGAAAAACAATTTAACAAAAAGTTGCAAAGAACTTGTGTTCTTCTTTTAAATTAAATTTTATAAATAAATTTTAAATGAATTTAAAAATATTTTTAAAAGGCAAACTTTGTTCTTTAAAAATAAAACCGATTTGAAGTATAAAATGTTTTTTTTTATTTTTTTAAGCGAAAAATAAATAAAATGTTCGAATTCAAGCAAATTCTCTTGAACTTGTTCAATATACTTTACTTTCAATAAATTGTTTGAAAGAAAGTAATTGAAGGATTTTTCATAATCTTGTGTTGGCTTACAAAAACTTTTTTTTTTAAATTTGTAAGTAAAACTCTAGCTGCAGATAAGAAAATTAACCCATTAAAGGACATATGTTTCATAAAAAACGCTTACTTCCTGCAATGGAATGTGTTCTGCTGATGATAGACGATACTTAAATACATACTTCGTGAAGTATGAATGGTAGTACGGTTTTGTGATACACGTTACTACAAATCGTACTACAAGTTGTACTTCTTCATTTAAAAGAAAAATTTTAAAGGTAAAAAAAGGACAAAATGGATGATGTGGTGGCACTATTAATAATTAGTGAAGTACTATTTGAAAAGAATAAGAAAAAAGAAGGAACAAGAAAAAGAACATGGTATAGAAAATGGTTAAATGAAAAAGATGAATTGTCAAATATAAAACTTTATAAAGTGCTCAAAAACACAGAGCCGAGTGACTTAAAAAATTATTTGCGTATGGACGACAAAACTTTTTAACATTTATTAAAAATGGTTGCACCTCTCATTCTAAAACAGGATACACTTATGAGGTAGGCGATCGCGGTGCAGCAAGCATTGTAAATGGTGAAAATACTACAGGGAAGGTTCATAAACCTCATCAGCTTCTGCTCCAGACTTTTCGCTCTGATGTACCTTTTTTATATTGTTTATTTTCTTTTTCATTTGGTCTAACGTGCTCTCTGGATCTATTTTCTTATAAATTTTTAACAAATCAGCGTATGCTTTATTTCTCAAGTTTTTGTTTTTGTATCTGTCATCACTTGAATTCCAAAGACATACATGGCTTCTGTATGCTTCAATGAACTGGCGGCCTTTTATGGTGTTAGGAATTGACGATTTAAAATATTTTTAATAATATTTTCACTTTTTTAACTTACAATATTCGGCACAAAAAATTAATTTTTATAAGCACGACGTTCTCAGTTGTTCTAAAAAAAATTTATAGTACAACATCATGATACATGATACTTTTTTTGGTACTTACAAGCTCCGCCCATAAAAATCAAAATATTTTGATTTTCATAATTCGAAGTAGACATTTGTAGTATAACAGCATGCTAGACGATACTTATTTCATACGATTTATCGTACGATTTGTAGTAACGTCTATCAGTAGCATTATATCTTCAACAGTTTCTAAGCAAATGATTCTAAAGATATACCGTTATACAAAAAAATTTATTCAGTTTTTTTTTTAAATATGTTAAACATTACACTAATTGAAGTGCCGTATGGGACTCATGTCCACTAATGGGTTAAATTCCATGCACTTTCAATATCTTTGTTAAGTAAGCTCCACAAAAAACAGAGTTGTAAACAATTTTTATTTAAGTAATATTTTCTGCAGTAGGAGCTGTAAGAGCTGGTGAAAACACCAATGCATTGTTTTCACATCTCCTACAGACCCGATTTGCTCATACTTTTGCACGATTTTTCCGATTGTACGCGCTTTTGGACGATTAAATTGACCGAAAAAATCACGAAGTGAATGATATGCATTTTGATTTGAACGCCCATTTTCATAATAAGCCTGAATAACTTTAACGCGTTGCTCGATTGTGTATCTTTCTATGTTTCAAATTGAGTTAGTCTGAAATTGAGAAATGTCAAATGAAATGCAGAAAAAAAATTGACGTTTAGGTATAGTACACATTCAACATCGGCCCTTAACCACCCTTTACTACAAAAGCAAATGTTCTATATACTCGTATATTCAAAGAAAAAAAGAAAGACTGTTTTTTATTTTCTGATTTTACTTCGAAAACTATTTTATTTATCCAGGCTATTTAGCAATTTGAATGCAGTGTGTCATTTGATTTCACTAGTTTAATATTTAACAATTTTTCAACAAATGCTGGGAAATGTAATGAATGAATAAATTAAAAAACATTGTAAAAGCTAAAAGAAAAACTTGGACAAAATGTAGGAAAAACGGCAAAAGTAGTGCTCATCATTTAAAGCGATTTAAAGATATGCGCTTGAGTGCTTAGCAACATCTACATGAAAATGCAAAAGAATTTTAAAAAGGAAAAAAATTAACACCAAAACGTGCTGGCATAGTGAGACAAAATGTATATTTTAAATCTGCAGAGGCATAAAAATGTGAAATCATAAATTTGCTTAGCAAGCTTTCAGTTCACACAATTTATTTCTTCCTTAAATAAAGATTTGTTTTTAAGTTTTGAGTTAAATTTCGCTTGAAAGCCCTCTCTAGACTATATCTAACTGCCCAAAGCTGAACAATTACCAGCTAGTGCTCCAACATTTGCTGTCCTTTTTGACAGAAACAATGGGAGTTTATAATAAGATGCTTTCTTAAATGGCTTATAGTCTCTTAAATATAACATGACTTCAAATTAATTGAAAAGCACGTTGTGATATACATATAAACAAGGCATATCAGGGGGTTATTTCGTATTTCGATTATAATCGAAAAGGCTTTCGAAGAGAATTTTCAATTAGAAAAAAAAATAAATTGTGTAGAAAATTCGAAAAAAAAATTAAAATTTCTAAAACTACCCTCAAAATAGTTAATACAACTCTGCTGGATTTTCAAAAGGTCTACATATTAGCTTCTTCTTTTGAATTGAAAATTCTTTTAGAAAGCCATTTTAATTCGAATCGAAATACATAACAACCCCCCAGATTAATCTATACCGCGTTATATTAAAATCACCACCGAGTTCTATGGAAACCGTGTTGTAAGAAACTCAAATTCGTACCGTGATATATGGATCCTTAGAAATAAATAAATTCTATATAAATACTCGTAAGACCTAAACGTTAAACTAAATATGGCTTTTATATAACACCAAACATCTGACACCAGTAGCGTTGCCATTTTAGCCTATTTAAGGCTAGATTTAGCTTTTTTTTTGCATTTAGCCTTAAAATTTATGATTTAGCCTCTAGCTTTTTTCCTAGCCTTTGTTGTTTTTCAAAATAGCCTTAAATAGCCTTTTTTGGAAAAATGAAAACAAATCATATATAAACAAACTGAGACTGAAACCAAATTAGCTAAAGTAATATTTTGATAAATTGGTCGAACGAAAGTAATTTCATAACTAAAGAAAAGTATTTGGCTTCTAGCTTGTAAAATAAAAATGCACTTTATTCCTAAGTGATTAACTCATTGTTCCATTTAGTATTTCGTTAACTAGTCAATACTACCGTTTAGTACTGTTGAGGTTGCTCAACAGAAATATCAGCTTGACAAATCAAGCGAAATATCAGCTTAGAAATCGCATTAAAAATCAAAAAATTAATTATTATTTAAAGGGTTTTTAAATATTTTTTTTTTTTAATATTGAAGTTGAAAACTAATTGAATTCGTTTATAAGTATTTAAAGCCATGTTGAAAACGACATTATTTTCTTTAGCTTTAGATGCATATATCATGTGTTTTATAAAAAATATAATTAAGATTCTTAGGGCCATTATTTCAACTAAGCAATAACTAAAAGTAGGATGTTATTGAACAGATAAATGCTTTCTGGTTATTACAAACATACTTTAAGTAAAAAGTGTATGACAAGCTAAAGATAGGTTTGTGTTGCTCATAACTTTTAACGTGAACTTCAAGCATTTAAAGTTGCCATATTTTCGATTTCAGATATGGCAACCTCAGCATCCATAGACATTTAATATTTTTTTTTATTAATACACAAAAATAAAACAATATAATTACACAATAAAATAACAAATATTAAAATAAAATTTTAAAAGTAAAGAAATATTTAGTTATTTGGAAAATAATCGACAAAAAAGGCATTCCATTGCCATTATGAATTTATAGCAACGAAAAGTAATCGGTACTCACAGCAGTGGTGTCACATAACAAAAATTTTAATATTTATCTTATTGACAACTTGTAATAATGGAAAAAAGTTATTCATCACTTTATCAGTTACTTTAATTATAGCTATCTGAAACCTTATTAGTAAGTTGTAATAATGGCCCTTAATGTAATAAAGAAATAAGAAAATTTTGAATTTTAAGCTGTAGCTTTCTAACTTTTTTTAGCTTATTTTTTTCTAGCTCCTGGTAATGCTGACCACCAGCACCGTAAATTCCAGATAAAAATCCCATAGAAAACCTTTGGGTTTATTTGGATGAAAAAGTCCGAGAATACAACACTTCATTCAGAACAACATTGACAACTGTATTGGAAGAAAAATGGTATAAGATATATTTTGAAAAATGTAGGAATACAGGGGAATCAATATCTAGACGTCTTCAATCAGTTCTGGCTAACAATGGATACCATACAAAATAGATCAATTAAACAGTAAATAAAAATTTTAAAAGCTAAGTACTTTTATGACGCTAAAATTAGGAAGTTGATAAATAAAAAGCAAAAAAAATAAAAAATATAGTGAATTAAAAGATGTTTTTTTTTCACTGCAAGTGTCATGCGACACTTTATTGCTTTGTTACCCCAAGAAAAAAAAATTTATATATCTAATACTTTGCGTTTTATTAATCTATAGAAAACAAATTTTTGTTATAATAATTTGTTTAAGGCATTTGAGTTGTTGGAATGTTCTTGTATCAAAGAAGCGCTGTAAAGAGACCACGTTATGGGAGAGCGCGTTGCATTTTTCATATCGCGTTATGAAAACCCCACATTATATGAGACTTGACTGTATTTACAATTTGTATATTTTTGAAAATATGGAAAAACCGTTTATGTCTTATTAGGTCATTTAGTACTACAAATTTAGAAGCTCTAAATGTTTTTCTTATAAAATTATTCCGATTCAAGCAAACGGTATTGCTTTCATCGTTAATTGCAGATTACGAGTATATCGCCCCACCATCTTTAACTAACAATAATTAAGTAATTGAATTATTTGCGACAGCAAGTCAATTTTTACTTAGTCGACTTAAGTCATTTTTCCTTGTTAGCATAGATAAGTATATTTTTATTTTATACAATTTAAAACACTGAAAGAAAAATATAATATTTTGTTAGTTTTACATTAAGAATGTCATAAAGCAAGCCATCATGCTTAGAAACAAGCTTAATTTCAGTGAAACATTTCTTTTCAATTAAAGTGCAAAAGCTTTTTAAAAAAGTATAAAGTATTAACGACCATAACCACAGTCTAGAAAACAAATTTCAAGCCACTTAAACCAACTTGAATTATCAAAGATTTTAAACACAATATTCTGGCTTTAATGTTGCTTAAATTACCAACTATTTACCTCTTCTAAATGTCCTTTTTGTTTAGGACGTTGCCTTAACTGTGGCCACAAGTTATAATACTTAATTTTATTAAGAACTAACTAAAGTCTTAAGCACAATTAGCTATTTACATTGATTACAGGATTATAAATTACTAAATAATATTGTTGTTGTTACTTTGGTGAGGTTTTATGTTTAACAAAGACAAATGAAAATATACAATGGGCTGGGCAGTTTAGGCAGGTCGTTTAATGAATCTTGCAATGTGCAAGATATTATAAACAACTTGCTCTTCCAAGCTATCGTCAATAAGTTAAAAAAATATGATAAAAATAAATTTCCATTTGAAGTAAGATCATCCAGTTAACTGAAACCATTCCTTACATGTTACACTATTTCTTAAAAAAAAAGTTATTTCTATAATTAAATGTTATAAACGAAATCAAAAGAATATATTTTGTTGCATAAGAGGTTTGGTAAACAAACTTTCTATAGAAATTAGCTTGACAACCAAGGCCAAATTACCTCACTCGTGATCTGGTAAAATTGTTTATAATTTTTCTTTTTGAGATTACCGCATTCGTTATCGAGTAAGTAAATACTATCGAAATTTGGGATGATAAAAAGTATACAATCGTGTATTAACTGTCGCAGTTTCTCTCGTTAGCTCGGGAGGTATTGAATGTCAGCTTGTTTTATTTGCTTGTGCAAAAAAACACGTGTAAATTTAATTTAAAAAAATATTTATTGTATAAAAGGAGCGAATAATCACCCCTATTCCAGTTGTCGCCATTTCATCTTGCCATCATTCCTTCTTCTCTGATTTGGTATTTTTATTACGACAGTTTATTGTTGGATATGCATGTGTCGTGTTTACACAAAATGGACGACTTGAAACATCCATTAAGCTCATCGGCAGCCAGTAGCCATAATACAATTTATTTTGTTGAAAGATTTTGGTCATCGCACAGTTCTTGAAAATATTGCACGTTGGACTTTCATTGATTTTAAAACTCAAGGGTTGCCTTTGTACTTCATCATAAAGCAAGTGCAGGAATTTATAATTCTGCCAGCGTATCGTTGCCGAAATGAATGAGATCAAAAAAGTTTTTCCAGTTTCACCAGGAACATCCAAAAGCAATATCCCTCCAGTTCCCTGGCTTATCACTTTCATAAGAGTGTTGATTAAATACGTCGTTCAACGGGCGATTATTACTGTTGTTTTTCGATTTGAGATAAATTTAAAAAGTGGGCGTGGTAATTTTTTCTTCTCTAAAAAAAATAAACTAGATTATTTCAAACATATATCGTAAGAAATTATCGAAATCTATAGTAATTTATGTCGGTATTTGAGTTTACGAAGGCTGTTTGATAACTCTATGATTTTTTGAATTTCTCTCGCAGTATCTTTAAAGGCAGAATTGTTGTCGTCAACCACCATCTTTTAAAAAAACTGTTGTGAAGTTTTGCGTCAAGTAGTTTGGGTGTGGAAGCTATTAAAAGCTGACAAAAATTGTTGTTACATTAAGATAATGTATGAGTGCATACGTGTGTAGTCGCTATAGCAAAAATCTATAAATTGAGCTAATAGTTGCTACCCTTCCAGCATATTCTTCATATTTAGTCCCTTGCTACTATTTTATTTTTCGAAATATTTATAAATGGAAGGGTCGTAAGACATTTGGGTCGAATGAAGAGCTCATTAAGGAAAGTGTTGGCTTTCAATATTAAAACATAAAACAAAACAACTTTTTCTAGCGATTTACAATATTTAATTTTTATTGAACAAAGTATGTGTGTTGTCGCTTTAAAACAGTTTGTTCTTCACTGCTACGTTTCAATATTAAAACAAAAGCAAAGATTACCGTATGCAGTGTCTTTTAAAGTCAAAATTATCATCAGACAATTCCGTTAGTAAACATACTCCTATGTACTTATATATATGTATGTAAATAACCCTTGTGTTTATATGTAGGTACATATGTGTTATGATACTGTTCAATAAATATATGAGCATTGCTGAATATAGGTACAAAATAAATAAATTAAATGAGAGAGATACAGTTAACTAAATATTTTAGTAAATGACCAGTGGCGTCGGTAACAGAAAGAAATGTTAATTTCGTGGATTTTGAGAAAAAAATTATGTGGAGCGAATGTAAAAATTAGGAAAACGCTGGACTAAATGTACTGATCTAAAAAGAGATTATGTTAAAAACTAAAACGCTTATTTGCCTTAAAAGAATTTTTCTTTAATGCCACCATTATTTTGGTAAATTTAAGATGCGGGTTTATAAAATCATTAATAGAAAAAACTAATTTTATTTTATTATTTTAATTGTTAAAGTGCTTATAAACTCTTAGAAATGCTGGGTAGATTGACATACACACAAACAACCTTACACTGAAAAAATCTTGTTCATAAATACAATCAAAAATGTTCTTTCTTTTTTTATTTCAGTACTCTAACTCAGTGAAAGATTCATTCGTTAAATAAAATATTTCATTGAATCAATGAAATGTTGCTATTACTCTAATGAAACATTGTCATTGGTTGAAAAATAATGTAAATATTCTTTCAGTGTAGCAACAATGGCATTAAAAACTTTATAAAGTAAATTAACTAAAATATCTTTTATGTTCATTCAATGAGCAATAGATATTTAAAATGTAATAAAAATAAAAGATATATTAATTCTTCGGGGCTAGTACATTGCTATGATTTTATGCTGAAGAGTTTGTAAATGAATTTTATTGAATTAAATGTAATTGAATTAGATTGATGCTTCAAGCAGAATTATGTTCACAAAGAAACTCTAATATGAGTGTTCGAGTGTTTTAAAAGACAACAAATGAAACACTGAGCTTATACCTTATGCTTTTTAACTTTTGTTAAAAATGTAAACAGGATTGCAAGAAATGTAGTCTTGAACACAACATAGCCAAGAGGCAGTTGAACATTATGGTAAGCGTAACAATACAGCTTTTTTTAAATTTCTTAAGCATTTTTTTTAAAGATTAACACAAAAACATTTGTTTTATATAGAGTGCTTTTTTACAGTTACACTAGTTTAAATCATAATAAAACAAAGAATAGAAAATTATGTGACATTAATGTTAAAATATGAATTCTTTACGCCCGTATAAGGTGCACTCTAGAACCTCAACCTTCACAAACTTTTAGCAGCATATGCGGTCATATTTCGAATGTTTATTTACAGGTGTTCAATTGCCACTGATTTATCAACTTAGACACTTGACATCCAATTAGGTTAAAACACACGATCTTAGCGGCCAACTAAGTAGACCATTTACGTAATAGTCTAATTCTTTCATCAAAATTTTCTTTCTGTTCATCTATTGTAACATGCACTGTGTGGCTCATGGTTCTATATTGTTGGAGTAGTAATGCCAGCTAACAGAGTTACGAAAAAATTTCTAATCCTGTCACTATACCTATACCGTTCACTATTGACAGTAAAATTTGGACTGTCTTCGTATTTGAAGACATACAGGGTGGGCCAAAAGAAACCAAGGGGTGTAAAAGTTTAATAACTTTTTTGTTTATTAACTTTTTTTTATTTTTTCTTTCAGATTATATAATATACAAAATGGAAATTTTTTTACACTAAGTATGAAAAATGATGTCTCTTAAATGACCACCGTTTTCAGCTTCGCACTGATGGGCTCTTTTTAGAGCATTTTCCATAACATATTTCAAAACTTGTGGCTGTAGCGTTCGAATTTCTGCAACAATGTTTGCCTTGAGTTCAAGGATTGTCTCTGGCTTGTTCACATACACTCGCTCCTTCAAAAAACCCCAAAGAAAATAGTCGGATGCTGTCAAATCTGGCGATCGCGCTGGCCAAATAATTTCCGAATTTCGAGAAATTATTCGCTCTCCAAAAGTTTGACTTAAAAGTGCCATTGTGTCTCGGGCAGTATGGGCAGTGGCTCCGTCCTGCTGAAACCACATACCAGGTCTGTTTTCAAGAGCAGGACGTAAAAAATTTTCTATCATAAAACGATACCGCTCTCCATTTACGGTTACAGCACTTCCATCTTCATTCTCGAAGAAGTAGGGCCCAATGACATTTTCAGATGTGATCCCACACCATACTGTACACCTGATGGGGTGCAATTGGCGTTGATGAATGGCTCTTGGATTTTGAGAACCCCAGAACCTACAGTTCTGCTTGTTAACAAAGCCATTCAAATGAAAATGAGCTTCATCACTCATAATAAAATAATTGATCTCTGGTTTAAATAATAAAATTCTATTGTTCTGGTTCTCTGTTCAGTTGTGAACCTCTCCATTATAAATTCTCCAAGTGTTGTCTATATAATCTGAAAGAAAAAATAAAAAAAAATTAATAAACAAAAAAGTTATTAAACTTTTACACCCCTTGGTTTCTTTTGGCCCACCCTGTATTTATGAACCAAGGACTCTGCCAGTCCATAAAGTACACCAAACAGCCTAGCTACGGAATCCAGTCACCTTAAAATGAGCTTCATCGGAGAACACGATAAGTTAGACGAACAAAACCATTATTTTTATTAAAAAAATCAACAATTTCAAAGCATTGCTCTGGTGTAAGTCTATCCATAATGAAATTTCATATCCAACTTAATAAAAAGCAATTATGAATTATTAAATGGATTGTCAAATAAAGCAGCGTTGCCGACTCAAAGTTATGAACCTCTCACAAAAAATCACCCTTTGTTATATTAGACATCATTAAAAGCCTTACATAAACAGCTTCTTTTTGTTATGTGAAAACTACAAAACGTCTGATTATTTATTATGTTTCTTTCTCCTCTGTAGGTTACACAAGTTCAACTTGTAATTTTCTAACCATAATGTTGTTGCTTCTTTTGGATTATCCAAAGCTGCGGGACTTTATAAATATTTTAAATGTGGGTTGTAAATTTGTTTTTGTATTTATTTTACGTCAAATTTTTTTTTTTTTAACAAGGACTCTATTAGGTAGTATAAATATAAAAAATTTCAAATGCCTGGAGTATATTTTTGTTACAATACCACAACGGGGTCAATTAGAAATAATTTTTATTTTCAAGCCTGGAGCAGAGAAAATATTTCCAGATAAAATTTGCATTCAGCTGCTTCTGTATTATTAAAAACATGTCTCTTTTTTCTACTTTAACAAGAATGAATTAATAAAATGGTAGAATATTGTTAATATAATACAAGAAAAAAACATTTTCTATGAGCTGGTGGAAATAATAAAAGGTCTGTTCAACATAACCGACATTCAGTCAGTATTACTATTTTTAGTTATCAGCAAGCTTAGTGACTTATCGTGTTTTAAAACCTAATGTCTAATGACAACATCAGAAAAATGTCTTTTATTGACTTTTTGTTAGCTCCTTTCCTATCTTTTTCTTTATCAAAGATATGCATCATAGTTATCACAATTTTTTTGTCTATTTCATAAAAAATTTTATTAAAAAAAATTATAGATAATACAGCTCTAAAAATTAGATCAGAGCAATATTTGTTTTTAAATTAAAATAATTTTTTTTAGTTTATAATTCGTTTTATGGTGTTTCTCGCTGAGCATGGACAGATAAAAGTATTAGCATTTTTTTAAATGTCAATAGTTGACACGAACTGCCAATTAGTTCCATTCCAAAGGTAGAAGTTATTCCCTCAGAGCTGAGGTTGTTGGCATATTTTTCTTGTGTTGTCCATACTTTTTGGTACAAAGCTGAAAACTAGTCGATTTAATATGAAATCTCATTAAAAATTTGTATCATTTATATTACTCTTTTTTACATTTATCAAGGTTTCATTTTCATTTCATTAAATTTCATACTAATATAGCCAACAAACCAAATGACTTGAGAAAAATATTCAAATAAACTTACAAGCATAAGCATTATGTTTGAAAAATGTTTTAGAAAATATTAAAAAACTATATCGCAACAATTGTAGAATAATCAAAACGACACCCTTATAATTAAACTTATATGTGGAAGCTTCCTCTTATAAGTGGAAAATAATCTTATGAAAATAATGTTTTTTTCAACCTTCATATAGAAAATTTTATTTTTTTTTTAATTTCAAAATTGTGAAATAAGAAAACATAGATTTAAACAAAATTTTTAAGATTTTTTAATTGTTGTATTGGTACAATTTGCTACGAAAAGAAATATCGTTCTGGTGTCCTTAATAAACTGGTTATCTCTAGTTCGTATTGATATAGAAATTTTATAAATGTTTTCTTTAGTAAAAATTAATTTACTTTTTATTATCATAGTTTTTCTTCTAGTTGGTCTTTACCAATTACTTTCCTGAAAGCAGGGGATAAATAAATTCAATTATATGCATGTTTTTATATATAAAACGGACCGGAAAATCAAATTTTTCGCTATTTTCGTGCTAAATTTTTGCAACCACCCAATTGGCTTATAACTGAAATTGAATTGTATTTTAAAACAAACGTTTATTTTTTTAGATTTATATATTACCTTCAGATTTTGTCAAACTTTTGCCATTATATAAATTTGTATTAAAATTTATTTATTTTATTTTTATTAAATTTTTGATATTTGAAACAATATACGAGTACTTTAGAAAAGGTTGTGTGTGATAAACGTTTCTAATAGGCTGTTCAGACATACACGTTAATTGAGCAATTAAGCATTTTACTCAATTATCGCCTTTATTGAGCCCAATTTACCATACAAATTTTCATTAAATAATTGCGCAATTAAAAATTGATTGCACGTTACTTAGGGGTCACACGATCAAGTTTTCATTAAATTTTTTAAATTTCTCTCATTTTTTTACCAATACACTCACACTTTTAAAATTTGCTGAGAGTTTGCTTTCAATTTTTCGTTCAATTGAGTGTTTCAAATTACAGTCAAGAAAACAGCTGACTGCGGTTTTTTTATTCCAAATTTGAATTCTTATTCTGCCGCCAGTATTGTTTTGTTTTTTTTTTTTAAATATGTTTGTGAACAAATTAAACAAATATAACGACGTTTTGCAGTTCATAGAGATATACAGAAGGCATGAAGTTCTGTGGCACATGAATATTCCTGCATATAGACGGAATAATTTAAAAATTAAGGCATATAACTCTATTGCAGCCGAAACAAAACTGTCGGTGGAAGAGGTTAAAAAAACATCTTGTTGAAAAACTTGCTTTGAAATTGCGTGCAGCCTACGTCACAGCTTTCAATTTTTGTGAATTTTGACAAGCAGTATGTGTAAATTTCTTGAAAGAGAATTGTAAAAAAACTTGATCGTGTGACTGCAGTGTTAATGAAGTCAAAATCAAAATGCAACTCTTTGTTGTGCCCTTAAATATCAACTCAAAAGTGAGAAAAGTTGATATTTTCAGTATTAAAAAGAGAAAACGTAAATAAATTTAAAAATAAATGTCATAAAAAGGAAATGGCAGCCGAAGTAACCGGTAAGTAAATTTTATAAAATTGTTATTGAAAATAATTTTTAAATAACTAATTTCTTTTAATCAATAGCTTACCTTCAAAACATTTTTTTTTAAATTTGACTTTCTTTTCATTTTTTATTTTATAAATACTCAAACATATTTTCAAAAAAAAAACTGTGAATATTTTCAGTTGTCAAATGCTTAATTGCGTAAACTTAATTGAATATGTGTGAACACCCAAATCAGTCAAACAATTTAAAAATTCATTAACTTTTATTGAAAAATGTTTGAAAATTGTTATTTTATTAACATTATTTTAAATGATATGGAGAAAAGCTGACTATTTACTATTTTCATAAGCTTATTCTCAAGTTATATTGTATTTCGATTGCTATATGGTCTGTTGGGTAATATTTAAGACTTTCTACTTATTTTTGTATGCACTCGTATTTATGTTCTTTTATAATAATTTTCTTCTTACCTCTTTATAAAAGCAAAAGTTGCATTACTAGATAGTGTAGGATTTCTTACTCACCACCGGCCATAATTATAAATGTTTCAATCACTTCTCATATTTCAATTAGTTTATTAATTTATTTTCTTCTTAAATTATAATCTAAAGTACATGTTATTTAATTTGCGTTCAGTCTCTGCTCTCGGTTAGCTGGTTTATACCAAACCACCGAGCAACCAGAGATGAAACTTTTGAGGTTAGAATTTTGAAAAACTCAGCGTTTTATTTGGGGTTTGTATGTAAGAGATAGATATAGTGTTTTAATATTAAAAATAAGAGAAAATAAGGAAAATGAACAAATTTTTGCTTTAAAAAACATTAATTAAAAAATTATTGCCGTAATGAAAATGTACATGCCGAAAATACTTATGTCTACGTTTTTTGTTATGAAGTATGGAATTTAATGTTTACGAAATATAAATAATGAAAGTGTAAGTTTTTTAGAAATACCCGTGCAAAAAAGACAGAAAGAAAATGTATACTATATCTGTCCTCTGACACCTCTGGTTGCTCAGTGACCAAACTGCTCGCAACTTCTATTCTATTTTACGTATAAGGTATTTTCTGTTTACTCGTTATTTTCGTCTTTCTGTCTCTTTTTATCATTCTGGTATGTTCGTTGTAGTCCGTCTTAAGTATATTGTTCATGTGTACTGTTAACTACGAGGGTTGTTTTAGCTGTTACAGTTAAACCATCCTACAATAGTAAAAAGCTTTTTCGCGATTTTGCCAAAATCTAGTCACGAACTAGATTTTGTTTCGTTTAGGAAATCTACTCAAAATGTAGTGTAACTTTCTAAATGCTCTGACTAAGAGAGGAACTAGAAAGAGACATAAGTCACACTAATGTTCAATCGGACTGTAGAGCGGCATTCTAGCACTTTCAAATAAAATCAAAACTGGTCTACACTTCTAAAGAGACTAGCATTTATTAACAGGGTTCACTTGCTATGGGTGCCAGGTCATAGTGGATATGTAGCCAATGAGAAGGCAGACGAACTCACAAGGAAAGAGGGCGGCTAATAAATTCATTGGCCTAAAAACATTCTGTTTTGGAGCTATATTAAGCTCAGTTCTAGCAAGTGGTTGGAAAGAGAATCGCAATTAATTATACTGATTTGAAACAAATGGTATCAGAGTAACAAAAATTTTCATGTCATTCCGATCTCGAAAGAGAACGAATGAATTATTTGGCCTGACCCGGTCAACAATTAGCATTGTCACTGGATTCATGACTGGATATTGCAGAGTAACGAAACACTTGGCAAATATGAGGATCAGTCAAAATTACCTCTGCATGTTGTGTAAAGACAGCAGAGCACATATTGCGTTACTGTAATATTCTAATTGGACACCATCGGACATGGCGCACAAATCACCCAAGAAAGTCTTGGATTTCTTAATGAAGACTAGACTCAGGAAGAAAATGTAACTTAATAGGTCTATTTTTTAACGCAATGACCAGACGACTTGTGCCCACTCCTCATTCTAATTCTAATTATAGCGAAATGTACTATAAAACTAATGTTTTGCAATTAAAAATATTTGTTTTCATAAAAACTTTTAATAATTTATTTACTTTTATAGTATTTATACACAAATGGCTTACTGATTTACTTCAATATTGTGTTAACTCTAAGTTGTATGCTTTAAGAATGTAAAACCAATACTAGTACACCTAATTCCCTTTTTGCATGATAGATACGAAAAAAATTATAAAAGTGTAAAAAGAGAGTTATTAAAAATTCTTGTTCACTTGATATATTTAGTGCGCACACATTTTAGTTTATTAATTATAATATAAAAATTAAATTAAATTTAGAAAAAAGGAATATCAGTGGCATCACCAGAATAAGTTTGTTCATCATCTTGTGAAATTATTACTGAATTATCATCATGTTGAAACAAAACAATTCATGTAAAAAGAGTATTATTTTTTCTTTTAAACTCCTGTTAAATCAAATTAGTCGTAAAAAAATTCTTGTAAAAAGAGAGTTAGGGGTATATGACCGAACAAAAAACTTATTGAGATTCTTTTGTTTAATCATTTAAATTTGTGTTTTGTTATTTCAGCTAAACGTCCACCTGTAGAAGAAACTGCTTCATTTTTGCAAAGTCTGTTGGCTTCGCATGGACCCAACTATTTGGAAAAACTGTTTGGCAGCAAAGCACGTGATGCACTCTCACCATTAGGTGGTGTAGAGAAGGTCGCTATTGCTTTAAGTGAATCACAAACTATAGAGGACTTTGGTGCAGCACTTCACTTAATGCGGTAAGTGTTTCAATGTTGAAAGATAGAAAAATTAAATTACAGTTGGCCGTATTTAAGGGTAGTGACTAAACACATTCTAGTAAAAAAGAAATTAAAAATACTTAAACACAGAAATTCACATGGTTAAAAGTAAAGCAGAACTCATACAGTCACACACACACACACTCACTATTTGTTCTTGTCAAGTGGACCATGATATTTGTGATATGAAGACAACATATTTTAAACAAATAACTTTAAAAAAAAAATTTTTTTAATTTTTTTTTATAAAAAAAATAAAATTATTCTAACCACGTTGACCCAAATAAAATTGATAAAATATTATGTTCTTAAAGGAAAAATGCAAAATTACGAATTTTATATTAAAACTTTGGTAGATTTTATCTGGCAAAATACGAAAATCCCTTAATTTCACTTAGGTTTTTTATTGTAACCATAAACTTTTCTATAACTGAAGCTTTGTTTATTATTTAAACCAAATTCTCATTAAAGAAATATTTACTTGTTTCAATTAAATATATAAATAATGTTAAAAAATTTTTAATTAAAATATTTTGCGCATACATATTTTACTATCAAATGAGAAGAAAACAGCTAAAAGCATAGTCGAGCTTTTGCGAGAAAGATAAAGTATTTGAAGGTTTTTTGCGATTACTTAGCACCAATCCCATTTTATATGTTCGTATATCTGAGATTACCGGCTGAAATAAAATATTAGAAATAACGTATTACATGTAGACTAGGGTATTTTTTTAAGAAATTTAGTTCAGATGTATAATTACACTGGTCAACAAAATTTTGTAACAAGAAAGGTACTTACCAATTTGGAATTACCTAAATACCCTCATTTTATCACCGTATTTATTTTGATTCCATCAGTTCTAGTTTTCGTGTTACAGCTACTACCCGTAAAATTTAAAATTAACCATTTTTGTTCCACTTTTGCATACAAAGATTTTATTTATGTGAATAGTATAGTGTTATTTTCTATTTATTGAGTTAAGCGACTGTTAAATAATGTCAAGAAAGTGCAAAAATGATCCTGACAGGTTTTGTTATATTACTTTTAAAACTCAGCGAAGGAATTTGACACCATTAGTGACTAAGCTATATGAACAGTATTTTGGCTTTGCCGTCGGACAGCAAGACAAAGCGTGGGTTCCACACATCTGCTGTGTTACATGTGTGGGTCTTCTTACTGGATGGGCGAGAAGATCTCGATCTATGCCATTTGCAATCCCCGTAATTTGGACAGAACCAACGAATCACTCATCTGATTGTTATTTTTGTGTTACTGATACGAAAGGTATAACAATTAAAACAAAAAATAAAATAACATATCCTGACCTGCCATCTGCTAAAAGACCGATCCCTCATAGTGAGGAACTACCTGTACCAGAACCACCAGAAAGTTCCGATTTGACCGCTACGCCATCAACAGTGGAAAACGACGCATTAGATCCTGACTTTCAAGAAGCTTCCTCATCTAACGAGCCACATCTACTTTCTCAAGGAGACCTTAACGATTTGGTACGTGACTTAAATTTGTCCAAACAACAGGCAGAACTTTTGGGCTCTAGATTAAAGGGATGGAATTTATTACAACTTTCTAGGAAATCACCGATCAAATGACTATAAAACTATTGTCGCGGAGCTGCTATCTGCTTATAAGGCTTTGGGTTGTAATATGTCATTGAAGATACACTTCCTTCATTCACATTTAGACTTTTTTCCTGAAAATGAACATGGTGAAAGATTCCACCAAGACATTTCTACCATGGAAAAACGATACCAGTGCAAGTGGAGTCCACGTATGCTAGCGGATTACTGTTGGATCTTACAACGAGATGTACCTGAAGCAAAATACAGCAGAAAATCATAAAATTTTATTTAAATTGATATTGTAACATAATAAAATAACTTACAAAATCTCAAATTTTCTAAATTTATATAACATCTAATTACAAAAAAACTATTCGTATTGGAAGCATTCTAATTTTATTTATATTATCCATATCCTTGTCCTAAACATAGCAAGACAAAAGTTTTCATGTTACACACAAAAAGTTATTGAACAGATATGAAAGAGATGCGATTGTTCACAGGCAAATTGCTGAAATAACCGGATCTTGGGCTATCGTTTTCTTTTGATAAGTACACCCATAATTGTCGATAATTTAACAGCTGCGGTATTTCACGTGAATCGGACAACGAGAAAAATGTGAGGTCGTAGAATTTGTTTATATTTGGGTTAATTATACCTCTAGTGGGTATGAAGGCAAAAACATACTATTTTTTAGGATGTTTATTTCTCAAATTTTCTAAATTTATATAACATCTAATTACAAAAAAACTATTCGTATTGGAAGCATTCTAATTTTATTTATATTATCCATATCCTTGTCCTAAACATAGCAACACAAAAGTTTTCATGTTACACACAAAAAGTTATTGAACAGATATGAAAGAGATGCGATTGTTCACAGGCAAATTGCTGAAATAACCGGATCTTGGGCTATCGTTTTCTTTTGATAAGTACACCCATAATTGTCGATAATTTAACAGCTGCGGTATTTCACGTGAATCGGACAACGAGAAAAATGTGAGGTCGTAGAATTTGTTTATATTTGGATTAATTATACCTCTAGTGGGTATGAAGGCAAAAACCTACTATTTTTTTAGGATGTTTATTTTTCAAGTTATGGCCTTTTAAAAAATAAAGCTAAATGAAATTCCGTTTTTTTTTTTGGAGTAGATTTTCTAATAAATAAAAAATTAAAAATATCACGCTTCGCAACTCGTGTTCAAGTTCCAACAACAATTATGATAACAAAGCACGGCTATCATCACCACATAAAACTCATACTTATGCGAGAAAGAAATAGAAGCATTACGCCGCGCCATTTTGTTTTTCTGTTTTAGTTATTACTCTGACTTTGTAGCGACTTATGCTAATTTTTCGCGAGTTAAGATATATTGACTCCGTACGTCGACCAATGGCTTAATCCATTTAGTTGGAAAAATAATTAAGTTAGCTTTCACAGAACTATTCATTCCCACAGAAACATTCAAACGTCAATTAATGAAAAATCAACTGCCATAAGCTATTTAGTAACGTCATACTCAGTGCGACATGCATGTACATTAATTTACCTATTTTCCTAACTAATAACTATTCCACTACGAAACTTCTAGTATATATAAAATATACTTTGACAAATTTTTTTAATAAAAAAAATTTTTTTAAAGGCAAACAGCCTTATACCCTGTTCAGACATAAAAGTTAATGAAGTCAATTAAGTTTTAAATTGTGTGACTGATTTGGGTGTTCACAAATATTCAATTAAGCTTACGCAATTAAGCATTTGACAACTGAAAATATTCACAGTTTTTTTTGGAAAATATGTTTGAGTATTTATAAAATAAAAAATGAAAAGAAAGTCAAATTTAAAAAAAAAATGTTATTTAAAAATTATTTTCAATAACAATTTTATAAAATTTACTTACCGGCTACTTCGGCAGCCATTTCCTTTTTATGACATTTATTTTTAAATTTATTTACGTTTTCTTTTTTTAATACTGAAAATATCAACTTTTGTCACTTTTGAGTTGATATTTAAGGGCACAACAAAGAGTTGCATTTTGATTTTGACTTCATTAACGTGTAATCAATAAAGGCGATAATTGCGTAAAATGCTTAATTGCTCAATTAATGTGTATATCTGAACAGGGTATTATTCAGAGAAGAAAATTAGTTTCTATATGATATCTACTTTAGTTAATAAAGGCTTTAAGCTAATAATCCTATATTAACATTTTTATATTCAAGGAAGGCTTATTAACTAATATTCCCTTTAGCAAATTTTAAAGTTCGATTCTGGCAATACTATTGTTTTGATTTACCATTTTTTATATTATTGTTGTGCATAAAAGGTTACTAAATTATTCGGTATTCGCAAATATATGTTTCAGTCGTACATATTTTTCTTATTAAGCCACAAAAAGTATATTTAATTTAAAGAACAGTGTACATTACATCATGTTTACTAGTTTATCTTTAAAAAAAATTAAAAAAGTAACAAAATTATATAGGTAATTTATGTAACCCCTTCACAACGAATAAAATGAGAAATGATTACTTTTTTATTTGTTTTGATTTTATACACGTCACTAAAAATTAAAATTTGTGAATTTGTGTTAGTTTTACCAAAAAAAATTGTGATAAAAATGGAAAATATTAAAAGAAAAAGGCGTAAATAAAAATGTTATTTTTAATTAAATTTTTTTTTTTTATTTATAGGCTCTAGGTCTAGAGAGAGCTCTAGAGAGACCTAGAGGCTATATATAAAAAAATTTTAATTAAAAATCATAGAAAATATAAAGGTCGAAAAAATTATAAAATAAATAAAAATGTTTATTTTGTTTTAGCCCAGCTTAATATAGCTTTAAAGTAGGGCCACACCTACTTTAATATTTGTGGATTTAATAAAGGTTTACCATAGGATTATTAAGATTAAAATCGTCTCTGAATATAAATTAAGCGATTTTAATTTAATAACGGTTTGCAAACCTATATTAAGTCTCTCTCTGAATAAGGCTGAAAGTTTCTTAAAAACCCATTTGAAATATTTAATTCCGGCTTTGGACTTACAACTTTTTTTTTCAAAATTTATTTTTTTAATAAAAAGGAAAAAAAAGATCTATGTGAGTTGCAAAGAATGTATTTAAAAAAATTTTTTTATTAGAAAATCTACTCGAAAAAAATCGGAATTTCATTTAGCCTTATTTTTTAAAAGCCCATAACTTGAAAAATAAACATCTTAAAAAAATAGTAGGTTTTTGCCTTCATACCCACTAGAGTTATAATTAACCCAAATATAAACAAATTCTTCGACCTTACTTTTTTTTGATGTCCGCTTCACATGAAATGTTTTTTCTTTTAATTTTTTTTTTCAATTTGTAGGCAAAATTAGTAATATTTCTTTTTTTAAATATATTTTTGTAAATTTGCGAAATTCAGGTCAAGTGAGTTGTGCTTTAGTTAAGAGTTTCTGCTGTGTTATGATTTTGTTACCGGCATGTTTGCCTGTCTGCTGCTACGAGTATTCTATTTGTAATTGCTACTGGGTCATATAAATATTTAAAATGACCCAGAGCGAAATAAAAAATGTTGCAAACGTTAAAGCTCAAGCACGTGATTGTTTTGTGGCTAAGAATGTATGTGTGTGTATTCCTGAGAGTGAGATGTGTGTGTATATTTACTTGCGTATCCTCATCTCTCTCCTATTTACTTAAATTAAATTATCTTAAATCGTTATATTTTCAACTAGAAATTACTCATGTCATTCGCTGTCTTTCGTTTTTAATAAATTTTTATAAAATTTTAAATTGCGTTTGGTTTCTGTGGTTTCCATTGAAATATCGTTTCATTACATTTAAATTTTAATGGAACATTTTTTTAAAGCAAAAACCACATAATTCTTCATTAATTACAAATTGTTTGTTTTCTATTTTTAATTAAAGAATATTAAAAAGCTTTTTTGCTTAGCGTGCTTACACAGATAGCTGAAGGACAAGGTTGTTGTGACAAACTACAGTTTAATTACGAATTAATTATTCAAAAGATAGAAATGTTTTTTCTTGCAACATGACATCAAACGAAAGGAAGGTCAATAGGGTTTTGGTAAGGGAATATGGGAATTTACTGCAGTAGCATTTCATTTGGAAGTTATAATATGAAAGGATAGAATATTTAATTCAATTTTTGCATAATTTAAGCGCTCAAGTTTAAAATTGTTTTCTTTTCTTTGAGCTATTAAATAGTTTATTTTAAATAATTTCTAGGTTTGTACTTGCATTGAGGACATTTCTAAATTATAATAAGTGTAAAATAATAGCGGTAAAAATGTGTGAGACAAGCTAATTGCAACAAAAAAGAATTGAATGGGAGTGACAGTACAAGAAAAAAATTTTTACGTTATGGAAAAAGAGATAAAAAGCAAAAGGACTTAAAAAAGCAATTTCAAGCTAAGTCTTACAGGATGGTAATTAAACAAAGTTCAATGAATAAAATAAATAAAATAAAAAAAATCTTAAAGCCGATCTTAAAACTTTCTATAACTTTGTAAATTCAAAAAAAAATCTAACTCCTTTCCAACAGTTATGCAGTATCAGGGTATTGAATCTGATGATGATCTTTCAATTTGCAATTTGTTTTTTTGACTTTTTTCTATTTTTGATGATTCTAATTCTTTGCCGCTACCTAATCTATCAAATCCACCAGTATCAATTCCATTTATTGATAAATTAAAAGTAGTTAATGGCTTAAAAAAACTAAGATTTTCATATAACTGTGGGTCGGATGGAATTCTGAGCTGTCTGCTAATCAGATGAGCAGAGGTCTTAGCGACATCGCTTACTATTATTTTTAATGCGTCAAACAAAAATGGTTATTTTCTTGATATGTGGAAGGACTCTTTTATTATTCCGTTCTATAAAATTGGCCTGAAATGTATTGTTGAAAATTATAGAGGCATCGCTAAGCTGAGTACCATTCCGATCTTTGTCATCAGTTATCATGTGTATTTTCTCCTTTTTTTCTACATGGTTTTCTGAAAGGTTGTTCTACAACCACAAATCTTATGCAGCTAACGTGACTTTTTAAAAATAAAAACAAACTGATGTAATTTACAACGATTTTAGTAAGGCATTTGATAAGTCAATCATAGATTACTGATAAAAAAAACTTGACCTGATGGGATTCACACCAAACTGTTTAATGTGGATTAAATCATACTTGTTAACTAGAAGACAACATGTTTGCTTTAAGGCTTGCTCTTTTAAAGCGATTGCTGTTTTATCTGGTTATTTTCTTTATTTATTAATGATTTATCGAAAATAAAAAAATTTTCTTATGTCTTAATGTTTGCTGATGTTGTAAAAATTTTCCTGAGCTATTTAGCAACTTTCAGATCACGTTTACTTACAGAATGATCTAAATGCATTTTACTCCTGGTGTGATCTTAATTTAATGAAATTAAATCACAAAAAGTGTAAATATATGTGATTCTACCGTGGTCAGCATCTAAGTGTTAACTATGGCTTAAATGGCCAGCAGTTTATCATTTCTGATCTTGGAATTTTACTTGATGTGAAATTAAATTTTAATACCCCATATTTCTTCAGTTATTTCTAAAGCACGTAGTCTCCTTGGATTCATAAAACGCTGGGCTTAGGAGTTTTCTTACCCGTATATAACTAAACAATAGTATTCATATTTTGTAAAACCTATTCTTGAATTTTGCTCAATTATTTGGGATCCAATATAAGTAGGCATGCGGCAGACTTATTAATAACGAACCCATTAAATTTTTGTGCCGAATATTATAAGTTAAGAAAGTGAAAATATTATTAAAAATATTTCAAAATGTCAATTCCTAACACCATAAAAAGCCGCGAGTTCATTAAAGCATACAGAAGCCATGTATGTCTTTGGAATTCAAGTGATGACAGATACAAAAACAAAAACTTGAGAAATAAAGCATACGCTGATTTGTTAAAAATTTATAAGAAAATAGATCCAGAGAGCACGTTAGACCAAATGAAAAAGAAAATAAACAATATAAAAAAGGTACATCAGAGCGAAAAGTCTGGAACAGGAGCTGATGAGGTTTATGAACCTTCACTGTGGTATTTTCACGATTTATAATGCTTGATCGCCGTGATCGCCTGCCTCATAACTGTATCCTGTTTTAGAATGAGAGGTGCAACCATTTTTAATAAATGTTGAAAAGTTTTGTCGTCCATACGCAAATAATTTTTTAAGTCACTCGGCTCTGTGTTTTTCAGTACTTTATAAAGTTTTATATTTGACAATTCATCTTTTTGTTTTAACCATTCTGTTTCTTGTTCCTTCTTTTTTCTTATTCTTTTAAAATAGTACTTCACTAATTACACAGGTCTGCGGAAAAAATTTTTTTTTCAGCTGCATGAGATATTTTTACTGAATTATATGTTTTAAAGTGCGCTGATTTCAAAAGTGATGGCCATTTTTTGCTATCACATAAGGATTTTTTGCAAATTCAAACACAAAAAATTGGTTAAAGCACTCCTTTATTCAAAATTTTCAAACAATAAATATTTTTTTTAAAGCAAACGAAACATTATTTTGATACATATGTATACTTATTCATGTTCTTTATGAAACCTCTTCTTCACCCGGAGGAGGTAATGTAGCTTCGTCCTCCAACTCACTAGGGTATTTATCCAAACTGGAAGGTGGTTGCAGGATAGATATCTCGGAGCTATAGGGCACTGGACGTATAGCTGAGTCAAGATTAGGATAACTTATGTTTCTTTTGTTTTTTGAATTGAATCCCTTTACGTCAACTGAGCAGAAGTAGCAGTCAGTGGTGTGATTTTTCTGCTCACGCCATATCATAGGAATTCCAAATCGAAATGCATTTTTCTTTCCCTTAAACCACAAACGAATATCTTCTTCGCATCTTCTACACACCTTATGCGGGGCCCATGGTTTATCTTGATGACCAAGTTTTAATTTAAAGTAGGCAAAATAAACTTTCCTTACAAAATCACTTATATTTCTCTGTTGACTTTTAATAGTGAATTCACCACAGATATAACAAAAACTATTTGGAGAAATAACACAAGTCCTTGTAGCCATGATTAACAGACAACAGCACTCTTCACTTGAATATCATTATGTCTACTGAGAGCTTTTCTTTGTTTCAAGCGATGTAAAATAAAACACTGCTGTTTTCACTAAATGTAGAGCGGTTGTAAATTCACTCTACGACGGTTGATAAAAAACTCTGTTTATTTTTAAAAACTATCTTCCTTAAATACTAAATCTTAAAACTAATTTGGTACACATGCGTACCTGTCATTTCCCCTATTACCACACACACACATACACACGATTCTCCGGTCATCTTTTCAAATGCATATTAACATTAGGTAGTACCTAAAGTCTTAAACAGATTCCAAGAAACAATTAGCACTATCTATTAATTAGTGTACACGTTTATTACTTCAAGGAAAAACAAATAATCCTTTCTGCGGAAAATACGCTAATTTGTAATAGCAGACCTTAGCTAATCGGTGTGTGAGATAATAGGGTTGGTTTTTTTCAAGGCCATAAATGTCACACATATTCGTTCTATATTGGGTACCTGCGGTAAATTGAGAATAAAATCCGCATTTGTTATTCGATTTTCATGATTTATACCTTGTTTTATTCTTGAGGTATTTAGCTTTCAGAAAAATGTGCAAAATATAAAACTTTTGCTTTTTCTTTTTTTTTATTGCATTTTTAACCTGAAAAAAAAAACGCGAATTTTGCAAGAAAAAAATTTTTTCCCCTCTTAAATTTTTGAATATTTCCAAAACGATAAAATATAGAATAAAATTAAATTAAATTAAATATAATTTTGTTACGCATCTTTTGGTGTTTTGTTTATGAAAATCGGATGAGCCGCTCTCGAGTTAGGCTGAAATATGTCTTCGTACCTGACTAATTTAGGGGGAAAAAATTGCCACCCCCATAAAAAAAATCCCTACGTGATGGAGAAAAACCGAAAACGGATTTGAATTTAGCGCATCAAAATCTGTAAGAAAATGTAAAAAAATCCTATGCAGTTTTTTGGTCGCAGACCTGTGTTATTAATAATGCCACCACATCTTCCATTTTGTCGTATATTTTTACCTTTAAAATTTTTCTTTTAAATGAAGAAGTACAACTTGTAGTACGATTTGTAGTAACGTGTATCACAAAACCGTACTACCACTCATACTTTACGGAGTATGTATTTAAGTATCGTCCATCATCAGCATAACGGGCCATTGTTTACTTAACTGTCACATGAGCAAAATCCGTGTGGTTCAAAATGACTAATATTGTTTCTGTCGTGAAGGACTGGAAACGTCGGACCATGTTCTGTGCGATTGTCCAGCGGTGGCAAGACGCAGAATGAACTGCTTGGGCAGTGGGACACTGGTCTCAGGAGACCTAATTATGATTAATCCTACAACAATTACGAGTTTCGTAAAGCATGTCGAATTGTAGTTATTAAATGGTCTTAAAGGTAGCGGTGCGTTTATAGCCCATGATGATAATGGTAATAATTATACACAACCCAATTAACACATAAAGAGTGATTTTTTTGCTATTATCTTTTTGGCAACACTAGTTTTGACAGCTCACGCACGTTTTGTATCTTGTGTCACTGTCAAACATCTTCAGTTTGGTCTATAATTTAATCATGAATCGTCTTACAAACGAACAACGCTTGCAAATTATTGAATTTTATTACCAAAATGCGTGCTCTGTTAAGAAAGTTCATCGCGCGCTTCTTCCATTTTCGACGAGGCTCATTTCTGGTTGAATGGATACGTGAACAAGCAAAACTGCCGTATTTGGAGTGAAGAGCAGCCAGAAGCATTGCAAGAGCTACCAATGCATCCACAAAAAACAACCGTTTGGTGCGGATTATGGGCTGGCGGCATCATTGGGCCGTATTTCTTCAAAGATGATGCGAATCACAATGTTACTGTGAATGGTGAGCGCTACCGTGCGATGATAACAAACTTTTTTTTGCCCAAAATGGAAGAGCTTGACTTGCATGACATGTGGTTTCAACAAGACGGTGACACATGCCACACAGCACGCGAAACAATGGACCAATTGAGAGGCGAGTTTGGTGAACAGTTTATTTCACGCTTGGGACCAGTCAATTGGCCGCCCAGATCGTGCGATTTAACGCCTCTAGACTATTTTTTGTGGGGCTATGTTAAGGTTAATGTCTATAGGGACATGCCCGCTTCGATTGACGCACTGGAAGCCAACATTGCCAACATTATTCGTGAGATACCGGCCGAAATGTTGGAAAGAGTTTGCCAAAATTGGACTAAGCGGATGGACCATTTGAGGCGCAGCCGCGGCCAACATTTGCATGAAATAATCTTCAAACATTAAATTATATCGACCCAACTATCGATCCAAATAAATATTTCAGGCATTTTTCTGAATTTTATGTGTTTTTTTTTTTAATTTCCGATAGTTCTTATAAAATCACCTTTTATATGTATATTAATTGCTTTCGGTAATACGAGTGTGCGGACATGTGTGTGTGTGTATCCATGTATACTTTTTGAAAAATTTACGAAAGGAATTTTTGTATCAGTTGAGTTTGTACCGTAAATTTCTTTTTAATCTGCCTAAAAGTATACGACGATCAGAAAATAATACCATTTCAATAGGAAAGTAAAATAAGCCTGTAAATGCCTGTATTGCAAGGAAGTGGCAGAAATTTAAAAACTCAAACTCTTCTCTTTAGCGAAAGCAATTGTTTAGAAAATTTAGTTTTGCTACTATTTAATATAACGATTTCGTGAAGTGAACTTTTCCATTTTCTTAATCTTCGCAACATTTTTAACTTCCATTTTTTTTTAATTATAAATTAAATTAAATTTCTTTTTGTCTTCATGTTATTTATTTAGATCGGATTTGGAGCATTTGCGTTCGGTATTTATGGCTGTGGAAAATGGAGACATGGGCATGTTAAAATCGTTGGGCATCAAGGATTCTGAATTGGGTGATGTAAAGTTCTTTTTGGAAAAATTAGTTAATACCGGCTTTTTAGATTGAGTAGCACCAGATCCGGCTTCTGGATTTTATTATGCATATTCTTTACCCATCAATCCTAGTTTCTATTCATTTTTGGGCACTACCCATGGAAATTACTACTAAATCAATTGGTTCAAGTCTCACTAAAGTGCCGGTTTTTATAATACAAACAAGCAAACAATATGTTTAGAACTGGTGTCAGTTTTCTAAATGATTTGTTAACCCGTTTGTTTTATAAAAACAGGTATAAGCGTTTTTAGTTAAAAAGAACATTCCAAATTTTAATTTAAGTTTTAATTAAATTTATGAAAATGAAATTTTTATATAAAAATTATACAAGAAACAAAAAAATTACTATGAAAATCAAACGTATTCTGCCGCTTTCTGCAGCTTCTAAATTTAATTTAATTCGTTTTTAATTTCACTCACTAAAATTCTGTTCTTAATTAATTTTCTTTATATTTGTTCATTCTCAAAAAAGGAAAGTTAAAAAATAATAAAAAAAAATTTGTAAATTTTATTAAAATGCGGAAGCAGGATCGGCTAGAACAATGAAAAAATGTTGAACAAAAAAGTAATAAAAAATAAATAAATAAAACTACAACTTTTTATAAATTTTAAGCACTTTTCCAAGAAGTCTAAGTGTATTTAAAAAATTTTCTTTATATTTGAAATGCAATTTAAAAAAAAAAAACTCAAAAACAAAATGGTTTTCTGTCAATGTGTTTCTAAACAAACAAAATAAAAAACGTATCTCACACAATTAATAAACTTAAAAATAATAAGAAATAAGCTACTCCAGTAATAAACCTTCCAATAATTAAAAAAATTTCACAAAATTAAAAATATATATATATAAAAAACATGTATTATTATTAAAAAAAAAACCCTTAAAGCCCTGCAGCTAAAAATTATATTTATAAATTATTATTAATAAAAGAGAAACAAAATAAGAAGAGAATAAATAATTTTTACACACACTCCTGTTGTAAAAGAAATATAAAACTACAACAACAATTAAAGAGAGAGGAATAGCATGCCGTATCTATGATAATTGTTAAAGAAAAATATATTTACATAAATGCATATTTAAAAAGAAAATATAAAATTATTATTAAAAATAAGTAATTAAAAAAATATTCCAATTTAAATAAGAGTTATAAAGAAAAAATTCTAAAAGTGAAATTAATTTTTCAAGACGTTTATTAACAAGTTAAAAATAATTAAATTAGATGGGGTTTATTTGCAAAAGAAAAAAATAATTATGGGTAACGATTTTCAAACTGAAGAAAAAAAATGTATTAGCCAAGTTACGGCATGCGATATCGATCGAAATTTCAATGCATTTTAAAAAGCACTTTTGTTTCATATCGAATGCCATAATTTGGCTATTAAAGCTTATTCAACAAGTTAACAATTGTTAACGTAAGCAATTTATAGACTTTATAATCATCTTTTGTTTAAGCCTGAAACTAAAAGCTACCGCTAACTTAAATTTATTACTTAGCACTCAACTTTAGTGGTAAAGTATAATGAAAAACCTTTTATTTGTGCCATAAAATTCAAATTTCAACTTGTATTAATAGCATTTAAGTGCTAATTTGTAAGCTTTAGTTAACTAATATTATTCTCCTTTAAAAAACACGAATCTGCAAAGTTTTTGTGCTTATCTACAGAAAACATTCAGGGTCATGGCAGGAACCGAACCTTTTGACCCCCAGATTGATAAGTTAGCAAACTACCCACCAGTCTATGGGGGTATCCATATTTTATAAATAAACATTTTATTTGAAATTAATTTTGCTTATTAATTAATAATTTCCCATAATTATAGTCACTTTAAAGTTGATTTTTTTTTAATACTTTCAAAATGAATGAAAGTTATTATGAACTAAGAAAACTCACTCTGAGTTTTTGGCTTCTTTTGATTCGTAATTTATTTGTTATAAATTTCTTTTTGATTTTTGTTACAAATTACGAATCAAAAGTTTACAAAAAGAACTGAATCATTTTGGTGCTAATTCCAGTTGCTGGTTTTAAAATTGAGACTATTCTCAAGAAATATGTTTTGTTTGGCCTGTGAAATAAATACCAACACACGACGAGAGCTTAGTTGAAGAAAGTTGTCAAGGAGTTAGAATGGCGATACTACCCATTAAAAATATAATTTATTTAAAATAAAGCCATTTCTAAGTAAAAACACAATTTTTTTTTTTAATTTTCCTGACATTAATTTTTTTTTTAATTTACTTATTTATTTTTAACAATTCGTAGAAAAAAATTTTACCGCTAATCACAACCATCCTTCTTATTTTATATTATGTATGTGGTGAGATCTTATTAACTTAATCACTTGATTCCGCATGAAAGCTGTTCTTGTGTATAGGCCACTTAAGGAAAAAGGATGCCCATATCGAGCATTTAAAGAAAACTTCTTCGACCTTCAGTAGATTATCCTCTGAAGAGAATCTTAGCTTGGCTCACTCCCTTAAGGAAAATATAGCTTGCCCTATAAATAAATCTTTTATAAGTGAAATCAAAGCTCAAGTAAAGCATTTATTCTCTATCGAAGATTATATTGTAGTACAATGAATTAAAATTAAGCGAAATTTGCAGATATTTTTTTTAAATAATTGTGGCAGCACTTTTTTATTTAAATGATTATATAAAGGCTGAAAAATGTTAATATGTAATGTATAAATAGGACGCTGGCTTATAAAAGCTTATGTGAGAATCATTAAATCAATAGGTAAGCAAAAAGTTTCAAAAAAGGAACTATAACCCGCAGCAAAAAATAAAAGAGAAGAATAGTTTTTAAAATTTTTTTATTTTGTTATATAGCGGTTTCTTTTTAATTGTTTAATTTTCTTTTATTTTAATTGAGGTGGATAATTTTTGAAGTTTAAAGTCCATTTATTTAACTGAATGTATTTCAAGTTTTGTAATTTTAGTTTTTATTTGAAATTATTTTATTTCTATAAAATTATTTTTATGTTAAATTTATTTTTTAAATTTTTTATACATTTGTTTTTCCTATATCATTTTATAATATTTTATTTTTATTTATTTATGTTATTTCAGTTTGTTGCAGACTTTTAGTTAAATTTTTACAGTTTATTTGAATTTAATATTTATTATTATTTATTTTCTATTAGATTTTTTATTTAATATTTAATTTGGTGTGTATTCTTTTATTTTTAAATCAATATGCTTTTATTTTATATTTAGTTGCACTTTAGTTTTATTTATTTTATTTTTAAACATTTTTCAAACAATTTGTTAAATCGTCTTATAAACAAATTTTGCAAATGAACACCGTCTTATTGAAAATCTTTTTTAAAAATGATTAATGAAACTATTTTTATAAATATTGCTATTAAACAGCGTTACTAATAGTAGAACTTAAGTCCTGGCAAATATTTTTGCTAAATACATAATAAATAAATTTATTTCTTAATATGAAACAAAAATAAAATCAGCTGCATATCAATTTCAAAGAGAAAATAAAATATATAAAATGTTAAAAAAAAAAAACAACAACTAAGAAATTTTAGTAAAAAATAAGACAAAAAACACTCTGAATGAAAGAAATTATTTATTTGGAGGAAACTAAACTATATAATTTTTTTTTTTATAAAATTTAACACTTAAAAGAGTAAAAAAAGCTGACCCTTTTAAAAAAGAAATTTCATTTCAGCAGAAAAGCTGTTACATTTGTTATTTTAATTTAAAATTCTGGCCCTCGTGTTCACAAGTGAAATGAGTTCTTAGCTATTATTTTTAACTAAAAAGAAAATTAAATCTTGAAAACCAAAAATAAAGAGTATATAAAAAAAAAAATATAGTCTTGGAACACGATAATAGAATTAAATTATTATTATTAAATTAAGCTCTCATCCAAAAAAAATTGACGTAAATTTTAAAGCAAAATTTTTGAAAAATTTCGATAACGTTGACTTTAAAGTCTACATTACTTTTTTTTAGATAGTAAAATACGAACTAATTTTGAAATTAAATTATAAGGTTTTTCTTAAAATTTTTAATTTACTGAACTGAATTGAATTGAAAATTCTTGTTTAAAATAATTATTACTCTCTTCTGTGTTAAATTCATAATTTTTTAAAAAAATTTTATCATTCAAGATTTTCAAACCTCTAAATGTCGTGATAAAAATTAACCTTATGAACGTAGACTTAAAAAACCAACAAACGATACATATCATATTAAATCAAGTAGTTTATTTAATGTATTTTACAAAAAAAAAAAAAGTATTAAATATTTCATAAACAAAAAATACTTAGCTGCTCTGAGAGAAATATGGGAATTTTTTTTCTGAAATAGATGACATGTGAAGGCAAAGAAAAGTCATAAAAAGAAAATTATCAACTAAAGTTATTTTTATAGCAAAAAGGGACGAGTCCTTATAAGTAAACAGTCTTTAGAATGTAAGAAAACTCAGTGAATGAAACCAAAGCCCACTTAAAAATACTTACAAATTAATATTAAACAAATAAATATTTTAAAAAAACTGCACAAGTTAAGTTTTTATTAAAAATATCAAACAACAGCCTCATTATAACTTGGAAAATATTAATGCTTAAAAAATTAAAACTAAATTTTATTTGAAATTAATTTAAAAAAAGGAGTTAAAAGTACCTAAACCGCATATAAAAAATCTATTAGTAAATTAATTTAAAAAAAGAAATTATAAAACAACAAACCAAACGCATATCAAGAAAAAAATTTAAAAAAACACACAAAAGAGTTTTAAAATTTATTACAAAACATAAAAACATGGGCTACAATAAAGTCCTAACTACAGAATCTGTTATTAAAACATCAACTCATTACCAAAAGTATATTAAATGTTATAAGAGAAAACTTAAATATGAATTTAAAAAAAATTAAAGTAAATGTTAGCGTAACGCAATTCATATTAAAACAAAGAATACAAAATTAAAAAATATAAAATTATGGGAAACCCAAAGAAAAACAGCTGTGTATACAAAACGTAAGAATTACACAAGCACAAAAACAAAGGAAAAAACTTGTAAATAAATTTCTAAGAAAAATATCTAAATTGAACTAAAATGAGAGCTAAAAACCTCTTGTTTATCCAACAGTTACAATTTCAGTTAAAACAGTTCTTTTGTGTTAATAATTTCAAACAAATACAAGTAGATTTTAAATTACTTATTTAAAATTCTAGAAAAGAAAATGTTTTTTGATGTATTTTTTAAAATTATTAAATAAGTTTTAATGTAATTGTATTCAAAACAAAAAGTAAATGTTATGGTTCAAGAACACACACACACACACAAATCAACAAACATATCAAACAAAAAAAAAAAAAAAACAACCAACAAAACATATCATGATGAAAAGAACTAAATTCTAAAATTAAAAAAAAAATAATAATTATTAATGTAAAAGAAGCAAATGATCTAATGATTTTATTTAAAAAAAAAATATTTTCTTAAACATAATGGGCCCTAATTATAGTCACAAAAAAGTGGGCTTTTTTAAGAGCTAACTTTTGTTCATAAGAATTTAAAATCGCTTTTAAAAAGATGCCGAATTTAGTGTGACTATAATTATGGGCTAATGAATTCTAATAAAATAATTGTTTTTTATATTTTGATTTTTTTTCTATGGTCTATTCTATGTTAAAGCAAAAGAAGGCTCATGTGCTGCTAAATAACAATTTGTTAGTCTCTTAATATTAAAAAAAACCAATTAATTGAATTAATTAAAATTTGTTCATTGACTCAATGAATTATTGTATTTGTTGATAAATTTAACGAATAATATTTTCATATACATACAGATAATTGTGTTCATGTCCTTTGAATTAAGTCATTAATTTAATGAAAAGACTTTTATTTTGCAAAACAATGATACCTTTCATTATACTAATGAATGATTTTATTAATTTAATGAAATATTCGTCTTTCATTTAATTAAACAATCGCAAGAATAATAATAAAATTCATTGATTTACCTAATTTGTAAAATATTACATTGAATCAATGAAACCTATTTAATTTAATTGCTTCATTAGATTTATGATATATTTTTCTTTAAAACATTTAAGTAAAAATCACATAAATAATGAAACCGTTTCAGTTTTTATAAAACATTATTTTTGCAATAAATGTGCTTTATTATTTATTATTTATTATTCCATGAATTTAATGGAATTTACCTTGTAATATGAATTGAATTATTTTAATAAATTTGTGAAATATTTTCATTTTATCATTGGAAACACAATTCATTTATGTTTATAGTTGAAATTTTAATACATTATTCATGTTTCTAATGAAATATATTTCATTGAACTTTTTAAAACATTCATTACCGTTTTCCCATTTTTTTTAATGAAGCGTTTTATTAGATGCTTAACAATATTTAAGTCTTAAAGAATAAAAATATGTTTCAGCACTAATTAAAAGAAAATATTTTTTTAGAGAAGAAAACATGAAAAATATTTCTTCTCAATTTATTGGTTAAAAGAAAATAATTTCTTTTCAATTTTCCTTTAAGATAATTTTCCCAAATTTTTTCTCTTCTTAACAATTTACTTTATTTTTTCATTTTATTTACGAATTTAGTGTCCTTGTTTTAAAATTTTCTAAAACCCACATAAAGATTTTAAGCTGACCCTTGTAAATGCAATAAAAGTGTAACAGGAAATTTTAAACTGACAACACTAAAAGTTTTCATTTCCTAAAATAAGGTATCGATTTCCGTTTAATTGTTGTTCTCTTGATTTTTCAAATACAGTAACACTTATTTACGCTGTTGTCATTGCTTAAATACATAAACTGATTATGCAAATTCAATCAACTTCTAGTAACTATTTTTATGTTTTTTTGTATGAAAATGCAAAATTAGTTTTTGTTAAACATATTAAATTTATTTATTTGTATGTGTATTGCGTAAACAAGCTGAAATTATAATTAAATTTTAATAAAAACAGACATATTTAGATATTCAAAAACTAAGATTAAAAAAACATAAAACAAAATTATTGAAATATAATAAAATACGAAAGGAAATACCTGTTTATTAAATACACACACACACACACACACACCTACAAAGCTATACACACACACGCACATATAAATCGCTAAATATTTATTAACAATTTATGAATGTATGAAAAATTTTAAATCGTATGCAAAAAAAACAAGAAAACTTATATTAAAAAACATACATTTTTATCATTACGAAAAAATAAAATACGAAAAAGAAAACTTAAAAAAAAATTTAAATTTATGATTTTAATTTGCGGATAAACAACTTAATTAAAGTAAGTATTAAGGGCTCGACATCTACACAAATGCATTTACAGCGACCGCGACCGCCGTGATTATAAATAGAATTAGAATGAGGAACGAGAACAAGTCACCTGCTCACTGCGGTACAAGTCCTCTCACAGTCTAGTATTCATTAAGAATTCAGAAAATTCTTTGGGTGATTTGTCCGCCATGTCCGAAGGTAATATTGTCCTAAGTACACGCAAAGAAAAAAGATGGTTGAACATGGTCACCGCAAACATAGTGTGTTCTTCACAAAAATATTATTATTAATTTGAAGGATCTAAATATTATTCTGATCACGATAAACATGTTTCTAGTTATTTTTAACCATTTTATGTTTAGTGTCTTAGATCAACCATGTAATTATCATATTATGTTTAATAAAATTTTACTTGAAATCATAAATATGTTCATAGCAAACATAATAATGATAAAAATATGGTTGAATGTAAATTGCTTTCTATTTTGTCTCTACCGCAACCATATAAATAAAGTGACTGTAAAACAAAAACTTAATCGTTCAAAGTCAACTGAGCTTTGTGGCTGAAGTGGTTGAGTGGCGAGTTAATGCTTCTTAACTAAGTGTTCGCAAGTTCGAGCCCTGGTAGAGTTAACCAAAATTTAAAAAAATAAATTAAACCCGCCTGTTATTATGTAATAAATAAATACAAATTGATAGAAAAGAAAATTTAATGGGAATAAAAAAACTTTATGTAAACAAAAAGTTTAAATTAGATTTTTTTTAATTGATATTAAATTTTTATATAAAATATGTATATAGTATTTAAAAAAAATTTTAAAATAATAAAAAAATAAAAAAAAATTTTCTTGCCCTGACCACAATATCTGCAGTTGAAAGCTATTTTTAATATTTTTGATTTAAAAATATATATGGTTGGATGCAATCATAAATCTAACCATACTATGTTTCCACCGGAATATGGTTGCCTCAACCATATTTTTTCTTTCTGTGTAGCGAAAAAGGATCCAAATTAGACCATTACAGTGACACAATATGTGTTCTGCTGTCTCTTCATCTTCGTTACACAACCTGCAGAGGTCATTTTGACTGATTCTCATATTCGCCAAGTGTTTCAATACTCTGCAATGTCCAGTCAGGAATCCCCTGACAATGCGAATTCCTGACCGGGTCAAGCCAAGTAATTTCTTTGCTCTCTTCCGAGATTGGAATGGCATGAATGTTTTCGCTACCCTAATACCTGCTGTTTCCAGCCAATATTGTTGCGATTCTCTTTCCCTGTGATAGTCCAAGTTGTGTCGAACGCCTCTCTCTCCCGTACACGTTCAATATTTTGAGCAGTGTGCACGGTAGGTGTTCTTCCGCCACCAGGAAGGGTTCTTACAGACCCATGTTGACGAAAATCTCCAATCAAAAGGTTTTATTGCTGACGCTGTCGGTGCTATGAGCACATTACAATGACGACGATATGCACGGTGTGTCAACACAATAGACTGTTGGCTTGAAAAATAAAATTCAATTATTTTTGTACGTTATTCGATCGTGCAATAATTCATAATTAATTCTCCAAGTCTTATTCACAAAATGTTGAAAAAAAAAACAAAGAAAAAATAATAATTAAAAAAGTTATAAAGAATTCAAACCATGTAGCTCATTCTGCGCTACTCTTTACTATCCTTAAATAATGGTGAGGTTGCACTGAAATCAAAAAACTGTAGTTAAAAAATAATTAAAACCTTGCGGAAAACGAACTTATTTTCTTTAGTTTTTGATATGTTATGTTCTCTTTTTGGTTTCTTATAAAAATCATACTTACACTTGTAATAAACAAGAAAGAAAATTTTTAATTTTAAGCTAAAGCTTAAATTAAATTTTTTTGTAGCTTCTTCTAGCCTTTTTTAAATCAATTTATCTCATTTTTTTCTAGTTGCTGTCAATGCTGCTTATGAGGTAAAAGCAAATACTCACAAGCCATTTGTAAGAACTACAAATATATTTAGTATTGCTATTGAAGTACTTATAAGCTGTGAGCCATAGTTACAGGCATTAGCATAGAGAATCTACCGTACCAGAAATGCGTGGAACTAACACATACTCATTTCTTTCATTAATCCTTCTACAACTTTTTTTATAAATATTAAGCTACCAACAAAAAAAGAGTGACGTTCATTTGATCCATCTGTAAGAAAGAAACAAAAGGATATTTTGTTGAATTAAACTTGTTACTTAAAAAGCTATGTTTTTTGTTAAATTATAAAAGATAAAAAAAGTTATTATAAAGTCTTCCAGAATTAAAAATATGATTCAATTAATTACGGTCTTAAATACATTAATTAAAAAAAAATGAGGTACGTATTTTTTAAATACAAAAAACTAATTGGAATTAAAATTTTAAAGAGTCTGTACACTGCAGCAGAAATCTTTAAATTTGGGCGAAGCGTTGGGAAAGCTTTGTAGCAAAAATAATAACAATTTGTTTGAATTGCAAAAGTATTGATTTTGTTTTTTTTTCGAAGCTTCATAACACCGATGTTCGAATTAGTTGTTTGCAAAATTGTCTATTTATTTACAATTTTTAATTTTTTTTTCTTTTTTGGTAGAAAATTTTGTAAATTGTTATGTTTTCGTGCAAATATTATCAAAAACCTTGTGTTTTGCTAAAACCCAGCAAAAAAAAATCTTGAAATCTGAAGCAATTGCGAAGATTCAAAGCAATGTATTGCATTTTGGGGCAATAGCGTAAGGCAATGGGCTTCAATATGTACTCTTACAAGCTAAAAACAAAATTTTGTTTAGTTTTTTGTTTCCATAGAAGCATTAAGAAAGCCATAATTTTGGAGATTTTTGAAAGTAAAAAAAATAAATAAACACTCAACACTTTATACTTCACAGGGGCTTGTGGGTAAAGTGGTTGAGTGACGAGTTAATGTTTCTTAAATTAAAATGAAGTAGTTTCTTATATTTTTTATACAATATCAACTTAATGCATCAAATAAGAATTTTGTGCAAGCAAAAACTATTGAACTATTGAGGCTAAGAACTATTGAGCAAATGCAACTGATTCTCTTCTGTTGTCTCCCTTACAAAAATGCTTCCATGTAAGGACTAATTTTTGCTGGAAGTATTATTAGAAAAATAATAAAAATATTGCTAATATAACTATTTAAATAAAATGACCTGTGTCCTTATAGCCTGACAAAAAGTTAAAAAATTTGAAGAAATCAAGCTGCCGCAGACAGCGTAATGTCATTTTGTATACTGTGAGTAAATTTTTATATAAAGCTTCTTTGCAGATATGTAGCCTATTATTGGTTAAACAAAGAGACTTTTCATGCAGAAATTGACAACCTGAAAGGCACTAGTTGTGTTCTAATATTCCATCATTGCTGCAGCTAACAGCTTCGATATGATTCTTAGCCGAAGGATCATATCAGTGAAAACTCTTTAATAAATCTAGGTAGAAGCACAGAATGTACAGTTTTGAATTCTATACTTATCTCGCAGATAAGAATATCTAGATATTTTATCACAAAACCTCAATTATTATGGAATTTTGAGTTTTAATTTTATATTTTCCACTAATAATAATTCTGCATACATTTTCAAAAAACATTTAAATAAAAATAATCCAAATGCCACAAATGAAAACCGACTACTGCATGCTGCATGGTTTATTTCTAAACGCATAACCGACAACATTGGTTTTTGTGACACTTAAATTCGACAATTTTCTAATTCGAACATAAAATTTTAATTTTTTATTTGTCATTTTTAAACAAAATACCGACAACAATGAATTTTAAATATGACAGCCTCGAGTAATTTACTGCCAATATTTCCGTAAGTTTTTCATAAAATAAACTTAAACCAATTTGTTTGGCAAAAAATATTTGATTTATGAGTAAAAATTATTGATAAATTGCCGACGACCTCATGACAGTGTTTGAGAAAACCAAATTGTAATTAAATTGTGTGTTGTTTCTATAATATAAACGATCAACTCGTTTCAAAAATTTGTATGGAAAACACTCAATATTTGAAGCAGTTTTCATATAAAATTTCTAGAGGAGTTGATCGCTTATTTTATAGGATTTTTTAGGCTAGACTTAGCCTTTTTTCTCGCATTTAGCCTTGAAATTTATGATTTAGCTTCTAGCTTTTTTTTAGTTTTTTTTTTCATTTAGAAAATAGCCTTAAATAGCCTTTTTCTTTTGTTATGTTTTGTAAAAAATGAAACCAAATCACACATAAACAAACTAAGGCTTAAAAAATTCCTGAACAAAAATTTTTTCTATAAACTTCCAACTTGAATTCTATTAAATTTATATTTTGTCTGCACAATGCTGAATTAGGTTGCTAGTATTTTTAGAATCAACTAAAGTAACATTTTCCATAAAATTTTGATTTTGGAATGAAATTTCATTTCAGCAGCAAAAAAAAGTATTTATTTGGCTTATACTTGGTAAGATAAATGCATTTTATACTTCACATTGAACCTTTATTTTTCAAGACCCATTTTTAGAAATGGCTTAATAGCGCTGCATTATAAATACTCACCCTCCGGGCAAAAATATTGTTCGATAAAATTTCGCTTAAATAAAAAATTAAAATTTGATTATTGTTTATTAATGATGAGGTTGCCTGCAATTTAAATCGCCTTCAAATCAAAAAACTAAATTATTACTTGAAGAATTTAAAAATTTTATTTTTAACATTGAAGTTGAAAAATAATTGGATTCGCTCACAACTATTGAAAGCAAGTGGAAAACGACCTTATTTTCTTTAGTTTTTGTCATGGTATGTTCTCTTCTTGTTTTTTTATAAAAATCATAATTATTATTTTGAATTTTAAGCGATAGTTGTTTAACCTTCTCCTTGCTTTTTTTTTGTGAGTGATTTAGCTTTTTCAAGCCTTTTTTTAGTCAAATTTAGCTCATTTTTTTCTAGCTCCTGGTAACGCTGATGTCGATTATATTACTTTGAAATTAATGTTGATAATGTTAACGATAAATGAAATAAAATTGATTAATTCATTACATATATTACATATATTTGAACTTACTTTATTTATTTATAAATTTATTATAAATATAATATTATAACAATAAAAATATTTTATTTGTTATATTAATGATATTATTTATTTATTTTTTTTTTTTTTTTGTGAAACATATTTCTTTTATATTTCATTTAATTTAATGAAAAAAGTTAAAAAAAAATTAAGAAAAATTTGATTTGTTTATTTAAATTATTTTATTGGATTTAAAAGTTTTTAAATAATTTTTATTACTTTTCACTTTAATACTGATTTTTTTCAAATTTCAAGTCTTTTATGAATAAGTTTCATTCAAATTAAAAGATCGACAACTGAATATTTGTTTAATTCAATATCTTTTAGATTTAGATATTTTAAAGTTTAAAATATTATGGAAAAATTTAAAACATTAAAATAAATACATGCACTGGTATGTGTGATAAGCTTGATGAGGGAGTACATACAGCAGAGAGTCTGTCACTATGAGCAAATACAGAATTATGAACACTTATACACAAATTGAAATTAACTTGATTAATTTTATGTGTTTTAGTTAATATTATAAAAAAAGTTCAAAATATAGCAAAACCAAAAACAACAAACTGATAATGAATATAAATAAAGTTAAATACACACAGCAGCTTAAAAAAATATGAATTAAATAAAGTAAATTAGAAAAAAATACACAAAGACATTTAAACCCTAAAAATATTGCTCTTCAAATAAAAACACACACACAAAGTAAATTACGTATGTATTTACTTTAGGTAGAGTAGAAAAACATTTTTTAAAGGTTTTAGAATAATTTTGTTTGAACATCAACTTTTTCTCATATGTCATAAACAATGACGAAGTAAATATAATAACAAATGAATTAGTAGCATCTTTGAAAGCGTTAGAACAAGTTGCGCGTAATTAAATAAAAAATAAATACATTTTTTTGGCGATTTATACCACAGCCAAAATTATTATTTTATGTTTGGTTTTACAAGTGAAAGAAAAAAAGTTTATTTGTGTGTATATAAAAATAAACAAGTTATAAAATTAAAGCCAAAAATTAGGCAATATATTTGTTTGAGCAAAACAGCCTCACAATATGCCAGCTATAGAGCTTAAATTAATTTTTTATTACATCTTCTATGAATAAATTATTATAAAGAAAATACAAAAAGAAATTCTTGTTTAATAAAAACTTTTATTACAGAAATTTGTTGTGGCAAGAAAGTAAAACCAATAAATGGTTATTTATAACCAGCTCATTAATTTAATGCCTCAAGTTATGCTCTGTTTGTTTTTAAGTGAGTGAAGTGTATGCTTATTAAAGCTTATTAAAGAATACCAACTACATAAGAAAATATAAAATTTTAAACAAAAATATAATGTTTTTAAAGTAAAAAAGCCATTATGCAAAAGAAAGCATATAAAAAATTTTGATTTTGTATAAAAAAAAGTTGTTAAAGTTTTGGAAAAAGAATAATAAAGAAAATGCAGCAAACTACTTGTTACGATAATAATTTTGTGTATTACGAAGACTCTAAAAATTGTACAGTATACAATGAGCATGAAAGTGATTACGTTAATTTAGATTACGTTATGCAATGTCCGCCTACACCACGCTTAGTTGTGGGCTATGATGAGTATAGACGGCAATTTATCAGTAAGTATCAAAGAATTCTAATTTTTTAAAAGGGAAAGGAACAGAAAGGTTTTTTCACTCTTTATTTATACTTTTTATTTGTATTAATTTTGTTTTTAATTGATAAAATATTTCATTTAAGAATTTACTAATTCCTTTATAAAGAATGTATTAGCGCTTTTTTAAACATTTCACTGTATTTACGAAGGGTATATAAGTTCATGATTCTCTACATCGAACATGTGCTATTCTATAAAGTAAATACATATAGATATTATGAATTCATATTAATAGTGTAGTCGATTTGGCGATGTTCCTCTGCTTGTCTATCAGTTAGCCTAGTCGTTGAAATTAGTTTTCTGAAGTCGCTAGATAACGTACAGAAAAGTTTAGCATACAAATCTGTCAATTGTTACTTTCTTCAGGTTTCTATTGAAATTTAGCTAAATCGGTAGATTAATAGCAGAGCTAATTACTTCACGCGGGATGGCCTCTATTTTTGACAATTTTCTGAGTCTGGTTTGCTGATTTTATCGAAACAACAAAGCAGAAATAAAAATCATGACATTCTTAAATATCAAAAATAAAACTGAAATCTTAAATTTTCATTAATTTCTGCTTTGTTTTTTATAAAATTTTTTTACTGTACTTGTGCATTATATAGGTGTACACACTGCTATTAACGAAAGCTTAATGTGTGTTTGCAAACACACGAAATCAGGCAATCGGTTTTATGCAAAAGTGTGTGTTATTTGTGTGTTTATGTATTTATAATAGAACTATGGAACAGAAATCTTACTGAAAAAGTGATGCTGAAGAGAAGCTTATGATTTTTTGTCGTTATTTTGAAATGCTTTATCTGAAATTAACTATTTATTTCAGTATTTTGTTTGGCTAGAAAATTTTTTTAATATATTTTGCATTCTTATTGCATATTTTTCTTTAATTTTTTTTGTTTGAAAATTGACAGACAAATTTTTTTATAAATGTAGGTAATTTGAATTTCTCTAACTAAAATAAATTTTATTTTTTAAGATTAACAAGAACAAGTTATTCAAAAAAAACCTTTTTAAAACTTTTTTTTTTTTGTTAAATATGTATGAAAAATGTGCAAAATAAAAATTTTATTATTAGACTCGGCACAGACGAATTTGACTTGGATGTAAACACAAATACTTAATAAATAATCAAAAGCTAATGAACACTCTCTTAATAAAGAAAATATTTAGAAATTGTTTTTAAAACTTTACTGTAACTTACTTCCAATTATTACTCGTATTAAAACCTAATTAAACAGTTAAAAAAGTAGTTCATTGTTACAGAACTTTTGTTTGTTTTCTTATAATTTTTGCTCAAGCAAAATAAAAAAAAAGTCAAAAGCAAGAGCAGTCATTAAATACTTTTAAATATGATGAAAAAGTTTGGAGAGTTCTCATAATTAAACATGTGTTAACAGAAGATAAGTGTCGTCAAAAATACAAAAAAAAAATAATAAAAAATGCTTATCTATGAATAATTCTTTTTTTTTTTTAATACAGACAAGCAGGTAATGTAAACAAAAGGAAAAAATATGCAGGCAAATATATAGTGACGCAGAAATAGGCATTCAAAAGAAATTAAAAAAAGCTAACGGCAAATATTTTTATATTTCCATTTACAAAATAATTAGAATTTGCAAATAATTAAATATTTATTAAAATGCTTTTTCCTTGCCTGCACTTAAAATATTTTAATTCATTTATCAGTAACAGATCTTCATATAAGAACTTCCAGACTTTGGTAGTTGATACCGACCATTACGGCATCTATAGATAGTCCTTAAATCGTTTAAAAAATGTTCATAATATGTAACACGGAATTGGTTTTTCTTTTCCAATTAAAAAAAAAAATACTTAATGATAGACCCGTTATAACAGTATAAAAATCGTACTTTGAATTGTGAACTTTTCATTTTTTAAATTTTTTAAATATTTCCTCACTTGCCAGATAAGATAAAAGATGGTGGGTATTTTTTTAGGTATACAAATATTCAATGCGACTTAATTTAATCTCCAAAAAAAGCTAATACCGAATAATAAATTATAGAAAATTTTTAAAAATAATATTTTTATAAACACGAAGTAATTTTATGACTACCTAATTTAGATACCGGCAACACATTTAGTGTTTTTTTTTTTGTTGCATTGAATTGAAAATAAAATTGAGAAAGAAAAATGTTTCCTATTATCTTTTTGCTTACGTTTTCAATGTTTACTTCAAAATACATTTCTTGAAAATATTTTCTAAAGAACATTTTTAAGTAAATCCTCATCGATTGCATTAAGAATTTATTATTAAACATAATAGAAATTATTATACCTATTTGTTGTTTACTCGAATATTTTTTAAATTCCACAATAACAAGTTTTAGTTGTTGTTAAAGAAAAAACATTTAAATTAAATAAAACACATTTATGGAAATAATTTTCTGTTAAAAGAAAAATTTTTGTAACATTTATTACCATTTTTATTAATTTTTTTTTAAATTTACTTAATTTGCTTAACAAAAGAAAAGAGTCAAGAGAAAAGCAAACAAAATATAATCTTGGAAAACGAAATAGACTCTCTGATTTCTTATACAAAAATGTAGACAATTTTAGCCCTAGATAGTGATGATTTTCTTTTTGATATAAACCAATTTTTCAAAACGATTCTATTTAAGAATAGAGCCACTGTATAAGACTTTGAGATCTATTTATAGCAAAAGGGAAATACAACGGTATGATGACTCAATCAAGAAAATAATAGAAATACATAAAATTGACAAATGACGTTACGCGATATTGTTCTATCATTTTTGAAGTTTACAAAGCTTAAAATATATTTTTTATATATATTTTGTCATCTTAACGAAGTAATTTACATTTTACCCTTGTTTTTAATTCACCTTTTTAATATGATTGAAATTAATCTTCTATACATATAGAAGAGTAATGCTACTGACTGACTGACTGACTGACTTATCAACATCGGCCAGCCCAAACGGCTAAAGCTACGGACGAATAAGAAGGGATTTTTGGAAATTCGAATATAAAGGGGGTAAAAGAGGGTAAAAACGGGTAAAATCTAACTTCTTATATCTCCGGAACTACTACAAATAGAGCCAAGGTTTAAACTACAAAATATTTTACTAAAAAAATAAGCGGATTGATATTTGGTACTTTTTCAATAATTGTACATTTGAGGCATAAAAAGCGTAAAAACTAATGTTGGTACGTTTTTTAACCCCATCTATTTTTCAAAGTAACAATCACAGCAACAAAAACTAAACTGTATTCTTCTCTTCTTAAAAAAGTCTCCAAAGTATATTGGCACTTTTTTAAAATTCGACCAAATAAGGGGTAAAATATGTACCGTAATGTAAATTAAAGCAGCAAATAAACATTTTATTACTAATTTGTAGCACCCAATAAAAATTAATAGTAAACAAATTGTTTTAAGGGAGAAAAAGAGTACCAAAAGAAAAATTTTTACTTTGTACTTAAACAAGTTTAATGGTATTTTTAATGTTATGTGCAAACCTAGAGTTTTCACAGTAGAATTAAACAGTCCTTAACAAAATCAAAAATCATTAAGTGGACAAAATGGTACTTTTTATTGATTTTAATGGTACTTTTAGATATTTTAGTATAAACAGTCCTAGAACTACGAGACTAGGCTCAAACGGTTCAATTCAAATTGAAAAATCATTAAGGGACAAAATGGGAAATTTCAATGATACTTTTTGATTTTTTTAATGTAAACAAACCTGGCAGTACGATATTGGGCTCAAATGGTCCCAAGCAAAGTGAAAATCATTAAGAGGACAAATGGTACTTATTATATTTTTTTTTTTGGTACTTTTTGGTATTTTATTATTACGGAATGTAAAAGTACACGATTTGGCTCAAATGATCCGAAGTAAGGTGGAAAAATATGAAAGTGGAAAATTGGTACTTTTTATTATTTTTATTAGTACTTTTTCAGTTTTTCATGCTAACAACACTAGAACTATGAGATTGGAGTCTAACGCTCTTGAGCAAAGTAAAAAATTATTAACAGGCAAAACAGTTCTTTTTATTGATTTCAATGGTAGTTTTTGATTTTTTAATATTACCGAACTTAAACTATTAGACTGAGCTTAAACTGTTCATGACAAGGGTAATGATACCTTTTAATGTAATTTGTATTAAAACATTTAGAACTGAGATTAAATAGTCTATAAAGAAATACGAAATTATAATAGCGATAGTATGGATGGTACTTCGCTGACGAAGTAGCGAGTTAAATGCAAGTTCTTAATAAACTTGAATAATAATATTTTTATTTTAGTTATTATATTTTGCATTAATAACCCTGAAGCTAATCACTGTAAAAATATGGACTTGAATTACTCTTGTTTTTATTTCTTATAAAATGTTGTTTTTGAAAGTGGTGTAAGTCCTTTGAAAATAAAAAATTTAAATAATCTTATTAATAAAGGCTCACAGTGTTAAAAACATCCCTCGAATAGGTTAACTTTTGAAAAACTTTAAATTACCTTAAACGTAAATGGTTAACTATCTCGACATATTTATAAAAAACGGTACTATAAGTTATACCGCTTTCAAAAATAACAATTAACAAACAAATGGAATCATACACAGTGTTCGATGGCAGCTTTTCTTTACAATATCTAAGCAACGATAGTGCTTGTGCTTTTTTTTTATTTGTAAACTGCTTTTTACCAACTAATAAACGGTTTTTCTATGAATTTCAGTAATTTGTTTTTAAGTTTTTTTCTTAATTAAAAATCTAAGTCTAAAACCTAAACTCCAAAACAGAATAAACAAATTAAAACGCATTACTGGATGATTGCAGTTGCCACATGTTTAAACAACAAAAACGACGTTTTAAGCCTCTATTCACTCATCTGTCTATTCAGTAAGAAAAGAGAGCAAGTGAATTTTATATTTTAAATGACTATTACTTTGAGTTTTATTTAACTAAACTTAGACACAAACCTTTTTAATGAAAACTTGCTAGATTTTATTGGCTAGTTGTTTAAAACATGCAATGACTAAGAGCAAAGGAGAGAACGAAAAATAAAAGAGTAGTTGGAAAAGAGAGCTTAAAGAAAAACCAACAATATAGTTCAAAACACTAAGTAAACATTAACTGGAGTTTCAACGTGCTGCATTTAACTAAACACATTTTAGTTCTCAACGAGCAAGCGATCGAATACGAACGTCATTTAAGTGCTTAGCGTAGTACTTAGTGTTGTTGTTGTTTTTACAAAGTACGGTGTAAAAAAAATAAAGAAAAACAAAAATAAGAAGAAATAGAAAGCGGTTAAATACGGTAATAAAAGAACGGGTAGTGTGAAACAAAATAAGAAAAAAAATGTTTTAAACCTTAAATTAAAGAAAATAAATGCAATTTATGTTAAATAAAAATTGCAAAATGAAAATTAAAAAGGTTTTAAATAAAATTCAGAGAAAAAATTTAGTGCAATTAAATTTTTTAGTGTTTAAATAGTGTGTGCCTGCTGATTTCATTACTTTTTTTATTGCTTTCGTGTGTATGGCTGCGTTTGTGTATACAGCGTCATCGATTGTCTACGTATAGTAAAAACTGAAAATAAAAGGCAACAATTGACAAAGTAACAACTCCACAACAACAATAACAAAAAAGTATGTGCATTGAGGTTTATAGAATTAATTTTTTTTTTAGTTTTGTTAATTCTAAATTGCACTAAACGCATGGTATTACTCGTACTTCACCTGTTGCCTATTTTGTTGTGTGTCGTATTTTGTTTTTTGCTCTCTTTCGTTGTATCTAAGTGTTTACCTATGACTCAAATATATTCATGGCATTTGTGTTATTTATTTTAACAAAAGAACAACAATTTGGCTTTACTATTTTGTTGTTATTGTGTTTATTTAAGTAGGCAAGAAAGAAAAAAACCTTTACCTTGAACTCTCACTTGATTTAAAACAAATACGATTTTTTTTTTTTCTTTTGCAACACAGTCTTGCAAAAGTTGCTCGAGGTTCATATCTTGTAAATGTGTTTGTTGTTTTGATTGTTTGTTACAACGAAACATTAGTCTACTTGTTATAACTTTAAAAATACTTTTCTAGCTTCCTCGGCCCCGTGCCCTAAGTTATCTGTTCCACCCGTTTAGTTACTCTTTGATTTATGCACGAAAAAGAATTATATAAAAGCAAAAAAAAAAAAAAAAAAAAAATAAAGAATAAAACAAAATTAAAGAAAAACCGGTTGATTCCCTCTCCAAAGGCAGTTTTGTAAAGAGGCGTTCGTTAGCTAAAGAGTTACCCTATAGCAAGTAATAGAGAAAAGTGAATTGTGAAATGAAAATTTTTTCTGAGAATAAAAAAAAATGAACTTTATATTTGTCGTATACGAGTAATTTATATTGTTCATGCTTTAGCTCATATTTTTGGCTTTCAATAGAACCATAACCATTCCTTATTGAAAGTCAGCTAAGTTCGTAAATATATTCGCTTTTATTTGCAATATAGAAAAATTTATATTATTATTGGCTTGTTCAAGTAAACCAGTGACTATTGCTGGAGAGACGCTTTCGGAAAAACCCTTTTTCCTCATCGGCAGCATATGTGTCATCAACTGAGAATGCTTTATGTAATAGTGCTTAATTCCAATTATGTTGGTTTGTAAAATTTTCCATGATATTCTCATATAAAACTTTCAAAAAATGTGTTTTACAAAAAAATAATTTAAAAAAATTTAACGTTTTCGTTATTTTGAATATAAAATATTTAAAAATAAACGTTTTTTCAAACAAGCACACAATAAAATTTAAAAAAATATAAATGTACAATATAATTCCTTCACCTGTAATGATAATATTATATGAAGCTAATAGAGTTTTGGATTGTTGGAAAAATGCGATTGTACTTTGATATCTATTATTGCTTAATTTTATTTAAAAAAAGGAGCTCCAGTTTTTATCCAAACATATAATATAAAATTCATTTTTTGTTTGTTTACTTGTTCGCTATAAAAATTTTTGTATACTTCTGAACCAACCACGCCTACTTTTCAACGATTTTCATTCACCACTGTTGATAAACATGTTTGACCGTACTTAATTTAAGCCTAAAATTATGCTTTGAAATATTTTGTTTACCACTTTAGTTGAGGCCTCAGCTAATAATGCTAACAGAGGCACGAACCACTTTATTAAGTAGTGAATGTTTGTATATATTTGGATGGGTTTTTTTTTAACGATTAAGATTCTATCTCTGATGTCCCGGCCGGTCATCAAATATTTCATTCAAAGAACAACTAGCTTTATTTGTATGTATGTGTTAAGTAGCGTACCACCCTAAGTAAAACACTACTAATGGCAGAATTATACAAGGTAATGACAGTAGAATAGCGTACATCTCCTGCTATCTTTAGTAAATGTCAAAAATTATTTGCGCTCCAATGTTTTTATGCCCATACATACATAGAAAGTATAAGCTTATGAGTGCATTACATTAATTTTTTCTCTTTTAGTAAATTATGTGTTTGGCACATAGGAGAAAAGATACGCCTGTTGTTTTTGCATTTTAATGTTTTCGTTATCTTGTAGGTATAATTCTGCCATGACACTACTTAGCTAAATAAACGGTACGACGTAATCTGCATTCCAATATGAATTTCAAAAAAGATGGTCCAAAAAAATTGTCATGCCTGTTTTCCTTACTTGTGCTTCTGCGCTAAAAACTCCAGCTTTATTTTTCTTTTTGAAGTTGAAAGGATTCCTTGTAATTTAAACAAAAAAAAAAATACAAAATATCTTTCGAAGAATTTGTTTCTTTTTTTGTTTGCCTTGTCAAAATATTAAAGTAATTTGAGACAAAATTGTTGCCTCTTGGCAATTTTACTTTGCTTTTTTTTTCTTCGAACAAACAGAATTTATACATTTTATTTTGTTATTTTGCAATACCTATTTTGTTTTTTTCTTTTACAATTTGTTTAGTTAGCTTTTTAGTTGTTTTTGTTCTCTTTTTTTTGTTTCTTTTTTTCTGATTAATCTTTTTTTCATGTATATAACAGTCCTAGTTATTATTGGCAGTTATCTTTAATTTTCTTTCATTATCAGATGTTTTTATTTGATTACTTGTTAATATTTTTTTTTTTATTTTGTTATTATTAGCTATTATTGCTTTATTCATTTTGTTTTTTTTATGTGTTAAAATTTTAATTCCGGCAGTTTGTCCCTCTGTACTCTTTCAACCAAATAAAAAAAAAGGCCTTACTGAAATGAATTTGATCTCTTTCTTTAACTAAAGTTGCTCTTTGTCATCCTTTAACTTGTTTCTTAACTCTTTCTTATTTAATATCAGTTAAGCGGTGATGCCAATATAGCTTTTAATAATGCTCTTATTGTCTTTTTGGACATTGTAATTTTTATATGTAAAAGGTGATTTTATAAGAACTATCGGAAATTTAAAAAAAAAAAACACATAAAATTCAGAAAAATGCATGAAATATTTATTTGGATCGATAGTTGGGTCGATATAATTTAATGTTTGAAGATTATTTCATGCAAATGTTGGCCGCGGCTGCGCCTCAAATGGTCCATCCGCTTAGTCCAATTTTGGCATACTCTTTCCAACATTTCGGCCGGTATCTCACGAATAATGTTGGCAATGTTGGCTTCCAGTGCGTCAATCGAAGCGGGCTTGTCCCTATAGACATTAGCCTTAACATAGCCCCACAAAAATAGTCTAGAGGCGTTAAATCGCACGATCTGGGCGGCCAATTGACTGGTCCCAAGCGTGAAATAAACTGTTCACCGAACTCGCCTCTCAATTGGTCCATTGTTTCGCGTGCTGTGTGGCATGTGGCACCGTCTTGTTGAAACCACATGTCATGCAAGTCAAGCTCTTCCATTTTGGGCAAAAAAAAGTTTGTTATCATCGCACGGTAGCGCTCACCATTCACAGTAACGTTGTGATTCGCATCATCTTTGAAGAAATACGGCCCAATGATGCCGCCAGCGGTTGTTTTTTGTGGATGCATTGGTAGCTCTTGCAATGCTTCTGGCTGCTCTTCACTCCAAATACGGCAGTTTTGCTTGTTCACGTATCCATTCAACCAGAAATGAGCCTCGTCGCTGAACACAATTCTTCGATAAAAAAGTGGATCTTCATCTAACTTTTCAAGAGCCCATTCACCAAAAATTTGGCGTTGTGGTAGGTCGTTTGGCTTCAATTCTTGCACCAGTTGTATCTTATAAGGCTTCACACCCAAATCTTTTCACAAAATTTTCCACGTAGTGGAGTAACAGAGGCCCAATTGCTGCGAACGGCGCTGAATCGATAATTCACGGTCATCACCAACACTGGCCGATACGGCTGCGATATTTTCTTCAGTTCGCACTCTACGTAAGCGTGTTGGTGGTTTAATGTCCAACAATGTAAATTTGGTGCGAAATTTTGTTACAATAGCCCGAATAGAAGCCTCAGTAGGTCGATTAAACTGACCATAAAATGGAAGAAGAGCGCGATGAACTTTCTTAACAGAGCACGCATTTTGGTAATAAAATTCAATAATTTGCAAGCGTTGTTCGTTTGTAAGACGATTCATGATTAAATTATAGACCAAACTGAAGATGTTTGACAGTGACACAAGATACAAAACGTGCGTGAGCTGTCAAAACTAGTGTTGCCAAAAAGATAATAGCAAAAAAATCACTCTTTAGTTTAAAGCAAAGAATTTTTTTAGTACAAAACTTGCATTTTGCAAAATGTAGAACATATTATACTAGGTCGTGAGTGTCCGTTTTTAATTTCCTAAACTTTTGCTTGACAAACACTAATCAATGCTACCAGGTCACAAAAGACTTGAAAAAATCTGGCAACCTTAAACTTATCTGTTTTCCGCTTATTTATAATTGAGAAAATGTAAACAGCGATGATTGTTCAAAGTATTTTTAGTGCAAATGTGTTCATTTGGTTGTTCTATTGACTAAATCTAAGCATTTTGCCTTGTACTGTTTGCAAGCACTATAGTGAGTACAGTGCTTGTTTTGCTGTTCCATTAGTTTAATTTCAATTGGTTTTGGAAAAAAAAACTCAGCTGTTGAAGAGGCCCATACACGGTAGCAGCATGCATGCGCCATAAATTGTTCGTATCAACCCTTCCGAAACTCAAAATATTACAGTTTTACAACTAGTTTATTTGGCAACACTGGCTTTTAATTTACCTTTTTTCTTCTAAAGTATGAAGGTATCTATTCCTTTTTTGTAAATTTTGCTAGCTAAGTGTCATTAGGTTTACTGCTAGTAGTTGTTTTTAATTCCAGTTATTCAGTACATTGCTTCTCAACTACTGTGCCATTCTAAACGTGTATCGAAAAATTTAAATATGTGCAAAAAAGGAAATATTTTTTTGTTTATTTGAAATATTTAAATAATTTTTATAAAAATAGTAGGAAGATTAATTAAAAGTTAATTCATTAAATGAATTCGATTAAGATTAAATTGTATAAACAATGCAATAGTTTATGAAGAATCAACTTTTAACTAACATATAGGGTCCGCCATTAAACTTTTTTTTCAACTAGTGCTTATTTCGTGAATGGTAACACTTAGCTCATGTCTGATTTGACAGATAATTAGTTTTATCCTTCCGCTGAAAGAATATGGTTGTGTTTTCGCTTCGCTAAGTGGGCCTGCGATAGCCGTACAGAAGATGCGGATTTTGCCAAAAAAATCATCTTTTCAGATGAAGCTCATTTTGATCTTGGCGGGTATGTAAATAAGCAAAATTGTCGCATTTGGGGCACAGAAAACCCGCATGCATACATTGAAAAGCCGACGCACCTAAAACGAGTCACTGTTTGGTGCCGATTTTGGTCCAGAGGCAATATAGGGCCATTTTTCTTCGAAAATGAGCAAGGAGTGGCCGTTACAGTCAATAGCGATCGTTATCGGGCCATGTTGAACGAATTTTTGTTCACAAAAATTGAAGAGGAGGATATTGGCAACATTTGGTTTCAACAGGACGGCGCTACGTGTAAAGTTATTTGGCGGACCAACTGCGTACAAAAAATTTATTGACAAATTAATTCCCGACAGCTTACTCACTCACTATTCAAACTTCTTATTATTATTATTAAATAATGAAAATATTGGAAAATTTTATAGATAAATAAAAAGATCTTATAAGGGTTACTTTCTCATCCTTATAGGAATGATTAACCCCTTACAGATATAATTGTGTTCATATTATTAAATAATATAATTTAAAAAAATAGATATTTAAATATATAAAAAAAATTTTATTTATTCCATATATTTGTTAGAGTCATAAAGTGTTTTGTGTGCCTCAAATGTGCTGAAACTAGACATCTGCATAAATGTATTTGTATTTGCTTAGTACAAGTCCTCCTGCAGCAAGCACTTGTATTTGCAAATAAAACAAGAAGGAGTACCACATTTTATGTACAACAAAATTCATGAATAGTTACTTACTTGCACCGACTGTGCTTGTGTTTGTCGCAAAAAAAAAAGTTGAGAATCACTGGTCTATGTGAAGCAGACCAAACAAAATTTTTCTAGTTCCTATTCATTGCTTTTGTTGTTAGTGGTTTTTTGTTTTTGCGGTCTGCAACATGTGTTTGTTTCGTTATCATTGTTTCTATTATTTGTTCTTGATTTTGTTTTTATTTTGTGGGTTGTAGTAGGTATATAGCTGTTTGTCTGTGTATATGCTGCAGACATTCTTATTTTGTTGGTTCATACGAAGGGTACGCATGTTTAGCGTTGTGAATCAATTTAGCGCTTTTAGCATCGGTTTCAGTGCTTTTTAATATTATAGACGTGGAAATTTTTCGAGTTAGGTGGCTTTGAATATTTGTTCGTAATCGGTGGATATAAATTTGTGAGTAACAATTATTAATTATAAATCATAGCCAGATGAATTACATAGTACTAAAAAAAGTATTAGTAGTCCCAACTATAAAAAAAGATGGTAATAAGCAAAGTAAGCATATGAATTTATAAATTTTTCAGTCAAAACAATTTTTGGTGAAGGTTTTTTGTTTAAAATAAGTGGATTTTAAATTTTTTATTATTATCAATGTGGGCTATAATTGCACCGCGACCTGTATGATCTATCGTGCAGCCCAATTCTCTACTAAAACAATCCAAGGCTTCTCCGAAATTTGTAATTGTTGTGGGATTCATTTTATCTACATGTTCTGGGGTCAGTACTCCAATCCTATACAGCCGCCGCTGATTCCGATGGTTTTTGTTTTTCTTGACAGAGAAGACATAAGTAATCATGTACCACAGCAATAAATTTCATGTGGTAATTGCCTCCACAGAGTTCCTTTAGTAAATGTATGGTAAAGCTAAGCTGAGGCTCAAAATAATTTTGCCCTAATATATTCAGGGAAATTTGCGGATTCCCACTTCTGCCCTATAACCATCTTGTAGACTTCATTTTTTCATTTGTACATGGGGTCCTTCATAGCATTGCATACATTCTATTCATATGCCAGTACCCATACAAAATTAACCGAGTTGCTCTCTTTCAAAGTATTAAGAAGTCTATGACAATGCCACACTAAGCTAGTTCGGAAGGAATAGCTTGCTAATGCATTTTCCGGTACTACAAATGCTCATTCGTAAGCATTTACTAGTACATACATGGATACGGTTTTTCCCATTGCAACTGTTGTTAGCCTTATTGCGCCGTTTTTTAAAGCTGATCTGACTGGAGAAGACCAATTTTTTATTCACTCTGTCAGACACAGCTAGACATGGAGAGCTCTTGACAGACTCTTCAACTTTCACATAACCTCTTTAAGAAGAGATAAACATAGTAGCCTTTAGCCTACACTGGCTGCTACTACCTGAACCGCAATATGCAGTGATGTGAGTCTAATGATTATATTCCCAAGACTAGTGTAGGGCATGTTCTCATTGTGCAATAAAATTAATTCTAGTAAGAAACAAAAAAAAAAATTAAAATTTTGGATTAGTGTTTGTTAACATTTTAGTGATTTAAAAAAAAATACGTATTATTTCTTTGCTGTTATTGCTTATTGAAACTCAAAAGTTGACAACGCTGCGCATGTTCTATGTGTCTGTCTTCTCAGTAAAACTATTTACTTTCAACTGGTGGAAAGTGAGTGGTGTGCAAGAGAGATGTAGTATACGATAGCTAAAGAAAAACTAAACTAAAGTTGAATAATCCTTTTTATCTTGTGGTTTTTTCATATTATTTTATTTTTTCATTGAATAATTTATAAACTTATTTTCTAAATATTAGTAAATATTGTATGTAGGTATACAAATGTATTTACAAAATTTTACTTAGAGACGGCTGACTTGCTGCTCATATTTCTTATATTTATATGAGCATATTGTGGTTTAAATTGGGAAGCGTAATTATCGATCGTTTGTGTGTATGCTGGATAACGTGTTTGACGATTTGTCTTCTGGAATTTAAGTCTGATATGTAAAAAAATAAAGTATTTGTTTGAAATATTTGAATATGTATACTTCTAAAAAAAAATATTTCTCGTTATTATTTTCTAGTATATTGTCATAGATCTTTTATTACAACATAGTCGTATTACAAAAATGTGAATTTTGAATTCATAATGATATTTTGCCCTCACATATTGCTTTATATTGATAAAAAAGATGATTGCTTGTGCTACAGATATAGCACATTAATGATTTTAGCCGTGGATAACCAGTGTCCGTCGTGTCATATTTTTTTTTTTTTGAAACTTTTACATCTCATTAGCTGTAGCTGTGCATATCAAAGTAGGTGATTTATGATGCACTCGCGTCTTCTCAGATGAAGTTTTCAGTACCTGTTAGTCCAAGTGACCACATTAAAACCAAGTTGAGACCGGGAACAGACACGGCATCTTTGGTTGCCCAACTTTTTCTGAATTCTCTTTAAAAATGGCTGCTGTGTCTATACTCAAGGGCTGCACAAGCATATTTGAAAGCCACACATTACTACAAATATGTGTAATATTTTATAACAAAAAATGCTTGTAAGCCCTTTCAAGTATGCTTGTGCAGCTCTTTAGTCTATATTACACAGCTATTTTAGCATTCTTATTCACTCATTCATACAGCATTCCAGTTACTTCTTTTCTTTACAGCTTTAAAAGATATGAATAATGAACAACAGAGAATTGCGGAGTACGAGCAAGCTTGTACCCCTTTCCATTCCTCTTTCCTCTCTCTCCTACAAAATCAAGAATGGGGCAACTAAAATTTCCGTGTCTGGTCCCGGTCTACCAAGCAGAAAGCATGACATAACTCAGCATTGTAAAGTGAATTTGTTTCAAAATTTTCTTAGAAAAATAAAATAAAAACATAAAATTGTCAAATTATGAAAAAAAAACAACCCATTAAAACATGTGCAAGAGATGGACGCGTGAAATAAATTAATAGAAAATTAAGATTTTACTAATTATATAAATAAAAACAATATGAAATCATGTCAATATTTTCTTTTATTTAAAATACTATCAGCTATATGTCAATTAGCGTTCCAATAACGATTAAAACATGTAAATTGAAATTAAAAATAAAGATTAATTTACTTCCCACTTTTTTGAATCAAGAAATGCCTAATTATACAAAAATTGCATATAAGTGTTTGAACCACTTGAAGCACGTGACTGATGTGCAGCTCTAGCTGACTTAACAGCTAATTAATTTTTGTTTATCTCGCATTCTCGTACTCTCCGCTGTAATCTTAAATAAATACATACACACAAATTTCAAAACTTAATTGACCTACGCACTTAAACTTAACTAAATACAACAACAATAACATTCTACTTATGATATTCAGCTATAAGAAGAGACAGAAAAAATGATTAGAAAATAAAAACAATAAACAAACAAATTAAGTGTATTAGATTATTTAGAAACAAAACAAAAAAATAAAGAAGTTGAATTCAGCTGTGCCGAGTTTTAAATACCCTTCACTGTAGTACCCAATTCATATTTTTAATTTTGAACATCGCCGTGAAACCAGAGGTGACAGAGTACAGAAATGGTATACATTTTCTTTCTGTCTTTTTTTGCACAAAACACATGGATTTAAAAACGTGAAAATTGGTGTTTATTATCACTTGTACATTAAATTGGATTACAAGAAACTTGCATATATTTATATACTTCCGGGCATGTGCATTTTAATTATTAAAATTATTTTTTTAAACAAATAATATATCATTTTGCTTTTTTTTTACGTAATAATCAAACTGTATATCTGTCTCCTTCATACAAATCTCAAATAAAAAGCTGAGTTTTTCAAAATTCTAACCTCAAAAGTTACAACTCTGGTTACTCCTTATTCAACACTAGATGTTTTTTCCCGGTCCTTTATTACTTGAGTCGGTATCGTTAGAGAGAGCATGTAGGTAAAAATTGTCACAAAAAACAAAACAGCAATTAATGAAAATCTAACATTTTGGTTGAATTTTCGACCATTTGTGGATTGATTGTCCGGATTTTTTGCACAGATATTATGACAAAACTAAATTCGACTTTTGTAGTTTAGTCAAAATAAGGAAAAAATTCAGCAAGAAAAATGGTTAATAATAGATTTAGTCGCGGTTTTCGACTCAAAGCTCTTTCATTTATAGACTGATCCGTCTGAATTTCAAAAGCAACTGAAAGACAAACATTTAACAGATTGGTATGTTAGCTTTTCGGTACATTGTCAGAAAGTTGATTTAAAAGAATACTCATACAGACGAACATCGCTAAATGGAATTCGTATTTATTAAGAGATTAACCGATGTGTTGACTGTAGGCATGTGCCAGAACTAGTTTGCAGAATTTTTATTCGGCAATTTTAATGTCTGGAAGGCCGCTAGAAGCTGACAAAGATATGATAAAGGCATTAGTTGATGCAAATCGGCGAATAACAACACGTGAGCATAAACTAACATAGTCATGTAAAAAGGGAGTGATGCAAAAAACATCTGATTGCTAAGGATCTTTGAAAGAGACAGATATATTGCACATTGTTAAAGAGAAATAATATTCAAATATAGTTTGGCAATAGGTCACACGTAAAGAAAAAAGATGGTTGAATATGGTCACCGCAAACATTGTCTGTTCTTCACAAAAATATTATTATTAATTTGAAGCATCTAAACATTATTCTGATCACGATAAACATGTTTATAGTTATTTTTAACCATATTATATTTAGCGTGTTAGATCAACCATATAATTATCATATTATGTTTAATAAAATTTTACTTGAAATCATAAATATGTTCATAGCAAACATAATAATGATAAAAATATGGTTGAATGTAAATTGCTTTCTATTTTGTCTCTTCCGCAACCATATAAATAAAGTGACTGTAAAACAAAAACTTAATCGTTCAAACTCAACTGAGCTTTGTGGCTGAAGTGGTTGAGTGGCGAGCTAATGCCTCTTAACTAAGTCTTCGCAAGTTCGAGCCCTGGTAGAGTCAACTAAAATTTAAAAAAATAAATTTAAGCCCGCGTATTATGTAATAAATAAATACAAATTGATAGAAAAAAAAAATCAATGTAATAAGAAAAACTTTATTTATAAAAAAAATTTTAAATTATACAAAAAATTCAAATTAAATTTTTTTTAAATTCATATTACAATATGTACTAAAAAAAAATTTCTTGCCTTGACCGGGGGTTGAACCGCAACATCTGCAGTTGAAAGCTTTTTTAATATCTTTGACTTAAAAATATATATGGTTAGAAGCAATCATAAATCTAACCAGACTATGTTTCCACCAGAATATGGTTGCCTCAATTAATAATAATGGTTGCATTAATTAATAAAACAAATAGAAATTATAATTTCTGTTAAATTTTGTTTTATTTTTTTTTATTATTTTCCCAATATTTCGATCAACATCGTTGATCATTCTCAGGGGATATTTATAAAATTTTAACAAGCACTAATAAACTTGGTTATTTTTGCTTTGTTATTGTCTTAAGTTCTGCGGCAATGGAAGATTTTGGAGAATAATTAAACTTTTTTTAAATAAATTTATTTCAATTACTATTATTGCTATCAATTTTTAAGAAATAAACACAAAAAACCAACCATTTACTGAAAATTTTCACAAATTATGGTTTTTAGCGGTAGAAAATAAAGGCAATGAAGAATTAGCAATTGCTGTGACTGTGTACAAGGGACATGTATAAAACGCGAAAATTTATAGCTATCCCTTTTCAACTGTCTAGTCTATATTAGTTTATGACGTGAGATCGGTGAGAGGTTAAATTTATAGAATTTAACTGTTTAACACCACTTGAAAAAAAATTGTCTTTCATTTTCCAAAGAAATAAATAAATTACTTTCCGAACAACCCAATAGAATAAATCCATTTGACGTGCTAAATCAGCAAAACTTATGCATGCTGCTTCCATTCTGGCAATGCTGTCTAAGAGAAGGCTTCTATGTATACGTGTGTGTGTTTGTGTAAGCATCGAAGTGCATTGTGTTTAATGTGTAATAATTTTGCATTAATTTTTTTAACTTTCATATTAAAAAAAAAAACGGAAAACAAATTAAGGCTTTAAAACACATATTGAATGAAATAAGTATTTATTTTTATTTTTGTTTATTTTTCTGAGTTTGTATAGTGGCTCCTATGTTATGCTGTTTGTTGTTGCCCCCTTTTTCCCCATTCATTATTTATTTTGTGTTTCTGTTTTGTATTGTTTTTTTACTGCTGCTGCTGTTGTTATCACTGTAATTGTTTACAAATGCTATATGCCATGAGTGTTGGCTGTGCATACAAAAAAGTAAAGAAAATATGTAGGTATAACAACAACAAAAAAGAAATATATTGAAAAATTAAAGCGGGAAAATATGCATTTATATTTTATATTACCTGCCACATACGAGTACTGCTATAAAACATTTATTTATTTATCTCACAGTGTTATTTAAATGTATGCAAACAAACATACAAAATAAGTTATTTTATATGTATTCATAAATCTGGCAGTATTTTTCTTCTTGTCACCAAAAAAGTATTCATTAAAAATTTTGGAAATTTTACTAAAAATCAAAAATTTTTTGAAAAACTTTCATAAATTTTGTATGAAACTATAGATTTTAGTTTGATTTAAATTTTCTGGTTTTTGATTAGATGCTTTACCCAGTCTCGTGTAGAAAGTAAAAATTGGCAATCTTCTAACTGACCAGTGTCAAAGTGGGCTTGGCCGATCCAGAAGTATATGGTGATTACTATTGGAACATGTTGATTTTATATACCAAATTTAAAGAAATCTGTTAGAAAATATAGAATTTTAATAGTTAAATTTTTGATTAATTGACGTAAAAGTGGGAGTATGTTACTACCTGATAATTAAACTTTATCAGACATGTTCTGAAAATCACTTTCTCTCAAAGTGATTTAAAATCACGAAAAAGATGTTCTGCGCACAAAACCATTTGACATCTCGTGATTTAAAACCGGCCAGCAAACTGCCTTACGTTATCAAATCACTTGCAGTATTTTAAGCATTTTGCTTTGAATTCCTTAACAAAATGATTAAATACACTTAATATGAATTGTTTTTTATCAAAAAATTAATTATTTTTCACAACGAACCGTCAATTAATTTTAAAATACGCTTTATTTTGTGTGGAGAATTTTTTTTCTTTTGTTTAAGTTTTTCTTGATTTTTAGTTCTTGTTTTTATTTTTCTGAAAAAATTTTATTGTAAACCAAACAAAAGAGCTTTAAGCTCGTGATTGAGAACAGTAAAAATCACTACCTAAAAGTTAAAATCTCGTTATTTTCAGAACACCAAACAATCACTAACGTGATTTAAAATCGTTCGTGCCTTAATATCACCGTGATTTCAGAACATGGCTGTATATTGATGAAAGGAGTTTAAAAAAAGACAATAAAAATACCGAAAAAAAAATAAATTTTCCGCTATATAATATTATTTATTATAGATTGAAATTTCAGATATTTATTTTGATTTTGGTTAACAAAATCTAGAACTGAGTTGCGATACTCAATATTAAGAACAGAAATAATTCATACAAAAAACAATAATATTTCCATCAATTCTATTTATTTAGAATATAATATGTAGTTTGGCCCTACAATTTCATTAAAAAATAATTTTCTAAAACAAACTTGTTTAAGTTAATTCCCTGACAATTGTATGCATACACAACACAAACATGCTTGAATACGCATATTACACAAAACAATAAAAAAAAAGTATTGAATTAAAATAAAATTACAAAAACACCAAGTGGCATTTTATATGTGTTAAAATTAAAATTCATTTTCTCTTTATTTTTTTTTATTTAATTAATTGTGTTAAAATTAACAAAGAAAATATATATATTTCGCAACTGATTTTCGTTTAATATTTAATTTATTTCAATAAGTTTTTTATTTTAATAAATAAATAAATTCATTATGATAATAATACTTACTCGTAATATTGTAAAGTACAAAGTGATTTATGTAAAAACCAATTAAACATAGCCCGCAATAAAAATATTTCAAAGTCAACAGCATTTATTAAATATTGTTTATAATATTTTTAAAATCAACATGGAGCCCTCAATATTAATTGGTAAGTTGCAATTTTATTTTCATCAAAATTATATATATTGAAAAACATATCCGAAAGTTATTAAATAAAGAAGTTTTGTTCAATAAAACTGCAAAAATAAATAAAATAAAAACTTTTTCCAAAAATTCATGATACAAAAAATACAAATATTCTCGGAGACATAATATTCTAAAACTGTGTTATGAATAAACTTTATGCCATTGCGGCATTCTACTCGTAGCTAGCTAGCAACAAGTAAGAATGAGTGGCTAGCCAGTGTTATCTTTTTCTATGAATGGAAATGTCGCTTAGAACTATTTATAACTGGAGTAAGTCAGTGTAACTAAGCGTCAATCGGAAAAAAACGGAACTTGTACTATTTGCGGGTAGATACAACGTTCCTGCATTTAGACTGCCAAGGCTGAACAGCTCGCAATTGAGCCTTTCCTTCTAGTGCAAAATACCTACGAGTAAAAATAAGACGGTAAACTTTCAAGGAAAGCGAATGTTGCCGAAAGAGCATTAAAAGAAAATGCGGCGATATGCGCTTGCAGAAGAGCCATAGCAATGATAGACTTAAGCCGTCAAACGTTCACTGACTATGTAAGATGGCGATTCAGCCCAACCTGCTTTATGGAGTCCTAGTGTGCATTGCCATCTTGACTAGAGGGGCTATGAGATCGGCATCTTCACGATGCTCAATTGGTTGCCAGTTGATCTATTTTACATTGAGCTTTCGTATTGTATTTTTGAAGTGTTGTAGAAAATAGAAGTATAGTGCATTTTGTTGTTGTGTGTGTGGACTTTACACTGAAGCGTGAACTCCACTATTATTTTTTTAATCTTAAGACTTTTACTTTAAAAAACTCATAACTACTACAAAAGCAAATGTTCTATGTTTATTCAAAGAACAAAAGAAGGACCGTTTTTTTTATTTTCTGATTTTATTTTATTTATCCAAACTATTTAGCAATTTGAATGCAGTATGTCATTTGATTTCACTAGTTTAATATTTAACAACTTTCCAGCAAATGCTGCTGTGAAATGTAATGAGTGAATAAATTAAAAAACATTGTAAAAGCTAAAAGAAAAACTTGGAAAAAATATAGGAAAAACGGAAAAAGTAGTGCGCTTCATTCAAAGCGATTTAAATGGTTGCGCTTGAGTGCTTAGCAACGTCTATATGAAAATGCAAAAGAATTTTAAAAAGGAAAAAAAGTAACACAAAAACGTGCTGGCATAGTGAGACAAAAAGTATATTTTAAATCAACAGAGGCATAAAAATGTGGAATCATAAATTTGCTTAACAAGCTTTTAATTCATACAACTTATTTCTTCTTTAAATAAAAATTTATTTTTAAGTTTTGAGTTAAATTTCGCTTGAAGGCACTCTCGAGGAAATATTTGACTGCTTAGGTAGCTTATTTAGAGCTAGTGCTCTAAATAATGGACATTATGTTTTAATATTTCATTTTGAAAAGAAGATCGTTTAAAATATTTTCTTGATATATTTTTACAGGATATAGACTCTTATTAACTTTTTTTGAGTCATGATAGTATTAAAGTAAGTAAGCTATATCTTCCAAAACCAGTATCCCGTTTTCTTATTATAATAATCGACTATCGTTGTCAATCGTATAGATCTGTTTCCTGTCTCTCCTTAACAAAGTTGTTGGGAATGTTTGATTACTACACTTGCTCCACTCCTTTGGTAATTAGTCTAGAGTTCAGTATGTAGCTTAATGTTATTCTAGCTGCGATACATAATAATCTCACGTTTAGAGGTCGATGAATATTTTGTTATTTCGCACACGGGAAGAAGACGTGCCTTTTTTATCATGTAATTCAGTGATCCATTGTTCACAAATCCCCAATTGTCTTAATAAAGCATTGTTCACACAAAATCCAGCCGCTTTACAAAAGCATTTTATAAAAACCTAGTGGCAACACTTGAATTAAAATAAATAAATTTTTGTTTTAAAAATATTCACCGTTATTTTGTAGAAAAAAATTTTCAGTATTAGCTTATTTGTAGGCGTGCTTAGTCATGGAAAATCAAAATAGAAAAAAAATTGTGCACAAATATCTAGAAAATACATGTTAGGTGCATTGATTGAAAAAAACTGCAGCTTCCAAAACACACTATAAATGAATTTTTAAAAAGATATAACCAAACCTTAAGTACAAATCGCAAGCAAAAAGAAAAAAAAATTTGCTAAAAAAAACCCAGAGCTTACAAAGTGTATAATACGTTCAATACAGCAAAACTCTTGTCTCTCTGACAATGATCGTGCAAAAAAATTACACCAGTATAAGTACCGCAAGAAGAATTCGTCTAGATGCTGGTTACAGAAACTGTCGTTGAATAAAATATCCAAAATGAAGTGAAAAGCGGAATGACATTGCAATAAAACATGCACGCATTCTTTACAATCAATTTTTAACAAAATTCAACAACAGCTTGATTATGGATGATGAAACCTATGTAAAAATGGACGTAAAACAGCTGCCAGGTCAAAAATTTTATATTGGGGCGAAACGTGGAGCTGCCGATTCCAAATACAATTTGCAGTTGTGCTCTAAAAAACACGCCGTTTGTCGTCTCTTCAACAATGACATCAGAAATTTATATCAAAAAATGCCTGCAGAGATGATTGTTGCCTGTTATTAAACGCCACCAGTCCCCAGTAAAATTTTGGACTGATTTAGCGTCTTGTCGTTATTCAAAAACTGCGATGGAGTGATATCGAAGACATTAGGCCGATAGTGGCACAGAACATGAACTCTCCTAATTGTCCGCAGTTTCGGCCAATTGAACAATACTGGGCTATTGTCAAAGTCAAATTAAAGATAAGTGGTACTGTTGTTAATGACGCCGAAAATATGTTGAAAATTTGGAACAAATATGCAGCGCAGGCAGATCAGAATGTTGTGCAGAAACTAATGGGAACCATTAAGGCACAAACGCGGAAATTCATAAGAGGAAATGAATTGTAGTTAATTTTTTAATATTTCTGAAAAATCAATAAATAAATATGTATTTATGAACAATAGTTTTGTAATAGCTTTTTCCTTTAAGTATATATTTAATAGTTTATGCGGCCGGAACAACGTTGTGAACAACGCTTTACTCATATTAAGCCAACATTTTTTCTCTGCTACACTATTGTTAAGTTAATAAGTTATTAGACAATGACTACAAGCCGACTGGCTACCTAAAAGAATGTTTAGCATGAAATAGCGAATTCCCAGCTAAAGACTTTTTATTTCATTTATTACTATTACTGTTGCTCTAGGAAAATGTTGCTCTATAACTAGCGTACTATTTTCCCTTTTAAATTCATCAATTAATGTCAAGAATAATAGAAAAGAAAATTACACTTTCAGCAAATCTTTTCCCTAATTATAAAATCAAGTGTCAGCAGTTACGTCACATACTCACATAAATACATACCATATATCAAGAATAGAAAAGGAGTGAGAGCAAAAGCTCTTTTCTACGCTGAATTTTATAAACAAAAAAATAGCTTGGTTTACGTGGCAGCCTGATGGCCTCCAATTAGAATCGCGTGGTTCTGTTTTGAAACACCTACTCGCCAAGACTATGTGGTAGTAAAGTGGCCTATTTCCACCCTGTGACATTAAGCAATATGAGAAATTCACCTAACCCTAATCTCGATATCTCTGTAGTCCGTCCATTAGATGTGCACCGAAAAATCTGTGTTTCGAAGCCATAACACACAGGCACTCGCAGAGAAGGAGAAAGACTGTCTCTTTGGCTATCTTTGAATCTGACTATAGGGACCCTGATCCCCCTATCGTACAGAAACTCGCATGTCTGCTGGATGACCCATATCTCCGCCTGAAAGGCATTGAGCCTGTTTGGGAGTCTAAATGAAAGTCCTATGTCAAGTTTCCTACAATAGACCCTAGAGCTTAACCCGAAGTTCATTTTAGATCCGTCAGTGAACACTATGTAGCGGTAAAGTGACCTAGATCCACTCTGTGACATTGAGATATCTGAGAAGATCTTCTTACCTATCTCCCGATATCTCAGGTAGTCCGGCCATCAGATGTGCACCAAGAAATCTATCTCGAAGTCATAAGAACCGAGTGCTCGTATAGAAGGTGAAAAAATATTTCCTTACTTTCGGGTGCCCGGCAGAAGCGACAGTTTCCGTTGAAGGGCAGTTCCAGGCTGCTGGCGTGCTTGCCGATAGTCCAGTGACTGGTTATCACAGCCACTACTGTGGAAATATCCTTCCTATTCCTGCTCATCAGCTGAGCAGACGCTTAACTTGACACGTTTCTAGACCCCGCCACCTTGTATCCGCCTTTCCATGGCAGTATGCTGTAAACGTAATTTTCTCTTCTATTATTCTCAAGTTTCACTCGACCACTGATTAACTTTCACTTCGAGCTAAACTTTAAAGTGAAGTATTCTGTCAGAGACTCTAAGGGCCTATTTCAATTCTTACGTACATATGTATTATATTGAAAACAAAAACAAATTTTTGTATTTTGCTTTTGTTCTTATTACAATACAGAAATCTATGACCTTACTTGCGGGTTAGTAATTAAAATTTTGTGTTCTTATCCAAAAAAAAAAGTTAAGGTAGACTTTAAAGTAAAACTTATGAAAAAATTATATGAAAAATTTCGATAATGTTGACTTTAAAGTCTGCATAAGGGGGTTATTCTTTTAAATATTTTTTCTATGTTGTGCAAATTATTCACAAGAAAAAAAAAATAGTTTTTGTTGTCTTTACATACATTTTTTTTACTATGATTATCTAGCAAAATTTTTCAAATGTCATGTACCACCACCACTCGTGCAAACACTGTTCCAAGCAATTGTTCAAACTTTAATGCAAGAAAAAAAGCTAAACTCTTATGTACTTCCATATATTGGTTACCAAAAAAACGAAACACAGAATATATAATATGTGCTTTGTTTTATTCATTTTTTATTATTTGAAATCTCAGCATGTTGCCAGTTTTGAAGGACCTACAAATAGTTTCTCATTTGTTAGTGTTACAACGTGCACGAGTGAGTTTGAGTGTCAAAGATTGTGTTGTTAAACAACTCTCATTCTTATGTTGTTGCTCAATTGTTTAAGTCTTAAGTTTTAAAAGTATTTAAAATATTTTTCCCTTAAAAATATACTTACTGCTTGCTTACATATGACATATTGCAGACATACCCAAGCAACATGTGTTTGTTATGCGATTATTTTTGTGTTCAGATAAAATCCAATACAAATGAAAAAAGCTTCTACAACAATTTGTGTAAAATTTTACCCTATTTTTTATGTGTTTTATTTTTTTGCTTCAACTCAACACATTTTTTACATGCTATAAATGACAGCAATTGTTGCTGCTGTTTGAAATGACACAAATGTGGACACTGCGACAAACCCATCCAATTTATTTTATTGGATTTTACGTTTTCTTCTTGTTCTAAATGTGTTACTGTTTGTTGAATTGTGTAAGTAATTACAGAAGAGGAGTGCATTTCTCTTAACTATTTATGAATAATTTTTTTATTATTCTCGTAATGATATTGTCATTGTCGTTTTCGATTTTTATTTTATTTATTAATGTAATTTATGTTTATTATAATTTTCTTCTTATTTTGTATTATTTTTTTTTCTTTTTTGTCAGCTAGTGGGATTTCCCTGGGAGTGTACAAGTATATACTTCAATCAGTATTTAAGATTGTTCTGCACTAGAATTTCAATAAGCCAATTGGCAATTGCTTTATAAATAGACTATTATGTGAGAAAGTTACAATTAAATATCAGCATTCTAATTAAGTAGATACGCTTTAATATGAATGAAAGTGGTTTCATTTGTATTTAATATGCATAAATAATTATTAATTAATAATCAATTTGTATGTACACTAGGGGAGAATAAATCTTTAATAAAAAAAAAACCATAAAACCAAAATTTGTTTCATAGAAAATGTTAAGAAAAATACCTAAGAGAACCAAAGGTCTAAAAAACATTTCATTCTACTTCATGACAAATGACATAAAAAATTTTAAAATGTTGTCTGGAGCATACTGAAATAGTGTGGCTGCAACGCTGAGCAATTGGAAAATCCAATTTTGACAGCTTTTTTTTTTTGACCAGTAATGCATGTTAGCTATTTTTTTTTACTTTAGCGTTCTAAACTCTATTGTTGTTTGTCTTTAGTCTGTTTTAAATATTAAACAACATGATTAGCACTACTGTAGAGAATACACACCGCCAGCCCTCTTATTTAGTGATGACGCTTTAATATAAATGCTGAATGCTAAATAACGCTACGCTTGCCGTTCCAATTTAGGTTGGTTTTGTATACGCGGGCGCCTGCTGTTTCATCATGGATAAGACAGTTGTATTTCTCTCCACCCATGCTCAAAAAAAATTATTGTTGAATTATGGTCATCGCACAACATAATTTTTTCTTCTGAACTTTACTATGACAACGATGAATATGTTTCTGGTTATTTTTAACCACATAATGCTTACCGTTATAAATGTGGTTGAATTTATCAAATTAATTTTTATAAAACTCTAACTGTAACCATAAATATGTTTATTAAATGAGAAAAATATGGTTTAAAGTGAATTGTTTTCTATTATGTTTTCTTCGGATACTTTCAGTCTATGTAGTGAACTGAAATTTTTCCTTATGAGTTGAATTGTAATTGAAACAACTGCTATTGATGAGTTGTCATTTTTGTATAGATTTATCAACTGCACGAATACAGAGTTGTAATCAGTAATAACACAAATAGGTTACAACTAAAGGAGAATTGAGTTGTGAACCATAATAGTTACATTATCTTAAGTATTTATAAAACAAAACCTTAATCGTTCATAATTAACAGAGCTTTATGGCTAAAGTAGTTAGTGGCGAACTGCATGTGCCCTGGTTTAATACTTGGTAGAGTCAAGTTAATTCTTAAAGAAAATTAAACCCGCTGTATAATACAATAAAATATAATAATCCATTATGAGAAACAAAAAGTCTATAAAGACTAATACATTCTTTATTTTCATAAAAGTTATACAAAAAATGTTGGACCGACATCTGCAGTTAAGAATAATAATTAATATGTTTAATTTAAAAATATATATCGTTAGATGCAATAATATATTATATGTAACCAAATTATGTTTTCCTTAGATTTTAGTTGCCTCAACCATATATTTTTCAGTTTCAATTTTAACAACACACAGAGTTAGTGTCATTGCCTGTGTACTTGACTTTCCTAGCCTATTCTTTTTTGCCTGCACAACTTGACTCTCCTTAATGTATTTACATGCGACACTTGACTCGATTACAAGTTCTATTTTAGCTGCAAAATCACAAGGGACACATGCATTTTTTTGAACAGGATTTTTAGCAAATAATTAATAAAAGACGTCCATGGAACATTGACAGCATTTTGTGATGATTGAACAGATAATAAATAGACAAATTAATATTAAATTAAATTATAACAAAAAGTTTAAAAAGTTTAAAAAGTTTAAAAGTGCTTTGCAGGCTTTTGAAAATTAAGGTTCCTTTGTTTCTCTCAGCTAAATCAACTCTTAATCTATAAAACAATTTTTAAATCATTTGAATTATCTTATTTCCTTAAATTTTCTCAAATTATGATTTTAATTCAATTTACGCAAAGCACTAAGGACCATTATTACAACTAAGCAAAAACTTAAAGTAGGGGGTTTTGAAACAGACTTTAAACAAAAAGTGTTTGATAAGCTAAAGACATGCTTGTGTTGCCCATAACTTTTAACATGAAATTTAAGTTGACATTTTTTCTATTACACTGCTCCGCAGCAAAATCCTCTTTTAAATAAAACTATGTGGACTATATGAATTTTGATGTGCTAAACTCAAATCCGTTTTCGGGTTTTCTCCATCACGTAGGGATTTTTCGATTTTCATGATTTATATACCTTATTTTATTCTTGAGGTATTTAGCTCTCAGAAAAATAAGCAAAATATTAAATAATTGCTTATTCTTTTTTTAAATCGCATTTTTAAACTGAAAAAAATAACGAATTTTGCAAGAAAATAAATTTTTTTCCCCTCTTAAATTTTTGAATAATTCCAAAACGATAAAATATAGAACAAAATTATGAGGAATTAAATTAAATATAATATTGTTACACATCTTTTGGTGTTTTGTTTATGAAAATCGGATAAGTCGTTCTCGAGTTAGGCTGAAATATATCTTCGTACCTGATTAATTTAGTGGAAAAAATTGCCACGCCCATAAAAAAAAACCCCATGTGATGGAGGAAAACCGAAAACGGATTTGAGCTTAGCGCATCAAAATCCATTTAGTCCACATAATTTTATTTAAAGGAGAGCCAAAAAGAGATTTTTTGCAGAGCAGTGTTACTCGTATAGAAGAAATTTTAAAATAAAATTTTAAAAGTATAGAATTGTTGAGATATTTTAAGCATATGTATTTATAACAAAGAAAAGTAATCGATATTCACGGCAGTCTTGCCACATTACAAATATTATTATTATTGGGAACTTGTAATAATAGAAAAAAGGTATTGGTCACTTTATCATTTACTTTAATTATAACTACATAACTGACAACTTGTAAATAATTTGTAATAATGGCCCTATAAAGAAAAACAAAATTCATACGTAAGTATGTATGTATGTTCGTATTTAAAATATGTATTTTAAGAAAAAACTTTCATTAAATAATCATCAGTAATGATATTAATTAAGAAACAATTATGATAAAAAATGTCTTTAGAAACCAAACAATAATGGTTTAATAAAACTCAGCAAAACATAAATAAAAAATTAAAACAAAAAAATTTAACTGGATATTTTTTAAACACAAACATACATCAACACATTTATGGTACGTAAATCGATTCAATAGCCCAACTAACATTTGAAAGATAGTTTTCTCAAGAGTCACCTTGAAGCGTCTTCTTCGACTACTTTTTACACCCAAAAAATTATTAATCATTTGCTGGTTTAAAAAACTATTCGCTCATTATTCTGTGTGTGTGTTCTGAAAATCAAGTGATTTCATATCATATTTTTTTAATCACACGTTTGAACTTGTGCTATTCTGTAAAACATACTGCTTTTGAGTTTTTCGGTGTGATTTTTGTTTTGAAGCCAGAAATTAGAAAAGAAAACTCAAGAGCAAATATATTTTATAGCAAAAAGAGTGTCTTTATTTTGTTATTTAATAAAACAAAATTAATAATTTATTTAAGTAATTTATTTCAACGTTCGTTTTATAATAACCAAGTGATTTATAAACGTAAGTGTCTTAGCTGAACGTTTTGAAATCACAAAATTATATCCACAGAATACCTTTTCTTCATTTCTTTCTGTAAAAACCAACCAGGAAACCTGGTAACAAATAGGACGAGTGTGCTGAAGATATGGAGAGAACATTTCTCCCAGCTGTTGGTATCTGAAGAAAGCGGTGATGACGATGCTAGCGACCGAATCTATGATGACAGTGTCGAATGCACACCACCTAACCAAAGTGAGGTAAAAATAGGTATATCCCGCTGATGGCTTGGCGGAGGCGATGAGTTAGTTAGATTTATGCATACGTTCACTAGTACTTTTTAGTTGGAGGAATGTATGACCGAAGACTAAAGCCTCAGTGTACTATGTCCAGTTAATAAAAATTAAGCTAAATCTGTCTTGGCAAAAGCACATGACAAACAAATCGATACCTACCACCTGTTTGTTCGTTACAAACGGCGAAAGTATATTAGGCGATGTCTGACTTTGTCATCCCGGCGAAGTTGATAAGGCTATGCCAGATGACCCTAACTGATACGAATCATTAGTCAAAATTATAAATAATTCCGAATCTTTTACTACCAGACGAGGACTCACGCAACGCGACTGTTTATAGTGCGATCTCTTCAACATTCTATTGTAGAAGATCAATTTTCAGCAAGAGTTATATGCTACTTGGGGGGACATTGAGAGACGTAACTGTTGCCTTTGCAAGCATCGAAAAAAGAGCACAAAAATTGGTTAGGCAGTTAATAAAGAAAAACATTGTTAATGGTTTCCACGAACAAAAAATCCACTAGATTAAATGGAACCGTGAGCGTGAGCAGCATTGCAATGATTGCACTGGCTGGGCTATGTTGTGCACATGAATGAAAAATTTTAAAGTTCGATTCCGAAGAAATGCGAAGGAAGGCACTCCTTAAGCTCCGCTGGAAAGATTAGGTCCAATAACATCTAACCAATCTCAACGTCCCTAATTGTAGAAAATGTGCAGAAGCTCGAAGCGCATAGGGAGCTATTCTAACCTTGTCGAAAGAAATAAATAGGTTGTAAGAAGCCAGATAAGAAGAAGAACACGTTTCTTGTGCTTTCAAATCACATTGACAAAATTTGATTTTCAGAAAATTACAGAAACAGACTGAAAGTGCAGCTAGCAATATGACCCATGAATGACTCGAAAAATGATCTCAAGTGACACAAAAAATACTGATAAATGACTATAAAAAGACTAGCAAACAAAAAGTAAATGAATGATAAATTATTTGAAAAATACTCGTAATCAAAAATAAATTACTAATAAGTGACTCGAAAAAGACTCATATATGAAGTGAAGTAAGACTGTATCTACACTTTTCCTATCAAAAAACGATAATTGACTCATCAAGAAGAGTACCGGGTAGGGTACCATTTACTATTGCCCTTTAATCTCGCCAGAGTCCAAAAAGTGTCGAATTTGATTACAAATTTAAAAATTGCACACTGGGATTCATATATCTGCGTATAGAATTTTAGAGTGGTAAACTGTAAGTCAATTTGAATTTTAATACATCATTTATTTTATGGTAGATGATAATGATGACACTACTAAAATCATTATTATCATCATCAACATCAAACTCAGAGTCAACATCATTTTCATGATGCTGTTGGTGGTTGGCATGGCCAAAGAAAATTCTCATTTATTAAATATTTTAACAAAATAACTACAACAACTGACGTGCATTTAAAACAAACAAAAAAAATTATTATGGTGTACACCTAATTCTCTTTTTACACGATAGATAGGTACGTTCTAAAAAAATTCATGTGAAAAGAAAATTAAATATTAAAAAATTCTTGTTTGAGTTCACTTACAAATTTTTATTCATTAATTATAATATAAAATTTAAATTAAATTGGAAAAAAAATAAATATCAGTGTCATTACCAGAATAATTTTGTTCATCATCTTGTGATATTATTTCCGAATTATCATCTTTAAATTGCGTAACTTATGTTAAGTCAAATTCGAGGTAAAAAAATTCGTGTAAAAAGAGAATTTGGTGTATATGTATATCCAAGTCATTATCAGTCATCATGTCTTAAATATAAAATTAAAAGAGAAAAAACAATCAAATAAATGAAGCGAATATCATCATACAGCCGCCACCACCACTACCATTCAAATACAGAAACACGTTCTATCATCCAACACAAAGTAAAAAACAAAAATGAATTAAAGATATGCATGAAAACTGTAATGTACAAGGATATGAAACAGTAATGCAAGAATTGAATGAAACAACTCTTAAATTGTCAAAATAAAAAAAAAAAACTGTTAATCCATAAAATGTACTTGGGAATCTGCCAGGCATAAAGGAATGTAAAAATACACTACACAGAAGTATTAACTTTTTAGTTGTTTGTGGTCATAAAAATATATATACATATATAATGCTAATCACACACACAATGCAACCATTGGTACAAATTCTGGCGATTGTATACGAAGTTCCAAAGCTTACGGGCTTGATATATAAAGTTCTGCCTGGATTATATAAAAGAGAAAAACATTCTAAATTTTTTGATAAGTTGTACAATTCTGTTGCATAGCTAAAACGCGTCTTGTACAACAAAAGGACTTTGCTCTATTACAACTTTAACTGAAACAACTTATCAGTGAACAAGGAGAATTCATGTTCTTTCAACGTGTCAAAATTTTTAAGGCAAATTGTGATAATTTGGAATATAAGAGCTGGAAAGCGAGTTCGCTAATGCGGTCACCTTGCATTCATTCGCCTTGTCGGCGATGAAAAGAAAATTAAATAAATTTTATAAAGTTAGTTTGAGGCGTTTTATAATTTCAATTCGTGGTGGTGGTACTACAAGTTGATGATAAAAGTCTGCTTCATGCAACATTTTTATACTCTTTTTAAACTTGTTTACCCAATCTGATGAATATAAACACATACTCCCTCGTACACATACACACGCAAACACAAGCAAACGTTGCAATTGTTAATGCAAAAAAATGATAAATGTTCAGAAATGTGCAGAAAAAAAAAATAACAACAAACAACGCATGCAAATTGAAATTCCATATTCGCATAAATAAATAAATACCGAAGAAAATAACCCACAAAAAAACTAGGTAGAGAAAGAAAAAAGAAATCAAAGAAAACAAAAATGCTGAAAAAAAACTTGACATTTTGCTTTAATAACAGCATGAATAGAAAACAAACCATGAAAATTAAAAAAAAATAGTCATTTTACAAATCACGGAATTGTTGTCGCAGTTCGTAAGTAAGATAAACAGCAGATTTGCCAAATTAATTTTTTTTACAAAATTATAAAATCCACTCTAGAATTGATTTTTTTAGTGTCATAAGAGTATGTAGGGCTTGTTGCAAGTGGTATTTATAAGGTCTTAATTCATACGTTGCATATTGGCTTGCTATTAAAAAATTGTAGCAACATGGCAAAGTCAAAATATTTGTAAGTTCAGTCTAACAAAAAACTTCCACTGGTTACGCATTGGCCGAACCATACTCTATACTGAACAAACAAAAGGCAGAATTAGTATTTACGTTCCGTTCTGTTATGAATCAGCTGATCGATTTCTGTTAAATACATATGTATGTGGTTAAAGGCTGGGTGTCGCATACAGCTGAAACTGAAACTGAATTCCATACATTTGTGACTGAAACTGAATAGCAGCTGAATCCGATTTTTCAGTCGCTGGTGACTGGAACCGAATTCAGTACATTAGCAACGGAACTGAAAAAAAGTGTCCGACTGAAATGTGATTTTTAACATGTCAAGTTCGAGAGCTGTCGATACTGTCACATGCGTTGTTTCTTTTTTAATTGTGAAAAATCAAAATTTACCCTCGAAGAAGAAGAACCAACATCCACTACCAATGAACAGCTGATATTTCAATATTCACAGCAATAAACACTCATGAAAGCTAACCCAAAAAATTCTCTTCAAAATGAGAAGAAACTCTTTCTTTTTTAAAAAAAACGTCTAAAATTGTTAACTGCCTGATTCCGTCACACACTGAATACCATAACTGTAAATAGCTTCTGCTTGGCAAATTTGTTTTTCTAACTATGTTTTGTTGTTGTTCTAATAAACAAAAGAAATATTTTTATTACATTTTATTATGTAGTTCTTCTTGTAAAATTAAGGGTCTGTGACGTCAAAAGTTTTACTTTTAAATGTTTGATTTTGTGCTCGCAATATTTTGTACACGTGCTTAAAGGCCGAGTTATGCGAACGTTGAAATGTAGAAATGTAGAAAAGTAAAAATGTAGAAGTCAGCTGATCGTTTCTGGTATATGGAAAGCAATGCAAATGCTTAGCTGACTGAAATGTAATGCACATGTAACGTAGCAATCTGTTGAATTTAGAATTTTACTTAACAAAATGTAGCCAGTGATGGGATGTATGCGTATTGATGGAAGTGTGGCACATTTTAGCCCTTTTATATGGTAAATTTTTTATATAAGAACTATTTGAAATGTTTAATTTCTATATATAAATAGAAAATTAAAGAAGAATTTAATGCTAATATATATAAAACATATATATTTACCAACATTTGTAGTAAAAATAATAAAAGAACCACATATTTTGAACGCATGTGCATACGTACATACAAGTGTTCAAAAAATTATTTTAGATATTAATAATAAGAATAACAAATATACCATACTACATATATTTATACATATAAAATATTTTTTAGCACTTCTATATATGTATATATGTACGTAAAGTACACATATGCAGTCATTTTGTACATTTTAATACAAATGTAATGCATGTATATATGTAGTATGTATATATGAAATTGACATAAGACAAATTCATACTACTAAAACTTTAAAATAATTTAATTTAATTTTAATATATTAAGCAGATATTAAGTTATTGTTTATAAATATAAATCAAATTGTTGGTACCAACAGAAGCATTTTGGTACTTTTTCCAAAAAAAATACAGATAATGTGGACATAATACCCCCATCAATGTTTCAAATGGCTGTTTTGTTGTTTATTTGAAATTTTTTTACTATAAAAAACACATGATACGTTTCTACGTTTCTATACTTGAGCTCTTCATATTTACATTTCTACATTCCTACATTTCTACATTCAACGCATAACGAGGCCTTAAGAGAGAGCATAAAAAAAAGCTAATTGTGCTAGTACTTGCGAGAACATAATAAAACTAAGTCCCCAATTACATTATGGACATTTCTTGCCGGATATTTTTTCAATTCTCTTTTGTTCAGATAGAAATTTTTTCAATTCTTCTTTTCATTTATTTTCCTGACGTGCTTAATTGATTTGTATGAAAATTAATTGAAAAGAACTTTTGAAGCAAACCAAATACATTTTAAAAATTGATTTCTATAAAAATATGCCCAAATTAATACAGTGTACAAAAATGAAATGAAGCAACAAGACGATTATTACGAAAAGCTGAAAAGAGAGACAAAAAAATGTCTCGCCTGCAAACTTCGTCTGTCCGGACAGAAATGTTCATAACGCAAATGGGGACTAACTAGTAGGAGTCCAATTTTAGTTAAGTTAAAATTAGAGAATATCTGAACCGAAATGCCTAATTTGTTTGTTATATGTTCGGCATAACCCAACTTAAGTTTCCATTAAGAACGCTTAGACAGATTTGGTAAATTTTTCTTTAAATATTTGTATGAAAGAGAAATTCGTTACACCCAATTCTACGCCTACTTTTTATAAATTCTCGTGTAAATTCATGTACAAATTAAAGGGGACATCGTCCATAATTTTAATCTGCCACCAAAATGGCAGAATTAAAAAAAATCTTAATATCGCAGTACAGTTGCTTTTAGGTTTTTGTTAAATAAAAACTACTAAAATTCCGCAAAAGTTAAAACACTTCTACTTAGCGTCTATAGATTTAAAGGCAAAATAACATATACCGGGGCGGCTAGTATTAATGAAAATTGATATTGCTGGTGGAAGGACCAACACAAATGATATCCGAAAATGATAATTTGTTATCAGGGAATCCGCTCTATCTAACTAAAAAATAGTGATGCTTTTTGAAAATAAATTAAAAATTGCTAGTTAAATTTTTAAGCCCGCACTGTAAGACTGAGCCTTGTTAAATACATTTTTATTCCACTCCACGTCTTTGCTGCACTGAAATAAAATTAAATTACATTATTTACATACTCCAGTGTTAAAAACAAAATAGAAATATAATAAAAAAAAATTCTAGCAAACACATGCATGCAAACACATGCATGCACATACGTCAAACACATATGAACGCTTCAGCTGAGAATGACCATTAACTCTATTCAACGTGCGGTAAAATAAATCCAGTCTCTGATTCACATTTACACCGTGTGTATATTTTTTGTATTGGTATTAAATACCATAAACAAAAACTTCCGCTGTAAATGTTGTTGTCGGTTAAAATTTGTTTATATAAATTTTTTTCCTCTAAGTCACGCATGGTCAACATTAGTTTTTTGTTTCGTTTTCTTCAGATTTTTTTAATGTTTCTTTTTTTTCCAGCTGCTTTTGCTGTGGTTGATTTTCTAGCATTGTGGACTTTTAAGCTTTGAGTGGGGGCGTCAAATGCTAAAATGCAAATGTGGTTTAAGCAACTTTTAACACTTTGCTTAAATGACCGTCAACTGCTACCATCATGGGAGCAGAGTATAAATGAGGGCTTTTTTATCACCCTTCACCAATATGAGTGGGGGTACACATGCACTTTGAGTTTGTTATTTGATATGAAATTTCTAAATTTTTTATTGTTTATTCAAAGAATATTCAGCAGTTTGTGAATCAACTGGAATTTATTTGAAGAATCTTAGAAAATTATTTTTTTTTTTTTAAATCAGAAGCCTTTATTGAAATTGAATAGTTTAGTGTAATAAATATTTACTCATACATATAAAAAAGGAAAATTTTAAGCTCTTCAGGCTATTTCAAAAAGAACCGGAAACTAAAACAAACGGCTATTAAAAAAACACTAAAATTTTAACGAATTAAAATTATAATTGCTTGTACCTTCACAAAAATTGAAAATTTGTCTTTACATGTGTAATTTTTACACCGTACATGCCACACCCTTTGAAGTATATATATTCTGGATCCTTATAGATAGCAAATGCAAAGTCAGAAGAAAATCTTTAAGATATTTGTTAGTAAATATTTTTAAGATGAACATTGTCTTGTTTTGGTAATAAAATTAGTTCATCAAACTTTTAGCATCAGTACTATCAAATAAGTGTAGTTAAAATGTAGCCCGGGCTGTAAATTATACATCTTTTACTGTAATTGAAATACAAAATACTCTCATATCATGTATTTCAAATACAAAATAAGTTTCTTAGATGAATTTAAAGTACAAATGCAAAATACATATTAGTGTTTTAAATACAGGCATACCTCGCTTAACGCTAACTCTTCTAGCGGTGTTTCGCTATAACTCTCTTTTGAATTTTTGAAAACAAAAATAATTATTTCAACTTTAAAATATAATAAGGCTTTCTTTTTTTTAATTTCATATGAAAATTGATAAAACTTAATTTACAGTTCTTCGAATTTTTTTTTGAAAAGAAAAAAATTTCAAAAAAATTTTAATTCGAAGAATCCCAAAATGTGAAATTTTATTTAAAGTTTATCATTCAAAAGTGCTGATATGGTTTGAAATAGACTTCAGAATTTTGATTGAATAAATAAAATTCATTAAATAAAATAATCAATTAAGCCACAAAGACATGTTGCTAAAAAATCTAGTAAAAGCTTGAGGTTGGAGAGGAAAAGGAATTAGCTGAATTGAGAAAGGTTAACAACAGCCGGAAGTGCCTTAATTAAGAACGTAAGCTCATAATTTAGTGTAAAAATCAACTCTTTTTTAGTTTCTGTTAACTCTAAATTTTCAGGAATGTAATATGAACGCTAAACGTACACTTGCTAAGCCATGGCTATAACACCAAATCTAAATTAGCTGTAGGGCCAAAATTGATGCAACTTTTTTTAAAGACGGCCACAGATTACAAGAATCCATTCAAACTGATCACCAAGTTTCCCAAGCAATCAATCAAGTCTGTGTAATTCAAAAAATTCTTTATTTGTCACAGAGTATATTGACTTTAAAAAAAAAATTCCTCATTATCATATTTAAGCGCCAGTAAAAAAGTATATACATAATTTAAAAAAGTATTTTTATACTTATAAAGGGTGTTTTTATAGACGTATAGAATTTTAAATTGCAATAAAACAACGATGGATTATTCGATTGACATGAATTTTATTTATCCCAAAGATAATCTTGTGGCATTACATTTTAAATATGATTTCTGGCATATGACCGCCACGGCTGGCTCGGATGTAGTCCAATCTGGACGTCCAATTTTCGATGACTTTTTCCAACATTTGTGGCCGTATATCGGCAATAACACGGCGAATGTTGTCTTCCAAATTGTCAAGCGTTTGTGGCTTATCCGCATAGACCAATGACTTTACATAGCCCCACAAGATCTTGGAGGCCAATTCACAGGTCCAAAACGTAAAATTAGGCGGTCACCAAACGTGTCTTTCAATAAATCGATTGTGGCACGAGCTGTGTGACATGTTGCGCCGTCTTGTTGGAACCACAGCTCCTGGACATCATGGTTGTTCAATTCAGGAATGAAAAAGTTAGTAATCATGGCTCTATACCGATCACCATTGACTGTAACGTTCTGGCCATCATCGTTTTTGAAGAAGTACGGACCAATGATTCCACCAGCCCATAAAGCGCACCAAATTGCCAAACCAAACTGAGAATAAATCACTTGACAGCTGTTAAATCGGTCGCCATCTTGAACATTAATGCCAACTTAAAGTTCTATACGTCTATTAAAAACACCCTTTACAATTATATAATACTAGCTGACCCGGCAAACGTTGTTTTGCCTTAAAATTTTATTTATGTGGAAAAATAATTAATAAGAGAAGAAAAATATAAGTTGGGCTATGCCGAACATATATGTAATAAAAAAATTAGACATATCGGTGTATAAGTTCTCTGATTTCCGAAAAATTAAAAAGTGGGCGTGGTAATAGGCGTGGTCTGTTTTAATATACATATTTTGAGTTATTGAATCTTTTTGTATATTGAATCTTCTTATTCTAAGAAATCGTACTCATAGAGGAAAAGACCGTACGAGATCGGGTAAAAACAGAGAAATTCTATTAAATCGATTCAGCCGCATTGGAGGAGTACAATATCAAACACACGTACAATCGAATTTTATATATTAAGATAGGGTAAATGTGCCAGTAGTCGGCAGTTTAACGCGTTCTCTTTTTTCAAATTGGTACAATTTTGTACATGATCGTGGTTCACTCTGATATAACTCTGTAATGGTACAGGATTGGGTATAGTTTTAAATGGATTAAGCTATTTTTAAAAAAATTTTTATTAAAATTGAGTAATTTATAGTTTTGTAAAAATACACCAAATTTGCCAGTAGTTGGCATACATGTCCCAGTGGTCGTCACACTGTGATCCTATTGTCGGCATATAATTTTGCCTGTAAATTTTTTCAAGGCAACAAGATGCCGACTCCAGAAACATGATCCTGTATTCAGCAGGCTTGAAATTACTTAATAAATCCTTCTGCCGACTACTGGCAAAACACAATTTGCGAATAGTCGGCACCCAATGACGACTACAGGAAATTATACAAAATTTTTGTGCCTGAAAGCGGCATTGCTAATTTTTACTTATCAACAACAATATTTCAACTCTTTTCTTTCCATGGAAACCATTAAAATATGGAAATTGTTTCAAATAATAGCTTTAACAACCCATTGAAAATTGGCCTTGCCACTACATTTTTCCTTAGAAAACAAGCACTTCTGCCGACATTTCAGAGAACACATTGGATAAAGGCAAATTATGAATAAATTACTCATTTCAGTAGGATGAACTAATTTGAAATAGAGAGTTAAGTATATATTTTAATCAAAAATGGTTTTTTATACATTGAAAACTCTCTATTATACCTGTTTATTTGAGTTTTAAAAACAAAAATGACGACTACTGGAACATGCCGACATTAGGAGCGTTTACCCTATAAAGAATTTAAGATGATTTAATTTTAACAGAAAAATAGTTAATTAAGGTGTACTTTCCTTTACAAAAAACAACAAACTTTCCAAGAAAGAATTGTTATATGAATAGCTGCTCGTACATATATACTTGTAGCTTAAATTTATTTTTCTTTAACCATGATAAATAAAAAAAAAACTATTTTATCAGAAAATTTATAAAGCAATAAGAAACCATGTTACCATGTTGTTTTACACAAAAGAAGGAGAGATAAAGAAACAGATAAAAGGTTAAATATGGTAAAAGGTTTATAGAGATTTATATTTAAAGCGGGGGGCGATAGACAAAATCCACTACATTAAAAAAAAATTCAAGTCATAATAATAAAAAAAAAAAGAAAAAATTATGTAAATCAAGCAAGAATTGAAATGGAACCTAATGAAGTAGAAAACTATAATTGTGCTAACCAACGACTATAAACAATTTACATCTAAACAAACACTTTCAATCTATATCATTTTATAAACTACCAGCCCTGTCCCCGCCTTTTCAACAGACTGATTCGTCATATTAACAGAGCTTTAAATGAAACACAATAAACTCAAAAACAATGGAAATTTTCTGCCAAGCATGTTGACAATAAAATGTTGTCGCATTATTTGTGGCACATGGGTGAACGAATGGCTGACTGACTGCTTCAAAAAAAAAAAGCCTCTTCTATTCAAGTACCACTCAAATTAATAAAATCCCCAAGAAAATACACAAATAAAAAAATCTTCAATCGTGCTGCTCGCTCTTCTGCATAAAAGCGCAACTCTGCAGCTTAAATAAAAACTAGAAAAAATAATATTTATTTTCATAAAATAATTTTTTCTCAAGAAATAAATGCTCAATGATGTCGATGATACTTATAAGCCAATTAAATGGTTATCATCGATGTTTTCTTTTATACTTTTTTCATCGTATGAATAATAAATTAAATAAGAAAAATAAATAAAATAGAAATTTAAACCACATATACTCGTATTGAGTTTAATTGTTTGTAGTGTATGTCTGCTTGTGTGTTGCAAGGATGTGTGTTGAATAATATATCAGGAGAAAGGAAAAGAGCTGCAGATAAAATCATAATGCTGTGCATTATTAGTAATAATTAAAAATGGTAAATGAAATACTTTATTACAACTTAAAGTTTCTGATTAATTTTTTTTAAGATAAATTAAAAATAATTACATTTTAATGTGTTGTTTTGCTGCACAACCGCATTCTTTATAAAATTAATGTTCTCTTTGTTACACAAGCAACTCATAAAGAAAGTAAAATTTTGCCATAACGGGTCCGATTACCTAGTGAGCATCGAATGAAAGTATTTTAGATTTTTTTTTTAATTTAGTTTTGTACTAAATTTTTTTATTAAAAATTTATTTGTTAGTTTATTTGATCTCTTTCTTTTTAATTAAAACGGTCGTATTATAAAAATAAAATTTTGTAATACGACCTCAAGCTTAATAAACTAGCCGTTTTTATAAAATTTTTTTTTACCATATTTTTTGATCTAGAAAAAAGTATTACTCTAAACTTTTATTTATTTAATATTATAAATTAATACTAAGATTAAATTTGTTAAGAGTATTGGGATAGCCAATGGCCAATTGTCTCCGAGTCTAGGCAGAAATCTAATCTGTAACTCCCAGATTGATAAATATGAAATTCCCATGCGAAAGTTATATTGTTTCTATTAATTTTATTGAACATGTTTTTTTAAACAAAAAATTTAACACTAAATTCTTTGCATTAACACTTTCTTTATACTAAAAAAAAAATGCAAATCAAATTTTTTTAACTAAAAGTTTTTTAGAACAAATTTTTTTTATTAATTTTATTTTAACTTGTTGCTTAAAAGTTTTTTTTAATAAAATCTTAAAGCCAGATGTGATCTTAAATTTTTGTTGAAACTTTTGCTAATGCAAAAAGAATTCTTCAACTAAAATCCTTTCAATTTTGTGTTAAGCTGTCTTGTTTTAAGAAAACAGATGTGGTTTTTTTGTTGAAGGATATTCAAGTGAATAAAGTGTTCAATCAATGCATAAGACACAATTCTCTCCTTTTTCTTTATAATTATCTTAATCTTTTTATTAATTAGTTTAACTTAAATTGAATAATAAAAACAAACATAAAAGCCATGAATAACTTGATAATGAAAACCAAATTCACATTTAAATCAAATTTACTAGTAAAGAAAAAAAAAACTGGAAAATGCACTTGCCTTTTTTGCAAACTTCAACCACAAATTTATTACTTTTAATTTCAGTTGGTTTTATTAAATAGTAACAGCATGAGTTTCATTCATTATCTTTTAGAAAATCACAGCAAAAAAGAAACCAAAACGAAATAAAATATATTAAATTAAAAAAATTCACAAGTCGAAATGTGGGTTGGTTGGTCGGTAGGTTGGTTTGTTAGCTGGTTGGGCTGGCTGGTTGTTTGTGTGTAGTGGATTGTCTGATTATGGTTAATTCATTTATTCATTCATTCATTTAGCCATTCAAGCATTCACTCACTCGCTCACTCATATAAATTCGAACCTTCACACATTCATTAATTGGAAAACATAAAAAAGTGAACAATAAATAAACAACAACATATTTGTTGAAATAAATCTGAAACAAAAAAATTCCTTTACTTCTATGGTTTAAGTAATTTTATAACTTTGTGTTTAAAAAATTGCTGCTACTTACAACGAGTACTACTGACTCGTATTCATATCAAACTAAATAAGTAAAACGTGGTTGCATGCCTCCTACTTTTAGCCCAACTGCATGCCAAAGAGACAAAAAGACAGACACTTAGACTTGGTTGCTTGATTATTTCTTTTTTGGTTTAAACTAACAACTATTTATGTTTAATATGTATGAGTATGACATGTACCATTAAAAGCAACTAATACCAATTTTGACTACTGCTGAAATAAAATTCAAGTTTGTCGCTTAAGCTTCAAGTCGCTAGTTTGTCGCACAGGCTGTTGCGGAGGAACAGAAACAAGAGAAGGAGATGAATAATCCCAACTAAAAACCGCAATTACGAAAATCAGCATAATGTGCTGTTGAAGCACTTGGCAGTTGATAAAATGAGTGTCACTTATCTTTTTTTTTTTTTTTTTTGAGAAAAAAAAACCGAATGTTGAAAGAGAATTATAAAAGAATGAAAATTAGAATTTCAATAAAAACAAATTTCAAAAAAATAAAATTTATTGCTGTCACAAAACCTTAAATTTTTGGTCAATTTTGCAGTTAAAGTGCTGTTTCCAAATAGCATTGCTAATTTAATTGTTAATTTAAAAAGATTTCATTGCTTTAAATCCATTTTTTAGTATCTGCTATGACGTATAATTACAAATACTATGGCTTCTTTCACTAGCTATTTAAATACATAATTATCAGCTAAATTCAGCTGACTGTTGGTTCAGTAGTTAAGCGCACTTAAAAATTAACTGTTATCAGTTTAACACATATTTCTGAAACAAAAAAAGTTAAAAACGGCAGTTCCGAGTCTTATATACCCTTTACTGTAATATTTAACCAATTATTCATGTACGTAATGAAATGGCAAATAATTTTTTTTAATCATTTTTTTGCTAATAAATTAAATAATTAATTTCAGTGAAAGAAATTGAAATTAAAAATCCACTTTTTTCTTTCATATTAAAAAAAGAATTTGTAAAACAGATATACAATAAAAAGGCAAAATATATTGAATTGAAAAATGTTTAAAAAATAGAAGTAGTAGCGGTTTTTACTCGTAGCTTCGCTATTTATAGACTGACTGAAGATTGGTATTCTAAACTTTTCTGTAAATTGCCTAAGGACTACTAAATGTTCAAAAAGATCGCACAGACAGACAAACGGACATTACCTAATCGGCAACCGGCATTTATAAGGATTCAGAATATATATACTTTATAGGGTGCCCCACGTACAGTGTAGAAATTACAAACTGAATCACAAAGTTATACGAAGGGTACAGTAAAGGGTATGAAAATGGTAATTTGAATACATTTTAATGCTACTTTTTAATATTTTATTTTTACCGAAACTAGAATTACTTACAGTAAATAGTATAAAAATTTTACTTTTTATACATTTTAATGGATCTCAGAACTATGAGATTTAGCCCAAACACTCCAGAGCAAATTGAAAAATCATTAAAAGAACAAAATGGTACTTTTAGTAATTTTTAAATATTACCGAACATAGAAATATAAAGCTGATGTCTTCAACAAAATAAGAAACTAAATGATATTTACATTGCTAACGAAGTAACGAATTCAATGCTAGTTGTTGATAATATGCTAACTGTTATCATAAATATATTTATCAGCAAATATGATATGATTTATAATAAAACTTTATATTAAATGAAAAAAATATGGCGAAAAGTAAATTGTTTTATATTTTCTCTCTTCGTTTGAATAATTTTAAACAGAAAACTCAATCATAGAGAACTTTGTTTCTTAAAAATAGACAATTTACACTGCAGCAAAATCTAGTTCATTTTGAATAGATTTGCCAACCAAAACAAAATCTAGCTTGTTACTAGATTTTGACCCAATCTAGTCAAAATCTTGGTGTACTTAGTCATACAACTATATTTTTGTTATTAATACACCAAAAAAAATACGACACTACACAAGAAAATTTGACATTTTGATGAAAAAAAAAAGAAAATTAAATTAAATACATTAAAATAAAGAAAAATATTTTAAAATGGACGGAAATACATACACAAAAAAGGATAAGTGTTAATTATAATATTAATATGAAATTAAATACAGCTTGTGTTTGTTACGAAAATAAAATCTTGATATATGTCAAAAAAACTAATGTAAACTGTATACACATAAAGAAAAAGTATGGTTGTGTCAACCATATTCTGGTGGAAACACAGTATGGTTAGATTTATGATTTAATCTAACCATATATATTTTTAAATCAAACATATTAAAAAACCTTTCAACTGCAGATGTTGTGGATCAATCCGCGTTCAGGGTTAAATTTTTTTTTTATTATGTTTTTTATTATTATTTTTTTTTATACATACATATTTTATATAAACTATTTAAAAAAAATTTATTTTAATTTTTTTTTTATTCCATTGATTTATGTAATAAATATTAATATATTTATTACATAACACAGTGAGTTTAAATTTTTTTTTAATTTTATTTGATTCTATCAAGCCTCCAATATTTAGTTAAGTAGCATTAAATCGCCACTCAACTACTTCAGCCACAAAGCTCAGTTGAGCTTGAACGATTAAGTTTTTGTTTTTTACTCACTTTATTTATATGGTTGCGGAAGAGACAAAATAGAAAACAATTTACATTCAACCATATTTTCTTATTATTATGTTTACTATAAACATATTTATGGTTTCAGTTAAAATTTTATTAAAAATAATAACATGTTTGATCTAGGACGGTAAACGTAGTATGGTTAAAAATAACTAGAAACGTGTTTATCGTGATCATAATAATGTACAGATGCTGCAAATTAATAATAATATTTTTGTGAAGAACAAACTATGTTTTGCGGTGACCATATTCAACCATCTTTTTTTTTTTTTTTTTTTTTTTTTTTTTTTTTTGGTGTAGTGGTGAAAGATTTTTTTAAAAAATTGTTCTTCTTTATAATAGCTTTAGATGTGGTTAGATGTAATCTTGGATCCAATTCGTTCAGTCGATCTCAAACGAACTCAAACTCGTTCTAAAACATATAAAGGAAAATATCCTATTTTAAAATAAAATCTCACTCAAAAGCTTTTATTGCATATTTTCTTCATAATTGTATCACAATTTTATTTAATAGAATAGTAAGTATTCAAAAAATTTAATAAAAATGTGTACATTTGGTAAATATTTTTAACTTTAAAATAGCTTTCTCCTTAGCAAGTTTGAGACCGAGCTTGATATCGGCTGAACGTGCTAGCCCCAACCCGATGTAGATGACATCACATTATTTGCATCATATTGTTTGCTTGCGTTTATTCTTAAAAAAAACCCTTTAGACCAACAAAAGATTAATTATTTAATTTAAAAATTGATAAATTATTTGTCCAAAAAAATTTTACAGAACTATTTAATATTAAAAATAGTTTCAAATATTGGTCCTAACCACTGTTACAATATCAAAATGTTATAGTAGCTTCTTGTTCAATAAATTCCGGGGTATGCCATCTTATCTAAAATTAAATAAATATTTTAATGAAATTGATTACTGTTTACTAAAACAATTTTCCCAATACAAACAAGCAACAAGAAAAAAACATAAAATATAAAAGAAATAAAAAACAACAAATAAGAGTGTGTGCATAAACTTTGTATAGAACTCTAGAGTTCCTTAACCCCTTTAATAAAAATGACGATAAATAAATTGAATAAGAAGTAAAATAAAATGCAATTTGTAATTGAAAATATACGATACGAGTGTATTTATGTATGTGGCAGTTTGTCTTTAATATCGAACAAACATGTAGCATATGTCTGCACATGTTTAATTAACAGAGTCGTGAGCATGAGTCTGATGAGCGCCTGCTCATACCAATAAACCAAAAAATCATCTTCAGTGTTATATATATGTTGTTTTTGTTGTCATTGTCATTCTAATAATTGACGATCAGTGGCCAAGAAACTTAATAATTATGTTTTGCAGGCTCTTTATTTAACTTTACTATTTTTTTGTGTTTTCTGTCTGGCTTTTTTGATTTTCTGTACAGCACAGCACAATACTCAGTTTTAAGTGTGATCGATTTAATTTTATGACTAAAAATATAAAATATTAAAAAACAATCTGTTCTCATTAAATAAAATGTATCTATACTAACGCTTTAAATAATCAGCCTAGAGCGAAATATACTTGAATCATTCCGCCGTACAAATATTTTTGTAGTCGTAAATCGCTGGTTCATTTTATTTATTTGAACTTTGTAAGTTTGAATTAGATATTGCAAAATATATAAAATTATTTTACATTATATTTTGAAATAGGTATTCAATGTATTAAATTCTGAAAACAAAATCATAATTAGCTGGCAATGACTAGTAATAAATTTTTCTTATAAAACTCGCTTAAAAACTTGGTTAAATGATTGATAATTGATTGCTTTTGTGTTTGGCCTGCATACTGAAAGCTAGCAGAAACATGATGAATAAGAACGTAAAAAAGACACAAGCACATTTTTTAAATGTCAATAGTGACGACACCATACGTTATATGTAAATACGAATGCACTATGGGTGAAAGTTCAAAATTAAACTAAAATATTTAAAAATTAATTGTTAAAAAATATATATGTACAACACAATTATGAATAAAAATTGCCCGGAAGTTTTTTCACTTTTCTCTTATTATAAACAAAATTTATCTTTTCTTAACAAAAAACATTTTCTGATTTAGGGAATTTTCTTAGAAAAAAAAATCCTTGGAAATATTCATAATTGGCCAGATAAATTTTTAGTGCTAAACATTCTATTATAAAATTTTACTAACAAAAATGTTAGCTCTAATTAAATAGCATTAAATAATGTAGTTTTAGTACAAAGATGTAAATCTGAAAATAAACAAAAATTTAACTTTGAAATCTTAGCGATTAATGCTTGTATTCAAAGAAAATTATTGTAGACTTGAAATCGATATTATGACAAATTTGTATGAAAAATTTGTTATTATTTCTACTTGAAATCGTTATTAGTCATTATGAATACCAGCCTAAATTCTTATTTCAAAAATTTAGTACTAAATATTCTTTCCAACAAATAATATGACTATTTTATTAAGCTTGAGGTCTTATTTTTAAAAAAATTTATTTTTATCTTATTTTAACAATTTTTTTTAGTCATATTATTTAAAAGAAAAAGGTCAAATAAAACTAACTAATAAATTTTTTCCAACGGTTTGCTAACAAGAACTATTACATTAATAACAATTTTAAGTTTCAAATAAATTTAGAATTAAGTACTAAAGTTTTACTATTTTTTTTTAAAGCCAAAAATAAATAAAAATTTATTGCTCAATAATAAAAAAAAAATATTTAGAGAAAGTGGAATTAACTACCAAATATTATAGAAAACCACGTCGTTACGGGAATGAAATCATTACGCTACCACCCTTACATTAATGCAAAGAAAATTGTCGTTAATGTTACGAAAATTTACATTGTAGTTATGAAAATTTCATTGTTGCATCATTAATGTTACGAAAAAATTTACATTCGGGAAACGCAAATTTTTAATTCAAAATTAATGCCATAAATTTATCAAAAACAGAAGAAATAATTCTTTTTTTAATCCTTAAAAATTTTTGTCCAGTTATAGATTATTAAAATCGAATGAAACATTTACATGCATATAACAACTTTGTACGTTAAAAACTAAAAAAAAAATTCTTTGCTTATTTTTATTACAGTAATATAAAACATAGGGCCATAATCATAGTCACACTAAAGTCGGTATCTTTTTAAAAACGACTTTAAATTCATATAACTCTTACGAACAAATGTCAGCTTTAAATAAAAGTCTACTTTTTTGTGACTATGATTATGGCCCATATTATTTTGTGAATTTTTTGCTAACTTTTGGTTATTTATTAACGTAGTTTTTACGTTGGTACAATAACTTTTGCGTTGTTTTGTCTTATTACATTAAGTTTAAAAAAAAAATTATAAGTTACGTAAGTGTAATGAAAACTAAATAATATGTGTGACATATAACAGTCTACATATATACAAAACTGTACGCTGTTAGCAACAAAACAATTTATTTCACATTTTTTAGCATTAAAACAACCAAATGCGACAATTTTGCTTGTTTACATACCTGCCAAGAGCTTCATCTGAAAAGATGATATTTTTGGCAAAACCGGCATTTTCTGTAAATCGATCGCAGGCCCACTTAGCGAAGCGAAAACAGGGGAAGGATAAAACTAATTATGTGTCAAATCAGACATGAGCTAAGTGTTAATATTCACGAAATAAGCACTAGTTGAAAAAGAAAAACGTTCGATGGCGGACCCTATATTATAGTTTCTGTACGAAAAGTTTAAATTTAGTACTAACAATTTAGGCTTAAGATTTGACTAGTTGACATATTTTTGAAAAAAAAAAAATATCTGTTTTTTCATTAAACTGTTTCCAAAAATTTTTTAAAGAAATTTTTTTAAGCTACGTAGCTGATAACAAAGCTTGAAACTTGTTTTCTGACCTAAAATAAATTATTAAAAACCAAGTTTTTGGAAAGATTTTACCCAAATTTTGCATACTGAAATAAAATTGTTACTTCAATAAATAAAAATGTAGTAAAATTTTTTTGGCAATATTAATTTTTATATATATATTTATATGAATAGTATTTTTAGATTAAAGTCTAATCGAATTAAAATACACAAATAAAAGTTATTTCAATTGAAATTAAGAACGAAACACTGGGCTGGGCGCAAGCAATTGTAAACGAAATTTTTTCCAAAAGCTTGAGTTTGTTTTTGTTTGAAATTGTTAATTAAGTATGAATTAATTAAAAATTAACTATATTGTTACGCTCATCTGTGAAATACTTAACAAAAGTATTGGTGGCCAGCTGTGTACATCCATACACACATGCTTTCATATGTTGAAGTATGTAATTACGTATGTCTTTCATCACTGATGAAGGGAACCCTTTGTAAGTTGTAATTGAGTTGAAGTGAATGTGAATGTGACTAAAGCATTGAATGGAATGATATCTGATGGTCTTTAAGATGATTTGTAATGGTTGAATACTTGTTGTTTGAATGGCTGTATGGCAATTGAAGTACAATGCTCATAGAGCATGTAGTGCCCCGCGAATGATTGGTTGTACACACACCATTTTTATCAGCCAGATCTATTACAAAAAAAAAAGCTCATCATTTTTTTCCTGTCTAAATAACTCTTACAACATTGTAAATCATGAGGCGGGTATTAAAACAATAATAACAACATTTTAAATTTTTGCTGAATACAAATAAAAAACGAAAAAAATACACGTTTTTAAGTGTGTATGTATCAGTGATTATTAGTTTAGGTTTCATTGATTGGAAATTTCAAGTGTTACGTCATTAGTTTTCAAATAAAATGATGTGGGTGTCCAAATCAAAACAAACTAAATGCCGGTTTTGTGTAACATTCATGGCTAGTGTTATCAAAGCTTAAATTTTGTATACATTCTTGATATATATTTTCTATTTTATATGATGAACATTTATACACACACACAGTTGAATTTATTAATTGCATAAAAAGCTCTCTATAAATAAAACCACATTTTGTTGGCTGTCACGTTCTGTGGCTTATGTTTTTTGTTTCTTGTTATAAAATGAAAAGAAAATAAATCAATTTCAATGTATATGAGGCGTGTAAACGAGGGGCGTTACTCTATTGTTTGTGTGTATGAATATTTTATTTATTACTTGTAAAAAAATCAATAAAGATAATAAAATATATAAACTATTAAAAGAAATTTAAGCTTAATAAAAAGAAATGAAATTGCTAGTGAAGCCTGTTGCATTAAAACTCAGAAATAAATCCTTTTACTCTTACAATGAGCATAGGGCCGAAACAAGATCATACCGCTGTACTTGATTTGAAGCGAATCTTAGCTTCATTCGACCTTAATTGTAAAAAGGACAGATTTGAGTCTAATTGCCGCCTCCATGTGTGCATCGGTCACCTCTTGCTGTGGCTGCCTTGCAAATTACTGCCATTGGGTTATCCTGCTATATCTGTCGGCTGTTTGCGCACTTGCATTTACGAATCTTAGTTTGAATTTGTTGTTGATGGGTTTCAGACCAGGTTGCGATGCGAAAGCTTAAAAGTTTGCATTTGATCTTTGGTTATCGCAAAATATTTGTAAGTTTTTTTGCGAGTCATTCCATTGTATTACGAAGAGTGTAAGTATTGCAAAATTTTAATTTTTTAAGTTCTCACAAAGATATATCAAGCGTAATGTCTCGGATATATTTCCTACATTCCAGATTCCTATCCGCATCCTTAATTTCATGTTTAAGATCGTCATCTTTGTGTATTGTTTATCAGTGTTTTTTTCTACTTGCGGTTTGGGTAATCGATTTAAGCTTAATACGAATTGCTAATAAGACCATAGCTTCCGATTGTTGTTGCGCTTATAAGCTTCAGTTTCAGGCTTCCAAACGTGGAACAGGTATTTAGTCTGCTATTGATAAGGCTATACCTCCCTCGGTCGTTCGTCAAAGCTTTTTCAGCGTGACAGAGGGCACCAAGTCTGCATTGAATAGTGGGTGAGGTTGACATTTAAAAAAGATTGGCAGCGTATTTGCTTCACTATCACAATAGCCCTCCCCTTACCTTACAGAGCAGAAAATTGATTCAACTAAAGATTGAGTAAACGTGGCAATTTCTTTAATTCAAATATTTAATTGCTGTATAATTTTTGTTTATATCTTTATTTCCCTTAAGAAAAAAAGAATTTGTGTTTTATATTAGCTACGTGGATGGTGGCCTTGCTCATAATTTATTAGCTGACATGGCAGCTATATTTATTTCTTTGCTTTTATTTGACCGCAAGTGTAATATTACACTCAATTTTCTGAAATAACTGAGATTTATAGCAAAAGTAATATTTGTTTTGTGTGAAATAGAACAAAAATTTGTTGACAAGAATTGTGATGATGTCATTGGAATAATGTCATTGTAATTAAAATTGATTATTGTAGTCATGTCATCGTCGTCACAATATTTTGTACCTGAAGTTCAGAGTATGCATTTTAAAATTGTTAAAGTTGATGTATTGTATGCTGTATTGAAGTGAAGTCAGTTTTGGACTATCTGTTTAACCTAACCAACTCGTATCTAATACTGAAACTGGTTTGCTAGGATCAGTCAGCCAAATAGTTGTGCTAAGATAATATATAAATAGTACTGATTCAATATTAAACGGTTGTAGAATGAATGTAAGGAGAGGCTCAGGTGTGGAGGTGAAGCGTCAAAGAATTGTCAGTTATCACAGTTCAGTTTTTATGTTGAAGTTTAGTAAAAAAGTCGTAGTCAGTAGTGACTGAAGTTGTCTAAAGTTGATAAAATTATTTTAAATTAAAACTTTCCAATATCAATTTGAAAGAATTCAATAAACTCTTACACATATCTTCTTTTATATTTAAAATTAGTTTCTATAAAAATTAATAATTTATTACATAAATATGTCCAGATGGAGAGACGAATGGACGTGTAATATGGCGAGGATGATCTGGCCTAGGCTGGATAGCAGTCACAGTAGGGATTTGTTGGGGCTCCAAAGATCCCGACTGAGAAATGTGGTGGCTGTCGTAACAGGACACTGCAATTTTGGCAACCATGCTAAGAGATGTAGAAGTTGTCAGGACGAGGAAGAGGAGAAAACTGTCGAACACCTATTCTGCCGATGTCCAGCCCTGGACGAACGACGCATGATCCACTTCGGTGAGCGACGTCTGCAGGGTCTCACTGCACTTTCGATGTAAGGGTCGACATATTGTATGGCTTCATTAGAAGTAGCGGTTCGTTTCGGTGACAGATTCACTCACTTTCTTTCTCTATCTTCTTTCCTTTCCCTTCACTCTTCCATCACTATCCTTCCTCTTCTTTATTTTCCTCTATATAGGTATCACAAAGCGACCACGTCAGAGGCCCCAATTGAGCCCATCTTCCGTTTTCCTATTCGGGCGCCCTGTTTAATCTGACCTAACCTAACCTACATAAATATGTGTAGATTAGTGCAATATCACATGTAAATACTAACAATTGACCATCTCTTAAATTATTAGTATATAACATGAAATATAAAAACAAGATTAAGACATAAGAATTCACAGCTTATCTGTAATTTTATATTTTTCTTACAGAAATCAAAAGAAAAAGAAAACACACTTCGCAGGATATTTTCTTCCCAATATGGAAAAACTATATATTTTGCTTTTCATAATATTAAAACTTAAATATTTTACATTGTCGGTACAACAAAATAGACAGCAAAGCTTTGAAAATATCTTTAGTTTTCTCTTTAGCACATTTTGCAGCATTTGTTAATGCCTTATAGACAAAATAAAACAAAAATTTTTATTAGAGGTAACACACATACAAACTGAGTTTGCTTTTAAACGACATTAAAGTTTCAACAAGAATAGCATTAATTATAAACCATGTTTTGCAAAAGGTCAGTATAACATTATCTCCGGTACTAAAGCCAAGAACAACAGCATGGTTTTAAGTGCAACAGCATTAGCAGCACCAGAGGCAATTAGAAATCATATTTACATTTTATTGTTGTCTTCTTTACGATTTTTAAAATTGTAACGAGCAGCAACATTTTCAATTTCTATTTTAAAATTACAACCTAGAACCACCTGTCAATTACTAAAGGCTGCTTTTGGTTTATGATTTTTGACATTTTAAAATGTATAACAATTTGAAGTTTCAATATGACACAAACTTCAATTAAATTTTATTGCTTTGTGAACATTTTCTGACAGAGTAAATTATGTCAGAAATGAATAAAATTGAATACTAAATTTTGCAGCATGTGCATGTGTATGTCTGTATATTAAACATATTAAGGAACTTATAGACGACATATTTTTGCATGTGTTTTCTAATTTTAAAATAAACATGCTTTCTTCATGTCAAAATTTATAATGTTTTGTTTATAACAGCTGATCTACTCATTATTAAAATTAAAATTTTGTAAAATTGATTTGTTTATTAAGTTCTTAAGAACTTGAGTTTTAATAAAATAAATTAAAATGGATTCAAAAAATAAGCAATAAACAATATTTCTTTCTACTTCTGTGTTTCTTCTATTTTGTCACTAAATATATAAATACATGATACTGCAAATTAATGTACGACGACAAATATTTCCACAAAGCGTAGACCTCTAAACATTGTACATAAGATAATAGAGCACATTCTGAGGGGGCTTTTAGACTTATGCTTGTTGGTGATCACGTTGAGGGAAAAAGAATAATCTTCTCTTCTCTTCTCTTCTCTTCTCTTCTCTTCTCTTCTCTTCTCTTCTCTTCTCTTCTCTTCTCTTCTCTTCTCTTCTCTTCTCTTCTCTTCTCTTCTCTTCTCTTCTCTTCTCTTCTCTTCTCTTCTCTTCTCTTCTCTTCTCTTCTCTTCTCTTCTCTTCTCTTCTCTTCTCTTCTCTTCTCTTCTCTTCTCTTCTCTTCTCTTCTCTTCTCTTCTCTTCTCTTCTCTTCTCTTCTCTTCTCTTCTCTTCTCTTCTCTTCTCTTCTCTTCTCTTCTCTTCTCTTCTCTTCTCTTCTCTTCTCTTCTCTTCTCTTCTCTTCTCTTCTCTTCTCTTCTCTTCTCTTCTCTTCTCTTCTCTTCTCTTCTCTTCTCTTCTCTTCTCTTCTCTTCTCTTCTCTTCTCTTCTCTTCTCTTCTCTTCTCTTCTCTTCTCTTCTCTTCTCTTCTCTTCTCTTCTCTTCTCTTCTCTTCTCTTCTAAAGAAAATGAATTGTGCATAAACAAAGTCAATTTTTTTTATATTTACATAATTTAACGAAATTAATATTAGCTAAATAGTTGACAACCAGTACGCCATATTAATCTTCATGTTGTGAGTGCACTCACAACAACTAAAATATTGAAAAGTTAGTCAAGAACTAAAATGCTGCTGCTGAATTATTTAGTAGACTTAATGGAGGTATAAAAATTAATTCACTGTTAAGTAATCACCGTGAGATTATATTTGTGTCAAGAATTAAAGACAAGCTAAAAACTGCTCAAAATTTTATTTTCTTAGAAAGTACATTTTAGATTGCCCATTAGAGAGACAATTGGTGAGTATTACCTAAACACTTGGTATATAAAGAAACATCACATATTTTTGTTATCGAAAACAAACATTTAATTTAAAATTAACTACTTAAATTTGAGTCTCACTAATATTTGCATTTACATTATCACTAATGACATGTTAATTCTACTACATCTACATGGTTTTATTTGAAATAAATTCTAAATTGATTTAATAGGAAACAACCCAAATTTTTTTAAATATTTTAGTCACGTACTTACGCAATGCCGGTAGACAAGTTTAAACATTATTTTTTTTTTTGCTTTGCCAGAGCGAGAGCGGCAGCAAGAGGCCGAGACTAAATTTGCACAAAACTAAATTTAATTACACAGCACCTGCAGTCATAGTTAAAAATAAAGTTAAACATAACAAAACAAAAAAAAAATTTAAATTAAAGAATTATGATGGCTGCACCAGGTCTTACGCTTCACATTGGTAAATATGTTTCATTTTTACTAGCTACTATCTTTAAATATGTACTCGTATCTTTATGTAAATTAATAAAAATTAATTTAAAAAAATAATTTCAAGGAAAAAAATTTTTACTAAAGTTTAGAAATAAAGGGTGTTTTTTATAGACGTATAGAACTTTAAGTTGGCATTACTGTTCAAGATGGCTACCGATTTAACAGCTGTCAAGTGATTTATTCTCAGTTTGGCTTGGCAATTCATCATGAACAGGCTCACGCCTGAACAACGCTTGCAAATAGTGCAATTTTATTTCGAACGAGATGGCCGTTGTTCCCGATTTTCATAAGCGAATTTTGTTTAGCGATGAAGCGCACTTCTGGTTGAATGGCTACGTCAACAAACAAAACTGCCGCATTTGCACTGAAGCTTATCCTCAAGTGTATGTCGAAACACCGTTACATCCAGAAAAACTGACTGTTTGGTGCGCTTTATGGGCTGCTGGAATCATTGGTCCGTACTTCTTCAAAAACGATGATGGCCAGAACGTTACAGTCAATGGTGATCGGTATAGAGCCATGATTACTAACTTTTTCATTCCTGAATTGAACAACCATGATGTCCAGGAGCTGTGGTTCCAACAAGACGGCGCAAGATCTTGTGATTTAACACCGCTAGACTACTTTCTGTGGGGCTATGTAAAGTCATTGGTCTATGCGGATAAGCCACAAACGCTTGATCATTTGGAAGACAACATTCGCCGTGTTATTGCCGATATACCGCCACAAATGTTGGAAAAAGTCATCGAAAATTGGACGGCCAGATTGGACTACATCCGAGCCAGCCGTGGCAGTCATACGCCAGAAATCATATTTAAAATGCCACAAGAATATCTTTCGGATAAGTAAAATTCGTGTCAATCGAATAATCCATCGTTGTTTTATTGCAATTTAAAGTTCTATACGTCTATAAAAAACACCCTTTACGATTGGTACATTGTGTTTAAACAGATTTAGTGATATTTTTTATGTTATGTGAAAACCTAGAACTTTGACACTAGAATTAAACGGTATGGAACAAAATAAAAAATCGTAATAGGGACATTGGTACTTTTTATTAATTGTAATTGTACTTTTTGTTTTTTGATATTAACAACCCTAGAACTACGAGACTTGGCTCAAACGGTTCAGGTCAAAGTGAAAAATCATTAAACAAAATTATACTTTTTATTTATTTTAATGGTACTTTTTGATATATTTTTATTAAAGAGCCTTAACACGTAAGTATCTATAACTTGTCTTGGTAACCATCGTATATCTCAGTACTGATACGAGTATTAAAAGAAAAACCTATCACATAATCGTGAATATTGTTACGTTTTTACACTATTATAAAAACGTTTAGTTTATTAAGGTTCTTTTTTGTAAAATAACAACACAATAAGTTTTCTTTTCTTAACGGTTGTTGTAGAAACACACTTTATTTATCACCGTCACAACGACACTTTATTGTGTTTGACACACCTGGTTTACAGTCTAATGTCTAAACCAGAACTGAACTTAGCTGAACTCGTCTGGCAATCTCAGCATTGCCTTATATACTGTTTCACTTAAAACCAGAGCCATCAAGATTCGTGTAGCAACAATGATTAATTGTAACGGTCAATTCACACCTTAGTCTAGAACCGTCTACAAACGTCTAGACGTCACTGCATACTTCTAGGTGTATCAAGTATAGCATAAAAATGTTGAATGAAAATTCTTAATCTAGCAAATTGTAGAGCATTCAAACTGTCATAAAGCTTATACACTAACCCAGTTATAGATAATACATATCTTCCACACAAGCATTACACTATAAAATTCAAGGCATTAACATAAACACCGAGTTGTTACATTTACACATACATAACTACCATTTCTTATGAATAATAAAACACAGTCATTCTCAAGAGTAACTTTCGTAACAATAATATAGTTTGGTATCGCTATTAATATTGTATGGTTATAGTCTATGGGCCATAATCATAGTCACAAAAAAGTAGGCTTTTATTAAGGGCTGACTTTTGTTCATAAGAATTATGTGCACTTAAAGTTGTTTTTAAAAAGATATCAACTTTAGTGTGATTATGATTATGACCTTATGGTTTTTGTAATTGTCTGAAATAAATATGACAATAATTTTTTTTTTTTTATTTATCATTCTGTTATGAAAATAGTATTTATTGACAAATACAAAATCGATCGATATAAATAAATAAACATACGCACTTCTTCAACTTTAGATTTAAATTCTTATTGAAAAATGACATTCTCTTAATTTTTTTATCGCTAGATCTCTACCTATTACATTTATTTTTATATTATTTAAATAATTGTCTATTTGAAACACCGTTTGTTTTGTGTGTTTCTATTATTTTCTGCACTTGTGTTGAACAACTAATTTGACATAAATTGATATACATTGACCCAATTAAGTATAAAAATTCGAAAAAAAATATTTTATTTAAAAATGTGTGTATGTATTTCTATAAACTTTTGCCGGCACAAGTGATGACAGCATAAAATGCAAACAAAATGACAGCAATAAAACTAATGGCAACCAGCTGTATTTTATCAAAACTCTATCTCAAATTGTAAGCTGACAAAAAATATTCTTTATAAGTACACCTAATTCTCCTTTTACACGATAGTTACGTTCCAAAAAAAAATTATTATTAAAAAATTCTTGTTAGAGTTCACTTCATTTATTTGGTGCTTAAATATTTTAGTTTATTAATAATATTATAAAAAATAAATTAAATAAAAAAAAAAAAAGGAATATCAGTGCCATCACCCCAATAATTTTGTTTATCATCTTGTGAAATTATTTCTGAATTACCTTCTATCTATATAAATAAAATTCATTTGCTGTTTGCTTGTTCGCTATACAACTTTGTGTTTTCTAACAGATTTTTCTGAAATTTTTTACCAATTATCTTTATACTCCAAGGAAAGTCGTCATATACTTTTGAACTAGCCACGCTCACTTTTCGTCCACTTTTGATTAAAACAATTGAGATCTTTAGACCGACTATGTCCACTGCTAAGCAATTAAAATCTTATTTTTAACGGATTTTTCTTCATACTTCAAGGAAGGTTATCATTTACTTCTAGACCCACCATGCCCACTGCTTCGAATAAACTACCTTTGAAAGTTGTGAATACACATAATTTGTAAATACGGCACGACAAAGTCAGAAATAGTGCTAACTATGACAAATCAATATTTTATTCTGTGTGCCAATTCCGACTGATGCAAGTATGAAAAATGCTTTGATTTTTTCGGTAACTTAAAAGTTGACAATTGATACCAATATACTGACACAGCTGTTTGCAATATAATTAGAAAAATATAAAAAAATTAAGTTTTCGCTAAAAGTAAAAAGATTGACATGAATGTTATGGACTGACTGACTTATTTATCAGTCCGGAACTAATACAGACAAAACCAAAATTCAAACTACAAAATATTCTAGAAAAAAATTAAATTGTATTCTTCTCTTCCTATTAAAGTTTAAAATGCATACTGACACTTTTTTTTTTTTTAATTTGAACAAATAATGGGTAAATGTCAGCAATATTTGATTTTGCAAAATGTCTTTTATTTGCTGACGATTTAAAATTATTTGCTAAAATCTCACATTCTCACGATTGCATAAACTGCAAGCCGATTTAGTTAAGCTATCGGAGTGGTGCTCCAAAAATTGCATAAAAGTTAACATATTTAAATGTTCTCTAGGGACTTATTCTCATATTTTGAATCCTGTTATATTTAATTATACCATTTGCAGTTCCTCACTTAAATGTGAAGAGAAAGTGAAAGATTTAGGATTTATATGCGACAATAAATTAAGGTTTTCTAGCCGTATCTATTATATAGTTTCTAAAGCTTGGTTTTGAAAGAAGAAATTCTACTGAGCTTACCGACGCTTTCACTATTAAATCTTTGTATATATCTTTAGTAAGGAGTATTTTGGAGTATTGTTCGATTATATGGAATCCGTATTATACCTGCCATTCCAATCGCATCGAGCAAGTACAAAAACTATTTACCAGAACTGTCTTAAAGCTAGTTTGGTCTTATGAGCTACCATCCTACAATGTTAGAAGAAACTTAATCGGCCTTCAATCATTGAGTGACAGGAGATCTTATTTTTCAATAATGTTTTCTTATAACGTATTATCTGGAAATATAAACTGTAATGAAATTACACATTATTTATCTTTATGTTGCCCTCCAAGACTCTTAAGGAATAATCGTATATTTGAAGAAGACTTCCATAGAAGCAACTATTCTCTAAACGAGCCAATTGCACGGTATTTGCACTTAATAAATAGCTGTAGACCAATTTTAAATTTTAATTTAAGCTATACATTGTTTAAAATATCCTTATTCAAATATTATAATTAGGCAATCTGTAAGAATTTAATTCTGTAGATGGTAAATAAATAAATAAAAAATAAATAAAAATTTGTAAAGTGAGTGAAGATGAATATGTCGAGTTAAGTATATTTGAACGTCACCCTTTACGTTTTTTAGTATTTGTAAATCTTTTTAGTATGTATGGCATATTTATAAAATACCTCTTATGTCATGAAATATTTCTTAATATGTTTTTAATATTTACGATATACAAATTTATAAATTTACTAGCTGTTTTTTACAGGGTCTTTTACCTTTTGAGTGGGATTTCTTAATGGTTAGTTGGTGGTTGGTTGGCCTACGTGGCGGCATAAACGGCCCTCAATTAGAGTCGCAAGACTATGCTTTGAACCACCTACTCGCTAAGCCCATGTATCCGTAAAGTGACCCCGCAACATTTAAATATCTGAGAAGGTCCTAACCTTACTCTCGATATCACAGGTAGTTCGGCCATTAGATGTGCACCGAGAAATCTGTGTCTCGAAGCCATACGGGGGGCCCTCGGAGACTAGTAGGTAGCGTACTAACCTATCAATCTGGGAGTCGCAGGTTCGATCCCTGGCTAGACCTTGGGTGTTTTCTGCAGACAAGCCAAGAAGCTTCGCGGATTTGTGTTGTTAAAAAAAAAAAAGTAAGAGGCGGGCACTCGCAGAGAAGGTGAAAAACCGTCTTCTCCCTATCGGGTGACCGCCCACCCGTCCCAGCCTGCTGGCATGCTTACCGATCATCCAATAACCAGTTATCGCCGCCACCAATCTGGAAATGTCCCTTATATTCTTGCTCACTAATTGAATAAGGTGTTTACCATCATAGCGGGGCCATAAATGACGAGTGACCTTACACGTTTGTAGACTCCGCCATCTGGTATCTGCCCTTTCCCAGTAGTGATAAAAAAAATACCACTCCTGATACTACCAAGTGATACAGCCAGCCCTAGCCAATTCATCCGCCTGCTCATTACTGATAAAACCACTGTGTGCAGGAATCCATACCAAGGATATCATATCAAGTTCACTGCAGTAAACTCCAGATCCCACACCGCAGATCATCTTAGATCCTTCAGTGTATACTCTGGTGTCATATTTACATACATACGTTCCCTTTTTCCACTCCCGTCTGGAAGGAAAACCAACTTTGAAAAACCTATCAAAGTCTTAATTAAGTAAAAAATTAACAATTCAAAATAATAAAGTGGATCTGCAAAATACGATGTTTAGAATTGAAAATTTTTATTTACTTTGGAGCCTTCGAATATACAACATTTCAGGTTTTTCTTTGGCTCTCAACACTGGAGTAGGCGACATTAGACAATTAACTAGTCATTTTTAAATTGCGAAAAAATCGTGTTAAAACAAAACTAGATTTAATTCAAATTCATCTAAAAAGAGAATTAGGTGTAAATAAATAGAATAAGCAAATAGATTTGTTTATGCTGACGATGAATTTTATTTAGTTGCTTGATAAATTTGATTTTCAATTGCTAATTGATGGCAAAAAGTTGTGTTTCTTTTATTTAAATTTAATTTTAAAGCGCTATAGGGCTTTTATTTCACAATATGGTGTATTTATGATAATTCATTTCATTCTCTTTTTGCGGTTCTCAATCGGGTTTTTTTTTATATGGTAAACAATTAGTAGACTTTTTTTTTCAATCTCTCCACCCTATTGAATTTTTATTGATTTTGCACAATATTGTCCTATTATGTAGTTTAACTTTACCACGTCATAATCTTCTTGCAGTTAGTTCTTCAATGTTAATTGCCCATCTATGGCCATCTAGTACTCGTATCAATTGCAGGTTGTAGAGAAAAACCACTGCTGTTTTTCTAAAACGAATTCATTTCTTTTATTAAATTGCTCGAAACTAGTTCGTGTGTTATTTTTTTTTAATCTTTTGTGTAATCTTTTCAATATATTATTTGCGCTTTATTCGAAATGCTGAAATTTTACAAGTAGTTACTATTGTTGTTACCATGTCTAGTGTTAGAATTGGAAGTTGTCATTTGTTATATTCATTAGCACCATACAATACTTGTTTATTATCATTGTTTCTCATTTTTATTTGAAAAGAAGCATTAGTTTTTTGTACATGTATATACACATATGTGAATAATTAAAAGTGGTAGGATTCCAAAGTCTTTATAGCTAAAAAAAAAAAAAATATAAGTAAATTCAGCGATATTTTTAAAATCTCAGAAAATAATTTTTATTGTTTTTTTGCTTATTCCAAAATTGTGTTGAGTTATTTTAAATTTAAAAAAAATATTGACAATTAATTCTTATTAAGTTTTTAAAATGTAAAAGTTCTAGTGTTTGCTAAAAAATGTTGTAAGAGTAGATATGCTATCCATATGGACTTATTAAATAAGAATGAGAATATCATGAAGAAAACTTTAAATTTAAAATAACCCAACACAATTTGGGAATAAGCAGAAATAAAGTTTAATATTTTGTTATCAGAAAAAATTAAATTTTTCAGAATTCATAATTTTGTTTTATTACTCAAATTTCTTTTTTTATTTAGAAGCTCATCATTTGAAAAGGTTAAGAAACTTGAAGAAGTTCACAAACCTTCTAGTTATGATTAATTATTTTGCTTAATTTACAAACTACCCACTGTTTATTTTCCACAATGATGAGCAATATTTTAATTCTCTACCAGGTAATCTTCTTTTTTTTTTGTTTTGTATTTTTCCAACTGGTAATAAAACTAAGCTTCTGTGAAAATAATCTACACCGGAGTATGACTGGTTAGTTTTTATTTGTTTCTATATATTTTTGCTTGTAATTACATTCAGTAATCAAAGAAATTTGTTGCAACAGTAATTATATCCAGTAATAAATTTCATTTATACAGAAACAAACAATAAAAAAAAAATTAAAAAAATAATATAAGTGAATTTGTCGAATGTTGTTTTCACTTAAGCTTAAGCCAATTAATAACCAGAATGGTTAGTGAAAATTTCAATCAATGAAGTTTTCTTCATAGCTTTAATAATTGTCAAAAATTTATTAAAAATTTTAAATTTCTTTTTTTTTAATTATATTTTATTCAATTAAAAATTGTTGTTTTTCTTTTGTTTGTATAAATTTCCATTTAACAAAAGAATTTGTTTCTCTGTCATTTTCAGATGAACGCCAGGATATCCAAAAGAAAACGTTTACAAAATGGATAAATTCACATTTAATTAAGACGCAGTGTACGCCGGTCAATGATCTTTTTCTGGATTTACGAGATGGTCATCGTTTATTGGCCTTGTTGAGTGTCTTAACAAATACACATTTGGTAAGTGAAAGAAATTGTGCAAATAAAATTTTTTTAAATACTACATAGTCTTTGTGATGACCTTTGAACTTACATATATACTTTGTAATAAGGATATTTCCTTACTTCTGGCTTAAAGGTAGCAAACTAAATCTTTAGGCTGTGAATTACATTGCTTTTTCACTTTATCCAATTTAAATTATTTTCATTGGAAATTAATGTTTTTTGATGTTTAAATGAAAATAAATCTTTTCAATTAAGTAAGCATTTAATTCACAAATATCTTTTTATCTACAATTTAAGTTACTTGTAATCAAGAACGCAAAGACACCCAATCAAAAATATTCTGAGAATGTAATAGTAAACACCCACAGTTTGCGGTTTAACTTTTGACATTTGTGGCGTAAATTTAGTTTTGTAAAACTGTACACACAAATTAGAGAAGTAAGAAAAGTACTAATGAGTTTATAAATTCGTTTGTAATTTCTGCACAGTACATGAGCCACCCTATAATATATATAAAGGGTGTCCCAACAAGAACGCAAGATTTATATTTTAAATAAATGACTGATGTAGCAATTGAATTGTTTCTCTGGCTGTATGACATGTGGCGCCGTCTTGTTGAAACCACAAGCCCTCTACATTCATTTCTTCGATTCTAGGCAAGAAAAGCTGGTTATCATTTGCGCTTGACCTGCCTCATTTTCATAAAAAAAAGTTCCAATGATTCCTCCAGCCCAAAAACCACACCACACAGTGACACGTTGAGGACGCATTTGCTTATCGTGAATCACTCGAGGATTTTCCTCACCCCAAATGCGACAATTCTGCCTATTGACCAAGCCATCAAGATGCAAATGGGCTTCGTCACTGAAGATGATTTTATCGGCAAAATCAGCATTTTCATGTTGTCTCTCCAATACCCAATTAACGAACTCCCTTCGTTGTCCATGGTCATTTTTTACTAACCTCGTATCTTCTCCTAGCAAACAATAACAATTGTTCAAATGTCAAGCAATGACACTTCGAATGGCGCCAAATTTAAATCTTGCGTTCTTGTTTCGGACACCCTTTACATTCTGGATCCTCATAAATAGCGGAATATCTTTAGTCTCTCTGTATTCGTGTAGTCATTGAAATCAACTTTCTAAAGACCGAATTCAACGTATAGAAAAGTTTAACATACCAATATTTGTCAGTTGTTGCTTTCTTCATTAATTTATTCTTACATGTGCGTCATGTGTGCTCGCGAACATACGACCTTTTAAATGCCTTGTGTGTAATAGAACTAAAGCTACAGTCACATTATACAAATATTTGTCGAAATAAGCGAAACCACTACTGTTTGGGCAATGTTTTTATAGTCAAACATGACTGGAATTACATTAAATTAATTGAAATTACATAAAAATGCAAGTAATTATATTGTATTTTAGTAATAAATTGAACTAATTTAAGTGGATATTTCTTCAAAATATATAAACTTGTATGTAGATGATATGATGGTTATGCTTGTTTCCACAAATATTTGTTTAAGATCTTAAAGAAAGAGAATTTTTTGAATTTTGCCAATAACTTGAAATTCTTCAGCATTATGTTTACAAACATTTTAAATAAAATTAAATTTAATTTTATTTGCAAACTTAAAATTTCCTTTTTTTATAATTAAAAATTGAGTAATTAATTTGAATTTTTTTGAATAACAAAAAATTTTCAAAGAAAATTATTTTAATCAATTAAAATTTTTTTTCGTATTTAAGAATAATGTGGAAAGTGAAAATATGACTATTTGGCTACTGCAGTGAAGAGTGTACAACACTCGGTGCAGCCGATTTTAGCTTGTTTTTTTTAGAATTAAATATGTAAATTTTAGTTTTATACTTTAAAATGCTAATACATTCCATAACAGGGTTAAAGTCACTCGTTCTAAAATACATAAACTGTTAATAACAAATTTAAACTGTATGATGGGTGTTCAGGTATTTGGCATTTTCATTTCAAAAATGTACATGTAATGAAAAAACCCTCAAAAGAAAGTTTAAAGCAAAGTACAGTACAATGTTACCTTACCTAACACAATGTTTTGACATATTAAGTGAACTATTTGTGTATGTATCTGAAGTGTGCATGAATACGATTCAAATGCCTTTTTTTATTTTTGAAAATTTTATATTGAATTGTCATTGAAATAAAATGATCTTTTACTTCTAATTTCATAGAGTTTGGCGGGGACGATAACTAGCTGTAGCGAGATTTTAATTATAATCACTCACGTGAGTGGAGCAACAGGTAAACGATTCGAAAATATCATTTCCGATTTTGACTGATGATTTCGTATCAGTTACGGCCATTCGGCATGTCCTTATTAATTCGTCGGAATGCCAAATTCAAACATAACCTTCACACGAATCGGACTGTCAAAAGCAGCTTTGCAATCAACAAACAATATCAATCCGCCCTCGTAGCTCAGCTAGCAAACAGGTGACCTTTTTAGTCTTTAGGCGGGATATAGCTACTTGTACCTTACTTTGGCTGCGTGGTGTATATTCAATACCGTCATCATAGATTGGATCGCTAGTATTTTCACCGTTTTACTCACATACCAACAGCTCGGAAAAATGTTCTCTCCATATCCTATTTGTTACCAGGTATCCTTGTTGATCTTTACAGGAAGAAATGCCAGTACTAAAGCCGTCTGCCTGTTGTTTACTTTTCTAATAAAATTTTCGGGCTTTCGATTAAATACGAGTATAATATAAAATATTCGTCAAATGGCTGCATCTCATCGATGATGCATTGAGTCTCGCACTTGAGCTCAGGAACTGTTTGTGGCTTATTTGATAAGCTCGAGATTTCGCAAAATCCCAAAGAAAAAATTAGCTTAGTATTAAATCGCGTGATCTTGGGGCCAGTTGATATCAAAATTTATTGAGATAATTTATTCTGGAAATCGATTGTTTCAAGTGCTGTGTGGAAAGTGTCACCGCATTATCGACTTCATCTTCAAAGAAGTAACGCCTAACCAAAATCCGCACAAGACAGGTGGTCGTTATGGGTTTGTTTCTCATGGATTACATGAGAATTTTCTGACACCTAAATTCGACAATTTTGTGTATTCACAAAAATCTGTCATTCAAGCAGTAAACTGCCTTTTGCTTTACCATTCGGTTGAATTTTTTTTCTTTAACGTAATACAAGTGAGTAAAAATAAATGTGTTTCAACGTAACACCTTACGTTTTCTTTTATTTGTTAATATATTTTCAGTATTTATGGTATATTTATCAAATACGTCTTATTTCATTTAATATTTCTGTTTAGGAGAGGTCTAAAATGGAGGTTTAAACAAGAGATCCTCTACATTTGTAATCTGCCACCCAATTACTTGGAAGTATTTTAAGCACTTCACTGTAAGTGAGAAAGGTATATGCACTCTTTACCACATGAATAGGACCTCCTAACGCAATTCTTAAAAAGGTTGTAGCTTCTAAAAAAAATGCTACGAATTTAATTTTTATTTCTACTTAAAGGTAATTTAGTTGTTATTGAACACTACAAAAATGGATTAAATATAATACTTAATAATTAAAAAAGTAAAAAAAAAAATGCCTTCAAAATTTGAGTTAAATGCATGGGACGTTTCTAGAAAAAAACAGGTTACGTATAGTTTCCAATAAAAACTTTTAATTTCATTTACATTTAAAGTCTTTTTAATAAGGCGTAGAGCCTCCATTTTTACAGACTGTTTCGTAAATTCGATTGGGTAAAGAATTATCCAATAATTTAATGTAATCGGCGGAAATAGTCGAACACCTCTTTGTTAGTATACTGCTTTCCAGAAGCAAACATTTTACGAGGTAGCCATCTCTAAAAATTTGCAATGATGTTAAGGTCCAGTTAGTAAGGTGGTGTATCCATGACAAAATGCTCTGACGGTGGAGGAATGCTTCTTGTAGCACTTTAATATAGCAATTATCATTAATGTTGCTGGACAAAATGTTCAGCTCACAGGTACCATAATATTTAGGATGTGGCTCCCCACACCATAACCCCTCCCCATTTTCTATGCAAACGATCCAATTGATGGTCTTCTTTTTTGAGATTATTTAATTAATAATTCAAACCATCAACGTTTTCTAAATTAATTTACTTAGCGGATATTTTTTCTAAGCGTTTTGGCCATTTGTGCTTGAGAAAAATCAAATATACAACCAGGTTTTCATTAATTTCTGATTTTTTTTTCTGCGTATTTTGTGTAAACGTCTAAAACTTGATACGTACTTTTGTCAAACACCAGATTCATAATATATAGAGCAAGACTCAGCTGGATCGATCCATAAATGGCGGAGCTATGAGTCAAAAATCGCGACTATTTCTATTTCTTTTTTATAATTTTGTGTGTATTTCGTCTAAAATAAAGAAGGGACAAAAAAAAAATGCTGTACGTAGTTTTATCAGAAATAACAGTCATAATTTGTGTGCAAAAAATCAAAAAGATTGATCCAAAAGACCAGGAAAAGCAATAATACAACCGAAATTTTAGATTTTTATTCATTTTTGCTTTGAATATTTTAAGTATTTTCTGTAAACTACAAAACGGACAAAAAATATATACTATACAGTGTTAACAGAAATATTAGTTGTAGTGTCCGTGTAAAAACGAAAACAATCGATCCACAAATGGCATAGACAAATGAAAAACACCACCGAAATTTTAGATTTTCATTAATTTTCGCTTTGTTCTTTTGTGGAAAGTTTTAAGCCGCACATGTGCGTGATCTTTGTACACACAAACCTACACGAAACCTATAAAAGTGTGTATGGTAGCATTACGAATACAGAAATTTTTATTGAAGTTCGTTATTGATACTAAATATTTATCATATTTATTTTGCATTCCTATTGAATATCTTTCTAAGATTTTTTTTAATTTAAAAATTGAGTGCCTGCAGACATTTTATTGCTTTTAAAAATATACCATATAAATATAATAATAAGATTCCCTATTATTTTTTCTTAGAACTCGTTCATGTTAATTTCTTGAACTGAAATTAATTATTTATTTTAGGATCAATAAAAAAATTTTAATAAAATAATTTTTATCAATATATGTCATTTTTATTTTATATAATTTTTTATTTGTTTATTTGACGTTTTATTGAAATTTTATTAAGCTTGTGGTCGTATTATAAAAATTTATTTATTTATTATTGGATCCAAATATATATAAGCTTAAAGCTAGACATTTCTATTTTATTAAATTTTTTTTTGTTGATATTTATGTACTGTATTTATAACATAAGCGATCAACTCGTCTAGGAATTTTTTATGAAAAGTACTGCAAATACTGAGTCTTTTTCATAAAATTTTTTTAGATGAGTTGATCACTTGTAAATATTATAAAAATATCATATTAGAAAAACATGGAAAGTAAAAATATTAAAATTTGGCTAACACAGTTTTTTTTTTTTTTTTTTTTTTTTTTTTTTTTTTTTTTTTTTTTTTTGTTAAATTCCTTCATACCCCAATAATGTTGCTCTGAGAGATCTTTGGAGCTTTCATAGAAACCATGAAACAACGGGATAGGATAGATACAGGATTAAAAACGAGGTCCTATAGGTACGAAATATGCTACCCAATTACTCACAAATTACTTTTTAATATTTTAAAAACATTTTTGAAATTCCGTTATGCCGCAGTTCTGTGCTTTCAATCAATTTCCGTTTTGTATCAGAAAATAAAATCTATAAAAGAGTTAAAACACTTTCAAAAAGCTTAGTGTTTGTAGATTCAACTCCTTTCTAGTTTTGGTCCACCTCGAGGGCAAAATCAGCAATGATATCGTAATTTGACAAAATTTCTCAGAGCAACAGTACTGGAAATTTCAAAAAATATTTAAAAATACTCCAAAGCAATTGCTGACTATATTACAAATCTAAATTAAAATGGGGTATATTCCATTCCGTAATCTTCCTTGGTTCATTCAAAAACTGGTAAAATCTAAAATCAACGTATACATATATGCACTTATATTTCTTGTAAACATATTTATAAATGTTATAAATACTAACAACATATTTAGAAATATTTGGTGACGTATTTGATAAATATGCCATAAATACTAAAAAGATACATTTTTACAAATATTAAAAAACGTAAAGGATTACGTTAAAACATGAATATCTCGGCATATATTATATATTTTTCACTTACTACGTAATTGAAAAATTTTGCTGATAAAAATAAAGTAGAGATGTATACAAAGACAACAAAAACATAATGCGTCAAATCAGCAGTATATTCTTTGCATGAGCAACCACAGTTTCATTAATTTAACGCTAATTTCAAAGAAAACCCGCTGTAATGTATAAATATACTTTAAGCAACGCAACCTGATGCACTACTTAAGCTGTGTGCGAATGAGAGTAGAAAGAAAATTATTATAAAACACACATACATTCAGGAAAAACAAATTGTAAACAAAAAAATTTCAAATTATATTTCTTAATTAAAAAGAAAATTTTATGTTGATTTTTAAAAAATCAATTTTATAAGATAAAAAAAAAAAAAATTAATTGCAAATATAAGTGACATGCGTTTTGTGTTAGAATTATAAGAAAAAATATTCAAACGACAAGAAGCAAGTCAAGGGACTGATTTTGAAATTTGTATTCGTACAAAGAAAAAAGAAATATATTTTTTCATATAAAATTTTCTTGTACAAATTTTTTAGTGAGCGGCAAAATCAGCTATTTACCAACTAAAGTAGAAGCGAACGATAATATTCTACATAGTGATTCTGGCTGTAAATGTATAAAGTTCACTCTTCATAAGACTAAATTAAATTAATATCGCATTCATATGATATAAACGTGACCAAACCATGACATGGCCTAAACTTGAAATATTTACATACCTTAGGCATGACATATGCAAGACCTGATCTTACCATACACATGACACAAACTTGACATAGACACAATATATACTTGTTACTAAAATAACATTCACATTGCCATTTATAAAAACTTCTGTTTTTATTTCAAATAATGATATGAAAGTTTAAAATATTTTCCAATATTGTTGTTTATAAAACTGATTTTTATATTTAATAAATAATATTTATTTTAATTGCTTGTCAATCAGTAATTTTAAATTTTTCTTTTAATTTCAGTTTCAATTTACATTTTAATTTTAATTTCATTCCTTTATTTCCATTTAATTATTTTTGTTGATTTCTTATGTACTCGTATGTATGTATGTTATGAATAAAATGTATTTCTTTTTAAAAATTCCTATCTTCCAAATGTACTTACGTACGACTTTGCTGTATTGCACAATTTGTATTATATGAAGATTTTTATATTCATTATGTATTTTTGTACATGCATATGAATTCTGTTGACAGCTCTTTGATAAATTAAAATGTTGTTCTAGAAAATACAATTTATATTTAGCATATAACTTGTTGAATAAAATAAATTTTATTTTATGCACAGATCAAATTTATTGCATCGTATGGGTGATATTAATTTGTGCGAAAAATTTAATATTACTCATGCGTACGCGAGTTTTGTACTGTAACGTGTTAACGTTTTTAATAATTTTTTGGATATATTAAAAAGGAGAGAATGCAAAAAAATTTTCATTTGTAGCCAACATTTTCAGTATAAAGAGATCACAGATCAGAGCAATGAATTAAAAATCTGGTATTTAATTATTAAAAAACAAATGATATGAATTAATTTGTTGTAAAGCAGACCTTTCTCGAAGTATAGAGGCTATATTTCACAATCAATTTCTAGTATGATGTTTAGAATTGACGAATTTTATTTACTCTAGAGCCTTTGGATATACAACATATGAACGAAAATTTTGTGCTGACTCCCAACTCTGGATTTCTGCACACAGTGGTTTTATTGGCAATGAGCAGGCGGATGAATTGGCTAGGGCTGGCTCTCACATGGAGGTTTTTATGGCAAAGGCAGTCCCTGTAGCGCTTGCTAGTATCAGGAGTGGTATTTTTGATCACTACCGGAAAAGGGCAGACACCAGATGGCGGAGTCTACAAACGTGTAAGGTCACGCGTCAATTATGGTCCCGCCATGATGGTAAACACTCTATTCAATTAGTCAGCAGGAGTAGAAGGGAAATCTCCAGGCTGGTAGCGGTGATAACCGGTCATTGGACGATCGGTAAGCATGCCAGCAGGCTGGGACTGCCCTTCAACGATAGCTGCCGCAGCTACCGGAACGGTTTTTCACCTTCTCTGTGAGTGCCCGGCTCTTATGGCTTCGAGACACAGATTTCTCGGTGCACATCTGATGGCCGAACTACCTGAGATTTTGGGAGTAAGGTTAGCAGACCTCCTCGGATATCTGAATGTCACGGGATGGATCTAGGTCACCTTATGGCTACATGGTTTTTGCGAGTAGGTGGATCAAAACGGAGTCTCACGACTCTAATTGAAGGCCGGTTAGGCCGCCACGTAAACCAACCAACCAACCCAACTCTGGAGTAGACGACATATAACTTACTGTTCATAAGAAAAACAAGCCTGCTATCTAAAGGCATTCTCTTTGAGTTTTACTCATTTCCATAGAAGACATTTCGGTTGGATTAAACCAATTTAAAAATTCGATTTTAAAAACAACATATTGATCTTGATAACTATTACCGTATCTTTAGATTTATATTTCTAAAGTTCCTGGATTCATTTTAATTCTTAAAAAGTTAATTGCAATTTTTTATTAAAGTGGCAATTATCGGCTTGATTCTATAATTTCTTGAAGGTGTAAATAATTGGTTGCAGAATAATGTTTCATTCATTAAAAAACTAATTTCATTAATTGTATTAAAAAAAAGAGAGAGGCGTAAAAGTAGGCATGGTCCTTCCAAAAAATATGTGACAAGCTTCTTTGATGTGTAAAGTAAAATTTTAGGAATTTAAAGATCCATCCATAAAAAATTAGACGTATAGCGAGCTTTAGTGGTACGACATTTCAGAAAAACTTATCTAGCAGACAAACAAATAAACAGAAAATGAATTATATTTACTAGATATATAGATTAAAAGCAATTTTTTATAATATAATTAATAAAATAGAATATAAATAAATTTTACGCATCTGCATACGAACCCACAAATTTAAGTTATATTAAAATTTTTTTTGTTAAATACAAAGTTTTTATTTTCTTGTATAAAATTTCATTTTATTCGTATTTATTAGGCTTACTATGATGCATAAATTTTCTCAAGAAAATGTCAGAAATGTAGATAATTTCCCTGCAGCAATTGCTTTCAAAATAAAAGTTAATACTTGAATTTATGCTACTGCCATTTCCATTTTTTTTTTATTTTTCTATCTTTATTTTATTCTTAATTTTAATTTTCTTCTCATATGCGATTATAAAGAATTGCCTATCTTGTCTCATATAAGCTACAATTTATTTTCCATAAAGCACCCACTTCTTTTGTGGCCACATACTTTTAGTCCTAACACATATTCTCTGATTACATTTCATTTTATTTACTTAAGCTTGTATTATAAAAAATTAAATAAAAATAGAAACATCTACTGCCATATTATTAAATGTTTGTTGCAAGATAGAAAAAAAAATTAAAATGCCCAAATTACCAACACTACTCTAAAGCAAAATTTGTAAACCGTTTGCATCATCAGGAACGACCTTGTAAATGAAACTGAAAGTGTGCGCTTGTACACGTTTTTGAAATATAACGTTTTTCTATAAGCAACATTACTAGAAAACAAGTTAAATTCGGCTGTGGCTAGTCTTATATACCCGTCACTGTGTTAGCGAAATATTAATATTTTTCACTTTCCACATTCTTCTAAAATATCAAAAACATACAAAAAAAATCGTCTTACGTCATTAAATATTAAATGTTTTAAGCAATAGTTTAAAGGAAATCATCTATATTTGTAACCTACCAACAAAATAGTAGTTTACACAAATTATACAAATAACGCTCCGAAAATGGTAAAAAAATAGAGGTAATTGCTCTTCAGAGCTCATAGCTTAGCTATTTATGGATCCATTGGGCTGAATTTCAATACGAAACTTATAACAGGAGCTTATAACAAATTTCTGTAGGTTTTCTAGGGACTTCAGAAAGTTGTTTTCAACATACATACGGACAGACGGACATCGCTAAATCGACTCCGCTACTTATAAGGATACAGAAATTACACACGTAATGACAAACTTATATACATATACCCTTTTCACTTTTTAGTGAAGGATATAAAAATGTTTTTGAACCCACCAGTTTTTATCAAGACAAATGCGTTAGAAAAGGACTCTCGGAAATGCAATATATTTTTAGGCCACTATTGGATTCCTAATGAACGTAGCAGATGTAGTTAAAACTACATCTGCTTCTTAAATTAAATGTTATAAATGCCTTTAATAGCTTGAGATTATCAGATATATCTAGGGCGTTGTTGGAAAGTTTTTGTATGGCGAAGTACTTAAGGAATTACCTTAAAAATTGCTTTACAATACAACTGAAGGACAAAGGAAAATAAGAGTGACATTGATGGCGGCACAGGGATCCATTTTAGACCAGATCTATGGAACATTAAATAAGTACGATGGAATACTAAGAGCTTATATGCAGCACGATACCTTTCTAATAGGCTACGACGATAATATTGCAGCTGTAATCAGAGTCAAAAGTATGAAAGGTATAAAACGGAAACTCGGACAGGTTATGATAAGAACCAATGTCTTTAGGAACAGGGTCTAAAACTGGCCATATAGAAGACCGAACTGTGGCTTTTCACTAAGCGACACACACCGTTAGAAGTGGATATATAGATCAGCGAGCATACTGCATTTACTAAGAGGATTCTAAACTATTTAGAGCTAAGGGTTAACCCTAAATTGACATACTCAAAAGAGATGCAATTTGCTATTTACAAAGCCAGAAAAACCGCAGGAAAGCTCCGTCTACTTCTCTATAGATGTGAAGAAAAAGAGGTAAAATATTTTGCTGGCAGTATAAAAAACGACTGCGTTATGCATAACTTCAGCATACCGCACCGTATCAGGACCTGCTGTTTTATTTATAGCAGGAGTTACACCCATCGACTTTTGTGAATTGGAGCGAAAAAGAATATTTATATAAAAACAAACAAGAACCATAAGGCCTACGGAGAAGAGCACTTTTCGACGGAAAACTATGCAAATCTGTCAGGAAAGATTTAACAATGAAACTGATACAAGATATAGAGAAATGCATAGACAGACGAATAGACAATGCTGAGCACACTTGTAATCGAGGAAAACAGAGAATTGGAAAACTTAGTCGGGGAAATAACTTCCCCATCATGATGTTTTTTAATCACAATGCTGATAAATTTGAAAACACTAAGTTGCTAATTTTGAAAATAAGATCTCGTCGTTTCACTAATAAAAATGAAAATTTTGATTTTTTATTTAACAAATTCTGTCTTCCTACTACAATTTTGTATACTGCAGGCCATCATACGTACAAGGCCGCAATAGTCTGCTTACAAGTGATTTGTTTATTTACATTTATACTTATTAAAGTAGAAACCTTGACTTTGTTTTTTTCTTTGCATTAACCTGCAGTTAGATGTTTGTGTATTTATTCATAAGACTGGAATTAGCTGTGAAATGCAAATTGCACACCATTTCCTATGAAATTTCGAGAATAGCTGAATGAATTGAAAATTTTTTTCTGTCGTAGTGCAAATAAGTCTACCTTTAAGTGAAAAATTTTAAAACGATACGAATACAATAAATATTATAACGACAAAAAAAGTCGAATCGGCATTGGTAACTATATCAATCCTTCATTTTAACTACATGCAATGTGTTCAGCAAACTTATTTAAAAGCTGCGTAGTGACCATTTTTGGAATATACTGATTTTATGTATCAAAAAAATTCGTTCTAAACTAGAATTTTAATTTTTAAATCATTGAATAATTTTCACTTTCCACATTCTTTTTAATGAGCTGTTTTTATAACACAAACGATCAACTCGTCAAAAAATTTTAATGAAATAGACTCATTATTTTGAGTACTTTGTACTATAAAATTTCCAAATGACTTGATTTCTTGTTATAAACACAGCACATAAATTAAAAAAAAAATATATAATGGAAATGGCTAGTTTATTAAGTTTGAGGTCATATTCAATATAAAAATTTATTTATTGTTGGAGCGATATATCGATAAAAAAAAGTAATTTTTTTTAATATGATCTCAACTTAATAAACTAGCCTTTTCAATAAACCTACAAATAAAAAATTATGTAAAAATAATTTTCTTTGAAAGCCAATTTTTTGCTAATCCTAAAATAAATAATTAATTTCAGTTCAATAAACTAAAATTAAAGAGTTCTAAGTAAAAAACCTTTCTGAGAACCAATTCTCTGAGCACTCAATTTTTAAATTAATAAAAAAGTAAGATATTAAATAGGAATACAAATTATATATAATTTAATTTAATTTTTGCAAACTTTTTAAGCCAAAGACATTTAATTAACGGCAAAAATCTAAAAAAATTTCTCGTTCATAAAGATGTCTGCATTTCTAAGACCGGGACCTCACACTTCAAGTTTAGTTGGTCAATTCTCTTTTAAAATTGTCGCTGTGTGAACAAGCTTTATTCTCTTATAAAGAACCAAATAAAATCTTTCATCATATTTTCATTCTATAGTCGCCGAAAACGTTGCTCCATGGTCTTGCATTGTTGATGAAATCGTTCACTTAAATAAAAGCCCAAATACGAATGTATGAAAAGAATTTTTAGTGACATTTTGGAAATTTAGAAAAATAAAAATAAAAAATTAATTTAATGAAAATATACCAAATCGCGAATGACATCTTTATAATTTGGACTGATATTAAAAATAATTTGTTGAAATGAATTAAATACAGCTGTCATATCTGGTGATAATAACTTTTCAAAGGTAGGGCTTAGAAGCAGTTTTCGGAATAAAGGGTGGTTAAATTTGAAGGGCCGATGTTGATTTTAAATAAAACACAAATTATTTAAGAAATTGTTGTGATTTCTTTTTACTATGATAAAATGGGACGCCTCAATTATGTATGGAGCAAAATATCGGTCAAATGGTCGCCGCGACTTCGGCGGCACACCTCCATCCGATTTTCCAAATTTTTGATGACGCTGAGGCGTAATTGAGGTTCTATGCCGTTAATCTGCCGAATTATCTCATCCTTTAGCTCTTGAATTGTTGCTGGCCTATCGACGTACAACGTTTTTTTTTTCAAACACCATTCACACTAACTGCCTGACTGGCCTCATTTTGAAAAAATACGGCCCGATGCGTGGGTGCATTGGTTTTTCGATAATCACTCTTGTTGATTTTTTGGCATGAAAAAGAAAAATACGAAGTAACACGATTGAAAGAAACTTTATTACTAATGACATATGTAGAAAAATAAAGCAAAGTAGAAAAGATAAGTTGTTGTTTTGTTATGAGAAGGGTAATCAAGAAATTGTGTTGCCACATTTTCAACAACTCTTGGATTATTATTCACCCAAATGTTGCAATTCTGCTTATTGACGAATCCACTGAGGTGAAAATGTGCCTCATCACTGAAGACGATTTGCTCGATATGCATTTTGATTTGAACGCCCATTTTTATAATAAGCTTGAATAACTTTAACGCGTTGCTCGATTGTGTATCTTTCCATATTTCAAATTGAGTAAGTTTGAAATGCAGAAAAAAAACTTGACGTTTAGATGTGGTTCACATTCAACATCGGCCCTTAAAATTTAAATACCCTTTATTTGTGAAGATTGGTTTTGAATAAGCAAAGGCTAGTGCCGCTGTTTCATACAGAAATGCTTAAGATATTTTTAGAATTAATTACTTTTCACTAAAACTGAAAACAACTCGTGTTTTTTTATTTATAAAAATATATTAATTGATTGCATTAAACAAGGGAAATTGTGTAAAACTTTCAAAGGATAAATGACAATCAAACTGGCTGACTGATTCGTAACTGCATAACTACATGAATGACCCCTTAAAAAAAAGAAGAAGAAAGTGGATACCAAGCAATAACAACAACCACACTTTATTTTATATTTTTTATGACAATGACCTTTACAAAATTGTCTGTTTCTTTTTAATATTGAAATCCAAATGTACCCCATTTTCTTTTTTTTCAATTTATTCATTTCAGAAACCAGAAAAAGGTCGCATGCGTGTTCATCACATCAACAACTTGAATAAAGTATTACAAGTTATACAAGAGCATGGCGTTAAGCTTGTTAATATATCCAGTGACGATATAGTCGAGGGTAATCCCAAATTAATATTGGGCTTAATTTGGCTAATAGCCTTAGAGTTCAATGGACAGAATCTAGTCAAATCACATTCCAGCAATGGCGTAGAAAAGTCTTTGCTTAATTGGGCTAGACAATTTTGTGAGCCCAGAGGTTTGAAACTAAATGATTTTTCAAATAGTTGGTCTGATGGTCAAGCCTTTTTAATGATTTTGGATGCCCACTTGAAGGATGTGGACTTGAGCGTTTCCCTAACAAAACATCCATTGGCTAGATTAAAAACAGCTTTTGATTTGGCTTATAGTTACTTTAAAATTGAGAAGCTATTAGATCCTGAAGATGTTCATACCCATAAGCCGGATAACAAGTCCATTCAAATGTATGTCATGTGTTTATATCATGCCATGGAAACTAGAAAATCTCTGGAGGATATAGATGATGGAGAAGACGAAGCCGACGATATGCAGGAAATATTACTGTACAATGAGAAGGCTCAAGAAGCCTATAGGGATACTATAAATATAACCGATTTAGATGAGATACCGTTAGACAGCAACGAAGAGCAACATTCCGATATTAGCTCTACAGCTAATAGCAATACCGATTCAGGTATAAAAACTAAATATCACAGTGATACCATAAAGAATATCATGGATATCGAAATGGATCAGCCCAAAAGCCTGGCCAACTTTTTGCTGAAAGATGATAAATCAAGGCCTCACAGCTTGGCCACTAATGTTTCCATTGAAATAACTAGCTACCAAGCAGCCTTAGAAGCAGTTTTAACTTTGCTGCTGGAAGATGAACAAATTCTGTCAGAAGAGCTAACAGAACCCACCGATTTTCTAGCAGCCAAAGCTCAATTTCATGATAATGAACAGTTCATGCTAAAACTCACTGAACACCAGCAGTATGTGGGTGAAGCTTTAGAAGAAGGTTCAAATTTAATAAATGAATCTCAAAAATCAGCTGGTCTTTCATCTGATGATCAAAACGAAATAAGACAACAAATGGTTTTATTAAATGAAAGATGGGAAACCCTGCGGTTGAGAGCTTTGGATGTCCAAGCCAAAATATTAATGCGCTTAGCAAATTTTCAAACCCAACAAATAGAAAAACTTAAGAATTTTCTTACCAATATAGAAGATCGTATATCATTAATGACAGCATTGGGGCCTACACTTAAAGAGGTGGAATACCAGATCCGAGAGGCCCATCTACTTAAGGATGATTTGAAGCATCAACAAGAATTGGTGGATAGTTTGAGCAATATGGTGGTCATTGTCAATGACGAATCAGGTAATTTTAATGATTTGGAAGATAAGCTCACGGCTTTGGGTGAGAGATGGTCTCATGTAGTTAAATGGTGTGATTTGAGGCAAGAAAAACTACAGCAATACAAATGTCTAACCAAATGGCTGGATGCCAGGGAACAGGATATTAAACATATGGAAAGTAAAGATGTTACTGATTTAGGCAGCATCACAAAGAGAATGAACGATTTGAATTACTGTGCCAAGGATCTGCTGGAATTGGAAAGATATTTAATCGATTTAAGGCAAATGGTAGCAGCTACTTTACAAGAAAATGATGTCAAAGGAGAACAGGTGTTAATGCAATTGGAAAATTTTGAAGACAGATTAGATGCCTTAAAGCAAATAGTAGAAGTTCAAACAGAAAGAATAGAACAAAAAGGTTTTAAATTTGGACGCGATAGGGCCTCATATGATGATTCTAGAGTGCTAAAACCTGATAAATGGATTGATTTTCAAATAATTATCAAATTCGGCGAAGAAGAAATAGAAGAAGAGGAAGAAGAAGAACATATTTCAGAGCCATCACCGCTAGCTAGCAAAAAACGAAAGATTAGAAATTCGAACAATTTGTATTTATTGGAGGGCAAAATATTGGAAGCATTTGGTTTTATAGATGACTGTGAAAATCGGCTCAACCAAATACAGAGACAGAGTTTGCGCAACCAAATGGAATTCTTAAACAAACTAGAGAAAGAAGTTAATTCACGTGTAAATAACGGCAGAGAGCTAAGAGATCTCTATGAGATGTGTGAAAACGAAGACGTTAGTCGCAATCTCATCACGGAAGCCTCTCAAATCAAAACCATAGAACAACGTTATAAAAAGCTAAGTACAACTCTGGAAAAGCAATTAAGGGATTGTCTCAAATTGTTGGACAAAGAAAAGTTTTACAATAGCTTGACTGGTTTCAAATTGGTTTTGGCAGACTCTAGAGATTGGTATCAGCAACATTCCAATACAGCTTCCAAGGGTGATTTGGAGCAAAGGCTTAGCGATATGGAATCGCTCAGTTTAGAAATTCAACAGGCCAAAGAGAAAACCAATTCCCTTAACGATGACTTGTTGGAGTGGAAACAAGATTTTAATATTTTCTATGAATCCTGGAACGATATGAAAAAAGCAATTATTTCATTGATACAACAAAAAGGTGGCTTGGATGAAGTGCAGAAGAAGCTACAACATCTACAGGAATTTGTGTACCAAATACAAGAAATTCAAATGGTAGTAGACTCTTTGGAACCGATGCAAAAACGTCTGAATCAACTTAATAAAATCAATGAAGACTTAGAAGCTCTGAAATCGGACTATGAATTTATCAAACAACGCAGACCTGATTGTTTGTCTTCAGAGTTTCAGGAAAAGTGGCTCAAGGCTCAAGAGAAAATAAATGAAAGAATCATTAAACAAAACACTGCCATAGAAAATCTAAATCATTTCACTGCTGAATACAATGCAATAATGGTTGTGCTTAGGAAGCTAGACTCTAATCTAAGGGATGATGAAAATTTTTCAGAGGATAATAAAACTACTTGTACAGAAGCACAAAATTCCATGGAGCTACGCAAAGTAGAAATTGATGTCATAAGTGCCCGAAATTTCAGTGAAATCATAATTAAAGATGCTCAACCCCAACATCGCAACCATTTATGTGCGCAGATAAAAGAACTCAATGCCTTTTTTGCCCAAATACAAACTCTTTACAAAGAGAACCTGCAAAAGAAGGTACAAGTGCAAGCCGAAACGGAGAAAGTGTTCGAAAGACTTTCACAAACTGAAAAATGGCTGGAGAATTTACATCATAATACACCCAAAACCTCAGTTGCTCAAATACAAAATTCCAATGAACTCTTTCACCTCAAGACAAAGTTTCAGGCTTTAAAGGAGACCTGCGAGAAAGAATCAGTTAATTTTAGGGAACTTAATGAGTTGGGTGGCGAGTGTTTGCTACAAATTGATGAGTTAAAATCAAAAGGCATAGAAAACGTAGAAGGAAAATATAATATGCTGGCTAAAAAGTTTACTCGCCTAAATGCACGCTGGACAGAAGTAACTGCTTTGGTATACAAGAAATGTGCTTTACTTGAGCATATTTCTACACAATTAGGTGAATTTAAGAAATTCATGGTTTCCGAATCGGGTTATTTGGATCGTTTGGAAAATAAAATGCATTCAACGCCAGAAAATGCTGATGCAGAGGAAATCATTGAGGAATTAGACGTGAGTTTATAAAGAAAATGTATTTATAATTTACTTTCATTTATTTTCTTTGTTTTTCTTTTTGTAGGATTTAGAGAATGTGCTACGAGGCCATTCTGACGACTGGTTGGACAAAATTCAAGAAATTGGTCACGAACTAATTACCCATGAATTTATGGCCGACTCTATTCGCCAAGAAATCAATACCATTGTCGATAGATGGACGCTGCTGCAACATAAAGCTAAACAACGTGCTGACATTTTAGAACAGGAGGTAAATGAAGCTAAGCAGTCAGAAAAATGTGTGGAACAATTTGAGTCGTGGCTGACGAGGGTTGATGAAATTCTCAGTGAGCATTTGGAGAATGATGTCACCATAGAAGATTTGCCTGATGATTTTCAGCAACTGGCTCAGGAGTTTAAGGAAAATGAAAAATGTTTCCAGGAAATTGATGATCTTATAGCAGAGCATCAACGTAATGGCAAAGTGGAAGCAGCCAATCGCTTACAAGATCAATTAAATCTTCTTGAACTGCGCTTTAAATCTTGCCAATTAAAACTTAATAAATGCACTGCTCCTCAGCCGGCATATGAGTCACGTTTAAATAGAGCAGTGGCTGAGCTAAGAAATGTAGAGAGATCTACTCTGGTATTGGATGTAGCCACTGCCGGTCCCTCTACGGTACAAGTGCAATACCAAAAATGTCTACAGATCTACAGAACATTATCAGAAATTAAGCGAGAAATTGAAAGCACCATTAAAACCGGACGCAAAGTGTGTGAAGATAAATTCACAAAATCTCCGAAACAACTAAGTCAACGTATTGATGCTCTCAAGCATCTCTACAATGCTTTAGGAGAAAATGTCACACAATCGAAAATTTTCTTAGAGGGTCTTATCAAATTGGCCCAACAATTGGAGGAATGTTTTGAATTGGCTGAAGAATTAACCCGTAAATTTGATGGCCCTCAGGAAATACACAATAGAAATTCAATTTTCTTGGAATTTGAAAGTATTTTACAAAAATGTGAAGACCTTTATGAGGAATATGCCAAATCGTGTGATCAAGTTTGCATGGAAGATACACGACAAAAGATTGATGATCTTAAAATGGCGTATTTAAAACTAACTAGTGCTGATGTAATTAAACGTTTAACGGAAATGAAAACAACTCTACAAAATCTTGATAACATTTCATTGGATACTTTAAGGTGAGTGTCTTTTATGATAAGGGCGCATACAAGCGTGCAACATTCATTTTATGGTTTGGCAAGGGCATACAAAGTACGGATTTTGTTTTATTTTTAATTATAAATTTTACAGAGCCATGGAACACGATTTGAAACAAATAAATGTGCCTTCTAATCCAGAAATTGAAAAGCTACAACAACAAGTTATTGCCATTGTGGTGGTAAGTGTAACAAATTATTCTCTTTTAATACTAATTTTATTATTTATTTTCTTGTTTGTTTGGATGTCAATTTATTTGTAAATATTTTTGTTTTTTTTTTCATAAATTCATTTCATTTATCTGTAGTTATTATTTGCTTTTATCTATAATTATATTATAATAACATTGGCTAAACCACAGATCGTGAATATGGGCCTATAACAATTTTTTAGTTTTAATTTTGTTTATCATTTCTATTACTGCACATTATTTCACTTAAATAAATAGTTTTTTTAAGCTCTGTAAAACTTCATACTAATATTTATCTTTGTCTTGTTCTTTTTTATTTTGTAAATATTCCTTTTAAAAAGCTTCATGCTTGCAGAATATTGTCTTACCAATTGTGCATTGTTAGCTTTTTATTTTCATTTTTCTGTAAAAAAGAACCTACGAAATGATGTTTTTGCAATTTTCCAACAATTTTTCCATCAAACAATAAACAGCCCCATTGTATCTTTAAGGAAAATTAAACTGAAATAGACTTGCAGTTTGAATTCACAGAAGAAACTTTGATCTATCACAATGATATACATACATTTCCATTTCAAATTTCAACATCAATCAATGCATTTGTGTGCCTTTTTTTAAATGGTAGCCACATGTCTGCGTTATGTGTGTCAAAACTAGTTTGATTTTTATGATACACCCTCAAATACATTGATTGACGTCGAAATTTGATATGTCTATCTCCGCTTTGTGCTTCCGTAAAGCGCTTCAATTGTAATATTCGGCATGAATATAGTAACAGCTGCCAAATATCAGAGATTTCACTTGCACAAAAAAATAATACTCAATTCAAAAGGTGTACGAATGCACTAATAAATTTAAAAATCTGTTTGTTTGTTGTTGCTATAATTATAAATTTTTTTCTATTTCAAATTAGCCCTACGAATTTCGAGAGCACCTTGAGAAAAGTTCAAAATAAAGAATGAGTTAATTGTTAAAATTGTCTCATTAATTCAAGGATCGTGTTTCAGTTTTGACATTTTAGCCTTTTTCAGGCTAGAGGCTTAATAATACTACAGAAATCTATCAATAAAAAATATCCTCACTCTTGCAACAAAAATAAAAAATCGTATGTTCATTTATTTGATAAATTTAGTATTTAGTTGTCTAGTACTATCGTTTAGTAATGCATAAAATCGCATAAACTAATTTATTATATTACTTGAATGAATTTGAACCTTTTAGGCAGTGAAAGAAAAATTCTACTTACATATTTTTCCGGTTAAAATGAAACAATTTTGTTCACAAGACTAACAAAAAGTTGTAGATTGCTTCTAGAGAACCATCAAGTGTCCACAGTTATGGACCCATACGGAGTACTGAAGGGCTATCCACTGTTGACACTAAATGTTTGTGGAAAACAATAGCTAAACCATAAACTTACTTAATGGGCATAGGATAATGTTGGGGAATAAATCTCTGTGTACGTTTAAATAATGCAAACACATTGATGTCTGAAGCACATTCTACAGATATGCCGCAATGTGAAAAATTTATGCATTTAATTTTAGCTTATGCAAATAATAACTCTCAGTATTATATAATATGTATTTTTTTTAAATTATTGTTATTGTTTTAGTCTGTGTAAAACTTGAACTTGGCTTCTTAACATCAATATATTGAAGTTCAGGACCTATTAGGGTTCACAACTCAACTCAGATGAGTTGTAATTGAAACAGCTACTTTTGATGAGCTGTCTTTTTTGTATTTTCTCAATTGCACGAACACAGAGTTGTAATCAGTAATAACATAAATAAGTTGTAATATTAAAATTATAATTAAAGTAGAGTTGAGTTGTGAACCATAAGAGGGGCATTAGTTTTACTGTACATACACAGGTGTCTCTGCTATTGACGTTAGGGGCAGAAATTGAAAAGTGGCCACATATGTGTTCTTAGTTATCTAATCCTAATAATTCTTAAGAACATGATGTAGAACACTTTTGCTCAGAATATCATAAAATTTCAGATCAGTCAGATTTTTAATTTTTGAAATATAGTGATTGTAAAACGTAAAATATACCCGGGTATGCTGCCACTGACATAACGTTAACATTTTATTTTTTAGCATTGAATCTTAAAGTGAAAAAATACTTTATTTTCGCCCATGTTCTGGAAATGTGCGCGCCAAAGCAAGTCCTGGAAACCAAGCGTTTTGCTTACGTCTTTCTCATAGAATGTGAATGGTAAAACGCAAGTTTATAAGTAACCAATTGACACACACAATTGACAACATCAAACTTAATTTTTTAAAATCATAGTTTTATGGAAAAAGACCAATTTTCTTTTAAATTTTGGTTGAAATAAAAAGTTAATCTATTTAAATTGAATTGTGCAACAATTTAATTTAACTTAAACTCTTTGTTTGTGCAAAGTTCATCACTTCGCTTCAGTGTGCGAAAACGCCAAAATTAAGCGTTTTGCAGAACACCTACTTTGCGATTTTAAATCGTAATCGTCAGAGTTAAGCGTTTTGCATTTTTCAGACATGTATATTTAGTTTTTGTTATTTTCATCATTCTTGGGTTTTTTATAAAAATCATAAATACAAAAATTCTTTTATTAAACTTTTCATAAAAAATTAAGAAAATGTATAATATCTTAATTATTCGATCTTCTTGTTTTTATTTTTTTGTAAAATTTATTTGAGCTTAAGATCTTTTTTATTTAATTATTTTTTATTTTTATAATATATAATTTTATTATTTTTATTTCGATATTTCGCTACATCTTGTTGGATATGAATATCAAGGGTAATAATTTAGAATTTTTCATTTGACAGAATATATTTATATACATGTATGTATGTTTTTATACATATGTATGTGTATATATATTAATAGTATGTTTTATTTTTCTTTCAATTGGAAAAGAAAATTTATATTATTTTTAAAAAATATATTTCCTGAAGATGCTACACAAAGATGTAGCGAAATATCGAAATAAAAATAATAAAATTATATATTATAAAAATAAAAAATAATTAAATAAAAAAGATCTTAAGCTCAAATAAATTTTACAAAAAAATTAAGAAAATTTTGAATTAAATTGGCTTTTTTTAAGCAAATTTAGCTCCTGAAGTTGGACAAGTTAATAAGAGGAGCTTCTGCATATTAGTCTATAAAAATTTTTTTACAATATTTTCATTATATGAATGAAATTATAGCGTTACATGAATGAATTATTTCATATAGTCAATAAAGTATTCACTCAAGTGTGATTATTAAAAACTTTCGAAGTACACAAAATTACCGATTTGCGTTACTTTTTTAAATGTGGTATCATTTCGATTTGCATCGTTTTGACTTTAAAATGCAGCACTCCATAAAAAAATATTTAAAACTGCAGAAAACTTTAGACAATTTTGTTAACACAACGACAAAACCACTTAAGCAAGTAGATACAATTGCTAACAGCGATAAAATAACTTAATCAAGTGGATACAATTTTTAAGTTAGTTTTTTCGGCGAAAATAATATTTAATTTAAAAAAATACTTGTTACACTTCCTGAGTGTGTAGTAAAATTTAAATTAGTCCCAGGCACTAGTTTGGCAGAGCCAAATAATTCAATTCAACTAGAATACACTGTATTTTCATTAGCTCACTGAAAATATTCATATAATTTAAATGAAATAGAATTATAAAGAGAAGCGGGAAAAAGTCACCTGGTTACTGTGGCCAAAATATACCAGTTGTGACACTACCTACTCTCATGTTACAAATTCTTGCTGAGTCTAAAATTTATTAAGCATTCAAAGACTTTCTTGGGTGTCCGACGGTTGTAGGTAATGACGCCCTATGTAACGAAAAGAGATTCAGATTAGACTATTGCAGTGATACAATATGTGTTCTGCTGTCGCTTCATCTTCTTTACATAACCAGAAGAGGTAATTTTGACTGATTCTCATATTTGCCAAGTGTTTTAATACTCTGCAATGTCCAGTCATGAATCCAGTGATAATTCATATTCCTGACCCGGTCAAGCCTAGTTCTTTCTCCTTCGAGATCGGAAAAGCATAAATGTTTTGGCTACCCTGATACCTTTTGTGTTCAGCTAGTATTATTGCGATTCTCTTTCCAGCCACTCTCTAAATCAGCTTAATAGAGCTCCAAGACATTTCGCAAACGGGTTGTGGGCCTATAAATCTATTATTTAGTCGCCCCTTTTCTTAGGAGTTCGCTGCCTTCTCATAGCCTACGTAAAGTAACCCATATCAAGTAAAAATTTAAAGAATCCGTAAAAGAAATTTATCTAGCGACAAAAAAAAATTATATTCTTAAAAAAAGACGTTTTAATGAGACTATTTTATTAATCTAATAAAACATTTTTGATTGGATTAATAAATAAAAACCTTTAAGGGATATTAATGTAAAATTCTTATAGTCATTGCACCAAAATTTTTTACATTATTCCATTCAAAGAAACAAAGTACTCGATAGATTTTGTGCAATATCGAATTTGACGACTTCACTTCAGGTGTTTATAGGGCTTATAAATATAATCTGAATGTAACACAATTATTCCTGTCTATTGACTAGAACCGTTTACCGTTTTTCATTATAAAATCAATTGACAGTTGCTGCAGAATAGAAACGCCAAAGGTGCATAATAGCGTACTCCTCTTGCTTCCACTTGACAATTTCCCACCTCTATTTATGAAATTAGCAGTTCTAAGATCTAATGAATGAAACATGGCTTGATTCGATTTAGAGATGCCCAGCATTCCTGGATCAGCCGAGCTATTGAATAGACATCATTCCAGAATCGGATTACAGTTCATTTATCGGTGAATAAGCCCTGGCACCGTCGCTAGTACGATTCCTGCCATGACTCTGGATGTTTTATGCAAACAAGCAAAAAAGTTTTGCAGACTTGTGTTATTAAAAAAAAAATATCCTGCAATACCATTGCCAATTTGATTCGTTTTACTCCAGGATTCTAAATTCATAAGATCTGAAAGACAATCTTATCTGAAGTTCGCCATTGTTAATAGTATTTTTATTTTAAATGATTCTTTTTGGTAGCAATAAATTTAATCTGTGTGTTAACTAATCTGTCGTAGGCAGCCATTTCTATTTCGTTTTTATTTTTGTTAACTAACATTTTTATATCACATATAAAACCATAAGCCATAATATATACTTCTCTTTATCAGTAAATAATAATTGTAATTGTGGTTAATCATGTTTTGTATAAAACAAAAGTAATATATAGAAAATCAAACCATAAAAACTCACTTTATTTACCATTAATCCATCCATACCACATACCAACCAATCACCACTACCACCATCACTACCACCACCTACAAGTCAAAAAGGTTGAAGTCATTTTCCATCCAACAAATAAAAACAAATCCAATAAAAAAACAAAAACCCGAAAATGAATTTTAAAGTAGAATGGTTTAAGGCTCCATCCATCAAATACAATAAACAACAACAAAAAAAAACATATGTAATTGTCCCGCTTTATCAAACAATTAAGCCATCACCAATTTAATATTTTTTTTCTAAAAGTTTGTACAAAAGTTGCTTATTTTATGGGGTTTTCTTTTACTTTTTTTTTTCAAAGTCTAAGGACCGAATTCACGATCTTTAGTTAACTACTGACTATGATTTATACAACTAAAGATTGGGAACTCGGGTCTAAATTGTTAAAATTTGGCTTTCTTTTATTATTTTCTAATTGGTTTCAATCTCTTCTAATTTAAAGGGGCTTAAAATTTAAAATTCCTTTTTATTGCTTTTTTTTTGAGAATTTTTGTTTTTGTAGAATTGTTGCCAAAACTGTGTACAAAATGATAAAAAAAAACTGTATAACTTTTGTTAGGAATGTTTGAAAATGCGTTTTGGTAGAAAAACCAGTTTGGAGAATTTATTAAAATTATCAAGACCAAATTCAAAAACTGAAGATGAAGATACCGAGATAGTGATAGTAAGCGATACGGTAAGACAGAGAAGAGCCCGCACACCGTCTTCGAATTCGAATTCACCCACTAAGGAAGTCACTGATACAAGTGTCACGAAAATTTCAATTTCTGCTGGTGCTGGAGTACAGCAAAAACCACAGGTGGGTTCAGAAGATCTTGTGAGTGGTCAATCTAACCAACCAGTGTTGCCGGATTTGTTGCCACCACAGACCTTCCGTTTAGCTGAAACCAGTGCTCTCTTCTCACAGATCTCAAAGAATCCCCACAAAATGGAAACGGATATGCCACCACCTAAGCCCAGTAAACGTAAAAGTACAGAAGCACCGGCCCAAATGGTAGAAATTAAGGCGAAAAACATTAACAGCGATAAAATGTCGGTGCATATGGCCACCGAACTGGAACCCCAGCAGGGAGAAATTGTGGACACTGTAAATATTTTGGAATCAGTTGAGCCCTTTGTGCCCGAGTTCGTGGAAACAGTACAAATAGTGGATTTGTCTGAAGATTCAGATACTTCCATGAGAATTGAAATGGAGGGTAAAGAAATTAAAAAAAGCAAAAGTAAGCACTCAGTAAGTGAAACATCTGTGTTAGTCCCCGAAGAAAATGAACTTGATGCTGAAGATGATCTAGAAGTGGAACTGAGGCCCTCTGAAAACCAAACTAGTACACCATTCTTAAGAGTGGAAAAACAGAGAATATCGTTTGATGAAAAACGCAAACGTGTGGAGAAGGAAAGAGATATTCTGAGAGACTCTGAAGAGGAGGAAGAAGTAGGAATTATTCAAACTCTAAGTCTACACAAACAGCCCAAAGCTAAACGATGGCGTCAATTGCAAATGGCCATGGAAGAGCTGGATAATAGCATGGCTGAGCATACAGCACGTGATAGTTTTTATAATGCCGATAAAGATTTAAGTTTTGAAGTAGAGCCTTTAGTATTCTCCGATGATGAAGACATACCAAGATTTTCTATGGAAATGACTCAACCTTTAGACTCGGATAGTGACACGGTACGAAGCTTACTAAAAATCGTAACAAAAAAAATCATCTTCTAATAATTGTCCAATTCCAATTCTTTTTAATTTTGTTTCATTTTTTTTTTTATACTTAGAGTCGCATTGAAACTCCCAGCACCAAAAAACCCAATGCTTTTTCTAGTAAAATCTTGCCTCAGTCACCTTCTTTGGATGACTCCAATATAACCTTGAAAAGCCCATATTCCGACTTACCTAAGCCATTTACAAATACAAGTATGAGCTCATTAGAGCAAAGAGTTTTAGATTTTGAAAAAAGTGCCAAACACATGATGTCTAAGTTGGAGAGAACTAAAGAGAAAATAGAAAAATGCCAAGAAGGAGAAAGGTATGCGAAATGCCACTTACATATTAGGTTATGGCTAATTAAAGAGTTTTTTTTCTATTCTTCTTTCTAGGGCTATTGAGGATTTGAAAATGTTAATTGCACCAGATGCTGCTACTTTAATCTCTCAGGGTGATTCGTTGGTGTTGGAGACTCATGGTAAACAAGGTTCCTTATCTCGGGTCGTTATGAAAAGTCAAATTATTTTAAGAGAAAAGTTTAGAGAAGTACAGCAGGCCAAGTGAGTTTAGCAATGAAGAAAAAAAATAAAAAGCTTTTGTTTATTTGCATTGACTTCATTTTAGACTAAAAATTATGCCAGCCTGCAATACGCAACATTCGTCTTTGGATAAAGTCAGCATGAAGGGCATCAATTTAGAGGAATTAATTGTTAAAGGCTTAAAACGCATAAAAGATTTAATAGAACGCCCAGTTGATCGTAAATCATTGGAATATTTGGAAAAAAGGCTATCGGAAATTAATGTGAGTACTAAAAAAAAATTGTGTTAATAAAAAATAAAAGGGGAAAAGAGTTCAACAATTCGGGGACTGGTGAACTAAATTTATTGAATATCAGAATTTTTTTCGATAGTTAATTATTTTCTAAAGAAAATTGTTCGATTCGCAAGCTTCTAAATATTTGATGAAACTTAGAACTTCCTTTTATCAGTAAAGTAAATATAAGGACCGAAATAAAGGCGGTTACAAAAAAAATCTGTTTTTCGTTTTACTTGGGAAAGTTTTGACTGTTAACTAGTTTAACTTGTTGTTGGTCGAAAATCACCTATGAGAATGGTTAATCTTAAAATTCTTGGTTCTACGCTACCATTAAATTTCACTTTTGACTTTAGTGCGACAGACCAAAAACGGTAATCGGCCATTTTTCCCCTTAGCTCACGCTTTTATCATTATTTGCTCTCTGATGCGCGTTGGCATCAGGCTGCCAAAGCAAGATGCCAACGCGCCCTGCGCTATCTCTCTCTCGGTCTGCAAACAGTAGAAGGCACAGTCCCGATGAAGAGACAAACTTACGTGTAATACGGCGAGGATGATCTGGCCTAGGCTAGATAACAATTGCATTAGGGATTTACCGGGACTCTAAAGAGCCTGGTCGAGAAATGTGGTAACAGGCCACTGCAATTTTGGCAACCACGCTAGGAGAATGGGTTTGCCATCTAACGACTACTGTAGAAGTTATCTAGACGACAACTGCCGCTGTCCAGCCCTGGAGAAGCGGTGCATGATTCACTTTAGACAGCGCCGCCTGCAGGGTATCACTGCGCTTTCGAATATAATGGTCGACAGGCTATATGGCTTCGTTAGAAGTAGCGGTTGGTTTAAGTGACGGACTCACATTTCTCATATGTCTACTTATTTATTTATTATTTCCTTTCCTTTTACTCTTCCATCTTTAGTGCTATCCTTCTTTACTTCCTTCCATACAAGTATCACAAAGAGACCACATCAGAGGACCCAAGTGAGCCCAGCTTCTGTTTTTTTTTTTATTTGGGCACCCTGTGTAACCTAACCTAATCTCTGATTTCTCACTTTCTTCTAACAATATCCTTCTTCCTTTTTCTATCACCTTCTCCATTATCATGCTCCTGTAACGAATACCGTTCGCATGTACAAAAAAGTAAGTCCTGACCAAAATCAGCGTCAAACAGTTGCTTGTCCATTCCTTTCTCTTGGATTTCATGATGATTTTCTGAGCCTCAAATTCACTTCATCGGACTTCACTTTGCTCCATCATAATTTTAACTAGTTGGTCTTTCGTAGAGCGAAGAATTTTTATTAATTGAAATAAACATATATAGCTAAGTTGTCACTTGCACAAAACATGACACTAAATTTAAAAAGTAAACTCTTACTGAGACACCCATTAATATTAGGCAGCTGAAGCTATTGATATTCGCTCATGGCGTACAAATATCATGACTTATAAATGGGCTGTTGTAAGCGATTCTGCATCGTTATATCCCCTAAGTTTTCTTTATTTACCTGCAACATTTTGAATCGTTGAATTTGTCACGAAGACAAACATTTTCTGTGCAAAATTTATAAATTTTTAAGTTTTTTTTATTCATTAAAAAAAATGCTATACTTTTGTGTACTTTGTGTAGTGACTTTAAAAATTTGTGTTATTTTTTGTTTCACTTTCATTTCATTAAATCAAAACTAAATTGAGTAAATGTTTGAAAAACAATTTCTATGTTTCCATTTGTGTGTGCCATTTATGTATCTAAACACAAACAATTTCGATTAAACTTTTAATTTTTATTAGTTTCAATTACAGACAATCAATCAATTTTTGGTCATATTCTTAATGAGCCATTTCTGTATGTAAACATGAGTTTGATTGATAGTTTGTTGTGCTATAATTGAAAATAATCAATAAACAAAATTTTATAGTCTGATGTGTGGTAGCAGTACCACAGCCACAGACACAGCCACAAACGTGTGCCATTATATGTCAAGTAGGAAAAGCAATCTGTGTTAATTGTTTTTAATTTTGTTTTACTCCAAATGTTGCAGTTGGCAGGCTAAAAATTACCAAAAAAAGAGAGCAAGAGACAGAGAGAGAGAGAGAGAGAGAGAGTGAAAGAGAAAGAGAAAGAGAGAATGGGAAATATACACAAAATGGCTAATTTTCTTGAAAAGAAAAATGTTTGCTTGAAGTTTTTTTTTTTCAATCTGCTAATGCGAGACTGTGAGGTATTTCATGAATGAGTTTAAATTCTTTTACTTTGATCTTTGTGTTAATTATTTGTCTCTAATTATATTTAATAAGGAGGGCTGTTCTAAAACTATTTGCTCATGTCAACAAATTTTGTACAAAGTAGTAAAACAAATTAATTTTTCTGCTAATTTTTTTAAATTTTATTAAGAAAAAGCTATTAATCTCTTTTAGATAAAAGGGCTCTTTTAAAAATAATTTATTTTCACAAATAATATTTTACAGACGGTTTTTTTTATATAAAAATAGAATATATAGTTTTCAATATAAAAATGTTGGTTGGGAAATTTATTTATTTATTCAGTTCAATGCTTACTGAGTTTTTTGTAACTATTGACAAATAATTCTTATTTAGTCAATTGCTTTTACAATATAAAGGTTCTAGTGTTTGCAAGAAACGTTTGGAGTAATCTACTGAGGAATCAGAGTAGCGTCTGACGAAATGGTCCATAGAGATATGCTATCCCCTTCAGTCCTTATTATACTGAATAAATAACTCATGAGAATATCATGAGTAAAAGAAAAAATTTAAAAACCAACACAATTTCTGAAATTAAGCACAAATAAAGATTAATATTTTGTATATTATTTTATTTAAAACTGAAACTAACAAGCGATTTTTTGTAAAACAAATTTTATATGCCGCTGCAAAATTAAAATTTTAGGGCTTGTTCATGTAAATGTGAACGAGAGCTGCTTTCTTAATTCTCTGTCTACACACAATTTTATTTCCGCGATTTCGGCATTCTTATTCATTCATTTAGCATTCAAGCTACTTGTCTTCTTTTTAAAGCTTTAAAAGGTATGAATAAAGAACAAAAGAGAATTACCAAGTACGAGCAAGTCTGTGCCCCTTTTCATTTTTGTTTCCTCTCTCTGTCTCTCTCTTATAAACTCAAGAGTTGTGCAACCAAAATTTCAGTGCGTGTTTTCGAATTATGCATAAAAAACAAAAACAACATAGGACATTAATTTTTGTTTTTCACACAAATGTACGACAGAAGCTATCGGTCGCATTTACGTGAACAGGCTCTCAGTTTAACAAATAGATATTTCATATGTAATTTAAATTTTATTGCATAAAAATTAACAAGTTTCAGGTCCGCTATTACAACCTTCTATAGTTCAAGTTAGAATTTTTTTGGCTACTTATAAAATCTTAACTTTATCTATCGGTAACTTGTAATAATGACAGTTCTTCAGTTGTGATATTATTTATGTCATAATTTTCAAAATACTTTTGTAATTAAATCTTTCGATTGTATTAAGGATGCCAGGTATTTATGGGAAGACAATTCGTTAAATTAGTTTTGATTTAATTTTGGGAAGAAAAAAATTCTTTCTACACATTCTGAGATGTGTGGAATAGAAACAATTACTTTACCACTTCTCTATAAATTTTTATTAATTTATTAATTTTTTTCCTTGAAAAACAAAACAGTCTTGAATATAAAAGTAGTTAATATAGAACATAGGGAGCATTACATATCATTCCTAAAGCTACTGAACGGGATGATGCACATTTAATGAATTTTAAGCTGAAACTGCCAACAAAAAAAAAAAGAAAGTACAACACCATTAAACATTCCATTAATTCTTACTCTCCTTTCCTCTATCTTTCTTTGTCTCTCTGTATATTCTCATTCTCTCTCTTTCTCTTTTATATATTATAGACTTAAACATTTATTATTGCCCGGTGTTTCCAGTGCTACTGATTTTTGTTCTTTAACATTCAACCAATGAAACTGTTTATTGGATTGATGAAATCAATTTGCTTTACGACAAAATCATTAACATGGAGCCCGTTTCTTGCTTGACTTAAAATTGGTCTGGCACACGCTATAAATGAAACAAATGATTCCATTAAATAATTCATTCTATTAATGATATCATAAATATTAGCTGTGTTCTCGTACTCTACTTTGGGTTAACGCGGGTGCCCAAATTTACCCAATATTGTTCCCGTACACATAATTTTTGAAAATAATATTCTTCTTCTTTCTGCTCGACTCAGCAGAAACAGTCAGCTGTTGCTTAAAAGAAAAAATCACAGTGCAAAAAAAAAAATTCCGAAGAGTTTAAATAAAAATATTATTATTGAAAAATTTTGAAGTAAATGCCATATTTTTCATTTTTAAATAATAATAATTTTAATTTTGTTGCGGCTTTTTATTGTATTAAAATGTCAAAACACTTTGACGTTTTCTTTTGGGATTAAAATTTAGTTTTAGCTGTTCACGTGCTTTTAAACATTTTATTCTCTAATTGAGAGTTATTTTTTTTACTCTCAATTGCCCGAGCTATTATCTATATTTATACGAATAATTTTATAAATAATAAAAATTTGTTTTTTTGGTTCGTAATGGATAAACTCTAAAGCTGTGAGGCGATCTTAAAAAATTCTCTCACCAATATAAATAAAGCTACATTATCATAGAGTAACAAATTCTATATATCATAACACTACGCTCCTATTATGTAGATTATTCAGTGATTTACCAATTTAAATTCTATTTTCCCAAAAAGAAAAATTAAATTTTGTGCACTATATTCCAAAAATGAGCACCACATACTCCTGAATCGGCCACGCCCACCTTTACAATGGTCAGTTTTAAGGTTTCTAATTTGTACTGAACAGGCTAGACCGAGTAAAAATAGCTAATCATAAAGCAGATTTCAAACAGATTGTTCTGAATTTATACGATCTTCTTAGTAAAATCAGTTACTAATTAATATAATAATTTCATTCGTACAGCAAAATGATTTCATTCACAGTATTTTGAGAATATTTCATGCATTTAATGAATTAATTCCTTGAGTGTTACAGACATTTATATTAACTTCTTTACCTAAATACACATACATACTTTATGTCCTTAGAAGTTTAATACTATTTAATCTACAAATTGAACTATAAACTGATTTATTATATTCGATGAACAGTATAGAAATTTTAAACATGAAATAAATTTTCTTTAAAAATTAAATGTCAAATGAAATATTAAGCGGTCACCCCACTGCTTGGCATAATAAATTCTTTGCGGTACCACTATGACTTTTGAGTAATAATACTCTTCCATAATAGAAACAAATTTTGTATTACTTTGTCCAAAATGTAAAGCTCCCTCTCAGTGAAAATAAAAAATATGTATATATAAAAATCAAAACTCATAAATTATGTGTGTTCGTATGTGTAATATTATGTAGGAATTTGCTTTTTTTACCATAAATTTCTTTAAAAAAAATTACAAACTAAAAATAAAAAAAAAAACAATAAAACGCCAGACATCAAGACAGCAGAATTAACTCAAATATAAATTAAGAAAAAAAAAAAAAACTTAAAAAAAACATCTGTATAAAAAATAAGAGAGAAAACCGATCACAAAATTTCGCTAAATTATTTTTGCTTTAAAAAACAAGAGAATTTGTGCCAATGTGTGTTCAGTTGCTTTATACTCCCCCTCAATAAAGCAAAAAAAAAAAGTATTTTTTTCGGTGTTAAAAAAATGTGCTACCAAAAAAATATTTAAACCAAAATAATTTTTTTTTTCTCAGTTAAGAGAATCTTTTTGTATAAGAAACAAGTAAAAACGCTAAACATAACAAATTCGATTTACAAAAGAATTATCTTTTTAAAAGCGAAAAAGTTATTGAAACCGGGTTTTTTTATTGAAAAAAAAAATGCAATTTTGCTGGCTTGTACAGAAAGCTAATGTCGGTCTATAAAAAACCTTTTAAAAAAATTTTATTTTGCTTGTTTGCTTGTGTTTGTTTCCGTAAAACTGTAAAATAAATAAATAAAAAAGTAACCTTTTGTTTGTAATTCTAAAACTAAAATAATTTCCATTTGATAAATATTTTTGTTGTGAGTGTAAGTGCTGTTTGGAGATCTTTTATCACTGTATTAAAAAAAGGGTATTTTTTTTAATGTTGTTGATGTGTATTCTAGTGTCCTTTTACTATGATTAAATATAATCATAATTACTAATCAGCTATTATAACATCGCAACCTCTAAGATTTTTTGTGCAGCCTAATGTCTCACTAAAATAATTTAAACTCTTTAAGAATCTCGTGATTCCTGTGGTCTTCATTTAAATTCGGCCTTCTGGGTCCGTTTGGTTTTTATTTACTTTTTTATTAATTTTTTTATTTATTTATTTTTTTTTGCTTGTTAATTTAAAATTGTCATTCTTGTTTTTTCCGATAGGATCGTCGCGATGATTTAAAATTAATTGTAAATGCTATTGGTAAAAGTGAACAAACGCCCAAAGTTAGCACAGTAATGATGAACGATATTGAAACGGTAAATTTTGATTTAAGTTATCAAAATAAAAAAACACTATAAAAAATAATTCTTGTTGTTAAATTTTCAGACCAAAAACAACCTGCAAACTCATGCTGACACAATTGAGCTGTCTTTAACGGAATTGAAAACAAATACAAAAATTAATAACATTAATGGTAGCAGAGGTAAGTTTATTGAAATAAGATTTTCTTCTAGTTGAAGTGCTAAGCAAAAGAAAGTGAAATTTTAAGGATAGAAAAATCAAACTTGTTCTTTTTGTATGAACTCCAATTTTTTTTTATAAGAAATAATTTAAAAATTGCCATCTTAAATTCTTAATGTATTCGTTTAGTGCGGCGAATAGGTTTTTTGGTCCAACCAAAACGCACGCTGTGATTTGTAAATAAAACAAAGAGTTTTCAGAGATTTATCTTAATATTTTTTATTATGATAGAACGATTTATGACAATTATGTGTGAAACAAAACATTAACCAAATGCTCGCCACGGCTTCGGTGGTATACATCTACCCGATGGTCCATATTTTCAATACCATAATCATCGTTGCCATTTTAGCCTTTTTAAGGCTAGATTTAGCTTTTTTTTCTTGCATTTGGCCTCAAGATTTGTGATTTAGCCCTTAGCTTTTTTCTTGGCCTTTTTTGCTCTTCAAAATAACCTTCAATAGGCTTTTTTGGAAAAATGAAAACAAATCATACATAAACAAACTGAGACTGAAAGCAAATTAGCTAAAGTAATATTTTCGATAAAACTTTGATATGTAAATTGATAAATTGGTCGAACGAAGGTAATTTCATAAGTAAAAAAAGGTATTTGGCTTTTAACTTGTAAAATAAAAATTCACTTTATTCCTAATCGATTAATTAATTGTTCCGTTTAGTATTTAATTATTAGTAATGCTGAGGTTGCTCGCTTTTGAGTAAGACAAAGCAAGCAAAATATCAAAATAGAAATCCCATTAAAAATAAAAAAATAAATTTTTACTTCAAGGAATTTTAAATATTATTTTTTTAATATTGAAGCGAATTCACGCTCAAAAGTATTTAAATACTAAAAAAAGATTACGGGATGGGACACATATCATTTTAAAGCTAAGGTTGTCTAAAATGTTAAAGCACTTCCAGAAATTTCAGAACCTATAAATTTAAATAATTTTTGATTTTGGTAATTTTTATTGACAAAATCGGGAATGGTACCTCGGCAAAGTGGGGAATGGTAAAAATGCCTCAAAGCAACGGCACTGGGGTTGATGGATATTTAAAAAATTTTTTAAAAATAGTCCAAAGTAACTTCTGAGTACTTGAGCAATTGATTACAAAACTATACAGCCTTCCCTTTAAAATGGTATACGTCTTATCTTTTAATCTTCTATGGTTCGTCCGGAAGTTACTATGGATTATTTTGAAATTTTTGGAAATTTGGTTATACTCCAGTACTGTTGCTTTGAAGGATTTTAGCAATTTACGGACGAACTATAGAAGATTACGGGATGGGACACATATCATTCTAGATTTGTAATCTTCTGCCAAAATACTCAGAAGTTACTTTGGACAATTTTTAAAATTGGCAGTTTTCGTTTTGCATTAAATATAAAAACTACGAAATTATTGGAAAATGTTAAAACACTTTCAGAAAGATTAAAACCTACAGATTAAATTCAATTTTGATTTTGGTAATTTTCAAGCCATGTGGAAAACTACATTATTTTCTTTAGTTATTGATATTTCGTATTTTTTTTTTATAAAAATTATAATTAAGATTCCTAGTGTAATAAAGAATTAAAAAAATTTTGAATTTTAAGCTGTAGCTTTTCAATTTTTTTCTAGCTTATTTTTACCCCGATGTAATTCAGCCTTTTCTAGCGTTTTTTAAGGGATATAGCTTATTTTTTTAAAGTCCTGGCAGCGCTGGACATAATTGAAGGTCGGAGACTTGGATGTGCTAAATTATCTTATTCTTTAGCTCTTGAATTGTTCTTGGCTTATTGACGTAAACTTTTTCTTTTAAATATCCAAAAAAAAAAAAGGCCAATGGTGTGTCAAATCATTAAATCGTGGTGGCCAATTACCATCGAGACGACACGAAATAACACTGCCACTGAATTTATCGCACAAAAGAGCCATTGTTTCGTTGGCTGTGTGGCAAGTGACACCATCCTGTTTGAAAAAACATATAGTTTAATTCCATATCCTCAATTCCCGGCCACAAGAAGTTCGTTGTAATTTCGCGTTCGTTTACGCTAACTGCTTGACGGGTTTTCTGCCACACTATCGCGGACAGAAGCAATAATATTCACAGAATGAACTGGTTAAGCATGCACAGGTATTTTCACATTTCCTACAGACCCGGTTTAATGAAATTGTTGCGCAAAATTGCTTACACATTTGGTCCATTATGCTGACCAAAAAAATCACGAAGTGCACGAAATTCATTATGATTAGCACGCCCATTTACGTAAAAGGCTTCAACCTCTCCATGAAATGTCCAATCAAGTTGGGCAAAAAATTTGACGTTAAGGTGTGATTCACAATTAACATCGTGCATTATGGATGACGAAAAGTGCTTTAAAAAAAAATTATTCTGGCTCTATTTTCTCAGAAATCTCATATGCTATTCGATACGGAATGAAACTAATCGAAATTTTACTGCCTTTGTGTGAAATGATTTCTAAACTGCGATACAAATTGCTCTTTATTAAGTGCCACCTAATAACTGGCTATAGCTTACCTACAAGGGTTTTCTTATTACTTTCTCATTTTAAGTTACTTTCTGCTTCCAGAAATTATATTTGATTAAACATGCCTATTTAACTTAAGTCAATTTTTTTAAACCTTTTTAGCATTTAGCAGCTTATAAATTAAGATGTAAAAATATTGAACTCATTGAAATAGAAAATTGTTGATTCACATTATTGTAGTTGTTGCTATAAGCCATATGATACACATTCCAAAAATTGCAGCAGCTACTAAAAAACAAAACTAATATTCATTTATTATATTAAAAAAAAAGATAAAAATGAAAAATCTGGTATTATTCCCTGTGTGTGCAAAATATGGCAAAGCAGTACAATAACTGGAAATGTTTATTATTAGGGCCTCTCACAGTGTATAAAAAACAAACAAAAATTATTATTAGAAATGTTGATTCTACTACCACGACCTAAAAGACCTACTGAGTGGTGAAATAGCCAAGTAAAACAATACTAGACTTCTTATGGATTTTGTAATCGTTCTGAAATACCCAAGACGTTTGCCAACATTTAGTGTCCCTCTTCACGTACTCATCATATCAGTTATTTCATTACACACAATAAATAAGACCCATAAAATGGGAAAAAACCTTTAGAATAACTTAAAGCTTTATCATAAATTTTTTTAAATAAATTTTCTTTCTGTGAATAGCCCAAATAAAGTTTTAGTTTTCAATTTCAATTGCTATATTACTCGTAATCTAAATATTCCTATGAAATTTGCTGCTGGTAATGGAGCAAAAAAATGTTTCAACTAGAGGCAGAGCAAATAAAGTTTTTAATTTAATTTTCGTAGACAATTGAAAAGTGAAATTTTTTTTTCCGATTGAATTAAAATTCAAAAAGTTTTCATTGTTTATTATATAAAAAAATATATATTTATTTTCTTTTTAAACGTTTCTCTCTTTATTTCTCTCCCTGGGTTAATTGCAAAAAAAAAAGAAACCATAAAGCTGCTGGCAGCTTAATTCAGTTGTTGCTACACATTCTATGCTCAACTTACTGCCTCTACAGTGCATTCTTTTTTATTTATTTTAAATCAAAACAAAAGTATAGATATCCGCTTGTGAATGTTAGTTTTAATTTAATATTATTGCCATTGCTTGGATGGATTTGATTATGTTAAGCCAAACCAAAAGCATTAGTTTCTATACATTTTGCTGGTCATTTGTTTTAGAAAAATTAGAAAGATAAGTTAAATTCGGCTGTACCGAATCTTATTGCCCTTCACTGTAAAGCTACTGTCTGCCTTTCTCTTAAAAAAATTTGTAAATTTGTTTTTAACGTACAAAGATGGTCTCTTGGCTAATCAGTTTGCTCTGGAAGTAGACTGGTTCATCTTCTCTTTTCGTTTTTTTTTTTATTAGGTCTTATCTGCTTTTTGGTGCACTGCTTGGGGCTTGCTGCTCTTTTTCAGTTTGAAATGTAAATGGATCCAAACTTGCTTTCTTTGGTAAGCCATAGTTCAGAAAACCCCACGAGCAAGGCTTGGCTTATTTTATTAAGGCTTCGAATTGCTGTTTGGTATCAATTTCATACCATTATTAACTTAAAAAAATATAAATAATATATAAACGTTTAGTTTATTAAGGGTTCTTTGTGGTAAAATAAAAACACAATTAGTTCATTTTTCTTAACACTTGTTGTAGAAACATGCTTTATTTATAACCATCACAACGACACTTTATTGTTTTTTACACACCTTGTTTACAGTCTAATGTCTCAACCAGAACTGAACTGCGTTAATAATCGTAGTACTTCCTTACATGCTGTTTAATTTATCAAACTACAACGAATATTTCAAATCTTTAGTTTAGCCGAGAACCGTCTACAAACTTCTAGACATTACTCCATACTTCTAGGTGTATCAAGTATAGAACTACAAGGTAAATGAAAACGCTTAATTTATCAAATTCTAGAACTAAAGCTATCATAAAGCTTATACACTAATACAGATATAAATAGCACACATCTCACACACAAGCATTACAGTATAAAACTCTACACATACATAAATACCATTTCTTATGAATAATCAAACGCAGTCATTCAACAGAGTGATTTTCATAACAATATGCTTGTGCACTGGTTTAGTACTAAATATTTAGAAAAAGTTATTGAAAACATCCTGTAGTTTACAATGATTAGATAATTTGTGTCTTTACTTAAGAGTGTCGTAGCTAAGCTTTAAACACTAGCTGTAACTGTAAGCTTGTATACTGTTATATTACATTAGTTTTATCTATCTAACATGTACAAGTTTTCAATAAAACAAAACTCGTGGCTGTCTGTACTAATTCGGTTTACTACTCATTCATTTTGTACAACCTTCATAGTATCCAAACTTTTTAACCAAGAACTGCGTATGCGTAGGTGTGAGCTACATCCAGAATAACAACTTTTTTTTGTAGCTTAGAACCTACTATTTGGGTATTTATATTTCCTTACAATGTACAAAATACAACTTCCATTAATTATGTGGTTCTTGTGGGAAGTTGTTTTATTCTATTTGCTTTTTTGTCCTCTTCTTACTGAACTTGACTTTGAAAATGGATGAAAATTTATGCTTAATAACAGCTGTTTGTAACTCATAAATATTCAAATGAACAACGGGCACCGGAAAGAACACAACCTCTTGGTGTTGAAAGAATGTACGAACAAAATTAATATTAAAAGCGGGAAAATTATAATAGAATAAATGACAGGAGTTTAAGAGTACAATGAGTGAATATATTAAAAAACAAGAAAGAAAAACAAAAGCCAATTTAAATTAAAAAAGTACACAAGTGTGAGGAAAACAAAAGAATATAAAGGTGTTGGTAAAAAAGTTTTCAAAAATAAGTTTAAAGTTAAAGAAATTGGCAAAATTTCTTGTGAAATAAAAAAAAAATAATTTTTTTAATTAAATAATTCTAAAAGAAATATTTTTCTAAAAAGATTCACTGAATAAAAATTTTTTTTTAATTTTATTATTACACACGCGTAATAAGAATTATGTATTTTCAAATAAAATATTTTTATAAAAATAAATCAAATTGTTAAAAAGAGAGAAGCCAGTAAGTAGATAAAACTTAGTTTCTTTTTTTATTGCCCTTTTAAATGACCAGATTCCATCCGCAATTATTATGCACCAAAAACTAAACGCCTTCACATCACAGTTTATTAGAATTAACACAATTTATTTAACCCAAGAGGGTGAATAATGGAAGCAAACTATAGAGCGGTCCAACACTGCTTGTGTTAGATACTGACCCCCTTATTCAAAAAAATTAACGCAGACTTTAAAGTCAATGTTATCGAAATTTTTCATAAATTTTACTTTAAAGTCTACGTTAACTTTTTTTGGATAAGAGCATGAATGTTTAATTTTCTGTTTTAACTTGAAGTTTCTGTGAAGCCTAATAACAATCAAAAGGAATACACTCTGTCTGCTTAAGCTAAAGCTGCCAAAACTTAAAATTATTAAGATACTCTAATCGATTGCTTAAGAACTGTGTAAATAAAGTAGTTCGTTAAGAATTTTTCATATTTGTAATGAGAAGTCTCTATAGATGAGTGGGTAAGATGCTAACGGGCAATTCTGTGTTATTCTTAAAAACAAAGAAAACATTCGTACGATTGGGAAATATTATTTGAAAAATTTATTTAATATAAAGTAGATAGAAATCTTTTTATTAAATAAATTGGCCATAAAGCTGGAAATAGACTATCGTATTTAACTAGTAAACCTATTATGGCTCACAACTCAACTCTACTTTAGTTGTAATTTTGATATTACCACCTGTTTCTATTATTACTGATTACAACTCTGTGTTCCTCCAGTTGATAAAAAGATACAAAAATTATAACTCGTTAATAGCAGTTGTTTTATCTGCAACTCAATGGAGTTGAGTTGTGAGCAATAATAAGGGCATAGCTTTTGGTTTAAATTACATCTTACTAAAAGTGATAGACATAAACTTAGAATTTTATGTTTTCGGTCTTGCGTTCCAAAAACTAAACGCTTAACAATAACTCTTAACGCTTTTTTCAAAGCACATTTGGTCTTTTTCTATCAGCCGTGGGTAATGTTATATTAATGTAAGTAAAGGCGGTGTCTTTACGATAGCTAATCTCGTTTCATGTTTTAGCATTTTGCTGCTTCTATGATTTTAAAAAAGCCTAGTAAAAGTTTTCATAATCTAAAGCTCAATAATGCAGTTCTATTGCCTTATTTTAATACTTAATAAATTAAGTCTAACAGCAGCCATGTTGAGATCCTCTTGGCATCTGTAAAGATGTTCTTGTTATCCTTATTATTAATTTTAATGTATACTCTGTTTCATTTCTAAAAGTATTTCTTTTTCCAACTGAAAACCGTTTAATAAAGATTTAATTTGATCCCTCATTTTCCCTGTACTTTCTTATAATCTACTTATCCTTAAGATATGCTTTAATGTTTGACATTTGAAACAACTCTGCTGTAAAAACTAAACAAAAAATTATAAATTATTTTATTTTGCTGTAAATATAACACATAAAACTTAAATTTTTTTTGACTTGCAACTGTTATGCCCAACAATTATTTTATTTTTGCTTAAAAATATGCTATAGCTTGAGGGAATTAAACAAGCCTCCTTAATGCATGTTTCAAAAATTTTATGCTTTTAGCGTACATAAATAATTTTTAAAGTTTGTGTATAAACAAACAGCATTTGGGTTAAAATCTCGTTAAACAGAAACAGAATTAAACGGGCAAAATGGAAGAAAAAACTTATCTAGATTTCCTAAAAGAAAACTTAATAAAAATAATTAAATTTTATTATATATGAATATCATTAACAATTGAACAACACATAAATATGATTGTTGCAATGATTTTGTCGTGATGAAGTGTTAAAATACACAAGCCGCTGGATAAAGGGAGTTTGTTGTTGCTGGCTTGCTTTTACAGTTATTAAGAGTCAATGTCCTGTTGTCATAAACTTTGCTAAAGAGGAGATACACATAAAAAAGGGAAATAAAATTGATGTAGAATGAAAACAAGAAAGAGTGTGTTATGCTGGTCGGTTTACATCAGCAGGAAAGAAGGATACATATAGAAGCACTTTCATACGCTGTGCTAAACAACAAAAGTATAAGTAAGAATTTTAAGCTAAATAAAATAGACTCAGACACAATTGCCTGTTTATTATTGCTTAAGTATTTCTTTCTACCTGTCACATGCTAAATGAATTCCTACATTTTTACAACAAAGAAAAATAGAAAAAGAAAGTAACAATACGCAGTGATGAACAATTTACGTATGTAACTATAAGAAGTTGGCTTATGTGATAGCTTGCTACTTACGAAGCTATCAAGTGGATATGAAGCAAAGATTTCCTGTTAACAAGCATCTCTGCAATCCTCTAAACAATTCCATAATTGTGGATCACAATAAAGTCTGATTTTAGTTATGGGTAAAAGGGAATGCAGAGTGAAAGGGAATAAATAATTTTGAATCCAAACAAAATGTGGGAGACAATAGCAAATTTAAAAATGTTTGTTCATATATTCACTCAATTATTTTGCAACCAATAACACTGTGTGACAAAACCTACCTGGGAAGTGATATTATTTTCCTTATACGCACGTTTAAAATGTATTTTCTGCTACTTGAGGCGACTCACCAGATGGACATACGAGTACATTGCTATCATGTGTTACCACAGTATAATTTTATTTACGAAGATTAACTTTAAAGTGTATGTAAATGGAGCATTAAATCATTTGCTCGTGTCTTAATTCGTCGTCCACAAGGCTGACCAGTAGACGCACGCGTTCTTTGTATACTTCTACATCGATTGACTCGGATTGGCCATGCTGTGAAAGTAATGTCAATGTTTAGATTGTATTATGTTTAAGGACTTAGTAGTAACGAGTTGTCCGGGGCTTTATATTCGGTTAGCAAAACGTGGCTAACTACTCGTATTCGGCTATCTGTCGGCTAAATATTAGTTATCTTACATTCGCTTAATTACGTTACGAGCACAAAGTAATTTCCGAAGACCTTGTGTGCGGCTAAGTACGTGTTAACTATGCGCGAAAAATCGCCAATATAAACTTCGTACTATATTTAAAGTAGCTTGCTTGCAACTATAATTCGTACAAAGTAGGTTATTGCTCCTGCCGTTCGCTACCAAACCTTATCCAACCACTCACATCTACTGTTTCAGAATTATAACACACTGATATTGTGTTTTGGTCTATTAAGGTTTGGTAACTTGTTCGCGAAGATGATGTTAAATACAATCGCAAGCATGCTACGTATTACAAGTTGGCTTGTTAAGATCCGGTGGCTTGTTTGTAGTGGTCACGCTACAATCTAATGAATAATTTCATTAAAACCTTTCATTGGATTAATGAAAAACATTTATTTAAGACACATGAATATTTTGTTAGCGTTAATAAAATTTTTTTATTAAGTTAATGAAGCAATGCGTTTCATTATTTCATTCATATAATGTATGAAATATTTCATTCACATAAAGTAATAATTTTGTAAATGAGTTTTATGAAATGTGAAAATTGAGTCCATCTAATGATTTATGAAAAATAGTTCGTTCAGTAAAGAGCAAGTAATAATTGAAATAAAAATAAACTCGTTTAAATAGCCTTGTATGGAATGGGGAATATTACCCCTTCTTTGTATTTGTCGAACACAAGCTACACATATTGCGATTGTTACAACTTCAGGAACTACTACACGCAGAGATAAAATATGGTTGAGGCAACCATATTCTGGTGGAAACATAGTCTGGTTAGATTTATGACTGCATCTAACCATATATATTTTTAAATCAAAGGTATTAAAATAGCTTTCAACTGCAGATGTTTGCGGTTCAACCCCCGGTCAGGGCAAGAAAGTTTTTTTTTAATTTTTTATCATTTATATAAACATTAAAAAAAAAATTTAATATGAATTTAAAAAAAATGTTATTATTTTTTTTTGTTTAAATAAAGTTTTTTTATTCCATTAATTTTTCTTTTCTATCAATTTGTATTTATTTACTACATAATACAGCGGGTTTAAATTTATTTTTTAAAATTTTATTTGACTCGAACTTGTAAAAACTTACTTAGTTAAGAAGCATTAACTCGCCACTCAACCACTTCAGTCACAAAGCTCAGTTGAGTTTGAACGATTAAGTTTTTGTTTTATACTCACTTTATTTATATGGTTGCGGAAGAGACAAATAGAAAACAATTTACATTCAACCATAATTGTATCATTATTATGTTTGTTATGAACATAAATATTTATAGTTTCAAGTAAAATTTTATTAAAAATAATATGATAATTATGTGGTTGATCTAAGACGCTAAACTATAAATATGTTTATCGCTTCAAATTCATAATAATATTTTTGTGAAGAACACACTATGTTTGCGGTGACCATATTCAACCATCGTTTTTCTTTGCGTGTACTGAGTACAAAAAGATTTTATTTTATTTTTACAAGTTGTACAACTCGGTTACAAAATTAATGGAGTTCTTCTACAACATTCTTCTTTTTAGAAGTTGTTTTCATCGACCATTATTTTCTTTACTCAAAAAGATGTTTTTTTCCAAATTCTAATTGCATAATGAGGTTGTATTGTTTGGTGGAAAATTTAAAGTTTATGTAAAAACTTTGTTTTGAAAACGGTTGTGCATTAATTAATGTGTATTTTGTAATATTCTTTATTAACTGCTTTTTAAAATGTAATAGATACACTATTCTGCCAAATAGATTACATTTCTTTTGGTTGTATTATCTTTTTTTGTTAGATTTATTAATGAATTATCACAAAAGTGTGACAGCAGCAGGTTTGCATATTTCTTGAATGAGTAATAACATTTTCTCTCTATTTCTTTTCTCTACTGTTATTAGTACAGCCACTTTTGTTTTGGGAACCATTTTATTTTCAAATATGTGAAAAATTCATAGTCAGAATAAAGTAGGCTTTTATTAAGAATTGACTTTTTTTCATAAGAATTATATGAATTTGAAGAAATTTTTAAAAATATACCGACTTTAGTGTGACTATGATTATGGCCCAATATAATTTTTTTTTTTTGATAACAAAAACACTAGAGGGTTCTACGATATTGAGGTTTGTTGGTTTTAAGTTTTACATACTAAATTATTTGAAAGTATGTAATGCCTGAAGGAATTAAACTTTTTTGTTGTTATAGAAACAAACAAAAATTAGTGAAATTTTTTAAGGATGTTAAATTTTCATGTAACAAATAAATCATTTGCTTCTCGCGGCGAGCGGCAGGTGCCGCCGTCTTCTTAAAACCAGAATGTGTCCAGATTCAGGTCATCCAGTTGAGGCCACAAGAACTCTATTATTACGACACCATTCAGATGGAAATTCACTGCAGCGGAGAAGATGTATTTTTTTGACTTCACTTTGCTCCATCACAATTATAAAGAGCTTCATTTTTAATAATCGAAATGAGCATATGTTGCTAATTGCACAAGAAATATACTAAAATTAGAAAGTACATTTTTAATAAAGCGGCCCATATTATTTGTCATATCATTTGCATTCTGCCCTATATTATGCAATAAGTGATACAATATTTTCAAATATAATGTGCCGCAACTTTCGCACAATAAAAAGTAAACATAACTTATAAGCAAAAGAAAGCATATGCATGTATTTATTAAATATTTATTTTACACGTTTTTATTTTCTAGAAAAGTTTGTATTAATTTTTAGTGTTTCTAATAAAAAAAGCTGTTATATTACGGTTGTGCAATAAACTAATATTGAACAATATTGGTTTAACATTGCACAGTATATTAAACTTCTTTCGGTTGCACAATAAAAATGAAAAGTATTTTGATTTCTGCCAATTATTGTGCCACCTTCGAAAATGACATACACAATACGAAAAATTGCGCAATTATATTGCAAATGGATGGGCTGCTTAAGACAATCATTAGAAAGTGAAACTTTCAATCTGTAGTAATCCAAATTCTGTAAAAGTTTTAAATTTCGATAGATTTCATTTGATATGGAATGTGACGCAGGACTGACAGTATTCAATTTATAATATTAAATATTATTTTTTTTTATTAAAAAAATTGTGCTTCCCTAAGGGAAACTTGTCATCCATGTTTTAGCTTTTCTTTCAGCATTTTATTTATTTTTCTTTCCTTTTTTCCTTTTTTCATATTTTTATTATTCTTTTTTAATATTTATTCAGCCGTCATATATGAAAGAATATCTAGCTTTCTTTATGTTTATTACCTACCTGGTCATGAATATAAGGGAATAAATAGAAGAAATACTTTTGTGTTTTTTGCCTTTTAAGCAAACACACACTCACATCATATCCTGTCCGTTATAATAAATCCTTGTTGGTATTCAAGGTTTTGTTTGGCAACTCATCTTAATCCTTTTGGTTTACAATACACGTATTCATTTAAAGAAAAATAATATAAAAAAACTAAAAGAAAACAAACAAAAACTTCTTTTCTCATAAGCATACTTTTGTGCCAACATTAAGTTATTAAAGAAGAAAAAAATTGTTATACCAAGAAAATATACTAAGAAGAAGCTTACCATATATTATTTGTTTTCTTGTTTTTAAAAACAAACCTTGAATGTTATAGAAACTACATGCCTTAAAGTGAAAGTCCTTCAAGTAATTTTTTTCTGCTTAAAACTCCTTAAAGTAGGCTTTGATTTAAGTTATTTGCTTGTTAAGTTATTTTAAATATTTTTTTCGTACTCATTTATCAAGTAGGCTACAGTAAACACGTCCTTTTTGTAAAAGTAATGTTTTTTGCTATTGATTGTTTAAAGTTTTAGATGATTTGTTGTTTAGCCGAAAAGCATGCTATAAAAATCAAGATTTAAGTGGGGTCTTAAATTAAATATAAATAAATGAAACTTTTAACAGCATATATTACAGCTTTAAAATTTTCTGTTTTATCTCGGGTATAAAAAAGGCGCCTGTTACTGAATCATTCACTTAATGTTACAGTAGTGGCAGGGTCAGCATTTTTTTGTATGATTTAAGTCTTTATTAACAAAAGATTCGTAATGCCTCTAATTGTAAATGGACAGCACAGAAAAGGTCAATATATAAAGTTACTTTATGATGACTTCTTGTTATATTTATTTTAGATTTTTCTATATTTATACTTTTTTTATAAAATAACTCACTTATTAAAAAATAAATAGTACTATTTAAATAATGCAACTACAAAAAGTATGCTACGTTTTTTGGTTTCTTTTGTATGCTGTAAAATTATGCCGTTCAATTTCTAATGCTAAACACATTTTTGTTTTAATTTTTATTTTTACTTTTAAAAGAGTGTTTACTTTAAAGCAAAACTAACACTTTCGTTTTTTTATTTTCCTGATCTCCTTCTTATCACTTATTTATTTAGTTGTGAATAATAAACAGAAATAAATTAACTTGTTTTGAATATATATTTTCCAGTTCGTTTTCTACATTCTTAGCCTTTAATTACCTTCTTTTTTTTAAATGTAAAACTTTAATTGACCTCGTTTAGTCATTTAAATAGCGGAGAGAAAAAACTTATTATAAATTTAAATAGAAGGAACTCGTATAATAAACAATTGGCTAAAGCCTTCTACATTAATGTTTGCAATAGCAACATCATTTTGCTGCTTATTGGCCCCATCAAACACAATCAACTTTGTTTCATTTAGTAGTTTGCGGTTAAGGTATTTTTATGTTGCCAGTTTTGTTTGTTTGATGCTGAACAGCAAACCTAGAAGTATGCAAATTAAAATAATAATATGCTAAGAACCACATACGTACACAAAGGTATTTTTAATATTTAAAGTTTGTTTGTAGTTGTAAATAAAACAAAAAAACATCCTTTTTGAATTGTTTTGGTTTGTTGGAAAACTATTTATTTAATTTAAATCAGCTTTAACAAAAAACTTTATGTTAAGAACCACCTGAAAAGCATGCTTTACTTTGTTTTATTCTTAAAACCTCAAATGTAGGCTATAATTTTCTTTTGCTTTTAGTTTTACAAATGAGTTTTTGAGTTTAGTTATTTAGTGGTTTAAAAGTGTTCATGAATTTCAGTTTCAAAAGGTTAAAAGAATCATAAGAGCAACAAAATGTTTCTATCATTAAGTGAAGATTGTTAAAAATTTTATTTTTTCTAATTTTTTTTTTTTTTAGACTACAACGAGGAACCCAGTGGCAGTGGTGCTTTGGCTTGCAGCTTTGACAAGTCGGTTTTACAAATATCCGATTGGTTGACGTGGGAACAAAACATGATCAAAATACAAAGTGTGCCAGTCCATGACGTTGATGAGGTACGCATGGCCATAGAAAAGCAAGAGGTATGTACAAGTAAACAGGTTTCATTTCAACTGTTTGTTGTTGTCAATGTCATAACTATTGTGGCAGCCAGTAAAACTTTACTTAAAATAAAAAAAAAAAAATTCTTTTATCGTTTGTGTCTTTAACTTGCATGCCTACGCCTGCCACGTTCCTTCCTCCTTCTTCTTTAATGTTTCATAAGAATTTTCTGTGTTAACAATCATGACAATTATTCATTATAGAAAGTTTTGCGTGAATTAAAAATGAAAAAGCCACAACTGAATGAATTGGTACACACGGCTGAGGTATTAAAGGGAGACATAAAACGTCAGCAGTTACAGGAGAAGGGTAAGTGAGAAACTAAATTAAAATTATTTCCTTGTAACGTTTTTTTTTAACTAGAGCAAAATTTAACTTTTTATATTTAAATTGTCGTAAACTAGACTAGACTAGGATATTTAAAAAATATTTTTGAAAATTTTTTGATATGAAGAAGACACTTTGAAAAAATACATTTTTACGCTACAAATTACATTAGTCTTATTACGAGTGTTATTCGCATAGTCGAGTTTAGAACAAACAAATGGCCGGCATTGCCATGTTTTTGTCAAGGTAACGACACTCGTAATAATGGCAATATGGAAAACCGCTTATGTCTTATTAAGCCATTAGAAAAAACTATAATTTTATTAACCCTAAAAGATTTTCTTCTGAAGTTATTTAGATTGTAATCACAAATTGACCACACCAGGGAGCCCAAATGAGCCACCTTCTGTGTTTCTATTTAGTTTCTAGCAAACGATATTGTTTTCGTTTCGTTCCTGACCCAGTTATTACAACAAGTAAATTTTTACTTAATTCGACTTGTCTTTATTAGTACAGACGTAACATCTGAAAATTAGATATACATACGAGTATATAGCATAGTTGATTTAAACATATGCGTCAGTTTGTGTGTATGTTGAAATTAACTTTTTAAAGGCAACAATGACAAAAAATTTAACAAAACTGTAAAGTATGAAAGTTTATGAAACAGTTTTTTTGTTTTTGTGTAGCACAAAGCTATTTCACATTTTTCACACGTAACATTTTGGGTATTTGCGATGAATTTTTTTTCTGACTATTGACGCCAGTGACCTATAGAAGAACGTGTTACGGAGACCTTCTATGTTTTTTTTTTTTTGCTTGTATTTCCTTTTCCAGGACTCAGCGTTTGTTACATTAGGTTTTATAGCCATCTTATATAGAGTTTCATCAACTTCAAATCGGAACTTTGCTAAGGATATGATGACTTTCTCTGTAGGTTTTTACATTTGCGTACTATTTTATTTAGCATCCAAAAGTTAGATTTATATAGTAATAACACATGCACACTTGCCACCGTTTGCTCCTCAATCTCAATCTTGTATTTATCCACAATGCTGTCTATTAAGTTAACAGCACCCATAGTTGGTTATATTCAACTATAAAATATGGTAGAAGAATCTTTATGGACCTACAGACGTCAGATATAGGGTGGAAGCCAATGTCACACTTTTGTTGTACTTCCATACAACCGTTAACACTTCTATGCCGTTGATATTAGCTACATAATCTTCCGAATATCCACTATCTTTTTCAAAAATAACTTCTTTAGCTAGATATTTTAAACTACCCAACGATATAAAATAGTTGTAGTTGGGATTTTGAGTAATTATACAGGGTAGACGCACTACGAATTTGGAAGATGCTCCATCTTATATTCAAGCCCAGAAAGTCCATTGAAAAGATATAACTTTTACTGGATGGTGTTGCTTCTTCGTCAGAATTAAGATCATAATCGGTTAAGTCATTTGGTACCAAGATATCATTTTTCTCTCTCTTCAAGAAATTCATCAATTCTGCATTAAAATTAGGATCAACTAAGCTGTCATGATTAAGTCCACACCAACTTCATTTTCTTCAGCTCTTTGGAGTATACGAACCGGTCTCTTCATCACTTATCTGGTAACGGCAAGTCATTCTATAATAGTATATAAGATAGATACCGTTTTCGCCTAATGTAGCCTACAAATTCTAAAATTCACTTTCTAGACTAAATGTAACTATAAATTTCCTAAAGTACTAAAGTACTTTTAGATATTTACCTTTCAAATTCTCGTATATATATGAATCAGCAATTACAGAACTATTGTCAATATTTTACATAAATTCTTTATTTATTAAAAAAACACACTTTTTAAAAATTTCTTCGCAGTAACGCCATCACTTACAAAAAACAACCAGCTTATATATTTTGCACTTGACGCAAAGAATACAGTGTATACTACAGCATACATTAACTTTTAGTTTACACTAATTGTTACTATAAAAAATTATAGTGAATAAAATATATGTTGCCTGTAGTATACTTTATGTTAAAGAGGGTTAAGCAATTTAGAAAAATGTGTCTTGAAAAATAGATGCAAAGAATAAAGTGCATTTATTTTACGAAGTATAATCCATATATTTTTCTTCACTCCTTTCGTTTGACCGATTTATCACTTTATTTCAAAGTTTTGTCAAGCATATTTAGTTAATTTGGTTAATATTTTGCAACATAAAGCAAATGTAAAAATTTTTGTGTACAAACCATGCGACTTTTTCTGAAAAAAATTAATGTAGTAGCAACTCAATTAAGCATTATGCAGACAAAAAAAATTTAATTCAATTTGAGTTCGAAGTTTACGTATGATTTGTTTTAATTTTTTTCCCAAAATGACTATTTAAGGCTATTTTGAAGAACAAAAAAGGCTAGTAAATTTCGAAGCTAAATGCAAAAAAAAAAAAGGCTAAGTCTAGCCTTAAAAAGCATAAAATGGCAACCCTAGAATAAATTATTTTGCGGCAACATTATACTGAGCCTAAGAAAACACTTCAACTTTAAAAATAACTTTCGTCAAAAAACCTCAGTGTAAACTTTTGAACAGACATCAGAAGAAGACACTGTTTTCTCACAGAGTGGGAAACTCTGTAGGGCATTCTTGTCTATATATCTATCTTGGAAATGAATAAATTTCACCTTTTCGAATTGTTTGGTTTTTGATTTGTGATTTGACTTAAATTGTTTTGATATCATTTCATAAAAATTTTATATTTTTATTTCATTTGATTTAATTTTAAAATTTTTGCATCCGATATTTTCGTTGGAAATTGAATGCAATAGAAGATATTTCGTTATTGTGTGATTATTATTCTAGTGACTTTCTTGTTTCTTAATATCACCAAATAGAATAAACATGCATGTAAACAATGACACAGACATGCTTGTTCATGAAATAAAAAACAAAAAATAAAAAACAATGTAAAAGAATTGCAAAAATCAAATTGACATTCACAAAAACACACACACATTCACATTCTAATACGCGTCATTATATAAACAACATCTAAACAAAAATGCAGCAACAACAATAAGCAAACATGAAAAACAAAAAATTTATGGTAAAGGAAGATGTAGAAGGTGAATGGGCAGAGGGTGGTTAAACAGCAGGAAAGAAAGACATAACGAGTGTGTAAAGTTCAAAAACACAAGTTTGACACTTGAAAAGTGTATAAAGGAATATTATAAAAAAAAAACAACAGCAACAATAAACAAACAAACAAGCAAAGAGAGTGTTGTGTGCCAGGCTAACAGCGAGGCGAGGGCACAAGTCAAAGAAGCAACAACAATATCAATATTATTCCTTAAATACTTTTACTCTATTATTCACTCACTTACTCATCTCAACCTTTAAAGAGCGAGAAACACAAACACTTGAATGTTTACTCGTACAATAACAATAAACAGTGATAAAAGTGACAAGAAAAACAACATCGTGATAAAAGAAAACAATGAAATACAAAAACTTTAAAAGGGAAAAAAGAAAGGAAAATTAATTATTTAAATATACAGGAAAATCTCGCTCTCGTTTTCTCTCTGTCTACCTCTCTTTTGCTTTTCTTTTTTTTTTTTTTGTGGACTTTGGAAATTGCTATTGTGGTGAATTATTTCACTTTTTTTTACTATGACTTTCCATTGCGTTAGTTGGTGAATTTGTTTTTTTTTTTTTTTTTGTGTTCGCGTGTTGGTTTTAATGCAACTTTTCTCGCTTTAAAACGCCTGATTCAATTAAGGTGTGTTTGTTTTGATTATAAATAAATTGGAAATGAGAAATTGATATTTTAAAGTAGGAAGTTTTGTAAGAGAAGTTTTTTTAGACTGGTTTTCGAGTACATACTTCCTTGATTTTGTATACATACTTACATTTACAAAATTACCGGTTTTAAATTTTATTCGTGTCAAAATTGATTCTTTTCAGGTAACATTATTGATTTTTGTTGGAAAACAAGCAGAATATATGTACTTCTTGTTGAGATTTGTTTTGGCATTTTTGCTTTGATCCCAGTCAACAAGTTTTCTGCCTCCATGTGGCTTTTATAAAAGAGAGCTTGTGCACTGGTAACAGGAAGTTTACAGTGCTGTTCATGAATTCAAAATATGTTAAAGCAATTCAATTTTTGCTTTATAAAATTTTTTTATATTCATCCAGCTCATTGGAAAAATCTTCAATTAACAAAGAGATTATGGTTTGAGCGATGAAAATGAGAAAAATGAAGATAAGAAAACTGGTAGAATCCTTCTTTGGATTTTTATCTGGGCCAGAATTCTGAAAATACAGAGGCTTTTTAACTAGACTTAGACACACGCAAAGAACAAATTAGGTTGAGGCAACCATATTCTGGTGGAAACATAGTATGATTAGATTTATGAGTGCATCTAACCGTATATTTTGAAATCACACATATTAAAAATAATAATAAAATAGCGGTTCAACCCCGGTCAGGGCAAAAAAATTTTTTTTAGTCTCTTTATTTTTTTAAATACATATACTATATATATTTTATATAAGCATTTAAAAAAAAAATTGAATATAATTTTTTTGTATAAATAAAGTTTTTTTTTTATTCCATTGATTTTTCTTTTCTATTAATTTCTACTTATTGATTGATTACATAATACAGCGTATTATTTTTCAATTTTATTTGACTCTACCAGGATTCGAGCTTTAGAATATTTAGTTACGAAGCATTAACTCGCTACTCAATCACTTCAGCCACAAAGCTCAATTGAGTTTGAACGATTAAGTTTTTGTTTTATACTCAATTTATTTATATTGTTGCGAAAGAGACAAAATAGAAAGGAATTTCCATTCAACCATATTTTTATCATTATTATGTTTGCTATGAACATATTTATGGTTTCAAGTAAAATTTTATCAAAAATAATATGGTAATTATAAGGTTGATCTAAGAAGCTAAACATAATATGGTTAAAAATAACTAGAAACGTGTTTATCGTGATCATAATAATGTTTAGATGCTTCAAATTAATAATAATATTTTTGTGAAGAACAAACTATGTATGCGGTGACCATACTCAACCATCTTTTTTCTTTGTGTGCAGGCAAAGTTACTACCGAGACAGAAGTTACTTTCACTCAGACTGCTTCCATTAGCAGTGTGCAATATAAAATAATAATATTTTTTTTTCTCAATCTCAACCTTTAGTATTAAAAGCAGCAATAATCTCATTAAAATTTTTACTCCTGTGAGTGAAAGCCACATTACACAGAGAATGTTTGTACCAGTTTTCGATTTATTAAAGTGTGCTGGTTACAAAAATAACACTAGTTTTTGCTAGCAGCTCTAGTATATATTTAAAAAATTTTCAATCTTCTAAACTATAAGGTGACGGTGCATATTACGTAATTTTCAAGTGGTACAAATTTTATGTAATAGTAAAAAATGTTTACACAGACAAGATGTTGTTTAAATTAGCTATGCAAAATATCCTAAATCGATCTGGAGTAAATATCTGTAATCTACGGAAGTCGTGGGTGTCAAATAATATGAGCCAAAATTGTGTTGTTTTTTACGACAATGCACAATTGGCAAAAGATCTGCTCTTAAGTTTAGGACACCCATGATTTTGGGGGAGGTTCGTAATCATAATGGTGAGTGTTACTTTTGTGTGGTACTTATTACCGGCATAAACTCTGCAAGTCGAGACAAGTGGTTATATCCGACTTTGTCTTCTGCTCAGAGGACCATTGCACGTTCTGATTAGCCATCAGTAACAGTAATCAACCTTCTTTGAACTTTACAACATGGAAATTGAAGAAGAAACTGACTTCACATTAAAGAAGAAACTGATTTCACATTAAGTCAAAGAGTCAAAGTGATTCGAATCTAAGAAACTGTTTTTCGAAATTTTGACATCTCGTCTTAGGGAACAAAATTTACTTAAAAAAAAATTATTTTTTCTTAGGAATAATAAATCAGGACATTATTTACTATTAGTTAACAATATGTTGTCCAATTCAAAACACCTGGGCTGTAACATGAGCATCAAACTACACTGCTTACATTCTGATTTGGATATCTTTCTGGAAAACCTTAGAGATTACAGTGAAGAGCAAGTCGAAAGGTTTCACCAAGCTATTTGTACAACAGAAGAATATCACCAAGGGCGTTGGGATATACATATATACTTTTAAATTACTGCTGGAATCCTTGCCGGGATCTAAAACAGGCGTTTTATTCAAGAAAATCTTATAAAAAACCTTTTTTTTCTCAATCACAATCTTAATATATAAAACTCGACTGTATGTGTGTTTGAAATTGTACTACTCCTATGCAGTTGGACTGATTTAATTGAATTTCTGTGTATTACTTTGGGTTACGCCTTGGAAGGTTTAGCGTCACAAATCCGCCTAGCAAGTGGCTCTGAAGTCGTTATCTGGCTTATTTATCTATTACCCGCTTTTACCTGGTGTTTCACGGTCCTTTACTCTATGAGTACGATTTCTTAGAGTAAGAAGATCGAATATAAAAAAATTTTATATATTAGTCAAAACCCATCTTAAATATTTACGAAAATTAAAATAGATCACTCCCACTTTAAAAATTTTTTCAAGTCGGAGAACTTGTACGCCGATTTGCCTAATTTTTTTATTTTTGTTTGAAAATAACCTAACTTTTATTTTTTTAATTATTTTTCAATATAAATAAAAATTGAAGTCAAAACAACGTTTTCTGGGTCAGCCAGTAACTATATAAAATATAAAATGCACAAAATAGTCTATAATTTTTAACCTGTCCGTAAATTGAAAATTACAGCTGATAGAAAAAAACCCGTGTTATTTTAGTAATAGCACACTTTAATTAATCAGAAACGAATACAAACATTTTTGGAAAATTTTTCAGTGCTGACCAGTGTTATTAGATTTTGTATGAAAGTAAAGTAAATAATCAAATTTCTTTTAAACGCACGCAGGACCAAATTATGTGTGAATCAATATATTTATAATTATATTAATTAAATATTTAATTAATGCCCATATTTTTTAAATAAAGGAAGAAAGCAAGTATTTAACTGACTTGAGTAAAAAAATTTAAACAAAATGACAATTTATTTAAAACAAATTTTTTATGTTTACTAAGGTTAAATTCTTAGAAAATTATATATTCTTTATTAATCCATTAACCTATGCTCCTTTCAGGAGGATGATATATATAACAAAACACTTGTTGAAAATTGTACATTATTTCAATATCATAAAACATTCATTCATCATCTTGATAACAATTACTTAAATATAATATTTTCAAGTGTGTGTAGCATTTTTACGTTTCATATAATTTTATACTCAAAGTCTATTTATCTGACTATTTATATTTTACAATAAAAAAAAACAAACGATTATTATTTTTCATTTGAACAAGTATTGCATGTTTTGACATCATTATTTTTTTTAATGTATTTGTAAATGTTGCCTCACAAGTGATATTTTTTCTTTCCCTGTCTACTTTTCACATCCCTTAAATATTAAAATGTTACTCATCATGTTAGTGTGTCTCGTATAATAGAGTTGTATACTCACAATATAATGCTTGATTTAAACAATCAAAACTTGTGTGTTTTATTATTATTATTATTTTAAGGACTGATTTACATTTTAAATACATGACCACTCATGACGCTGATGGTGATTGCAAAATCATGTGATGCCATGCCATGTTACCACATATTGACTATAAACATGTGTTGTTGAAGGACATGTACCATATTACTCGTACAATTGTTACAATCAACATTAAAAAAATAACAAGAGCCAACAAAAACTATGAGTGTGTATCAAAAAATATTAACAATTCAATATTTTATTTGATTGAATGCTCCAACAACTGTGGAAATTAATGCGAGAACCAAAATAATATTTTTATTAAATTTTATTTTTATTTATTCAACTAGAGATTTAATTAGAAATTTTTAAATGAACAACATTCTCTTTTTGCAATTTTTGGAAAATGTTTAAATTTAATACAAATACGGAAAACGCTAAATTGTAAAATAGAAAATAAATAAAAAAAATATTGCTTAAATATTAATTCAAGTGCTTAATGAGTAAAAATTACAGCCTCTCCATTTCGATTCCTAACGAAAGCGAAAGCGGATCACTATCTTTTGATTCATAGTTTGCTCGCGTTTACGTTTTCATAAATTAATCGCCAGCTTAAAAGAAAAACCTCTGTAATATGTAAATGTACTTTGAAAACAGCAATCTGCTATTCTACAAGCTTTAAGATTTTTATTGGATTTGGAAAGAGCAAAATCAAATCGTATTTAATACGTCTATTGAAAAATCATACGGGGTTTTTAAATTATAATACAATCTTTAAGATTTTCATTAGACATTATCAGCTGTTTTTGTAACGTGTTTGTTCGTATGCAAAAATCCAGCCCTGATACAATGCAAAGTATAAACGTTTAGAAAATTTTCTAAAAATAATAAGAGCCATACGACTGCCAAATTTCCATTCGTGTTTTTTGATGTAATGTTTCCACACTATTGTAATTTTTCATTTGATTTGAATATTTGACAAGAAAAATATTGAAACACAGACACACATTCAGAAAAAAACGCCTTGTAAACAAAAAAGGTCCAAAGTTAATTTTTTAGCTCGGCAGAAAAATTTAAAAAACGACAACAAACAGACTAGTGACAGATTTTGACATATAGTTATTTCTATGCGTAAAAAGAAAAGTAATTTTTCTTAGTGAGACGCAATTTCATATAGCAAAGAAAGAATTTGTTCTCCCCAAAAATATAATTGTTGATTTGAAGTATCTAAACATTATTATGATCACGATGTTTTTTAATTATTTTTAACCATAATAGTCATAGATATGAGTGAATTTATCCACCAATATGGTTCAAAGTGAATTGTTTTCTATTTTGACTCTTCCGCAACCATATAAATAAAGTAAGTTTAAAACAAAAACTTAAACATTTAAATTCAATTGAGATTTTAAATAAAAAAGAAGATAAACAAAACATTTTTAATCACCAACTTTGAATTTACGGCATAAAAACGCTGTATGTATTACAAAATAACGTTAGTATTCCAGGGTTAAATGCATATGCCCTAATTCGAATTCAAATAGAGTCGAAAGACATTGGAAAAAATTCAAAACTGCTGTATAATGTAATGAAAAAAATTAACAAAAAATACATTTTATTATTATTTAATTTTTTTTTTTAATTAAAATTTTTTTGAACCTGACTATGTTTGAATCTGGAAATCTGCAGTTGAAAAATATTTTTAATTTGTTGATGAAGACTTTAAAGTAAACGTTATCGAAATTGTTCATAAATTTTACTTTAAGGTCTACGTGAATTTTTTTGAATAAGACCAGTAATGTTTCCCTTTTCTCATATTTTTTCTTTACATGTACATTTTTGTTAGATTTCCATTTCATTAGAATTGTCGGGTAAAATTTTATTAGTGACCCGCTAATCAGCGTTAAATTAAAATTGATTAAAATTAATATAATCAAAATGTGTGTTTTATTCATTTATTTGTTAATTTTAAATGCGTATTTTGATGGAGAGAAGAGGTAATGAGAAGGGCCACACTACGTGTTTTTGTTAAAATTTTGTTGGTAATAGACACCGCAAAAATTCGACCCTAACCAAAACTACTCAATGGTAAGGTTTTCTAGATTTAATAAAAAAAATTTTTTTTCATATAGAGAGGCAAATCTAAATCAAAACAAAACAACGAAAATCGCGGCTTAGGTGTAAATACTCTCAATTCGAATATTTTCTTGTCCAAGTAAAATGTTTTGTAATTTATTAAAAAAATTTTATTCGAATCATATTATTCAGAGCCCATTTTATTCGAAAACATTGAATTTGATTATTTTTCATTCGAATATTTTTTAATAAAAATTTTTTTATTCCAACAATAGTTTATTTGAACATTTTTTTATTCGAATTGAACACATTTACTTCAAATATTTTTTAAGAAATCTCTTTAACCATATGAAATTTAAGTGATGGATGAATAATTCCCTCATGTTCTTACCGAAGCGCTTTTAATTTTGAAAACTCGAAATATATTTAAACATGTTCTTACTTTTTTTTCAGCTTATAAGTAAGCAATTGCCACACAAAATTAACAAAATCTTTTGAAAACGGGCAATTTTCTTCTTGATTTTGTTTTAAATAAAAAGAAAACATATTTAATTTGAATTATGCAACATTTTATATTCTCTTTCACTAAAAGTTTTGCCCAAAATTCATCAGTTCGCATCAGTGTATGTTTTGCAGTTTGAAAACGGCAAGCGTTTTGCATTTTTCAGAACCTTATTACTTCCTACCCAAAAACTTAATTTGCATCCGTGCTTTTTCAGATTAAAAAATGTTATGGAAATCGAACCTCTCGATCACTCAAACAGTTGGTTTAAAAGCGAGAGTTTTTTAAAATGTTTCGTTTGAAATTTTTTATATCTTTCTTTCTTTTTTTTCCAAGCAACTATTCACCAATTAGTGTTGCAATTTTAAGAGTAATTATTTTTTTCCAAATTTTTTCTGGCATTTTTTCTACCTTTTGCTTAACTAGTTTAATTTAACAACTTTTTTAACTGATTTTTACTATTTTCAACTGCTTCCCATGTATTTTTTTTATTCGTTTGTTTACTATTATTGTGCTTAGCCGTATATTCGTAGTGGCTCTTACATTTTTTTCACAACAAAACTGTGTTGTTATTAAGACTGGTTGAGTAGAGATTTGGTTTCTTTATGGACTATATATTTACAATCTCAGTCTCTCAGTCATGGTTAAATGTGAGAAATGAATATGTATAAATATATGTTTGCTTGAGTGTAGACAAGTGTGTAAGTGCAAATATGTGTGCATGGTAATAATTAAACAATAATACGTATGTAAGTGTATGTGTTAATAGAGTTCTTTTTTCTCCTAGAAGTCTACCACAACTGGTGTTTGTTAACCAAACAATAGGACAATGTTGTATCCTTCATGTGCATTCGTTTCTTTTCAAATCACTTTATGGCTTGAACTTATACATACAGCTACTCAAACTACACACACATACAAACACATATATATTTTATATATCCAGTATATGCTTTCTTACTTGACTTCATATCTTGTTTTCAAAATTATATTCGTTGTTTGTTGCTGTTTATTTGTTAGCCACAATTTCATTTGTACTCATATTTTACCAAAATAAAAATAAAGAACTGAAGCACCACACATGTTGTGACATGGCTACAGGACTATTATTTACTGCATTATGTTTCCCATATACATAGTCTTGCCACCAGCAGTGGCACAAACGTGCCAATACGATATAACTTAATTGTTAAACGCTAAACAAAGAACAAAATAAATAAAAAAAAAAAAAAAAATTAACAACAAAAAAGTTATATAAACTTACTTAAACCTTTCTTCTACCCTGCCATTAGACTCGCTACTTAAAAAGGGCTGCACCTATTTAGTTAACCTTTAAGTGGTTGGTTAAATTAGAAGGAACGTTTTCGACGAAAAGGCCAATATTATACACAATCATCATTTGATCAATATTTCACAAATAATTTTTTAACTATTAAGGGTCCTTATTACACCTTGACATTAAGATGTTAGATAGTTATAGTTCATTATTACAACTTCCTATTAAGATAAACAACAACAAAATGTATTATTGGTTCACAACTCAACTATACTTCAGTTGAAATTTTGATATTACAACCTGTTTATATTATTACTAATTACAACTATAATTGTAATTACAATTACAATTGAGAAGAATGACAGCTCATCAATAGAAGTTGTTTCAGTTACAACTCCACTGAGTTGAGTTTTGAACCATAATAAGGGCATATACTACTACTCCAATACGCAACCCACAACAAATACATGGTACAAGTTTGAAAACAAGCTATCAAATGGTGCCAATTTTTAGTTTTGATATAAAACGTTTTGTGTACACTTTACAATTAAGTCCGAGCTTAACTCATACAAAAATGGATAATAGTGTTTTTACACTGAGCACATCTTAGAGGAATGCGTGGAAGATGTTGAAAATGAAAAAAAGTTGTTTACACTACCAACATCTAACATCTACCATCAAAAATTAAAAGAAGAGAAGACGCATAATTTTCGAAAACAAAAAATATCTTAAAATAAATTTAGAAAAATCATTCATTATTGTTGCTTTGCAAGATCAAATCCATTAGGCTTCAAAATTTGAATTTTTATTTTGTTTAATATGTGTACATACTTATGTTATGTATGTATAAATAAATGTTACTTTATAAGTGATGCCACTAAAATCGAAAATATTGCCATTTTTCTAGTGATGGCACGAAAATTATCGAAAGATGTTGAGTGAAACAAACTGAGATAGGAACATCTTGTAAAGATGTTGGAAGATGTTGATTTTTTCTACATGCATTTTATATGGGAAGATGTTGTCATCTCGCCGAATGGATGGTAGATGTTAAATGTGCTCTAGTGTAAAAACACTATAAGATTAGTTTACAATTACAATTACAATTTACAATTGTGGTTAAAATTCGCCGTAAATATTCAGTATTTATAAAAATACTTCCAAGCGAGAATTCCGTTATTATTTTATTTGTTTCGTTGCACCCGCTGTTATGAATACTGGGTGTAATTATACATTCCGTTTCACGATTGAGGAAACAGTTTTAGTGCAGAAGCAAAACTTGCAATAATTTATTCCATTGCTGTAGTATTCTTTCGCAGTTGCGCTGTTATTAATATCATTTTTCTGACACTTAAATTTTCTTAAGGAAAGCAAAGAGAAAGATTAAAAGTGTAAGAAAGTATATTATAAAAAATTTTGCAAAATTAAAATATGGTTAAGCTTAATTTGTTTTATTTTTCGAAAATAATTTCGTTTTATTTATTGAAAACTAATTTTCTTTCTGTTTATTTAAAATTTTGTTGTTAAAAAATGCAATTTTTTTCTTATAACCAGCAGCTGAGAAATTAACACAATTCATTCACAATAGACAACTTTTGAATTCACAAATAAAATCATTCAAAATAATGAGATAATTCCGTATCACTTCACTACATAGTATAAAGCAAAGTCGCTTCCCGCGTCTGTCTGTATGTATGCTTAGATCTTTAAAACTACACAACGGATTTTGATGCAGTTTTTTTCAAAAGATAGAGTGATTCAAGAGAAAGGTTTATATGTATAATCTTGGAAGGTTTAACGTTACAAATCCGCCCGGCAGGTAGCTCTATAGTCGGTATCTGGCTTATTTGCCTACTACCTGTTTTTACCCGGTCTCGCACGGTTACTTACTCTATGAGTACGATTTCTTACTGTAAGAAGATCGAATATATAAAAATTTTAAGGCAAGACAAGGTCTGCCGAGTCAACTAGTTAATTAATAATAGCAATTTGCATAGCGATCGATATTTTTTTCCGTGCAAAATCAATAATACGAGTTGTACAAAGATAACAACCAAAAAAATTATAAAAATACAGTGGCAATAAAAAAAATAAGGACAATAAGTACTAGAACTAAAAGGCCAACATAAACCAAATACAAGAACCAAGCGCTTATAGATCACATTAGAAGTTAACTGTGAAGCTAATTCTAATTCTAAGTGTAACTATGAGACAAACTTGCCTTTTACTTATCGATCACTTTCGGTTAAAGTCAAACTCCATTTAGTTGTAATACTGACTGAAACTTTTTTTACAATAATCAAGTAAAGTAGCAGTTTGATTGTTAAACGGGTGCAGTTTTTAAGCGAGATATACCTTCAGGTGTGAACTTTCTTTTTCTCTTCTATAGCTCAATATTTAATTGATTTTTTTTTTAATTTCTTATATTTTAATACTTAAAAATTTTTATTATACATTTATTATCCTCATTTGAGAAATAATTATTCAGAATATTATCCGTTTTCATCCCATACTTCCTCCATGTGGAAAACATTTTTTTACAAATCACCATATAGAAAATAAAATTTTCACAATGGGTAACTTTATTAATTTTAAATATCTTGTTAGAACTAAGAATTATCTCTATTTTTTTATGTTAACTAGTTATTGTTTGTTGATTTCTAGAAAGTTATCTGTTCTCTTATTTAAAATTTTTATTCGTGTAGAAAACAAAATTATCCTTTCTGACTTTATTTATTTATTTATAAGCAAAATTGACTTTAAGTAAAATTATAAGCCAATTTATAAAAAAAATAGCCATAGCTGTAAAGGCTTTCAGCTCGCTTAACAAATTATTAAGATAGTAGATTATTTCCAATCAGATTGAGAAAAATTTTAAAATATTATAAAAGTTGATATCTTTTAGAAAGGATAATATGATATTACGATTTTATTAAAAGACTGCATTATCTATTTAAATTATTGGACTCTTACTAATTTTAAACACGTTTACGTTTAGATAAACTTCTTATTCAGTTGATTATCAATTTTTTCATATTACTTATTTAGGGTACACTCGTAAATATTTACTATCTTTATTGTTAATTTATTTAGTTGAAACTTGTATATCCGTTTTGATTTTAAATATTCCGTTTTCACTCAAAATGGGATGGGTATATAAGTTTGTGATTCCGTTTGGACTTTTTTTTAGTTATATTCGTAATGCGTTTAAATAGCGAAGTCGATTTAGCGACGTCCATCTGTCTGTGTATACGTGTAGCTGTTGAAATCAACATTCTGTAGTCAACGTATAGAAAATTTGTATGTCTATTATTGCTGTCTTCAAGGTGCTATTAAAATTCAGGCTGATAGGTGCATCAATAGCGTGTAGCTATAAGTAAAAAACCGTGAATATCTCTATTCGTTTACCTTTGTTTTTTTGCACATTTTCTTTAAATTACAAGGCGAACAAAAAACATTGTACCCAGTTTTATCAGAAATGTCTGTACAAAAAATCAAAACAATCAAAAATAAAAAAAGAACAACCGAAATTTCAGATTTTTATTATTTTCAGTTTTTATATGGAAACTTTTAAGCTGTAAATATTCGAAATGTGTGTGAACACACTCGTATTAACGACATCAATAATACAGGTTCGTAGTGTGTGTGTGCACATAGAAAAACAAGACAATCGGTCTTATACAAACGTGCCAGTGTATGCTTTTTAACTGTCTTGAAAATGCAGAAATTTTATTGAAAAATATTTTGAGATTTTTGAAGTTAATTTGAATTTTTTTAACTGAAATTAATTATTTATTTCAGAATTAAAAAAAAAAAAATTATTCAAAGAAAATTATTTTTTTCAATATTTGCATTTCATTAAAATTTTTTTATAATTTTTATTTTTTGGTTCATTAATTAAGAAGAGTTTGCAAAATAGAAAACATGAACATTTGGCTACTACAGTGAAGGTTATTGCACAGTTTGTAAGTAAATTATCAAGTTTATTATCCGATTCGTTTATATGTATGTATCAAAAGAAATTTACAGAAACTGCTGTTATTTGAGTCTTTATCATGATTTTTTTCATTTAACTATCCAATTGCTTTACGTTAATTAAAGGCTAAAATTTATTTGTTAGTTTATTTGCCTTTTTCGTTTTAAATGAAACGGATAAGCTAGCCGTTTATTTTTATATTAATGTTTCGCTCTAACTTGCTTAGCTACTTCAGAATATAATTAGAAATATTATATTTAATATATAATAATATAATTAATACTGCAATTATATCCTGAAGAAGGTACGCAAGTTGTAGCGAAATATCGATATAAAATATCTAGATTTGTACAATACGACCTCAAGCTTAATAAACTAACAGTTTTCATTAAAGGAATATTCTTGCAATTAAAGTTTAATATCCGTTTCTTTAATAAATAAACTTTTGTTTAGGTTTCTTATCTGTATAGTAAATGCCATTAAATAATCGCATTGTTGTTATTATTATTATATTTTTGAACTCTTATCTTTTGCTCTATTTTACTTAATTAATTTTTCTATTCATTATTTTATCGTGTATTTTATTTACTTCATGTTCAGGGATTTGTGGCTAAAACTAATCAATATTTTTCTTCTAACGTTTAAAAAACAAAAAAATTTATTTGTACTTGCTTTGAAACAACTACATACACACATACATACCAACATTTAATTTTTTTTTCTTTTAAAGCCACATTACAGAAATCATGATAATAAGGCTTATTGTTTTTTTATCCTGCTGAAAAGTTAGTGGTTTGCTGTTGTTCTTAATTTTTTTTTGTGCCATTTTGAAGTATTTAGCTTAACATTTGTTGTTGTTGTTATTGTTGCAAGTTGCTGTTAAGCAAAGTTTTGCTTCTCTCAGGTTTAGTTTTTCATTTTACTTTTCACTGAAAGTGGTAAATGAGTCTTAATTAGTAGCCTTTGGTAATTAAAAAAAAATCAGAAAATTGCTAACAATTTTTTTAATACAAAATCATAATGCGCACAACAATTTGCCTGTATTTAAAAAAAACTCTCTTCTACGCTGGATTTATAAATTGTGCTGGTAAAAAGCAGTGCGAAAAAAAACTGTTAAAGTATGGCTCTTAACCCATAATTTACCAATTAAATGCAAAACTAAGTGTGTTTACACTACATGCTTAAATACATTTTAACATCCTGCAGCCATTTTTTTTCTCTTTTTCGTTTTAAATTAGAGAAACAAGCATTTCATAATGTGTCGTATGGCACAGTTTATCATCCAACCTTTTTCCTTTTATTTACTATTTTGCTTTGCCACTTGTTGGCAGTCAGTCCGTTAGTCAGCCAAGTCATTCGTTGCCACTTGAAAGTCATTGGGATACAGTATATAAGATAATTTTTTTTTCTATCCTGTGTTTTCTCGTTTTCTTTATTTGAGTAAATAATGTCAATGAGTTGTTCATTCTGCACCTTTAAAAGAAAAGGGAAAATAATTTTTTATTTAATTAAAGTTTACAATGATTTTGTTAACGCTGTCATTTAGCTTATTGTTTTACATTGTTAAATGCAAATTTATTTTCAATGTTAAAAAAATTTTGCTTTCTCTAAGGAATCCAAAAAACCTTTTTCTTTTTGTGTTGTAATGGTATTTTAATTGGATTTATAATACTTAAAAAGCTTAAATTCCACCAAATAAAATGCAAATAGAGCAAGCTAATTAGGTTAAATAGTTCGTCAAAAGAAGAAAAAAGAAGGGGCTTAAATACATTTTTATCATCATAAGCGTCTATTAGATGATCATACGTGGAGAATGAAAATATCCAAATAATTTTTAAAGCCATCATACCATGATGCGATTCTATTATACCGTGCTGACATGCTGCGCATGATCGTCTAATAGCTGATGTAGACCCAATATTGTGTTTGTTTTCCACACCTGCTGGGTATTATTCTTTATCATTATTTATGAAATACATGTGCTGCAGATACATTAATTTGACAAAAAACTTAACACGCATTTGTTCTAGAACAAGCATCCTAAATCCCTTAGGGAGTTTTTTCCAACACTCGTACAACAATCATTTTCTACTTTCCTCAATGTGTCCTGTAATGTTACTCTTACACTGAAAGTTAAGAATTTTTAAAGTGTTTAATTTGTTTTATATATATTTTTTTTTAATTTTTGCATTCACTAGAAAAATTTTGCTATGCCTTCATTAACGCAAGCATGAATTTATGCACATACTCGTACTTTATGTACTCGTAAATTTTATTACGCATCAAATAACAATCAGACCATAAGTAATGGATGAATGGCTGTTGTATTGTTGCTTTTAAGCAACAAAAAAAAATTAATTCATGCCAAGTGTAATATCCTACTGGCAAACTCGCGCGCAGTTAGTATTGAGCAACTTGTTTCGAAATTTGCAAATTATTTTTTATTATTATTGTTGTAGACTTTAAAGTAAACTTTTTTAAAAAAATTACTCGTATATGAAAAATTTTGATAACGTTTACTTTAAAGTCTAGGTTTTTTTATTTATTTTTTTTTTTTTTTCATTGTTGCGATCAGTTTCTTTGTCAGTTTAAAATTTAAAATGTAGAAAAATTTATAAGTTGATTTTTCAGAAGATTTTTTGAAGATTTTTATTATCACTTAAAATGCAATAAACAATTGGCTAAGAAACTGCATCATATCATTACAGCTGCTGTTTTGAGAATTGCCATCAGCAAAGTAATAGCAAACACCGGGTTTATGGTTTTAAAAAGTTATTCTGTTCTACCAACAAAACCATTGTTGTTTATGCGGCACAATTTTAAAAACTTGAGAAATACATTTAATTGTTAATTCTAGGAACTTTTTGCCTATATTAAATGTAATGGGTTGGAAATATCCTGAATTTTTTTGAGAACTCTTGCCATGTGCGTTTTCTGTGTACACTAATTAACGACAAATAGATAAACGTTAATTGTTTTTTTTTATTTATTGTTATTTAATTTAACAATATATATTTTTTCCAAAGTTCTTTTCTTTCAGCTTCAGTTTAGTTTTAATCATGCATGTATGGGTCCGCCATCGAACGTTTTTTTTTTTTCAACTAGTGCTTATTTCGTGAATGGTAACACTTAGCTCATGTCTGATTTGACAGATAATTAGTTTTATCCTTCCGCTAAAAGAATATGATTGTGTTTTCGCTTCGTTAAGTGGGCCTGCGATCGACTTACAGAAGATGCCGATTTTGCCAAAAAAATCATCTTTTCAGATGAAGCTCATTTTGATCTTGGCGGGTATGTAAACAAGCAAAATTGTCGCAAACGAATCACTATTTGGTGCGTATTTTAGTCCAGAGGCATAATTGGACCATTTTTATTCGAAAATGAGCAAGGAGTGGCCGTTAGTCAATGGCGATCGTTATCGGGCCATGTTGAACGAATTTTTGTTCACAAAAATTTGAAAAAAATTCAAAAAAAAAGTTATTTGGCGGACCCTATAAAAGTCTACTAACATTAATATGGAACGCTGTGACCTATTACAACAACTAGATGTTGTGAATCTTATCATATATGAAATTTATATTATGTTGTAACCGCTACAACACAGCATTTGTGTGCTGTAAACCTTAATTGAGCAGTTTTCTTTTATGAATGTATTTTTGATGCCCGAATTTCAATAGCAATATCTTTCACATTTTGTGGATATTTTAATAACAGTTTCTTTATACAAAACGAAGTAATGAATATGAACTTTCTATAATAAAATTTTTTAAATTTAGCTAAATATGTTATAAGTTACACGGTGACAAAATCTTAATAGGTATCAGAAGTAAAATGAAAGATAAGATTGTTTGGTTTGTGTAATATCAATATGGAACGGGGTTCGACATCCCGTCTAATGATTGACGATATTCGACTCTAACTGTTGACTACATATCTCAACCATATTGAACTCCGCGCCTTTAATTGCAAGTTATCAGCCATTCTAATTGCTTGAATTTTCTTTACTCTTATTTCCTCCACACCATGAATATCCAGTATGCGAGGGCTTGTGATCCTGAATTTAATAAAAAGCAGTACTAAATATTGCTTAATAGATTTTTATTAATTAAATAACAAATGAAAAGTATTTTATTTATTTTATTGAAAAGGGGGAGTAAACTTGTACGTGAGCGATACAATATGGCTTTCTTATTTACAACAAAAATATACATTAGAAAATAGAAATTGCGAACAAATATGCAATCAAAGAGAAATTGAATTAATTTAGATTTAAAATTATTTAATTTTTCAGCTATTTTTTTTTCTTTTTTTTATAAACAAATTAGCTGTTTTTACCCAGTCTCTCCCCGTCCTTTTATCCATGAATATAAAAAATAAAATAAAAAAATAAAATATCGTTATACTTGTTTTTTCGATACGAATGTTCGTAATAAAAGTTACTGAATCGCAATACTGGTCTCGCGTGATCAGTACAACTTGATGACCTTTTAACTTGCCCTCGTAAAAGTGCCCTCAAACAAGATGACATTTTAATCTTTATCATTTTTGTGTTTTATTCATTTACCGCCCTTAACTCCCTTTTAGTAACCCTTTTTCCCAATTATATTGTATTTAAAAATGCAATTAAAGTATCTTTGTGTTTTTCAAAGCAAAAAAGAGAAAATAAAACTATAGTTGAAGCAATAGTAGTCAGGCAGTGGCAATTTTTATGGTAAAATTTCCGCTACATTAGCTTATTATGCAAACAGACATATGAACACACAAATTTACACAGATACCGCACACATACAATCTGTCTCACATGCAAACATTTTAATAAAAGCACCTCCAACGTAATGTATTTTAATTTATGAGCGAAAATAACAACAACAAGAATCAGAGAAAAATAATATTTAAATAACTATTTATAAAGTAAAATATTTTTGTTATAAAAAAAAAAAAAAAACAAAAGAAAACAAAATTGGAAAGAATTTGAAGCCTATACGCCAGGCGCATGAGCACCACTACATACTGGCGAGTGCAAATATATTTATAACTCTGATGAGTAGTGTTTAAACTTTAAAGAATGAGAGAGAGAGAGAAAGAAAAAGGAGAGACATAAGACTTTAAAAGAGCGAATGAATGAGTAGTAAATAAAAGGGTGTATGGGTAAAATATGTTTATAACATTGTAAATTATTTGCTACAGGAAACCATTGTTGGTTAATTAAAATAAAAGCTAAATATACATTTTTAGGTACATTCTAAAAATTTTTATAAATATCAGAATTTAAAAAAAATTCAACAAAGTACTTTTTTTAAATATATTCATAAAAAAATAAAAAAGGATTATTAAAAAAGCACTTTGAAAGCAAATGTTGAAATTTTTCGAAAAGCCAGTTTTGATGGTTGAAATAAAAACCGATTTTAATTTTGACGCCATGAAAATTTCTACAGCTTTTACAGGCTTTCAATTTTTTGTAATGCATCTGGCTAAAATTTTATTTAATGTTTGATTATTTTTTAAAATATTTCAACAAGCTATGGCCAAAAGTACTTGGAATAATTTTCTTTTCATATTGTGCTTGATATGTTTTCGTAAAAATGTTTATTTGGTGAAAGCACCCGATGTGGTAGCAAGTCCTATTAAGTTATACTTGTCGATTTGCAAAAATATTATTAAGTGGTTTCGCTGTACGTGCCAGGTATTTTTGCTTTCACTCTCTGGATCTTTTTCTTAATCCACGAAACTTCTTGGCTTGTCTGCAGAAAACACCCAGGGTCTATGCAGAAAAAGAACCTGTGACCCCCCGATTGTTAGGGGGTCACATAAAACAGTATGCTAAGGTTCGCCACTGTTTCTTAAATTACTAGCGAAAGCAAGATTAAAATAAAGTAACAAATAAATGAGTTCTTCGTTAAGCTAGTAAATTTTCATCCAATTTATATTGTGCGCATTTTAAAATTTTGAATGTCAAAAAAGTCCCAAAAATTTAATTTTGACAAATGTTAAACAAGTGTTGGAAATGTTTTTTTTTTTTTTTTTATTTGAACTCGATTTCTTTCTTTATTATAGTCAAGTGGGTTATGAGAAAAAAATATTTTTTAGACTATGATAATTAGAAAAAAGTACCTCAAGAGCTGTGCCCTTAATAAAAGTCTTTTATTTTTTTATTTTAATTCTTTACACATGGTATTTTAGAATTTAAAAAATTCTTGGAAAGTAATATATGCACGCTCAAAAATATGCACAGAAATTCAAAAATTGTACTTGTACTTAAAGAAGAGTTCCAGAAATTCTCACAATTTTCAGTTCGGTTGGGTGGTTGGTTTTTTGATTTTATATGGGCGAGTGCGTAAGTTTCACATGGTGCAATTGATAACAAACGTTCAATTTTTTTATGGTGGAATTTTATTAGATTTTTTTCTTCTTATTCCTTAAAACAATTCAGAAGTTTTCCTTTTTAGTTGCTTTCACCGCTACACCATCAGGTAGCTAACCCTTGAATAGTTTGCTAAAGCAAACTGAAAGAAGAGAGGTTTCATTAGGGGTGACTTTTTTATGGATTGTGTGGTAAATAAAAAGTGACTTCCAGTCATTATTATTCAAAAAAAAAAGAAAAAACAAGAAAAGAGCAAGATTTAAAGGAACATAAACAGTTTTGGTTTAATAAACGTAACGTTTATTTGTGAAGTTTTTTCATAAAGAATATTTCACCGCAGACTTGCAGACGTTTCTTGAAAAAGCATATACGATAAATATAAAAAACAAATTATAAATTTAATTCTATAAAAAAAATAAATAAAATGGTTGTGATTAATAACAAAAAAATGTCGGTGAAGTAGATAAAAAAATAAATAATAAAATTAACAAAAATTATTAAAAAGTTTTAAACAAATAAACGCATGTTCCCACTTGATTATATTTATTATTCTTTTTTTTTTTTTGAAGGGGGCTTTTGCCACTTTTAATATTTGTGTGTGTATTTTTCTGCGTAAATCAATAAACCGGGAGGGTGGATTTTTGTTGTTCTTAAGTTGTGGTTGTTGTAATTGTACTAAAACCGCCTATAAATCTGCTACAAAAAATTCTGTGCTTAATATAAAGTTAAATAGTAAAAGCAAATAAAAAAATCAGTCAACAAAATTAAACAAAAAATATTTCAAAAGTGTTTTTCAAATTAAATAAATTGTATTTAAAAAGTCTCTACAATTTAAATTATTTTAAGTGTACCCAAAAAAAAAAAAAATTTGTATTTAAACAGCATACTTTTAGGTTTATTTGTGTGCCGATTTTTTCCGGCTCAAGGTTAAAGTTTTGCTTGAGTTTGTATTTTTTTTCACATTTCTTTATTTATTTTATTTTTCATTTTATTTCTACCTACCAGATTGAAAAGCTCTTTGCTTAAACACTATTTGCTTTCATCATAAAAATTTATAGTGCTCCAAGGACGTAAAGTGTCTGTGTGCTTTTATTTAATTTTTTTCTTTCGTTTTGCTTAATAAAAATAACATTCACCTGAGCATTTTAGTTATTAATCATTTTTATGATTTTTTAAAGCATTTATTTTTGGTATTTCATTTTGTTGATAAAAGTTACTGGAGGCACTTATATACCTTGAGTTCAGAAGTTTCACAATTCATTCAACACACTCAAGCCAACTAAATTGTAAAAATGGTTATAGATTTTGTTTGTAGAAATGCTAGCAAAAGTAATTCTCTAACAAAAGAAAACTTTATCAATTGCATACTTTAGGGTATAATAAAATTATTTGTTTTGAAAGCCTACTTTTGGGTGCAAAATTATTTTCCTTTTTATTTAACTGATTCATATTTGTAAAAACAAAGAAATGCAAAAATTTTTTGATTTTTATATAAACAAAATAAATTTTCAATTGCTTAAGAACATTTTTGAGGCTGATATCTCTCCTACATGTTTAAAAAATGAAAAATGGGTGTAGTCAATTCTTTTTTATTCAAGTGAATTTTTATTTTGATGATGGGGGAAGTAGAAGTCAATTTTATAATTTTTAAGCTATCCCCATGGCAAGGCTGTTTGCTTTTCAAGCATTATTGTTTATGGCTTAGCAACTAAGAAAATTATTTATTCCGGGTAAAAACAAGTAATAGATAAATAAGACAGACTTCAGCGCCACTTGCCGGGTGGATTTGTAACGCTAAACCTTCCAAGGTGTAACCCAAAGGCATACACAGAAATTCAATTAAATCGGTCCAGCCGCTTAGGAGGAGTATAATGTCAAACACACGTCGAGTCGCATTGTATATATTAAGATAAGTGACTACACGTTTTGCCCAGTCCGGTCTTTTACTATGTACCATATTTTAGAGAAAGCCATTAAATTTTTAAGAACATAACCAAAAAATATAGCCATTTACAAATGTACCAAGTGGTTGATGTTTTGGCCAGGATTATTTTATCAAAAATGCAAATAAAATATTTCAAAGCATAATATCAGGCTTAGTGGCTAGTAAACAGTGGGCGTGAAAATGGGCGTGACCGGTTCAGAAGTATATAGAGATCTTCCTAATAGTGTACGGAGTATGTGTAACAAATTTCAGACATAAAATTTATTTTATTTTACAGTGTTAGTGTTTATGCTCCTCCAAAACGGCTTAACAGATTTTGATGAAATTTAATATGTATATTCAGTAGGTCTAAGAATAGGTTTAATACTAATTGTTATACCTCTTGTTTCAGCTTAAAAATTATTTTTCGACTTAATAGATTTTGATGAAATTCAATATGTGCATTCAGTAGGTATAAGAGTAGGTTTATAACTAATTTTTATACCCCTAAGTGAGGGGGGTGGTTTCGTTCAGTCCAAAAATTTTTTTATATCATGTTCATTTTTGCTTTTTAAAAAGAATTGACTGTTAATTTGACGACTTAGGAACGGAACCATTTAAAATCTATGGAATAGTATGTTTTTTTAGTTTAGCAGTTAAAGATTTCTTATCTAATTTTATAGAAACTTTGTAGGTTTATGCTTTTCAATCAAAAATCACAACTTCATTTCATGAAAGAATCTGTATCCAGAAAAAAAAAATAAATTTTTCACAAAAATTATTCAGACGAAATTTTAGATTAATATTGTGGTTGACTAATAAGAAAACTCTGGTTTTTCATGGAAATCCAACATGCAGTGGCCTCTCGGAGTACACAAAAATCTATTAATTCTTATCATAAATAACAAAAAATCATAATCGGTTTCCTTTCAAATTTAATTTATTCTCTTTAATAACTTCAATGTAAATCATATGCTGCATCCTAACAAACAACTCTTTTTTCCATCCCCTTAATAAATTAAATTTATCTCCTTTGTGTAGCCAACTTGTTATACATAAATTTAACAATTTCTTGCTCTATTTGGCTGTGAATAATCTTCTATTAACCCATATTGGCTTGTTAAACTAATAAATATTCATTTAACTTGTTTGCTTTTTTGTTTTCAATTCATTACAAAAGTGTGAGTAGAGCTTATGAAAAGCTGCCACAAAATTATAGTTGTGCTTATATTTTGCATTATGTTTTCAGCAATAAATATAATGTGTTGCTGCTTTTCAGCTGCATCCAATGAAACCATTACTCTACTGCTAACACTAAGGCATAACTTTAGGCATGACCAAAAAGCCCATGGAAACATTCTTTGTATGGGTATGACGAGTACATATGTATGTAGACCTCGTAAAGTTTTTTAGGTTGTTGCTTTAGTTATTGTTATTGTTGTTGCTGTTATTTATCTTGCCCCGGAGAGTTTTCCCAATTTGTATAGTCATCATTTGTGTGATGATACATTAACATGCTGATCATTATAACAATAAATATTGCATACCCATTAGGGGCCTAAACATACTAAGTTTTTCTTTCATCTCTGTTAAAGCATTTAAGATAAATAAAAATTGAGAGAAATAATTTAGATTTATAAAACAGCATTTCAAACACACATTCTTCTTCTAAGAAAATAATAAAGCAAGTGAAAAAGCCAGTTTCATAATCTCCTAACGAATATATGGAAAGTATTGTTAATTTTGCACTCTTCTAAAATATTATAGTTAGTATTAACTTAAACTACTTTTTTATAAAATAACGAGAGTGTGCCTAAATCTAAAGAAAAAAGTACCCTGAACTCATTATATAATATTTATTTACAAATTGAACACTATAATTGTAAAAATAATAAACAATTCTCTCCGTATTTTTTTTCTATAAAATTTTAATAATTAAAAAAGCGAACCCAACTTGGGTTTTTATGAAAAACATATTGACCATGCCCACAGCTACGCCCACATTTTACGTTTATCTAAAATGAAAGAACGGCTGAACTGATTTGGGTATTTTTTTTTTTTTTTTTTTTTTTTTTTTTTTGTTATATGCTTGGCATAGCCTAACTTAAGTTTTTATAAAAAGAAAATTTGACTACGCCCATTTGTTCATGAATGAATTACATATGTTGAAGTAGTTAATATATGAATTTGGGAATTTATGGGAATAGTAATTCTAGTAATCGGAATCCATTTACAGATAATTCATTTCTAGAAATTATATAAGAATCAAATCTAAAATCAGAGAATGTCTGAACGGATTTGACTAATTTTTTAATGCTTTTCATAACCCAACTTAGGCTTTTAGATAAAGAAAATTTTACCATATCCATTTGAACGCTTACATCGAATTTTAAAAAAAGCAAATATTTTTAAATGTTTGTATGAAAAGAGAAGTTGGTTGCAACCAATTCTGTGCCTACTTTATTCATGTTCAAATTCATTCATTGATACTACGAACTTAAACATGAACAATAGATATTTGCCCTTCTTTTTCATTTAATTTGTTATGGCATTAAAGAATTTTAAAATTAAAACAGTTTTCTAAAATAATTAATTTTTCACGATAAATAACCATTGGAATTACATATTGAATTGAATTTTTAGATTCAAATTGATCGCGAATTTGTGATGTACAAATAATTGGTCTCCGTTTTTAAACTCGTTGAAATTATCAGTATTACCAACTCACAACCTATAACTGAAAGTCAGATTTGTAGTTGTAATGTTGTGAAGTATAAGCCAATTACGTCCTTGCAATGGCACTCGGCTTGCGGTAAAAAACGTCATGACAACGTTATCGAAGCAACCACAATGATTCCGACTAATATGGCATTCCATTTTAAGCGACTTGCATTCGCAAAGACAATTAATAAATTTCAAGGTCAGTTATTACTTGTTTGAGAAAATTAATACTTTTCACATGTGTTGCTTATTTCCGTTTCGCAACACTATCAGCATTAAATCCTTCGCATACACGAAACCCACCTGGGTGGGATTTAAAGTTGTCAATCAGTGATAGCTCACACAATTTTTTCAAAAAGCAAAAAATGCTTTCGACTCTGTGACTAATATTTTCTCTTTTATCGAAAAATATAATCTAATTAATTTTACTAAATTGTCTTCTTGGATTTTTTTTTTTTTCAACTTTTTAATTTTTTCTGCGTTTGTTATAAGTTTGTATATTTTAATTGCTGTTAAACAAAAAATATATTATTTCAGATCAAGTCTTATAAAAGGTGATTTTATAAGAACTATCGGAAATTAAAAAAAAAAAAACACATAAAATTCAGAAAAATGCATGAAATATTTATTTGGATCGATAGTTGGGTCGATATAATTTAATGTTTGAAGATTATTTCATGCAAATGTTGGCCGCGGCTGCGCCTCAAATGGTCCATCCGCTTAGTCCAATTTTGGCATACTCTTTCCAACATTTCGGCCGGTATCTCACGAATAATGTTGGCAATGTTGGCTTCCAGTGCGTCAATCGAAGCGGGCTTGTCCCTATAGACATTAGCCTTAACATAGCCCCACAAAAAATAGTCTAGAGGCGTTAAATCGCACGATCTGGGCGGCCAATTGACTTGTCCCAAGCGTGAAATAAACTGTTCACCGAACTCGCCTCTCAATTGGTCCATTGTTTCGCGTGCTGTGTGGCATGTGGCACCGTCTTGTTGAAACCACATGTCATGCAAGTCAAGCTCTTCCATTTTGGGCAAAAAAAAGTTTGTTATCATCGCACGGTAGCGCTCACCATTCACAGTAACGTTGTGATTCGCATCATCTTTGAAGAAATACGGCCCAATGATGCCGCCAGCCCATAATCCGCACCAAACGGTTGTTTTTTGTGGATGCATTGGTAGCTCTTGCAATGCTTCTGGCTGCTCTTCACTCCAAATACGGCAGTTTTCCTTGTTCACGTATCCATTCAACCAGAAATGAGCCTCGTCGCTGAACACAATTCTTCGATAAAAAAGTGGATCTTCATCTAACTTTTCAAGAGCCCATTCACCAAAAATTTGGCGTTGTGGTAGGTCGTTTGGCTTCAATTCTTGCACCAGTTGTATCTTATAAGGCTTCACACCCAAATCCTTCCGCAAAATTTTCCACGTAGTGGAGTAACAGAGGCCCAATTGCTGCGAACGGCGCCGAATCAATAATTCACGGTCATCACCAACACTGGCCGATACGGCTGCGATATTTTCTTCAGTTCGCACTCTACGTAAGCGTGTTGGTGGTTTAATGCCCAACAATGTAAATTTGGTGCGAAATTTTGTTACAATAGCCCCAATAGAAGCCTCAGTAGGTCGATTAAACTGACCATAAAATGGAAGAAGCGCGCGATGAACTTTCTTAACAGAGCACGCATTTTGGTAATAAAATTCAATAATTTGCAAGCGTTGTTCGTTTGTAAGACGATTCATGATTAAATTATAGACCAAACTGAAGATGTTTGACAGTGACACAAGATACAAAACGTGCGTGAGCTGTCAAAACTAGTGTTGCCAAAAAGATAATAGCAAAAAAATCACTCTTTATGTATTCTTAATACTCATATATTAAATTTTTAATTATTAACAACACAAATGTATTATTTATCATAAATTATATCCAGAAGGCAAAATAATATATGACAAATTTCACATTTGGTTTGTGTAAGGTTATGAGAACAAATTAGTATTTACAGTGCATATAGCAATACTGTCTGGTTTTTTTATCAAATTTTTCCCTTCACGATGCATGTAACATCTTTTCAAAAAGAGTATGTATTTTCTTGATTATATATTTACTTAAAATATTTAAAAAAAAAGAATGGACCCACTTGGGTGGGTTTTGGTGACATTTTCGTAAAAAAAAATTATCGGGAATGCCAAGGTTGGAGCCAAACCCCGTACTTTCACATTACTTAAAAATAAAATACAAAAAAAAAAAGTACCAGTTGTCCTCTTAATGATTTTTCATTTTTCTTGGGACCATTTGAGCCCAATATTGCACTGCCAGGTTTGTTTATATTAAAAAAAGTAAAAAGTAAAATTAAACTGTATAAAAAGTACCATTTTTTCACTTAATGATTTTTCAATTTGACCTGAACCGATGAACCTAGTCTCGTAGTTCTAGAACTGTTAATACTAAAATATCAAAAAGTAACATTAAAATCAATAAAAACTACCATTTACCACTTAATGATTTTTTATTTTATTAAGGACCGTTTAATTCTACTGTGAAAATTTTAAATTTACACATAACATTAAAAATACTATTAAACTTGTTTAAATATAAAGTACAAATCTTTCTTTTGGTACTTTTTTTACCATTGATTTTTATTGGGTGCTACAAATTAGTAATAAAATGTTTATATGCTGCATCAATTAAATTATGGTACATATTTAGAAATAGTGTTAAAAAGGGGCACATATTTTACCACTTATTTGCTCGAATTTTAAAGAGACATTTAAGAAGAGAAGAATACAATTTAGTTTTTGTTGCTGTAATTGTTACTTTGAAAAATAAATGAGGTTAAAAAAAGTACCAGCATTCGTTATTACCCTTTTTATGCCACAAATATCGAAAAAGTACCAAATATCCATCCGCTTATTTTTTTAGTTGATTATTTTGTAGTTTGAACTTTGGCTCTATTTGTAGTAGTTCCGGAGATATAAGAAGTTCGATTTTACCAGTTTTTAAAATTTTGTACCCCCTTAATATTCGAATTTCCAAAAATCCCTTCTCATTCGTCCTATACATTGGGACATTCATCTGCTTGCCGTTTGGGCTGGGCGATGATGTCTGTCAGTCAGTCAGTCAGTCAGTAACGTTACTCTTTTATATGTATAGATTACAGCGCCAAAGAACTAAAGCATTTCTTTTTTTAATTTAAAACTAAAATATAATTTTTAACTTGAAATATATTAACTAAGAAGTAATAATAATATACCAACTGACTAAATTTTTTTTATTAAAATGATATTTTACTTTGTTTAAAATTTATTATACAAAATTATTTTCGTTTAAATTTTGTTCTTTTAAAAATCATCTCTATGTGATTTCATTTAAAAATTAAAGTTGTTTATTTGAACCACCCTCGTATTTGTTATAAATAAAATTAACTTGTTTTTTTTTTCTTCTCTTCTACATCAACCATAAATAACGATTTCTTTGAAAATTCTCTTAGTTTTACCTTTATCTCACTAACTGTTTTGTGTATGGCCTATCAGAACAAGTTTTTAGTGTTCTTTACACAATTTAGTTTACCAAAGCTTCTTTTTATGCTTATGTTCAACTACATGTTTTTACCCGGCTTCGATCGGCCCGGTCCTTAGTCAAGTGGGAAGGTATCCTTAGAGTATATAGAGCATATATAAAAAATTTTAGAGAAATTCATTTACAAATGGAATTTTAATCGTTAAAAACCCCAAAAGCGCTAACTAAAGTGCTAAATAAAATATTTCAAAGCATAATTTCAGGCTTAAATTAAGTACGGGAACACATAAGTGGGTATAAAAATGGGCGTGTTCGGTCTAAAAATATATAGTAACCTTCCTTGGAGTATAAAAATTTTAGACAATCCGTTCGAAAACAAAAATTTTTATAAGAAACAAACAAACAGAAAATAAATTTTATTTATATAGATCCCATACACATTAGTGTGTCAGTATGTGCTCATTTGTGTATGTGCTTGTCTATTTTTCTTACTTATAAAAACTTATTTATTTTTACCAATTTTCTTTTGTTTGTTAAAAAAAATCAAGTTGTTGGCAAAACTATGTTCTTTGTCTGCAATTGTATGCATTTTCAAGGAGCAAAACCATTTTGAAAAATAAAGTTTCCGGCTATTCCTTGGAAACTATGTGGGTAGTATAATTTTTTGTTTTACTCATACACATTTCAATAGATTTATTTGCAAAAATAATTATTTAAATAACAGACCGATCCGCAATGCTTACAGACAAATATGAAGAAAAATAAGATTGTAAAAAAGGTAGGAGAAGAAACTACAACAAAGTGCTTTCCATAATTGTGTTCGGTAAAATATGGAAATTTATAAGAAAAAATTTTAAATTTAAAATATAATTTTGTTTATCAAAATCTTTTTATAAAATTCTGTCTAAGACAAAAAATTTTTTTTAATAAAATTTATTTAGTTAGAAAAATTGTTTTTGTGTAATTTGTACTCGTATGTGACTTTTTCTTTTAATAATTTTTAATTCAAATAACTTTTTATTCGTATAGAATTAATTTAGTCACTAGCAACTTCATCTGAGTTACAAAAGGTATAATTTTCCATCATTTTGTATTTTAGAAAAATTATTATTTTTTTTAATTAATTGTTATATAAACTTTAGCATATTACAACTTCCCCATATTTTATATGGTTTTATTTTTTGAAAGCTCATGGTATGTTAACCTATGGTAAAGCTTGCTTTTCGACTTGCAATGTCTATCAAATTGAATGTTCCATACTGGGATTTAGGTCACTAGAAACTTAAGTTGCTTAAATGGTATTGGCAAATCTCTAGGTATCATTGTTATCTTAGCAATATGAGCTAATTTACAAGTTGTTTTGAAATAAGTTGTTTTTAAATGCCTTAATTCACAATCTCGTGCTACTGCAAACGTTGCAAGGGCTTGAATTTCTGAAGCATGATTATTATTTCAAGTTTTGATGGTTATTTCTGAGGTAATATACCAACGCGGTTAAGTGAATTTATATCTATCTCTCTATCTATCCGGTCTTTTCAAGTAAATTTTTAATGTCAGGGCATACTGCATCTATAACATTTTGTAAAGCTATATTAAAAAAATATTTGTCGAAGTAAGCATAACCACTATGTCATCTACATATACTTTAATACATTTTAAATAAATATTGGCTTAAATTTATATATATATTTTTTTTAAATATAACATAATTACATTATTTTATTATTTGAATTAATGTTATGTAATAAAAATCATATTGGACTATAAAAGTATTTGCGATTATTTCGACAAATATTTGTGTAATCTGACCGTAGCTTAAGTTAAAATCTACTAGCTGATTTCACCCGATCTCGCCCAGTCTTCTATTCCATGAGTAAGAGTTCTTAGAATAAGCAAATCGTAAATTACTGGATATATCTTTTAATTAGTTAGTAAAAAAAACTATATAAATTATTTAATTGAAAACTGGACATGAGCGACATAAAAGTATTTACATGGTGACATATCTTAAAGTATTCACCCTACACGCAAAGAAAAAATATAGTTGAGGCAATCATATTCTACTGGAAACAGTGTATAGATCAAGGATTCGCTATCGAAAGTCATTATCTCAAATTTGATTTACTTGTATACGATATCGGAGGCGATAATGTGGAGTAAAAATTATTCTATCAAAATGACTCGATATCGAGTCATTTCAAACATTTTTTATTTTTATTTTTTACATACAAAAAAAAAATAATTTTTATATAAATTTTTGTATTCCATTGACGTTTTCGTTTCTATTAATTTATATTTACATTATAAAATTAAATTTGTTTAATAAAATTGTTTCCTTAAGTTTTATTAGACTTTACCAAGATTCAAACTAGTGCATAACCACTTCAGCCACAAAGCTCAGTTGAATTTGAACGATAAAGCTTATTTTATATGTGTTGTTGAGAAAGAGGCAAAATAGAAAACCATTTAATTTCAACCATATTTTTTCAATTGAATATATTATGTTTATTGTAATCATAATATGTTTACTATAAACAAAAAATTTATTAAAAATAATAAGATAAATTCAACCTTATCTCTGCAGGTAAATATGGTGATATATTTTGATAATGTTTAGAAGCTACAAATTAACAATAATATTTTTGCGTAGAACAAACTATATTTGCGGTGAATATTTTTTCTTTATGTGTATATTTATGTTTAGAATTAAAAAAAAAATTACTTATTCTAGAGAGCCTTTGGATATACAACAATTAAGGTTGCATATACGACAAGACCCATCCATAAGGAAAACATAATCATAGTCACAAAAAACTAGGCTTTTATTAAAAGCTGACTTTTGCCCATAAAAATTTTATAAATTTAAAATCGTTTTTAAAAAGATACCGACTTTAGTCTGACTATGATTATTACCATTTTTTTATTAATTCACATGGCATAATAAATAAGATATACTGGGAATTGTAATCCTTTGAAATCAAAGGACATATCGGTTGAAATGAATATTTTCTAGATACAAAAACGCTTTATATTGCAGTATTGTTGTAAAATATTTTATGAGACGTTTTTCACCAATAGCCTTGTACCATTACGGAATTTTGGGTACCAATATTTCTTAGAAGTATTACTTTTAAAATAAGTTAATACGAAAGTATTTTGGGAGAATTTAATGATTTTAAAAATTATATTTAATAAGCAACATATTGATCCATGACTATATTATTAGCTTTATATGTGTTTGAAATTTCTGAATTCATATCTCTAATTTTATAATTTGAATCGTTAAAAGTGAATTTTTATTTGATTTATTAAAAAAACAGTTTAGACCATTGTCGGTCTAAAGGGTATGGCAAGTTCTCTGGCTAATAGAAGACATATTCACAAAAGTGCGTTAAAAATAGGATTTTAATCTTAAAAAAATCTCTTAAAATTTTTTTTTAAAGAGAGGCATAAAAATGGGCATCGTCAATCTATATGGCAATTTTCCTTGAAGTATAGACAACGTGTGTAGCAAATTTCAGAGAAGTCGGTAGCAAAACTAGGTATTCGAAAAACTAATTTCAATGATTTTGTTTAAAAAATGGGCGTAAAAATAGACATGGTGTGTTAACCTTCCTTGAAATATAGAAATCCGTTAAAAATTAAATTTTAATTACAAAAACTTTTGCCTTCGTTCAACAGAGTTGCAGGAATAGCGGACGAAGTAACAGCAATTGCTAATTGGAAAGAAATGTGTTTTGTGTTCTCCAGACCATTGACAAACGCTGTTTGATCATTGGTATTATATTGATGTATTTATTTTGTGAATTATAATAACAGATAATCACTTAAACTTTAATCATTCAGTTGGAACAGTTAAGAAATAAAAGAAGAGAAATATAAATATCTTTACGGAAGAAAGAGTAAAATCAAGATTTTACTGTCCGATTTTTTGTGTAATAGCTTTACATAAATTGTTTTTGAAGCTATTTTATGAATTTAATAACTGCGATAGCTGAAACAATAAAAGTTTTTTGTGGACCCTCCGAAAACTGAACCTGGCTTAGTGTACTCCCTAAATAAATCCCGGTGACGACAAGCTGCTTAATAAGTCTCTTTAAATGCTTTAGTTTTAAATATTTGAGGGGGTCGGACTTTGTAACTGGCCTCCATTACTTTTATTAATTGTTGAAGTACTTTTTGACCCACAAATGTAGATTTTTTTTTGTTCTTGTTTTTATATTTTAAAGCAAGACTTTAAAATTGCTGAGGGGAAAGGAAAATAAGTCTTATTTTGCCCACTTCTTTACATTGACAATAATGTATTTTTTCCCCTTCCCCCAGTTGTAAATATGGAGAGAATTATTATTTAGAAAAAACAAAAAACTCTTCTCCGCTGTCTGTATTTTTGCTTCTTTTAGTATGAAACATTTTAATCTCATTTAAACTGTGAATCTTTGTTACGCGTTTAAAGTAAATTGCTACCTGTTTTTAAAGGAAAAACACAATTAATATTTTAATTTTTTTTTTATTTTAACATACAAATATAATGTTCTCTTTTTTTTTTTGAAAGCAACAGTCGTTAAAAAAAAATAATGTTTTCTTAAAATATCATCAAAAGCATTAAATTAAAAAAAAAAAAAAAAAAACAAAAATCCGGTTGCCTGCTGTGGGGAATACAATTTTCACATTTTTGCATATTTTGCAAGTACGTTGTGAGTTAAATAGACAAATAGTTGAATTTTAGACAACTAAAAGACAAGTTAGATAAGAGTGCCTGCCATGCATTAGGTTTGTGCCGAATTCAATGTACTCTTGATTTAACATAAATACGTTGCATGTTAGTTGTATTTTATGTTTAAACGAATCAGCTAATTTTTTATCTATGAAACAAGAAAATGAGTAAAAATAATTACGAAACAAAAAACATTTAAAATAATGTAAAAAACTTTATAGCATTTACTCGTAACTGTAAACCGACAATGGCCCATAACCATAAACTAACAAAAGTTAGGATGCTTTTAAAAACTAAATTAAAACTTAATGCTCTTGTAAGCCAAAGTTAGTTTTTATTGTGATTCAAAATCATTTTTGTGTAGTATCAGAATTTTATAAGACAATTTTCATACAGTTCAGAACAAGACGAACCTAAACACACTGGCCGCCTTAGCTCATGACTTTCTTTCATATTCGTTAAAATTTTTGAAGCAAACTTTATTTTAATTGAATGAAAATGAAATTTTTAATTATTGGTATTATTTCTAATACCCTGTTCAGACATAAAAGTTAATGAAGTCAATTAAGTTGTAAATTGTGTGACTGATTTGGGTGTTCACACATATTCAATTAAGTTTACGCAATTAAGCATTTGACAACTGAAAATATGGACAGTTTTTTTTTGAAAATATGTTTGAGTATTTATAAAATAAAAAGTGAAAAGAAAGTCAAATTTAAAAAAAAAAATGTTTTGAAGGCAAGCTATTCATTAAAAGAAATATGTTATTTAAAAATTATTTTCAATAACAATTTTATAAAATTTATTTACCGGTTACTTCGGCTGCCATTTCCTTTTTATGACATTTATTTTTAAATTTATTTACGTTTTCTTTTTTTAATACTGAAAATATCAACTTTTCTCACTTTTGAGTTGATATTTAAGGGCACAACAAAGAGTTGCATTTTGATTTTGACTTCATTAACGTGCAATCAATTTTTAATTGCGCAATTATTTAATGGAAATTTGTATGGTAAATTGAGCTCAATAAAGGCGATAATTGCGTAAAATGCTTAATTGCTCAATTAACGTGTATGTCTGAACAGCCTATAAGAGGTGAATTCTTTTAAATGGACTGTTGCACCGTAGATCTTTAAAGGTCGCGGTGCGATTATAGCCCTTGATGAGTTAGGTGAGCACTTGCCGCTAGGGCATTATCTCAACGTGGTCAAACCACGAGTGGTATTCATGCCTACCAGTATAGGCCCTGTGACCAATAAAGAACACAAGTAGCAAATTATGTGTGTTTCTGCCATGTCACACATACCTCCCTTGTTAAGGGAGTTGGGCCGATCCAAAACCCGTGTCTATAACTTTCTGTTTCAATTAAACAGCACATCGGAGAACATGCCACCCTGCCAGAGGTGACATGAACTCTATTGCTAGCGTACCTTTTGGTCTCAACCACAGCCACCACGTGAACCCCCAAAGTGGACCTCACCAACAACCGCTAACAGATTTCGCCGTCCGAGCATTTAGGTGTGCACGAAGTCCACAGACCGAACAACGAACCAGGGATGTTGTCCCCAGAACATCATACATTAAACCCCGTGTGGTTGGAACGAAGTTCGGTCCACAGACTCCGAGCACTCATTGTTCAATCTTGTTGTGAGCATCAGCTCTTAACCCATTGCTCGGTCGTTTTTGCTTCCTCTGTGGGGCTACCGGTTCCCGTGGTATCAGTGTTGAGAGTCACTGGTCGGATCCCGAAGGTATCCTTTGGTGAAACCCGAAGGTATCCTTCTGCCAGATTCAAACCTAAGGCAGTTCCAGGTGCTGGTGCACCGATTTACCCCGGATAGTCATACATCAAGGTGGAATTTCACCGAGAAGACACACCCCGGGGGTGCCCTTGATGATAAATAATAATTCGTTTAAATGGACTAATTTTTACCATTAAAATTGCAAATTGAAATAAATTTTGACAATTTGGAATTCTATAATGCAGCCAACTAGTGCAGATTAGTCTTGGTACAGAGCTGGCTATGATATCACAAAAATGCAATGAATTTTTCAAAAATACGTTGGAACTAACTACGTATTGAATAGAGTTTCATTTTTATGAGAATTTAAGCTTCTAAACACTCTTCTTAAATTTATTTATAGTAATGAACCACAAATCTACCTTTTTTTCTTCATTATTTAATGGAAAATTCACTTCTTGTCTGTTATAACTTAAAAAGTTATTGCTTTGCTCTCTGCTTATTAGAAATAAAATTATAAATTGTTTTTGGCATGTGTTTATTTTTATCTTAGATGACATTGGTGTTGCTTTGAACAATGTCCAGCTTGATATTCCATAAAAGTTTATATACTGGAGGCTTGCCTAAGAGTCGTTTACATATTTTATTATTGCAAACATTTTTATATTTCAGCATTTTTTTTTTTACCTACTCTCCCTTAAAAAGAGAGTCTTCTATAAAACAAAAATTCAATTTTATTGCCCATTTATGGCTTCTGCGGAAAAAGTAATTTTAGGGCAACTAATCAAATCAAAATTACAACCACTAAAATGTATATCAAAATGAGGATCAATAGAATCTTACTTTTTTTTCTTTTCTTCAGGGTATTAGTAATTCGTGTTGGTCTTTATTTTAATTTAATTCCCAAAAGTTTATCACTTCCTTAATTCTAGTAAGTACTTTTATGTTTTGGCTGTTAGTGGTTAGTGTATGCACATCACGGATACTTAAAGATGTCTATTTATGTGTTGGTGTGTATGTATATGCAAATGCATACGAGTAAGCAACATGAAATTATTGTATCTTACCGGAACATTTAATTTTTTTTCTTAAATGCATTTGATATAAATTGTTGCATACTTGAAATAAATTTAATTTTTTTATATTTTTTTAAGCAACAACAAAATTCATTTGAGTTATAATATGAAAGGAAATAAAAAAAATATTTGGGTGGAGCTTACAGAAAGAGAACCCTTTTCAAAGCAAAAACAAACAATTTTGTTTTGTTAACCCATTAGTGGGCACGGGCTCCCTGTGGAGCAATTTTAGTTAAACTTCGCAGATATACTATTATTTATGTTCTAATTTCAATATTTGTATTGACTTACCTCTTCAACCTACCCAGTCTGTCACAGAAGAAGATGTGATATGACACTCATGACCAATAGTGTACTAAGTTTGCTGCATGCACTAGAAAAGGAATTGAATTCTCTCAGTATCAACTGAAAGTGGTATAAGTTAGCGGTGATTTTAGTAAGATAAGGTCGGAATTTAACTAGAATTAATGCTGACTCATTTAAAAAAAGTGGACTTAAAACATATGAAGACAGCATTTTCTGTATAAACACCCAAGCCTGATTAAGCTCTTGCATTTTTCTAAAGCATATGGTTGCACATAGTGAGTAATCCGGTCATAATGCGTATTTGCAATAGCAACGTGAGTACATCAACTAGTTTTAAAGTCTGTATGGGACTTATCGCCACAAGTTTTCAACACAAGTTGTATTGTAATATAAATATAACTTTTGGATTTCCGATGTATCAGTTAGGCATATTGAATAGTCACATCTTTATTCCCAGTAAAAATGAATCAACCCTATTATTCTCTGTTTTAAAAATTAAGATGTTCTGTACAGCGTTGCCAAGAGCTAGAAAAAAAAATAAGCTAAATTTTCTTTAAAAAAACGCTAGTAAAGACTAAATCATGCCGAAAAAAGTAAGCTAGAAAAAAGTTAAAAAGCTACAGCTTAAAATTCAAAATTTTTTTTATTCTTTATTACATTAAGAATCTTAAATATAATTTAAAAAAAAAACCCAAAAAACAACATGTTATATCAAAATCCTTTAAATACTTTTGAGCGAAATAAATTATTTTTCAACTTCAATGCTAAAAAATAATATTTAAAATTCCCTTAAATAATAATTTATTTTTTGATTTTTAATGCTATTTCGATTCTGGTCAAAAGTGAGCAACCTCAGCATTACTAAACGGCAGTACTAGATAACTAAATACTAAATGGAACAATTAATTAATCAATTAGGAATAAAATGCATTTTCATTTTACAAGTTAGAAGCCAAATAATTTTCTTCACTTATGAAATTACTTTTGTTGGACCAATTTACTTAGCTAATTTGGTTTCAGTCACAGTTAGTTTATGTATGATTTGTTTTCATTTTTCCAAAAAAAAAACTATTTTGAAGAACAAAAAAGGCTAAGAAGGCTAAATGCGAGAAAAAAAGGCTAAATTTAACCTTAAAAAGGCTAAAATTTTAACGCTGGCTCTGTATCACATATTTAAGTAACTTTAGTTCTAAGCCAACTAAGTATTCAGGCTGATCTAAGTTATTTACGTTATTATCAGTGCTGTAAATGAGTTTATCGTTATTTTCGAAAAGAAATACAGAATCTTAAATTTTATTGCAGTAAATATTACGAATATTAGCACCAAAGTATACATTCAATAACAATTTTACCAACGGTATTTTCCTCAGTTTCTATTTCTTCCAAATAATGAAGAATTTGTTGTAAACTGAGTCTCACTTTGTCTAATTCTAACAAAAATGGTCTTCAGTTTTATCATTTTAAAACTTAAAAATATTTCTAAAGTTCTTACACACAATATATATATTCAACATTTACCTCCGACTACTCATATTTTTGTAAAATTCTGAAAAAAAAAAAATCAGATTTAGATTTATCTACTCTGAACTATTTGCTTTTTAATTGTGTTTTCAATAATATTTCCATGTAATTCCCTATTATTGAAGGTACATAATATTTTTATTTGTTACTAGTTGACCCGGAAAATGTTGATTTGCCTTCAAATTTTTGTATCTTCTATCTAAGAAATCGTAATCATAGAGTAAAGAACCCTGCGAGACCGGGTAAAAACAGGTAGTAGGCAAATAAGCCAGATACCGACTATAGCGCTACCTGCCGGGCGGATTTGTGACATTAAACCTTCCAAGATTATACATATAAACCTTTCTCTTGAATGACGCTCTCTTTTGAAAAAAACTGCATCAAAATCCATTGTGTAGTTTTAAAGATCTGAGCATACAGACAGAGGCGGGAAGCGACTTTGCTTTATACTTTGTGGTGATTTAATTTTTAATAATTTGATATTGTTTGAAGTGCAGAAAAATTGGTTTTAGCCTTAGGCACTGGTTTGGTGGAGCGATCACTTGCAGAGAAATATCTTTCTCCTCTGTGTCACCAACTTTGTGATGCTAGGTATTGTATTTAACTCAAGTACTCATATACTATCAAATAGAATACGAGACTTTTTAAACCTCATCACATTACTTGGGGGTCACACGATCAAGTTTTCATTCAATTTTTAAAATTTCTCTCATTTTTTTTACCAATACACTCACACTTTTAAAATTTGCTGAGAGTTTGCTTTAAATTTTTCGTTCAATTGAGTGTTTCAAATTACAGTCAAGAAAACAGCTGACTTCAGTTTTTTTTTATTCCAAATTTGAATTCTTATTCTGTTTTGTTTTTTTTTTTTTTTTAAATATGTTTGTGAACAAATTAAACAAATATAACGACGTTTTGCAGTTCATAGAGATATACAGAAGGCATGAAGTTCTGTGGCACATGAATATTCCTGCATATAGACGGAATAATTTAAAAATTAAGGCATATAACTCTATTGCAGCCGAAACAAAACTGTCGGTGGAAGAGGTTAAAAAAAACATCTTGTTGAAAAACTTGCTTTGAAATTGCGTGCAGCCTACGTCACAGCTTTCAATTTTTGTGAATTTTGACAAGCAGTATGTGTAAATTTCTTGAAAGAGAATTGTAAAAAAACTTGATCGTGTGACTGCAGTGTTACCCAGCTTTAGTTAAATTCAATTTTTTTGGTGTTGCCACCGATGCATTTCATTTTTATATCATAAGTATTAAAATGTCTTTTTTTAACAGTTTCTGAGCTAATTTCTTCTGATGCACATCCTTTGCTCAAGATTTATAAAACTATAAGTCTACATGAAATGTAATTAAAAAATTTTCTTTGGTTGTTTTTAAAACTAATTTAAGTGCTGTATGGCAGTCATGACCTGTAGTGGGTAAAAAAAGCAACATATTTTATGTCAATATTGGCGCAATATAAAAAATTTGACTAGTATTCACAGTTCCACAGAAGTTAATATTTTTAAAAAACTACTCTAAATCTGAAACTTGTGAAAAAAATACGCTTTAAGAATTTTTATTTCTTTTTTTTTTACTAAATAATGGCCATCATGCAATATTTTAATGCTTCATGCTTCATTCTATTAATTAAAAAAATTATTATTTTAATGCATGAAAATTATTCTATTAATTAAAAAAATTTCAACAGAGCTTTAAGTCTTTCAAGTCTATTGTATAATTACAAATAATGCAATTAATTGCAGGACTTAAAATTTTATATGAACGATCCATCACTTGATGAAGAAAATCACTTCTATACTCTATTCAAGCATTGCTGTGCACTGTTGCATACGTACACGCTCATAGTCGACACTTTAATTACGCTTAATATACTAATTTATTATAATTTCTCTTTCTGTAATATGCATTAAGACTTTCACAGCAATTTTTTCCTAATATCTAACAAATAAAGCATAAAAATGCAAATTTTATTTTATTACTATTTACACAGTACCACACACAGACGACCCATTACTTTTGAAAAATATCAACAGTCTGTCTGGGCTTAACACAGTTCATGTATTAAAATAAATATGTGTGTATATAAAGAATTTATTTATAAAATAACAGCAAGAAAAAAATGTTGTAACATGCATGTTGACGATGATAACAAGAGGGTGCTTTCATAAAAATACTACATAAGGGTTCGTTCATAAATATTATGCTTTTAATAGAAGACAAAAAAAATTTAAAATAGTAAAATAATATACATACATATCATAAAAATGCAACAAAGCGAAAATAAAAAATAAACACAAAAAAAAAACATGATTATAAAAATCTGTTGAGCTCCCAACCAAATTCTAGGTGGCTGACTAAATATAAAAATATTAAACAAGAAACATAATAAGCAAGCAAATACAAGCACAGAAATAATACTCATGAAAGAGAGACAATGCTAGTTAAATATACTATATACGAGGATGGTACTTTTTAATGTCCAAATTTTAATTGCCAGATTTCATAGACAAAAATTCATTCAATGAAATTGAATTACGAAGAAAAAGCAATTGCGAACGTCCATGTACGTAAAAATAAAAGTTATAAACTTTTTTGAATTCACACTTACCCTATGCCTCTGGTCTTCCCTGGCGGATCAGCACTAGCTTTATTTCGGAGAACGCTATCTGCAGAAACTTACTGCCCTGTCGACTATAGCGGTTGACATGTTACATGGTTTCATTAGAGCAGTAACTGGTTTAGGGGAAGGACTTGTTTTCTTCTTCTTATTTGCTCTTATTACTTTCTTCCTATGCAGGTATCACAAATCGACCATGTTAAAAGACCCAAGTGAGACCCTCTCTGTTTTTCTTTATTCGGGGCGTCCTGTGCAACCTAACTTAGCCTTCCCAAAAAATTAATGAACTGATAATTCGTTACCAAATTTCTATAGTTTTCTGTATCTTTTTTACTTAATTTATAATAAATTTATCCATAAAAATTCTGTGTGAAAAATGGCCATAATTGAAAGAGAAAAATATTGACAAAAAATTATTAAACTTTTATTATTTGAGCTGTATAAATATATGAAAGTGGTATAAGTCCACTTAGAAAAAATTAAAATGAAAACATTTGTTAAAATAAAAAAAATTATTCTTTTACTAAAATACTAAAAGAAAGTGGTCAACCTGCCGCATAATTTGTTACGTATGATGAATTTCGTACAACTCACTGGTTGTGAGCTTTTTCATATTGGTTGGTTGATTGGTTTACATAATGGCCTGACGGCTTTAAATTGGAATCTCAAGATTCCGTTTTGAACCACCTACTTGCCAAGCCTATTACATTAAAATATGTGGAAAGGTCCCCTAACCCTACTTCAGATATCTCAGGTAATCCGTCCATCAGATGTACACCGAGAAATCTGTGTCTCAAAGCCATAAGAGCCAGGCAAAGAAGAAAAACGATTATTTCCTTGGCTATCTAAGCTAATGCCTATAGGTACCCTGATTCCCTTATCGTACAGAAACTCGCATGTCTCCTTGATGGCCAGTATCTCAATTTGAAAGACATTGAACCTGTCTGGGGGTCTAAATGAAAGTGGTATATCAGGTTTCCTGCAATACACGTTTCAACTCTCGCTTAGAGGGAAAAAGACCTTGAAAAATCTATCAAAGTCCTTATAATAAAGAGCATTTTCTCCTACACAATTCAGTTTTATTTTCAACGATGAATATGTGCAACTAAAAATTTATTGTTCGTCCCAGCATAAGAAAAATTTGATGATCACTGAATAAAGAAAAAAATATATAAAAAACTGAGTTAATGACTTTTAATGAATTAGTGACCTTTGAAAAAATAACTTGTGTTTATCTTTATTCAGAACTCTAATATTATCAACCTTGAAATTTTTTAAGTTTAATCTTTTATGCTGTCAGTTCAAATAAATTAGAAAATTATGCAACACCCGTCGTATATACCCATGAAGTTTTGTAAATATAATTTCACTATAAAAATGCCAAAAAGTATGCAATACATAAAAATAATTTATATATAATTCATATTTATGTTTAAGAAAAAGCCGGTTTTTGAACAGAAAAAAAGAGTAAATAATTTAAATGTTGGGTGAGAGCAATGGAAAACCTTATTAAATGAGTGTAAGGTGAATTGGAAAGTTTGCGCCTCTCAGTGAATATTCTCTTCTTCTCTCTTTTAAACTAATTTTCTATAGTAGATTACTCTTACTCTCCTGCTCATTTCATATCTAAGTGTGAGTATCTTTCATTACATTTGGTTTTTTCGCTTTTATATGTTTGTTTTTTGCTTTAGTTTTTAAAACAAGAGAACTATAAACTAAATACACACATCAATATAAACCATTTTTTTGTATTTGTTCAACAACCATCTACAAATGCCGGCTTAATTGTAAACGTTTTATTTAATATACAAACTGCCATGTGATTTTATGTCTGGAGTCAAAGCTTTTATTGTTGTAATTTTAAGGTAAATTTTTGAACTCATAATCTATAGGATGGATATTATGTAATGAGCCTTAAAACATTTTATACTCTTTCTCAATGTATTCTTTTGTAACACAAACAAAACAAAAGAATAACAGGGTAAAAAAGGAATTTAATAAAAATTACAAATTAGCTATGAAACAAATAAACAGTAAGAAACAAAATATCCTTTTCTATAAAATAAAATAAAAAATCGTAAAAGTGTCAAGTGTTGATTAAATTGTTTGCTTTTCTCTTGATAAGTGGTGATTTATTTTAATTAATATTTATATTCACATGTTTTTTCTTACTTCATTTTACTTTATTCTCTTTCATTAATTGAGGTATTTTTATTTGTTTGTTTGCCTAAACTGTCAGCATTGTGTGACGTCTATTATTATCTTTGCCCCAATGTAGGCAATAAAAAATTTGTTTACATTTGACCTGAATATAGACAATAGAAAAATAATTTTTGTTAAGGTATTCATGTACATTGAAATGTAAATTCATTAGAAGGTGTGAAAGTATGAAAAGTGTACTTAATACTTTGGCAATTTTACTTTTCGGAACCAAAAAAATTTTTTTCTGCATTTAAATTTATGAATACGAATAGCATTAAGAAAATTTGTGTAAGTATTATTATTTTATAAACAATAAGTATACGTTTTTTTTAAAAACACATTGTTTTGAAAGGACACAAATTATTAACAATTAAAATTTTTTATTTAATTTTAAAATGCCTTAAATTTATTTTAAAATTTCTTAAATGCCGGCTTAATTGTATTATGCTACAGTCTGTAAGGATCTTGAATCCATAGACAATAATAATAATAAATAAATAAATAATAATAATAAATAAATTTAAGATTGTTTTTTTTTTTAATGATAAATATTTTAAATTTTAGGACAAATTTGGTTAATCCAAAACTTATTTCGATAATTAAAACTGTTTTTTCAAAAATTAGAATTTCAGTTAAAATATTTTAAAAGTAAAGGGTGTTTTTTATAGACGTATAGAACTTTAAATTGCCACGGCTGGCTCGGATGTAGTCCAATCTGGACGTCCAATTTTCGATGACTTTTTCCAACATTTGTGGCCGTATATCGGCAATAACACGGCGAATGTTCTCTTCCAAATGGTCAAGCGTTTGTGGCTTATCCGCATAGACCAATGACTTTACATAGCCCCACAGAAAGTAGTCAAGCGGTGTTAAGTCACAAGATCTTGGAGGCCAATTCACAGGTCCAAAACGTGAAATTAGGCGGTCACCAAAGTGTCTTGCAATAAATCGATTGTGGCACGAACTGTGTGACATGTTGCGGCGTCTTGTAGGAACCACAGCTCTTGGACATCATGGTTGTTCAATTCAGGAATGAAAAAGTTAGTCATCATGGCTCTATACCGATAACCATTGACTGTAACGTTCTGGCCATCATCGTTTTTGAAGAAGTACGGACCAATGATTCCACCAGCCCATAAAGCGCACCAAACAGTCAGTTTTTCTGGATGTAACGGTGTTGCGACGTACACTTGAGGATTAGCTTCACTCCAAATGCGGCAGTCTTATTTGTTGACGTAGCCATTCAACCAGAAGTGCGCTTCATCGCTAAGCAAAATTCGCTTATGAAAATCGGGAACAACGGCAATCTCGTTTTGGGCCCATTCGACAAATTTACGCAGGCGTTGTTCACGCGTGAGTCTATTCATAATGAGTTGCCAAGCCAAACTGAGAATAAATCACTTTTCAGCTGTTAAATCGGTCGCCATCTTGAACAGTAATGCCAACTTAAAGTTCTATACGTCTACGAAAAACACCTTTTATTTAGAACAGAAAATATAAAGTTTTTATGAAACCAAAAATTGACAGCCAAAGTTTCCCATTTCAAATGTTAGAAAAAAAGAGGAATAATAAAATAGTATTAACGTTTTCTTATCCATTTAATAGTCAAAAAAATTTTCTGAGTCTTAAAAAGATTTTTGCGATATTCTAACTTAATTACGAAAATTGCCATATCAGTTTACCCAAAAAAATTTGTTTAGATTTGCTTAAAGTACTTTAAGCACATAAAAAAACAGAAAACAATTTTTTAAGTTTTACAAAACAAAACAAGAATTAATTTTGAATCATTTATATTTATAAAGACAATTTTTAGGGTGAAAAAACCTCCATTTAAAAAAAAATTATTTTTTTCATATTATTTAATAAACACTTGATGCAGCTCCCACTGTGCAAAATATTAAAATTAATTTATTTTTACCACATTTACCATACTCTTTTTAACGTTATTTTTAGTTTTACATAAATTAATTCGCTTTTCAGTTTGCATTTATAGTCCCTTTAGAACGCTGAATCAACTCTTTACTTTTATTTTAAGTACCTGAACTACTTAAGCTACTTTTTATAAAATTTTCCCTTAAGTTATAAAATTATATTAACATTACAAAAACAGTTTCTTGTTGTTGGAGAATGCAACAGCTGCTTTCGTAAACCGTAACGTATGCAGCATAAGTGCAAATAAAAGTTTAAGAAAATATGAAAATAATAGAAAAAAAAATAAACAATACGTTTGCCTCAATGTAGGTTGTAAAAGTTTACTCAAAAAAGATTTTACCTGAAAGTATGCTTTAGTATTTGTTAACATATTTTTTTTTTATTTTTTTTTTGCAAAATAAAACTATTTTCTTCACAAAATACAAATTTTTTATTAAAAATAAACAACAATGATATTAAAAACAAAAACGTGGTGAAGATTTAAAATTGGCAACCAAAGTTTCCCCTTCAAATGGTATTAATGTTTTTTATCCTTCTAATAGTCGCTAAAATTTTCTAAATATTAAAAATGTAGTTTTTCAAAAAATTATTTCCAAAATACATGCTAAAAAATTTAAAACTCGCAAAAACTGTCAAAAATATGCCGTGTCAACAATTACATCAATAAGCTGGCGTGCATATTTTTATAAATCAATTTACCAAAAAAAAAGAAATATTTAAACGCACATCTAAACCACACATTTAAACCATTAAAATAAAATCTGTTCAAATATGACAGCTAAGACTAGTGATAGTGATATGCCAAAAATGGCACCTGAAATTCCACGTTTAAATTCTGAATTAGCCGCACAAGCTGCCATGAGGGCACAACAAATTTTACGCAAACAAGCTTCTCAGGAGGAACATCAGATGTTAAATAATTCAGCATTTGCTGCCGTGCAGGCAAATCATACAAAACCTCCCATGCAGCTGCCACCAAAACCCTATGGTGTTCTACCACCGCCTCTGCCACCACAACACAATAAACCAGTTCCTGCTATACCGGCACGTGCAGCCGATAGAGCTCCACCACCAGAGATACCACCCAAACGTCATAGTTTGAAAAGTTTACCAGATGGCTTTAATTTACCACCACCAGGTAGACAGCCACCACCTTTGCCAAGAAAGCCCATTTCAGCACAAAGTTCGGCCCAGAACTCAACACAGAATAGCGCACAAAATTCACCTTTAGCTGTGGCCAAATTTAAAGATAAACCACCGGTACCACCCGAAAAGCCTGAAACTAAAAGATCCTCCAATCCTTTCGATATGCCTTTAGATAAAAATGTACCCTCTCCAGCTCCCAGCCGGGCCAGCGACTTAAAGAAATCATCTACTGCTTCCTCGTCTACAACATCTTCCACATCCCGACTTTCTCCTACAGATGATTTTGGTTCGGAGGATGCCTTGAGGGGCATAGAGAGTGGCATACGCAACATGGAAAGAGCCATGCAGGAGCAAATGAACTTACGATCTTTTGAGGCTGCCCAAAGTAACTTTGATATACAGTTTAAGGCTGCACTTAGCAGTGGAAACCGTCACATATCAGCTGTCAATATACGCGCCGCCGCTTATGAGCGTAATTTGTCCTTAGATGAAAATACGGTAGCAGCCCAATCCGCTGCAGCTGCTGCCAGACAGTCGATTGAAGAAATTAAACAACTAAGAGCACAAGCTTTACAAAATTCCTCCACCAATAATCTCAGTCAATTGGAACAATGCCAACAGCAGGCTATGCGCTCCACTATAGAACATCATATGCGTTCCTTGGACCGCAATTTACCTCTAGAATTGCAATACAGTCGCCACAGGCAACATGTGCCTTCTGCCTCTAATGTTGCTGTCGCAGCTGCCCCGCCCCCACCAGCCTCAGTTGCTGCTGCAGCACCAGTTGTAGTTCCGGCCCCAACGGGCCCAATACCGCTTAGTTCAGAGTTTAGAGAACACATTAGGCAACAACTGTTGGGCAATATACCCGGCACTGTGGTACATAACACGGGACAAAGCCCTGGTTCCGCAGCTGCAGCTGCTTTACTACAGCATCAAGCTCAATCAAGAGCTGCAGCTGCTGCTGTAGCTGCTGCCCAGGCCGGGGCAGTAGGCGGCCCGAATGCTGTAAATGCTGCTCTATCAAGAGAAGAAATGCGCATGCGTCGACGTTCCTCACACGATGAAACTCAAATGACTCAGGGTCCAGCTATACCGGGTATGAGTGTTAATTTTGGATAAAAATTTTCTTTTCCTTTTTCTTTTATTTTTTTTAATCACAAATATATATTTTAATTACTATATTATATATTTTTTAAGGTTAAATTTACAACATTCGATATTAAACATAGTTTGAAATAAAATTAAGAAGAAAATTATATTTCATATTTATTAAATTAATTTTAATTATATATTTCTATATGGAACGTTTTTTCTGTCTATTCCGATTTCATAAAAAAGTTTCTCTTACCAAATTGAAGTCATTTAGCATAACACGTCTTATGCGCAAAACCTTAATTAATTTGAAACATAAGAACCAAAACCTAAATAAAAACCTTGAGCGTTTTTTGCTTATCAAAAATTCTTTGATAGCACATTTTGTAGCCAAATTTGTTGCTGTTGAAAAATAATAGTCTTTTATTTACTTACTTTTTTAACAAAATAATTTAACATTACTGTTCCATCCATAAAGTTAACGCCTTTACTTAGGTATGACAATTAATGGTTAATCTTGGGCGGCAGCAAACGTGGCGCTCTGCGAATTTATTTAGGTAAATTCTGTACAGCATAAGAAAAACTGGCTTACAAGTCTGAAATCAGCTTATGTTATTTTAAAAATATGAAATTTTGATTTTTATTGTTTTATAGATTCTGTTTTTATTTTTTAACAAATTTTTCGGAAATTTGTTACATATATTCTCTATACTTAAAGAAAAGTTTACCATATAATTGTTGGTCCGACCATATTTACCTTTACTTTTTCTTAGAAAAACAATTTAAGATGTTTCTTTTAATAATTAAAATTCTAACACTCAAGATATGATCACACACATAGAGAAAAAATGACACCATCCGTTGTCAAAATGAACACAAGCGGTTTCAATAGTGTCTCAGTTTGACAACGCATTGTATCATTTTAACAACACATTATTGATAACATAGTGTTGCAAAGTTGACAAAGAATGATGTCAACTGGCGTAAGAATGACCACGATCTGGTTTTAAAATCACATCATTTGTTGTCGAAATGATACCGAAAGGTTTTTGAAACGACAACATGCATTGCCAAATTGTTTTTTAATAAGTTGAAAATTTGACAACATATTGTTGTCAATTTCACAACGTTCCTTAACAAGTTGACAACGTTCATTGTTTAAAAGTGAAATCGTAGCTTTTTTTTTCTAAGTTGACACACTTGTTAAAATATTGAAAACACTCTTTGTCAATAAAATAAACAACGGGATAGTGTCAAAATGGCCACATACGTTGTTGATATTGAAACGCTCGTTTTGGCTCAGTGTAGGAACTTCAAATCTATTGATGTAGTCGTCAAACTTTTATTTATGGAAGAGAATTTTTATATTCATTGAATCAAACTAACTTTAAAAGTTGGCAGTTTTACTTCTAAAATATATTGATCTCCCAAAACCATACTGACTAAAACAAGACCTCTGTGCCACCGGATACACTGTAAATGGTTAATTCTGAGATTAATGCATAATTTCAAACTTATTTTCTGCAACAAAGTTTTTTTTACAAAATTTGGTTTTTTGATCTATCAAATAATAAAGATTTTACGTACCAAATTTCTGACAACTGCGTTATAAAATTTGTCTAGCAAACAAACAGACAAAAAATTAATACAGAGTAGCGATTTTTCTTAACTAAAGGGATTGTATTTTTTTTAAAAGATTTTTCTTAAATGGTACTATTTTATGGAATTAAGTCCTGAACTTCACATAATTGATTTATTAAAAAAAAAAAAAACAAGAAAACAATTTTGCATTGTAATTATTCCCAACAAACCAAATGACCAAAATATTAAAACAAGCTTACAAACATAAACCTTATGCTTGAAAAATGTTTTAGAAAACATTGAAAAGCTATATCGCCACAATTTTAGATTAATAAAAACGGTTACCTTATGAATAATATTATATGCGCAAGCCTACGAAAATGATGTTTTCTTAACCTTTAAGTTTAGTCTTTTCAATGATTTTAAACCCAAAAATGTAAAATAAGAATACCTAGATTTAAATTAATTTTTTTTAGATTTTTATATTGTTTCAGAATGGGTATATTGATACAATATTTATTACCCTTCCCAGTAAGTAAGAAGGTTATAAGAGTGGATTATTTATCTGAATACCTGCCGCTAGGGCCTTATCTCATCATGACCAAACCACCAGTGCCCCTGTAACTAATAAAAGACACATACCCCCATTTAAGGGAGTTGGACCCGTGTCGCAAAGCAACTTCCTGTTGCTATTGCATATAGAGATACAAGTTACCCTATAGCGTATCTTTTGAAAGCAACCAGAGCCACCGCGTGTACCCTAGAAAGGGATCCACCAATAACCGGATACAGATTCCTCCTCATCTTCCTGTTTAGTGTGCACGAAGTTAACAGACCGTATAACACACCAGCTTAAGGTGCTAAGGCACCCTTTTACCCCGGCTTGGTGATACATCCAGCTGGGGTATATTTAAAATTGTGATTCCATTTGTAATCCTTATAAAAAGCGGAGTCCATTTAGCGATATATGTCTGTATGTCCTTCTGTGTAGTCGTTCTATTTGAAAATTACATCACTAGAATATTTAAAAAAAAGCAACAGCGATACATTTTCTTATATTCAATTACAGCATCTCTTTCTACTCATAAATCTAGAAAGAGTGTAATTTCATTTTTCGATATAAGAAGTGCTGGCATATGTATTGTTATAGAAAGAATTTTGTTCATTAACTTAATGAAAAATTTCATTATTTTCCAACCAATGACAATGTTTCATTGGACTAATAAAATATTTCTTAATTCAATGAAATATTCATTCATTTAATGAAATAAATTTAGAGTATCAGTAAAATGTTATCACTAGTCTAATGAAACGCAGTCAAAAAAAACTACCTGGCGAGTGATATTATTTTTCTGGTAGGTGCTGGCGAGTACAATAAGAATCTGTTTTTGAAATTTGCCAAACAGCCTAAAAATCTTAAGTAACTGGTAAAAAACCGGTTTTTCGTACCTTTATTCTTTTTTAAATCAGTAATTTAATTGAATATCAAACGATTTTAAGTTTAGAAAGAAAACAAATAGGCCGTTTTAATGCTATATATATCGTTTAAGTAAACTTGAGAATTCTGTACGTATTTCTCCACCAAACATATTTTTTAATATTTTTTTTTTCGTCATTTTTCAAGTTTGGAGACGTTTTTACAAATTATTTTATAAAGGAACCGTACAATTTTTTAATTTATTTTCAAAATATGTTTATTTATGAATAAGACCCATTTAAAAAAAAAATTTATTAAAATAAAATTTTTCCAGAAATGGCTGCATCATATTTTTCATGTTTTTTTATGCATTTGCTGTTTAGTGAAGCTTCTATGCAGTTACAATTTTATTAACGCAAATCCCTCATAATAGAAAATTGGGACAACAGTGTTCACCAAACTATCTACTTTAGCAAAAAAAAAATTTTTTTAAATTTGTTTTATGGTTAAATTCCATTGACTGCAAAGAAATAAATGAATTTTTCATTTATAACTTTTAATGGTTCTATAAATAACTTGTAAAAACCAAAAGAATTGTTTTTATTACCAAGCCGCTCTGGAAATCCCCAAAAAATTCCCTCCATTCACTTAGTGTTTCCAATGTTCTTCAGTAATAGTTCTTTCGTTTGCAATTAATACGAAAATGTGCCACAAACGTTATCAATTATGGCTTATTTACAGATAATATTTATAATAAATAAATAATTAATATCACTTCCCAGGTATTTGTACTTCATTCTTTCAGTATGTGTTGATTTTAAAAAGACTTTTTTCTTCAATGTGAAATATGCTGTAAACAATAATTTGTTTTGATGAATATTTTCACTAAACTTTTGAGACAAGCTTGAAAGCATCATGAAACAGTTTGGCGCTAGTCAAGTGTGATTGGAATATGACATACCTAAAGTAAAATTTCTTTTTTTATTAGTTCGAACTTGTCCAAATTGACTTTTGATTTCTCATTTCTAACTTTGTGCTTCTCCTTTCTTTAAACATTTTATAACTTATCCATCTTCAATCAAACATTTAAGTTTAAGTTCAAATTTTTAAAATTTTTCAACTCTTTTAAAAAAAAAATCTATTAATCTTTCCTTCTTTCTATATTAGAATTGAAACAATTTTCTTTAGCACCGCATTGTTCAGCCGACTTAGACTATATGCGTTGTTGTTTGAAAGGTAAAAGTAAAAGCAAAATAGTAAAAAAAATTTCTTTAAAAAAACTCACCTGCAATTTTTAACACTAAATTAATTTTTTAATTCAAATTATTTACTTAACTTTTGGTGTTGACGCAAAATTTAACTCACTACCCAATTAAAATGAAAACGCAAAATCCATAAACCTTTACACAAATGGGTTGAACCTAATGCAATCCCCCAAAACTTTAAAAATATAAATTATTATAAAAGAAAAAAAAAAAAAAAGAATTAAATGTTTATGAAAAACTTAACACTATTTAATCCAGCATGGGCCTTAGTCATCAAAGTTAATCCTTTATTACCTCTCGAAGGGTTTTATTTTATTTAAAAAAATTAATTAAAACTAAAATTCATTAATTATATTTTAATATTAATTTTTTGACAGGGTGCTCCATTAATGTGTTTTTAGCAGTTAAAACCAAACGCAAACCTTAAATTAAGCACATTTTTTTATTAAAAGATTTTTGTTAAAGTTAAAAGGAAATGTTTTGTATTCAATTATTGGTTTTTGTTTAATTTTCTTTAAAAAAACATTTTATTTACTAAATTTTAACTTAATTATTTTTTAAATTTAAACTTTACAGTTACTCGTTTAAGAGAGCATTGGGATGAGACCTCACAATGTGTTCTACAAAGAGCAGCCCAGCTTAAAAACATGCTTAGTGATTCACAAAGGTAATTAATGGTTTAGTATCTATTGATTTTATTTTCTAACACTCAGTCTAACAAGGTACTTTAATTCATCAGTTTGAATTTTTGGTGTAAAGAGAGCTAAATATGCATTGAGCTATAGAGAGCATTTGTATCAAATGTTGGAGAAAACATCTTCTTTTAAAAATGGGCGGGTTGGTTCAAAAGCATATGGAAGCCTATCTTGAAGTGTGGAATTAAATGTCTTTTTAAAACTAAACTTTGTATAGCGGACAAACGAACAAACAGAAAATTAATTTTATTTATATAGATAGAAGAAGATGTATTCATGATCTTATTTACCATTTTTCCTAAGAGAAACCTCAAATTAGTAAAAGCTAAGAGACCTCAAAGACATAAATCATAATATTGGTTCCTAAGTCAGACCATTTACCGCTTTTTTAGAAGCTGCCAGAACATCAAAAAATGCATCGTATAATAATTAGTTGAATATTTGCTGAATAGTTCATACTCTCTTAACCGTCCAATATTTTATACCAACATGAATTTTATGATAAGTATTTTATATTGAAAATGTTTTTACTTCAAAAAACGAATTATGACACTATTGAGATCTATGACAAAAAGAAAAGAAAAATGAAGTATGTGTTGATCAAAAACTCCGAATGACAAAACCAGCCTTTATCAAGGGAGTACCAAGTTAAGCTATTTTACTTCTTAGTCAGAATGATATACTTTTACTGCTTTATTTTAAAGCAAAATTGTGTGTTTTTTTTTAAATTTTAACTATTTTTTAATATCTTATTTTACCTTTTTATTTTTCTTTTTTGTAGTTTAAGAAAAATTTACAACAGAAAATAAAATATTTAATAAATCGCATTTTCATAATAACTAAAATTTTAGTATTGCGTTATACTAACTTACTAAATGGTTTTGTCCGGTCTTGGCCGGATCGAATTTGTATTGCGTGAGTTAGTATCCTTAGCGTAGTACCAATTTTTAGAGAAGTGCGTTTACAAATAGAATTTTAATTGTTAAAAAACTAATCCGAATAAATACAGCAAGTCAGTCCTGTCATTGCTAGCATTATAAATTATTTTAAAGCATAATTTTAGGCTTAAATTAAGTAGAGACACACATATTTATGAATAGCGGCCAGTGAAAATCGTTGAAAAGTGGGCGTAAAATGGGCGTGACTGGCCCAAAAGTATAGATATGATATGTGTCAAATTTCAGACAAATAAACAGAAAACTAATTTTATTTATATAGATTAAGAGTCACAAGAACTAATAATGTTGATTCCTACCAGTGCCCAGCGGTGGCGAGACGCAGAATAAGCTGCTTAGATAGTGGGGTATTGGTCCCAGAAGATCTAGTCAAGATTAGTCCTACAACAATTACCAGATTCGTAAGGATTCTCAGATTGTAGTTGGGAACTGGGCTGCTAAGGTCGCCGTGCGATCTTAGCTCATTATGATAATAATAATGTTAATATTTTCTATTTTAAAGCATAATTAGAGTTTTTAAAAAAGATATGGTTTAATTTGTTATATAAGTTTAATTTGAAATAAATATTTTACCCGTAATAGACTCTTTTTAGGCAAAAAGTGTACAACTTTCTTTTTATATAGTGACAAAGAAGAAAAATATTTTCGTTACTAACTTTTTATTTTATTTTAGATACGAAGCCAAGCGCTTGGAACTTGAAAAATGGTTACAACGTATGGAAGCTAGAGCTGAACGTATGGGCACTGTGGCTACAACTGCTGATATTTTGGAAGCTCAGCAAAAGGAACAAAAGGTTAGAAAATTTCAATTTAATTTTGATGAAATATAAATGTTGTACGAGTATAAAAAGAGTATCAAAATACTATGTTTCTTGTCAAATTGAAAAAAAAAAAAATCTCATTTATCCGATTGAATTTATGAGGTTGGTTTTAAAATTAAATTCTCTTGTTAATTCTAATCTAAATCTAATATGAGATTTCAAAATTTTCTTCTTCTTATATTATTAGATGTATAGTAAAATGAATTTATTCACCATATTTCTAGCATATAGCTTTAGACCAGAGCGTAATTATTCGACAAGTGACCCCAATTGCCCAGCTTGCTTCTTGACTCACTGACGTTTCGCCTGCGATCTTTGGTCAATTATCGTTAAACTAAGCAATTTTGGTATACAATTTGGGCATGATTCACACATTGGGATTGAGTAATAATGAATCAGGAAAGTTGGTTATAAGTGTTCTACACAATAGTTCAATCATGGTGTCACTACTGTCCACCATTTCCAACAAAGACCAATAAAGTTATATTTTTTCTTTTTTTGTGTAGTCTAAGGTATCAAACACAATTTGCATATATATGGTATTGATTTCCTTTAACTAAATATTAATAACTTATTCTAAATGACCTGTCGCCTTGAGATTTATCGTTAAAAAAAAAAGAAATTAATTTGCTATAGCTCGAGAACTCGTTATTCAATGAAATTAATGAAAAGGCTTAATAATCGGCTATAAAAAAGCTTTTAAATAATGTTATTATCAGGTTTACAACAATCTTATAGTTCAGCAGACATTTAGAAAGTTTTGTTTAAAAAATATCAAAATATTTTTTCTTAAAAACTCGTTAACCTTCATCTCACCTTTTTGTTGAAAACCACTCAAAAAAATTAAGCGATTCTCTCGAAATTTTTTGAATTTGTATGCTTCATTATTTAATTATATAAAACACATTTAGAAATTAAAAAAAGTTTTTTTCAAAAACAATTTTCACACATACGAAATATGCATGTATAGGGTGTTTTTTATAGACGTATAGAACTTTAAGTTGGCATTACTGTTCCAGATGGCGACCGATTTAACAGCTGTCAAGTGATTTATTCTCAATTTGGCTTGGCAATTCATCATGAATAGACTCACGCCTGAACAACGCTTGCAAATCGTGCAATTTTATTTCGAAATTGTTCCCGATTTTCATAAGCGAATTTTGTTTAGCGATGAAGCGCACTTCTGGTTGAATGGCTACGTTAACAAACAAAACTGCCGCATTTGGAGTGAAGCTAATCCTCAACATCCAGAAAAACTGACTGTTTGGTGCGCTTTATGGGCTGGTGGAATCATTGGTCCGTACTTCTTCAAAAACGATGATGGCCAGAACGTTACAGTCAATGGTGATCGGTATAGAGCCATGATTACTAACTTTTTCATTCCTGAATTGAACAACCATGATGTCCAGGAGCTGTGGTTCCAACAAGACGGCGCAACATGTCACACAGCTCGTGCCACAATCGATTTATTGAAAGACACGTTTGGTGACCGCCTAATTTCACGTTTTGGACCTGTGAATTGGCCTCTAAGATCTTGTGATTTAACACCGCTAGACTACTTTCTGTGGGGCTATGTAAAGTCATTGGTCTATGCGGATAAGCCACAAACGCTTGACATTCGCCGTGTTATTGCCGATATACGGTCACAAGTGTTGGAAAAGTCATCGAAAATTGGACGTCCAGATTGGACTACATCCGAGCCAGCGGTGGCTGTCATATGCCAGAAATCATATTTAAAATGTAATGCCACAAGATTATCTTTCGGATAAATAAAATTCATGTCAATCGAATAACCCATCGTTGTTTTATTGCAATTTAAAGTTCTATACGTCTATAAAAAACACCCTTTATTTGGCCTTTAGTATCATTTTGTAGTTAAATATTGCTCTTTTGATAATCCTACTGCCTAGAATGACCATACTGCATCTTTGTTGGAAAATGTACAGGTTCCTTCTCTTGACATGGCGAGATGTGAATGATTTTAAAAATAGACATACTGAATTTGTACTTTTAAACTATAGGATGTGGGAAATTAAGTCTAGAGAACATTTCCAAAGGTAATATAGTACACATCCTATTCGTTACTTTTACGCAGAACAGACTTTCTATCCGATACACCTTGTTTCGTATTATCTGAACTAGTTGTTATTTTAGTTTCGCCTTCCTTCCTCCTATAAACTGACTACTTCTGAAGAAAAAGGGGAACGCCCTTTTGTTTTTTTTTATTGAGGCGCCCTGTGCAACCTACTCAAGAGGCTTATCTGCCCGTTCGTGCTACTGTAGTTCTGTAGAAAAACTACATAATTTTTTATCGTAAACATTATCTTTTTCTATACAACCATTCACATGCAAAAGTTACTCTTACCGTTTGGCCGATGGTCTCAGATTTTCTCTGATAGTGTTAAATATAATAAAATATCTTTATAAATGTATTCTTGCTGATAAAAAAGTATTCCAACTAAAAGAAAACCGTGTTACTGCCAGAGAATACATAGAAATACCATATGAAAACCATACATGAGGGTAAGTAACGTAAGTCTTCTTGATGATGAGATGAAGATTAAAAAATCTACAAGGAATAAAATATAAAATTTTTTCTTAGTTATGAAACCTATTAAAATTAATATTCTACACAGCTCTACATTTTTAGCTCTTCTACTTTTTTTACTCGATATCTGTCAAAATGTATTTACTTCCTGTCCTCGCCATTGTTTTTACTTTCAAAGTACATAGGGAAATGTAATGAATTTTCTTTTTTTCACCAGATGTTAGGTACGAAATAGTTTTTTTTTTTTTTTTGTAATGCAGTATTTGTTATAGCTGGTTTTATTCTACCATGATCCAGCTGTTGCCTTATGCATGAATATGCCTTGATATGTATATTCTATCATAACGTTATTAAATTCATTGATGTTTACAAATATTTTTTCTTTTAGTCATTCCATGCTGAACTCCATCAAAATAAACAACAATTTGAAATCTTCAATCAGTTAACCCAGAAGCTGATTGCCGTTTATCCGGCAGATGATACCACCCGTATAAAGAAAATGACCGAAGCAATAAATCAAAGGTAAATCAAAATAATTAAAAAAGTATTTACTTTTTTATAAAATTAATTTTCTGCTTGCAGGTATTCGAATTTAAATAATGGTGTTATCAACCGTGGCAAACAATTACATGCCGCCGTTCATAGTCTTCAATCATTTGATCGTGCTATGGATCAATTTTTAGCATTTCTCTCAGAATCTGAATCACTATGTGAAAGTGCTGAAGCTGAAATAGAACGCAATCCGCTAATGTTTAAGGTAAGTTTTATTACAGTTTATAAAGTAGATAAGACGGGAATTACTTAATAGTGATTTCACAGTTGTAGTCGAAGTGTTGAATTTTTTTTAATATGAGCTTAATAAGCTGAATTTTCTTTTTATCACTTCACTGCAAGTGATTAGGGTATACATATGTGTATAATAAATAGAAAATTTGCACAAGCATACTTGGAAGAGCTTGCAAGCATTTTTCATTATAAAATATTACACATATTTAAATGATGTTGCCTTTGTTATTTCTATACCGTATACTTGTATGTGCGACCCAATAAATAGCAAAGTAGATTAAGAGATTTCCATCTGTTAAATCAACTTATAGAAGTCCTTAGCATACCAATTTCTCAATTGTTTCTAGCTGTAGGTTGCTATTAAAATTCAGCATGATCGGTTCATGTGGCGGAGCTATGAATTAAAAAACCGTAACTACCTCCATTTTTGCTAATTTCTTAGTTGGTTTTTGCATATGTTGTTTAAAACACAAAACACTATGTAGTTTTATCAGAAATGGCAGTCATAATGTCTGCGAAAAAAAAAAAACAATCTTTCCACAAATGGCCAAGCAAAACAAAAAATGCCACTCAAATTTTAGTTTTTCATTAATTTCTGTTTTAATTTTTTATATAAATTTTTAAATTATGCGTATACGAAATGTGTGTGCGCATACTGGTACTAACGAATTCGGGTACACAGGTATGAAACCGGGCATTTGGTTTTATACAAACGTGGGTATAGATGTGTGACTTTTATTAAATGGCTTGTGTATAATATAACTACAAATACAGAAATCTTATTCAAAGAGGATTTTTTTTAATTTCTTTATTTGATATTAAATATTTAGTTAAATAGTTTTTTTTTAAAAAAATTTTGCAATTGCTTTAAATTATTTTGCATTTTTATTGGATATATCTAATTGAAAAGTTATTTGTTTTATATACAGACATTTCGTGGCTTTCAAAAATAAAGATATTAGAACGTATTTTTTTGTGAATGTCATTAATTTGAATGTTTTTAACCCTAATCGAACGGAATATGTACAATTTTACTTTGTAATAATTTTTTTTTTGTAAACAATAGAAATCTCCAAATTTTATTATAAATTAATATTAAATTTTTAAAATTTTAAAAAAATATCTTGATTCCTATCAGTGATGTATATGAATCCGATTCAAATGCCTTTTTTTTTATTTTTTGAAAATGTGAATTGAATCGCCACTAAACATAAACTAAATGAATGGTGTCATAGCAAGATTCACCATATCAAGTAGTTTGTTACAAAATGCATGTCATGCTTGCATTTTCTATAAGCAGTTACTATTAACAAAAGCAACGAATCAATTAATAATATTTTAAGTAAAGCTTATCAAAACTGTTTAAGTAAAGGCTTTTAAGTAAATATATTTTGGACTGTATTTAGTTGTATGTACTATAAATAATAATAGTGTTATCTTACAGAAAAAATATTTTAAACAAATTTCAGAAATTTTTCAGATATTAAAAGAACAAATAAGGCAATACTTCAAATTCATTAATTTATTATTTAAAGATAAATATAACTATTTTATTTAAATTTTAATTCACGAGCTCTACGTCTTTTCTATAAAAAAGTTAAATATTTACTAATTTTTCTTTGTCTAAATTTCGCTATTCGTCATATAGCGTCTTCAAAAAATTTTTTTTTCATATTTATAACAACAAAATTTTTATAAATATTAAAAATTCAAAATTTTGCTTTTGCTTTGTATATGTTTTATAAATTGAAAAACATTATTTTCAATATTTTTATTATTTTGGAGTTCATTTTATCTAGATAAAACTAATGATGTTTCTTAAAGCACACGCGAAAACTTATTTAAAACAAATAAATGCACTGATATTTTACTATGCGTTCAACTTATCATTAAACTTTTATGAATACTTTGCATAAAAATAAAAAGCAGTTATAATTTTTGAGGTGTTACTGCTAACTGTATATATAAAAGAGAGTGAACAAAAGGCAAGCAATTCTGAAAAAGCAAACACTGCAAGCAATATTATTAGCACATGTTGATGATTGAAAACACAACGAAAGCAGTGAGTAGATTCATATAAGAAAAAAGGGAATCAAGTCATGTACATCTCTGATTCGTAAGCCATGACTTAAGAGCTTTATGATTTTACAGCCCTAAAAGACTGTACAGGTACAATTGCACCCTCAGCTTCTTTTACTGAATGTAAGCTAAAACCACTCAGGAGTTTCTCATGTCTTCGTTTGCTTACTTTATTCAACGACAAATCTATTTTCGGGTATTCCTCTTTTTTTATAACAATTACATTGTATGTACACCTAAAACTTTATTTCTGTGTGAAGTGAATTTACTTTGGTAATTCTATTTATATACTTAAATTTAACGTACTCGTATATTCGTTTGAAGTTGATTTTGAAATTTTCAGTTAAATATTATTACAATGTATAAGCAATTCATTTTGTTTATTTAATAATGATTTTTTTTAGATGTTATACCTTCACTAAAAGAAGTTGATAACTATATGAAGGTACAATTGCACAGTCCTTTAACGTTGTAATATTCTTCCGTTCGACTAGGGTTAAATGAAATTTATTATTTAGTTTAGAATATTAAAAAAATATGTATTCAAAGGAAATTAATTTAATCTATATTTTTGCCATTTCAATAAAAATTTAAAAAGAATGTGCAAAAGTAAAAGTGCGAATATAAGATTAAGCAATGCACAAGCATATTTGAAAAACACACGTCACTACAAATATGTGTAATATTTTATACTTGAAAGTGCTTATAAACCATTTCAAGAATGGTGGTATTGCCGAACTTAACTTGATTTTTTTTCTGATTCATTTTCATCTTAAATGAGCTTTTATTATTCATCTCATAAAAGTAATAAACTGTAGCTGACAATTTTCCAAAATTATTTGTTATAAAATTAAAGATCATTAATTATATTTTGGGGGAACCAATGGTTTTCTGTTTTCTTTTCTTATGTAAAATTTTAGTTTCCTCTCAACGCCCATTTAAATTATTGTATATAAATAATAAAAATAATTATTAACACATTTAGATTGAAATCTTCAATTTTATTATTTTGTATTCAATTACACATTTTGTAAAATCGTTTCAACATATTTTTTTGTCTTTGCTACATCAAATATTAATTGGTATAGTTTTTGTTGATCTCCTCTTCTTTTTCTTTTTCAATGTTTTGTAATGCATTCATGCATTGATTTCTACTGTAATTTAACAAACCAATTAAGCATGCACAAAGAGTTTGAGATAAATCTAGCTTTGAAATGTATGCGTGCAGTTAGGGATATTTGTATAAAATTTCTGCTAAAAGTGGGTCATGTATACAGGGAAGTAAATGATTAATTTGAGCTTTATCCCTACTTTGAATGTAATTTTTTTTTGCTAGGACAGAATGATGCTAAGTTCATTGATCGATAATCATAGTCACACTACAGTCGGTATCTTTTTAAAAATGATTTTAGGTTTATAAAATTCTTATAATAAAAACCTACTTTTTTTTGACTATGATTGTGGTCAATTGTAACTACAAGCTTGTTTTATTTTACTTATTATAATAGTAATTATAATACCTTAGTAGTTCGTTCTGAAAAATTAATTTAATTGCATTTACTTATTATTCCTCACATATAATACATAAATATCGCTTATGGCGATCAGACTTAGGTTCGCTATTACGACTCTTCAATAGTTACAGTTGGAATTTTGTATTATAAGTATAGGAGTTTTGACTAAAACTTAAACTATATCAGCAGTATCGTAAGCAACTTGCAACATCTTAATTTTACCTATTAGAAGAAACTATTTATTAATCATAGGCCTAAGACCCTGGCGACAGTTTCAAACTTTATTTTCTGCATGTTTTTTGTGTTGCTGTATGGCTAAAGATAATACAGGGTATCCGCCGGGAAGGTATACTACTTTGTTTTGCCGCCATTTTGGTAAACATTAGTCTTGAAAGTTCATATTTGGCAGTCGTGAAGTAAATTTATTTTGAAAAAATATTCGATAAACCAACGTGTTTTAATCGTTAAAACATTTTACCAAAATCAATCATCGATTACTGTGACGATGAGAAAGTTACGTTATTTCAAGAAATCGTGATGTTGATTGACCTCCACGGTCGCCTGATTAGACTGCTATGGACTTCTTTTTGTGGGGATATCTGAAAAGCAAGGTTTATGCAAACAAATCAGAAAATCTTGAGCAACTCAAACAAAATATTCGTGATGAAATTAATGAAATACCGCGTGAAATGTGTGAGAATGTAATGAAAAATGTGCTTAAAAGGTCTCGCATTTTTGAGACTAACAGAGGCGGACATTTATCTGATATTGTATTCCATACATAATTGCCGACATTAAATAAAATATTTATCAATATAAGATCCAATCAAAAATTATTAACAAACAAAGTAGTATACCTTCCGTAGTAGAATAGAATTGCATTAGGTTTTTTACTCATGAGTAGTAATAATGGGTTTGCATTCTTTTTACACTTTTGTGCTTGCATTTACACACTCTAGCAGAAGTGATCTACACTTGTTTGCTAGTTTTTTCTCCAAATGCTAAGGACTTATTGATGTTAACAAAAATTGTTATTTAACCAAGGCCAAATTTCGGAGTTATTTTTTATTTATTTATTCTTTCCAATTTCTTTATGAATTAATTACTTGATTGCAAATAATGTTTCCAGTTATACATTCAAATTCATAAAAGACTCTTTTGTTTAATAAGCACTTATTTTTTATAGAAATTTTGTTTAATAAGACCCTATTAATCAAAAAAGTTTTTATGAATTTTCTATATTAAAAAATTAACGCAGAAAGTTGTGAAAATAGCTCAAAAGCATTACTCCAAACTTTCTTTATACCGCGAACCGCATAGGAAACAAATAAAAATTGGAGGCCCCCAATAAAATAATTTACGCACATTTTCAAGTTGTAAAAAAAAATTTATAAAAAATTAATCTGGTATTCAAAGTGACTAATAACGACTTGAAGTAGAAATTATTTCAAATTTTTCCTACAAATTTCGAAAATTTCCAATTCAAATGCATCATGGATTCTGGATCCATGCACACTTTGTGAAATCAATATCAATAATAAAATCAATAATGTGAAAAATGTTTTATATAACTTTGCAAATGTTCTATAAAAAAATTTTTGTTTGCTTTAATATTGTGTCTGGTACCGGCGCCATTTAAAATTGTCATATACGAGTACATACTTTACTAAATTGTACGATGGGTCTACTTACTATAATTACGCTATAGCACAGGCTATAGTAAAATAGAGCAAAAAGTCGATATTATAGGTATTTACAGGCAGGCATCCTTAATAGACTTTTCTAGGTATTTTTTTAAATATGTAAAAAAGTAGTTCAAAACTTCACAACCCCCATGAAGTTACTACGTGACCCCCTTGTGGGATTTATATGGTTTCTTACTTAATGAAATTTGCAATTCAAACAGATAATTTTAGAAATGTCAAAATTTGCACAGCAGAATATGCTGCACTACAAAGTGCCAATATGCCAAGAAAGGCAGTTAGTCATACAATCTGCTTTCCAACTGAAATTCTTCAGTAGTCCCTTATTTAAATGCCATTCACTTTATTATTTGCTATGTGAGTGTTTCATACGCATATTTTGCATTAACATTAATGAACAAAACGCATGATGCATGTACTGGTATAACATGTTGCATATTCATGATGCCAACTCATTGAAATAATTTGCTATTGCCAGTGTAAAACAAATACTTACAGATTTGAAAGCATTCATATTCCAAAGATATCAATTGAACAGCAATAAAAATCTCATACATACACTTAAAACGTCTGCTAGTGGCTCACACCAGTACTTCAAAATGACAACAACAACAAAAAATTAGAATCGTCATACGCAGAGATGTTTATTCAGTTCTAGTGTTTTCCTATGCACTCGTGTGTATTGTGCTGTCTTATTTCAAACGATTACTTAAACTTATCATTGTCTTCAACTATATTCTCTCAAAAATTGTTTAATTTCTAAATGAAACGAAGATTTAAAAGCAATTTGTATTATTTGTACAAATTATTTATAGATCGATAGATAATTTGTTAAAAAAATTTGTTTTAATCAATAACAGCACCCGCATGTGTTTTTTCTTTTCAAGACCATAAAAATTTAAGTGTTTAAGTTCTTTCAACTTGAAAGTTATAAATTTCTCTAGAAAATAATGAAATTTATTTAAACAAAAAGTAGTTTTAAAGAATTAATTTAAGGCGCGAAATATAGGGTGGCGCAGAATGAATGTTTTATAACTTTTGTTTTTTTAAATACAGTATATTATTGGGGAATTTTTTGCAATTAGCTTTGAAAAATGATATTCTGTAAGTGATGTCCATTTTCTGCTTCGCACATACGTGCTCTTTTTAGCATATTTTCCATTCTCTGCAGCGACCGCCGTGATAGTCCAAGTTGTGTCGAACGCCTCCTTATTGATGTTGATGGACTATGCTGCACGCTACACGTTCAATATTTTGAGCAGTGTGCACGGTAGGTTCTTACAGACCCATGTTGACGAAAATTTCCAATCAAATGGTTTATTGCTGACGCTGTGGGTGCAATGAGCACATGAAAATGACGACGATATGCACACTGTGTCAACATAATAGACTGTTGGTTTGAAAAATAAAATTCAATTATTTTTGTACGTTGTTCGATCGTGTAATAATTCATAATTAATTCTTCAAGTCTTCTTCACAAAATGCTAAAAAAAAATAAAGAAAAAATTAAAAAAGTTATAAAGAATTCAAACCATATAGCTCATTTTGCGCCACCCTGTATTTAACCCTTATTTACAATACTTTTACACTCAAATATATAAGCTGTTTGATGCTTGGTTTTAGGCACGTGTCGAAATTTTACTTGTAAAAAATTTTATACTTATAAAGGCACCCGTCTTCCACTTGGAACCTTTAAAAAATTATATTATCATATTGGTCATTCCTCTGTGCATTTTGATAGAGAAATGGTGAATATCTAAAAATTAAAAAATTGACATGATTGGTGCTAAAAAGCAAATTATATAAGCTAAATTCGGCTGTGCAAAAGTCTTATATACCCTTCACGGTAGTTCAAATATTCATACTTTCAGTTTTGCACATTCTTCTGAAACACTTAACAAAATAAATGTATATATAATAAATTAATTTATTTAAGAAAAATAGAGTATTTTTGTTCAATATTAAAATGTGGGTTGTGAAGTTTGTTTATTCAGTTCAATGCTTACTGAGTTTTTTGTTTGAACATTTGAAACTATTGACAAATAATTCTTATTCAGTCAATAGTTTTTACAATGTAAAGGTTTTAATGGTTGTTAAGAAATGTTGGGAGTAATCTACTGAGGATTCAGAGTAGCGTCTTTTGATATGCTATCCGCTTCAGTACTTATTGTATTGAAAAAATAGCTCATTGGGTATTACATAAATGAATAAAAATAAAATATTTTTATTAATTTGGTTGGGAAATTTTGTTGATTTAGTTTAATACTTATTTTTTAATTTTTTATTTTCTTGTTTGAAACTTTTTGTTTGCCTATTGACTATAATTTTCATTTGGTCGTTTGGTATAATAAAATAAGTATTCAAATTCTTGGCCAAGAATGAAATAGCTAAATATACGGATATGCTTTTCCTTTAAGTACTTATTGTACTGACTAAGCAATTTTTAAAATTCTTCATGAGAATATTTGATTAATTCATGACAAATATTGTTTAAAATAATGTTCTTTGAATAAGAATAAAAATGCAAAATAAATTTAATTTAGAATTAAATAAATAATTTAAAATTAATGCAAAAATACCCAAAAACTATTTTCTATTTCTATATGCGGCGTTTTCGTAGTCGAACTTACAATAAACTAATATAAAGCGGCAGTATTAATACATGTCAAAAATTCGTGTATTAAGTAAAAATCCAATAGTGTGAAAACAAAATGTTAAGCAAGTGTAGTGAAATACTTAAGTATTTTTGGCAGTATTGTGGTTTTTGTCATTTTTAGAATTTTTTCTAAGCTATCACACTGCTCAATTAATCAGGGTTACTTTTGTACAAGCAACCAAAGAAAAAACTAGATATCAGCTATGAAAGTATTTGCCGCGTTTTGTATTTTATTTGAAGTGTGATGGTATGAAAACAGAAAATATTTTCCTTTAGATTTTTTGACAGTCTATTTGATTTCCATCTGATTTCGGTCTCTCTCAATCTAATGAAAATGTTAATACTCTGTATTATAATGAGAAACCCGCTTAAAAAAGTCTATCTGTAAATTATAAAAAAAAATTGGCAACGACTAAAGAATAAACTTTAAACTTTGCCTACGATTTGGTAAACTTTTGCTATAATTATTCTATTACTCTTGTTAACAATTATTCTCTGCACCACCCATAAAACATTTATTTTACATTAAAATTAACATAAAGCCTTATTAAGAGACTTTAAAAGCTTATATTTTGCATAACGTATTTTCTGTAATAGCAAATAAACACACCTGAAATTGAAAGTTATGAAGCCATTACTGCTAAGCTTGAAAGCTTTAAAGGAAAAAACTTTGTTTTCATTATTATTTATGTATCTGTATTCAAACTTAGTTGAAGTAAAATTAATAAAGTCCATCCAGTTCCACATAAAACGTATTTTTTTTTAATTATGTTGGAAAAAAAAAATAAATTAAAAAAAGAATTTCTCAAGTTGTGAGCTTTTACAAACATTAGCCAGCTTAATAAAATTCTTTTGCGTTTTCCTTTTGTTTTCTCTGTGCTTTTTTTAATTCTATTTCTCACGTTATTGGTTTAACTTACAAACACACACAACTCTCTCACATAAAACCGTAATTTTTTTGGTTTTTTTGATACTGTTATCTTGTTGTTTACATTTATTTATGACTTTTTTTGGCGGCTTCATTTTTGTTTATCAATTTTTTCATTCATTTATCTCTCCCATCTTTCACCCACCATTTTTTCTCCATAAGCCGGTTGGTTTTTTGGTAATTCTTTGTATCGGTGTTGTCAGTTAGTTTAACATTCGTAAAATAATGTTATTATTTTAACTTTTTTTTCGATAACCTTTAACTGGAGCGAAAATTGAGAGAACTAGAGTTTATAAACACAATATTCTCCACTCACAGATGTTGCTGGGTGCGTGTGTGCGTTTACGGAATCTTATTGTTTTTAGATAGTTGTTGCTTAAAATACTTTTTTTTTTTTAATATCAAACCCCTACCATAGTTAAGGCCACATTAATTTATACTTTCTGTTGCTGTTCGTTACTGCTCAGTTCTGTTACTTATTTTTTGTAGTAAAATCGTATCAGCTGTTTCAGAAGACCATAGTACGCATCGCCGAAGTATTTCTATGATAAAGTTTGCAAATGTTACAAAAATCGTGTTCACCCAAAAAAAAAAACAAAAAATTTTCTTATTCGGGAAAAATGTAAGGAAATAAATATTTTAAAAATTAAAAAAGAATTTTTAATAAAATTTAATCTTTATTCGTGCTTAATTCCAAATTATGTTGGTGTAAAAAATGCATTATTTTCCATGATATTCTCATTGAAAACTTAAAAAATTTGTTTAATTAGTACAATAATCACTAAGAGGGAAATCATATCTATACGGCTGTTTCATCAGACGCTACTCTGAATCTTCAGTAGATTACTCCCAAGTCTTTATTTGACAGTAAAAATTTCAAATTAAAGGCAAAAATTAAAAACTTTTCTTCAGCATTCCTCTTTCAATAAGATTTTTGTATTTATAGTTTTAATAGCCGACCCGGCAAAAGTTGTTTTGCTTAAAAATTTTATTCATATTCGAAGAATCGTTAAAAAGTTAAGAAAATAATGTGCTCCAAGTAATTTTTGCAGGTTACAAATATAGAAGAACCCTCTTTATCCTTCTATGATTAGTACGGCAATTGCCAATATCCTTCAGAGTGTATGTACATTGACAACAACCCTCAGAGCAACAGTGCTGCGTTTTTTTTAATATTTGAAAGTATTTTTGCCCAATTGTATCCCATGCCGTAATCTTATGGTTTGTAAAGAAATTGCAAAATTCTTTTATGTTATCGGATTTGATATAATTTTAAAAAGGACGTGTAAAAATAGGGGTGGTCAATTTTCTTTTCTTCCGAACGTACAAAAAAAATATCCCAATCGGTTCTTCCATTCTCAGATTTGAGATAAATTTAAAAAATGGGCGTAAAAATGGGCATGGTCAAGTTTTATTTACAAGAAAACATAAATTTTGTTATTCTGAACATGAAACAAAAAAAATTAGATTAATCGCGTGATGCAATTACAAACGAACGACATATGATTTTTATACATATGGCTTACACATAAGCTATTTTAAAGACACACATTCATATACAAGTTTATATAAGACCTATTGTCTGATTTCGTGTGTTCACGAACACACATTACGCAAATGTACATATGTTTGGTTTCCATAAAAAAGCAGTAATTAATAAAACATTAAAATTTCAGTTGTAATTTTGATTTTTCTCGGCCATTTGTGAACCAATTATTTCGATTTGTCTGTGCATTATGACTGTCATTTTCGATAAAACTGCATACTACGGTTTTTTCAAAATATACGCAAAAAAAACACACTCAGAAAAGTATTTAAAAATTAAAGTTAGTTGCACTTCAGAGCTTATAGCTCAGGTGTTTGTTAACTGATCGGGCTGAATTTCAAAAGCAACAACTGATAGATTGGTAAAATTTTCTGTACGTTGCTTAGAGACTTCAGACATATACCCCTAAATTCATCCCGCTATTTATAAGGACCCAGAGTATTTAAGCTTCATAGGGTGGCACATGTACATTGTTGAAATTATAAACAAAATCAAAAACTTGCTAGAAATAAAAAGTATAAAAATTAAAATCCATCATAGCAGCTGTTTCAATTGCAGTAATAGGAGCATAGACCTACTTGTTTCACTTCTTTAACCAAAAGTTGGATTTACGCATTGTTTGAAGCTATTATAATTATATGGCTTCTTATCGCCATCCAAATTATGTGTTAGCTTGAGCGCCTTCACAAATGAACCATTGCATAAAATATCTTTGGGAGCTTTTATAACGCAGATTAAAAGTTACTTATATACGATTCATTTTCATATTCCACATTACATCTTTGTTGGAATCCTTTATATAAAAATATGTATAATTAATTTCACGGATTTTTATAAAAAAAAGGCTTAATTAAACTTAGAATAGCTGGTGTTGATTCTAAAATATCTTGTTAACAGTTCAGTCTAGATTTTAGTATCATTGCTGCTATAGTTCGAGATGAGGCTTTTTGCTGCATGTCTATTTTGGGCTGTGTAGCTTGTCTTTTTAAAGTCAGAGTTTGACTACTTTTTGTGCAATTTGTTTTACAAAATTTTTTTAATTATTAGTTTTCTGGGTATATTACTGAAACTCCTTCTTTATAGTTTGAAGTACAAACTTTATTTTTGTTTAAAATTTAATTTTTAATAAAAATAATTTTTTAAAATAGTTTTTCGCAAATGTTCTTGCTTCAATATTTTTTTAAGATTTTCCAACTGTTGGTCGTCCCCATTTTTTATTTTTATAACAACTGCATTTGTGTTTGTGTGTGTGTGTACTTTCCAAAAACAACTAAAACAATAAGAGAGTGAGTGTGAGAAAGAGAGTAAATAGAGAGTACTGATGATGATGATGATGATTGTGATACATTTGCTATTAAGGTTACTACACAATCTGTGTGTATGTGTGAGTAAAGTTTTTTGTGCTTTAGACGAGATGTTAATGCGTTATGGAATTTAGTTTGTTTTTGAATTTCTACGGGTTACATTACCGAGCAAATTAGCACGGAAAAAATTGTTCGTTCATTTTAAATTTATGAAATGAAAATAATTTAAAAAAATGTAATAAAAATAATTTTTTTTTTTCAAATAAAATTTAGCATGTACTCGTAAAAAATATTTTAAAAATTATTACGAATTAGAAAAAAAATTAAAGAAAGTGTGTTTTGTGGGGCTTGTAACCAAAAGATAGACTGTAGCCTAATTTAAGGCTTACAAGTAAATATTCTATGTTTCGGAGAAAACATACACTTTTCTCTAAATAAAATGAAAAGTGAAACAAGTTTACTGTGCAAATCAGAAAGCCAACCTATGATTTGTTAAATAAATAAAAATAAAATTGAAGCGCTTTTAACGTTTGAATTATTTACTAGCGCTCGCTGCCTGTTACACTTCCAAAGAAATAATTATGTTTGTTTATTTGCTTTGGCGAACAAAAACATTTAACGTTAACCTGAATATGTTAACGCCAGTGTTATTGTGGTTGTGTTACAAGTCCTTGTAGAAGTGTTCTGTATGTGTATCTGTAGATGCTGTCGTTATCGTTATGTTATGCAGTTTTACAGTTTAATACAAGTGAATAAAATTATATGTACTGCTGTAAATATAAGCCTGTATAGTAATAAATAGCACTACCTTTAGTTGTGTACATGCAAACAGACGCAGAGTATGCTCTGCAAACATTAGCACACAAACACTTTTTCCCAAAAAAAAAAAAACCCATAAACGTAAATTTTCAACATGCATGTATGCAAGCAACATGCCGCGTTATGTTTAAGCACACCTACATTTAAATGTACAAACACTTGCTTATTTGCTATTTGCATATGCACACATTTGCAATACAAAATTTACTCACATATTTAAGCATTTGTGAGTGTATTTAAATGTAGGTATTTATGTTTGTATGTTTTTTTTTGTGTGTGTATGCTTGCAATTTTGTGAAAATTTATTTAAAATACATTTTGTGCAACAATTAAACACAAATCAGTGGTTTTAAAATTCACTTTGAAAAATTTTAATGTAAAAAAATATAAAAAAAATTGAGCTTATGCCAACCCAACTACAAGAGCTTTGCGACTGTGTGTACGTCTGTGTTTATAAGCTGGTGTACGTATGCGTAAAGAAAAAAAAAAGCGGAAGGAAGTGTAAAACATCAACCAGACCACAATTAACATGCAACAGCAAGCAAACATAATTTGAAAATGTTTTAAAAGAAATGAAACTCTAAAATAAAAAATAAAATAACCAGAGAATAAAGAAATTAAATATCAATTTGTTTAAATATCATAAATACACTTATTTTAAGTGATCTACTTAATTTAAAAAAAGGAATTAAATACATCTTAAATTCATCTAAAAAACTTCTTGTTTAATTTCAATTAAAGTCTAATTTTGGAAAAACAAGTTTTTAATTGCAAACAACAAAAAAAAAACTTAAAAAAACCAAAAGTTCTTTAGTGTTTAATCTAGCAGTTGGAGTTAAATTAAAAAAAAAGTTTTGTATTCTTTTTAAATTAAAAATGTTGCTTAGAAAAATTTGTGTACAGAAGTAAACACTTATTGCTTAATTAATTGTTATTAAATCTTTATCCAGTGCATAAAGAGAATGCACAACGACTCTGTAAAATATTTCTTTACTAAGTCCTTAGCAGGTTTAAATTGTCTCAAAGTAATTGGTTAAATAATATTAAGAAAATTTATGCTAGAAACGAACTTCTGTTGATTAATTATATTTTATTCCTTCTAGAGCGCACAGCCAGCTCGCTTAAGTGCTTTGAAATGTCGTGCCTTCTTTTTATAACTTCATCTAAGCTGATTTCAGGAATTGATTAAATGAATTGAAAGTATATATAAGATTTAATGAGTCTTAACAAAAGTCTTGTATTTTAGGTAGACTTGTGTAAAACGCCTGGTTTACTGGGCTTTCATCAATAACACTGTGTAACAAATGTTCACTTTATACAATTTCCCAAAATATTTTTATTACATTTGATGTATTTTAGTGTGATTATATCAAAAATCAAACTGGTACTTATGTAGCAGCCATAGTTTTTGAGATTTTTCAAACTACTCGTACCCACATATAAGGTGACGATTCGTATTATATCATTTTAAAGTGATAAAAATTTCTTGAAAGAGTAAATTTATAAAAATGATTATTAAGAGAAGACTTGGCTTAAGCGATCCTGATAAGTTTTATATAATATAAAATATCGTAAAGGGATCAATAACTTCGTAAAATCTGTGTACTTTAATTGCGTTGCAGTCTACAGTGGAAACTGTGTTGGATAACTGGCAAAAAACCTGCTCTTTAGCTCAGTACACCCATAATTTAGCAGAGTTTATGTAAACATAAACTCTGCAAACTGTCAAAAGCGGTCGTTTTTTTTTTCTCAGTGGCCTGTTACCTGAAAATTTTTTGTTTCAGTGTTTCAAAGATTTCTTATTAAACATAAATCAGGATACTATTTACAATTAGTCTACGATATGTTATGTAGGCAGTGACATAAGCATCCAACTACAGTGCTTACATTGTCATTCGGTTAAATTTCTGGAAAGCCTTGGAGATTATAATGAAGGTCAAGGCGAAAGGTTTCACTAAGATATTAAAAAAATGGATCTTAAAGGTCGCGGTGCGATTGTAGCCCATAATTATAATAATAAGGAGGTTGGACATACATATCAAATGTCATTTTAGTTATTAATTTGATTTTGAAGTTTGTTTACTTTCAACTTTTTGTTTAAAATAGGACCAAATAATTATTTTACAGCTTATATGTGCGTATTAATAAATAAAATTTATCGTGCTTATACAAGAAACTTATTTTTTAAGTTTTAAATGACAAAAAATAATAATAAAATATATTTCATCATAATATAATTCCATCAACGCCTTCCCCTAAGTACTGAAGTTGACATTTTCTCTTCCGGCGTTATATCTCCTGTTATGATAGAAATACATCAGTATTAATCGTAGTTAATCGAAAACGAATACAAACACTGTGGAAATGAAAGTTTTACTTTTTAAAAACCTCAATTCTTATCTAGCACTATCCGCTTTTTTATTTGCTTATCATTTTTATATGACTTCCTCTATAGTTTTACAAAAGCTTCGCCTTTATCTTTAGAGAGGTAACTTAGATTTTTATTCCTCATCATCTCCATAATTTAACTAATAAAGAAGTCATATTTACAGAGCACAAAGCCATTTTTTGGCTTGTCTGCAGAAAACACCCAGGGTACAGGCAGGAATCGAATCTGCGACCCCCAGATTAGTAGGTTAATACTCTACCTACTAATCTACGGAGACATCCCCGATTATTAGATTAAAAGTTTGTTTATATAAAACCTTTAAGCTAACTTTGAAAATATAGTTCGAAGGACCATATTTCAGAACTCAAAACTACATTGACATCAAAAGTTAAAAACACAAAATTCGACTCGAATACCAAGTTTATTTAGTTGTGAATTAAGATTATTATTTTGTTAGTTAATTTAGAAGCTTTAAAATAATTTCTGAAATATGGTTCGAAGGACCATTAATCAAAATTCATTATTCAGTTTGAAAGGTTACAATTAGTTCGTTTAATATAAACTAAGCTAATTGTGTTTAGTGAAAACAAAATCATATAGTGAAATGACTTTGAAAGGAGAGAAAATATTTCATTCCCATTTCTGACGGCTCGCTGATAAAGTTTGCAATTGATTAAGGTAACAAAATCGTTTTTGTTTATAGTAAAAATATGCGAAATGTAAATCTTTTAGTTTGAAATAATTTGAAAATGTTGGCACAAATTTCTCAATATCGAATTTAGCAATTTAGAATCAGTTTTGTAAGTCAATATAATTTTAAAGATTTAAAAATTTATATAAAAATAATTTTATAGTTTGCAGTAAATTTTTTTCAGTTCTGCTTATTTTTAAAGTAAACGTTAAAAAATTTTTTCATAAAATTTTTTTCTAAAATTTACTTTACCAACCAAAAGTTTTTATTTGTCTTTTTTTTTGAATCAGAGGAACTACTAAAATTTAAAAAATATTTTTTAACATGTCTGCTGATTTATTTTTAAGATGGATTTATTAGGTTTCAAAAAGTTTTCTTTTTTTTTCAAATATCTTTTATAGAAAATATTTATTATTTAACATTGATTGCCAAAATTACGAAAGTCTCTCTTTTTTCTCAATAAAAATTTATCTTCTTGTATGAACTTCCATAGAAAAATTTAATTCAATAAACCTTTTAAAAATAATACTTTTGCTGTAAAGTTCATATAAAATCTTTATTTAATTTTCTTATTAAAATTATAAAAAAAAAATTCCTAAACATCTTCAGCTGCTTCAAGATCTATTTGTAATTGTTTATTCATTTTTAGTTAAATTTTTCTGGTAATCTTTATAAATTATCTTTAGGAAGTTTCATTAAAAACCACTTAACAAACAATTTTACTTTCATTTAACATTTTGTTTTTTTTTTTTTTGTTAACAAAAACCATTTAAATTTATAACGAAAAATGAAAAAAAGCCCACTCATCATATTTTCTAATGAAAACTTTTAGTCGCTTTTTAATGTGGCTAGAAGTTTTTTTTATAAATAGTTAAGTATATTTTTTTTAATAACAAACAATATTTACTTTAATAAAAAACTTGTAAGATTTAAAAAATAGGTTTTATATAATTCTTTTTTAACAATAAAAGACCGCTAAGTATCTGTCATAAAGCCATAGAAATTAAACCCACGCTTTGTTGACAAAATAAGTAGTTAAACCAAAAATTGAATTTTAAATTAAATTATCAAATTTTATTTTAAACTATTGTAATCTTTTTTGTTAATAATTTCTAATCTTATAGTGTGATTTCTTAAGAGTTTAGTTTGTGCATGAAAAAAATATTTTCAAACTCTAAAAAGTTTTTATTTGAACTGATAAAAATTTAATTGCTTTTTAGTCATTTAGAGAGTTCCTAAGTAATATTTGTACTTCAGGAAAAATGGCTTAAATTAAAACTGGATTGGCGAAATTAATTGAGGTTCAGTGATGGTGGGGCGATATATTCCACAATTAGCGATATGACAATGAAAACAATATCATGTCCTATAATCGAAAAAATATTCTAAAATGATTAATACTCGTAAAACATAAGCAATTTTTTCATATTGCCACAGTTATATAATCAGCACAAAAATGGAGTGGGGAAAAGTTCAAAGAATTCAATTCCAAAAATTCGTTCTTCAGTAAAAGAGAAACTACTAAAATTTTCAGCTGAATAAAACCAATTTTTATTTATTTTTATTGATTTGATTAATTTGTTTTCAAAAGAATGTGTAAGATCAACAACTAAGAAGAAGAATAAATAATTATTTTTGGCTTTTATACATTTTTAAAATAACTAAAAAAATTTTTTTAAAAATGCCTGAAGTATTTTTTCTGGTGAGTAACTTTTTGAAAATGGAATCTTGTGAGTTTACTTGATGGACTATAAGCCTCACGTAAACCAACCAGAAATGATAGAATTGGAATGTGTTGCCCCCTGCGTAAAGTATTAGGAAGGGAAATTAACACAAAGTACATCTCACATTTTTGCTGAAACACTTTTATAAGAATATAATTTAAAGATTTGTAGAAAATAGTTAATATTTTTAGTTTAAAATGAAATATATGAAACTGCTTTTTCTTGCCTGACGTTTCCAAATAAAAATTTCTCTTGATTTTAGTTATATTTCTGCACCTGAAAAACTTGTCATGCTTTATAAATCACTATTTACAGAAACAAATTTACAAATTTACTTTGCTAGTTTGTCATCGAACTTAAAATGTGTGTATGCATCAAGTGTGTTAAACAATAATCTTCTTTTAATCAACAAAATTTAATTTATTTGATTTTTAACAACTGATGCAAATGTTTACATATTTGTGGTTTTTATATAAAATCGAAAATCTAATGTGATGTTTTATAAGCTTTCTGGTGGTCATGGCTCGATATACTAAATTTCTTTCAAATCCGTTCAAAAATGTAATTTTTGTTAAAAAATTCTATAATTATTTACTAATTTCTGCAAATGTTATTTGTAAGATTTGGATCTAACTGGCAGTTAAGAAGCATTAACTTGCTTCTTAATCACTTCAGCCACAAAGCTCAGTTGCATTTGAACGGCTAAAAAATATTTCAAAATCCTCAAACTAGTTTACGTTACTTTTGGAAAACTGGGGGGTTACTCTCTATTGTGATGCGAAAGAAAACGCATCGCAACTCAATGTAAAAATCATACAGATGCGAATGGTTTTTCTTTCGCATCGCAATAGATAGTAACCCCCCTGCTCTTTAAAATAAAAAATTTAAAAAAAAACTTTTAAACAGCTAAATTGGCATCACTAAATTGTGTATAAAAAAGCACTGCTTACATTTCTTTGGTATTTGTTTTTTTTTTTTCAAGAATTTTTATTTTAACGTTTTAGTTAAGTTTCTAAGCATTAATTTTTGTAACAAAATATTTCATAGAATTTCAATTTGTTAACTTTCTTCATCTCAAAAAATGCCCATTTTTAGTAAAACGACAGTACGAGTACGAGTATGCAAAATATTTCTGGTTTAAGAATTTAATTTTTTTCTTAAATATTCTTTTTAGTATTCGTTTTATCATTTCCCTTTTTTTTTAAAGATATAAACGATAACAGTATTTGCTTATTTATTTTTTTAATTTAGTTTGGTCTAGATTTAATGATTGATGTGCGTGTAGTTCCAGAGACAACATTTATCATTTAAACACACTAGGCACTGTTTTCTATACAATATTAGGGCTTATAAAGTTTATAAAGATAAAATTAACATACGCAATTTAAGTTAGAGATAGTATTATTTATGCATAACATTCTAAAATGAATTTGTGGTTCTTAAATGGTTTAACGATTCATTAATGTTAAGAGTCAGTCAGACAAACTGTTTAACAAATAGCAAATAAAACTTAGAGTGAAAGTAGTAATTTTGTTTGGGCTCCACAGTGAAGATAAACAAACATGCAAAGCAATGTTTCGCCATAAAATTATTTTTATATAAAGGGTGGTTAAATTTTAAGGGCCGATGTTGATTTTGAATAAAATACAAATTATTTTGGAAATTGTTGTCATTTCTTTTTATTATGATAACATGTTATGGTTCAATTATGTATGGAACAAAATATAGGCCACACCTCCATCCGATGGTCCAAATTTTCGATGACGCTGAGGCATAATTGAGGTTCTATGCCGTTAATGTGCCCAATTATCTCATCCTTTAGCTCTTGAATTTTTGCTAGCTTATCGACGTACCACTTTTCTTTCAAATAACCCCAAAGAAAGAAGTCCAACGGTGTCAAATCACATGATCTTGGCGGCCAATTGACATCGCCACCACGTGAGATAACACGGCCATTGAATTTGTCGCTCAAAAGACCCATTGTTTCCTTAGCTGTGTGGCAAGTGTCACCGTCTTGTTGAAATCACATATCGTCCACGTCTATATCTTCCCATTCGGGCCATAAAAAGTTCGTTTTCACCTCACGATAGAGAACATTATTCACACATAAACCGTACCAAACAGTCACTCTTTGTGGGTGCATTGGTTTTTCGACAATCACTCTTGCATTATCATTTGCCCAAATGCGGCAATTCTGCTTATTGATGAATCCACTCAGGTGAAAATGTGCCTCATCACTGAAGATGATTTTCTTCGAAAATTGATTATCCATTGTTGCCATTTCTTGCCACCATTCTGACCATTGAAGACGTTTGGAATGGTCAAGAGGCTTAAGTTCTTAAGTCAATTGCACCTTTTAAGCGTGTAAATGCAAGTCTTTATGCATAATGTTCATCAACGACTAGCGTGAGATGTGCAATTGCTGGGCACGGCGACGAGTTGAGGTGGACGGCTCTTCAGTCACACTATCGCGAACAGCAGCAATATTTTCTGCAGTACGAGCTGTACGAGCATGCACTGGTGTTTTCATATCTCCTACAGACTCGGTTTGCTAAAATACTTGCAAGATTTTTCCAACTAAACGCACATTTGGACGATTAAATTGACCGAAAAAATCACGAAGTGCACGATATGCAGTTTGATTTTCATAACAATAACTTTAACGCGTTGCTCGATTATGTATCTTTAAATAGTTCAAATTGAGAAATGTCAAAGGAAATGCGGAAAAAAACTTGACGTTTAAGCCCTTAAAATTTAACTACCATTTAGCTCTCATTTCAACTGCTTCAGCAACTTTAGAAGTATAAAGGTTGCTTCACTTGGTGGTGTAAATACTAACAGAATAATGTAATTTGTGAAAATCTATGAAATTAAGAGGTTGTACTCTAGAGCTTAACAGTTTGTTGAAAAAAGATGAATTTTTCCAGGGCTAAAAAACTTTATATTGTAGAAAATACTTCAAAAACTTAATTTGACATATAGCCCTACAAAATTACGTAACTAGGGGCGTGACTATGTATTTCGATTAAAAATGAAAATCATTCGAATTTGTGAAATTTGCTTTGAAAAGGGGTGCTATTCCAGAGACTATGACCTCTCTATGATGGTAAACGCTCTACTTAGCTGGTGATCAAGAATAGGAAGGATATTTCCACACTGATGGCTGTGATAACTGGTCACTGGACGATCAATAGGTACGCTAAGTTTGCACTTCAACAAAAACTGCCGCAGCTACTGGGCACCTGAGAGTAAGGAGACAGTTTTCACCTTATTTGAGAGTGCCCGGCATATTTAAGGGACAGACTACCTAAGAAATCTCAGATATCTTAATGTTGTTGGGTGGATCTAGGTCATTTTCTTACTACGTTGTGTTAGCGAGTACGTGATTCAAAACTAAATCTTACGATTCTAATTGATGGATGTCAGGCCGCCACGCAAGCCAACCAACCTACCAGTGTATCCTGCTTTTAACACTTATTTAATAAATCTAATAAAATACATACATTTGTAAATGTACTTGTATTTGTCTGCGTGTTACTTATTATAATTTATAATTAACTTAAATCACGCAGACTTACAGAAAAGTATTGACTGTAGCCTGTTACAATAACTTGTTATTCTTTGACATCATGAAAAGTTCCAAATCAATGTAGGTTGGCTAGCTAGCCTGTGTTTAACCTTGTGTCTAGGAGCTTAATTGTTGGCCATAACAATAAACCAACTAAAAATATGCCTCAATTGTACGTTGGAGTATACAATTTTTTTGTATTATTATTTACAAAGTAGTTTTTGTTGGTGTTGTTATTAGTTTCCTCTGGTATAAGGATCATGTTGCCAAATAATACAGCTTCAATTCCAACAACTACTACAACTAAATAGAAATGAATATGCATTTATTATCATCATTTCTTTTATATGTTTGTCTGGCAGCAAGTAAATGTTGTTTGTTGCTGTTGCTATTGTGTGTTGAAAACTGTTATGGGAATTTCATTACTTGCTGTTGCTGCTAGTGCTGATGTGCAGCATGTTTGAGGGTATCAAAAACCATTTTATGTGTTGTTGAATGTGAATAATATTAAGACAGATTTTGTTTTTAGTTTCTGGTTTCTCAAAAGTATATATCCTTTTCATTATTGTTGTTGCATTGTATTTGGTGTTCATATTTGCTGGATGTATCCTTTTTTTTACTTTTAGTTAAGGATTTAATTTTTGTTGTCTCTGTTTTGTTTATGATCTCCTTCTTACTTTCATTTTATGACAGCAGAATAGTACAAGTATGATTTGTATGGGATATCCATTACTACCTCCTCTTGCTACTCATGTACACTTTTTAGTCAAAAACTTAAAGATTTTAAAATCTTCTATTAAAAGCAAAATGAAATGCTACACGTGAAATAATTAAAGTAATTTAAGAGAAAGTTCTTAATTAAGGCAGAAAACAACAAGTAGGTGTTTCTTAAGCCCGTTAGAACTTACGAAATGGTTGACTATCACACAAACTGTTACCTTACACTCATTTTCTAACATTTACGATCATGAATAGAGTGAAGCTTGAACAACGCTATTTACAAAATCAGTTAATGCATTTTAATGGCACACAATAACATCAACACGTCGAAGAAATGTATGTATAGAACAAGATTCAAATTTATCGATTTGCCATCGCTCCCAAGAATTTAATACTTTATCCGAATTTTCAAAATTGGACATGTACAATGACAATGGCCTTCGGAAAGAGCAACAGATTCGAGGTAGCCCAAATTAATTCTCAAAATTTAATGTCATGTATTGATGTTTCATTTACTTTTAAATTTTTTATACCCTTCACAAAAAGTGAAAAGGCTATATATAAATTTGTCATTCCGTACATGGGGCTGGATTCTTATAAATAGCGCAGTGGAATAAGCGATGTTCGTACGTGTTGAACTTTCTGAAATCACTAGAAGTCCTACAGAAAATTTTAATATGAAAAATTGTGGATAATTGCTATCCTCAGTTTACTATTGAAATTCAAGCGAATCGGCTTATAAATTATTGAGCTATAAGCTCTAAAGTGCAATTACCTCTATTTTTTTACAATTTTTCTAAGTGCGCTTTTAGCCTATTTTGTCTACAAAAAAACGTAGTACACAGTTTTATAAGAAATAAAAGTCATTATTAGGACCGTGCAAAAAAATCAAAACATTTTTCTCATTTTCATTAATTAATTATGCTGTGTTTTTTATGGAAATTTTTATGCTCTTCATGTGCATATTGTTTGTGCATACAAACACGAAACCTAAAAAAGTGTGTATAAATATGTTGAGTGTAATGACATAACTAATGCAAACATCTAAGTGAAACAGAATTTTTTCCATTTTGTCGTTAATTTTAAATTCTTTATTGATCTAAATATTTAATTCAAAACATTCCTATTTTAAATATTTCGTAAAATTTTTTTTTTATTAATTTAAAAATTGAGTGCCTATAAACCTTTTATTGCTTTTAAAAATAAGGCTCTCAGAAAGAATTTTTTAAAGGACCCATTTCTCTACATAATATGAAAATTTGTTTTTGTTTTCAATTCAAATGTACGAAAAAAGCTATCGTTCGCATGCTAAGAATTCTCTAATTTTAGTTGCTCGAAATAAAATTATTCAAAGAAAATTATTTTTATCAATATCTGTAATTTTTTTATTATACAGGGTGGAGCAAAAGTCATGCATTTGTGTAAAAATTTAATAGTTTTTATGTTTATTAATATTTTTAATTAAATTTAGCATGGTGGTGTAACACAGTTCAAAGAATAAAATATGAAAAATAATAATTTTAAAGTTATTAAACTTTGATGCGCATGCGCGACTTTTGTCCCACCGTATAAAATTGTTTACTGGTAAGCTTATTTGATCTTTTATTATGGAAACGGCTGGAGGTCGTATTATAAAAATTTATTTTAATATCGATATTTTGCTGTAATCTATACATATAAAATAATAACGATACTGACTGACTTACTTATCAGCATCTCCCAGCTTAAACGGCTAAAGCTACGGACTTGAAATTCGGTGAGCAAATTCTAATGTGTAAGAAGAATAAAATGGGATTTTTTAAAATTCGAATATTAAAGGGGTAAAAAAGGGTAAAAACGGGTAAAACCGAATTTCTTATTTCTCCAGAACTACTACAAATAGAGCCAAAGTTCAAACTACAAAATATTGTTCTAAAAAATAAGCTTATGGGTATTTGATACTTTTTCGATATTTGCGCATAAAAAGGGTAAAAACTAATACTCGTGCGTTTTTTAACCACATTTGTCTTCCAAAATAACAATCACAAGCAACAGTTAAATTGTATTTTTCTCTTCTTAAAAAAGTCCCCAATGTATATTGGCACTTTATGAAAATTCGAGCAAATAAGGGCTACTATTTATAAATATGAACTTTTGTTGAAATTAATGCAGCATATGAACATTCTATTTTTAATTTGTAACACTCAATAAAAATCGATTTAAAAAAAAATTGCTCAAGAAAGAAAAAAAAAGTAGCAAAAGGGTGAAATAAGATTGATTTTTGAATTTTTAATGAAAACGAACCTAGAAGTACAAAGTTATTGTCAAAAGGTTCTAAGCAAAGTGAAAAATGTGACTTTTGTGCTACTTTCTGATATTTTATTATTAAGGAATCTAAAGGTACTAGATTTGGCTCAAATGGCCTGAAGCTAGGTGGAAAGCCATAAACGGGACAAAATTTTTGTTTTTAATGATTTTATTGCTACTTTTTGAATTCTTCATACTAATTATCGTAGATATATGAAATTGGAGTCAAAAGCTATTACGCAAAGTAAAAAATAATTGAGAGACAAAATAAATTTTTTTTTTATTTATTTAAATGGTACTTTTTGATTTTTTAATATTAATGAACCTTAAACCATAAGACTGGAATTAAATGCTTAAGGTCAAGGTGAAAAATAAATAAGAGAAGTAAATAGTTTAGTAGTACTTTTTGATTTTTTAACATTAACAAATCTAGAACTATCCGACCGAGCTCAAACGGTGCTCAGTAAATATAAAATTTATTATACTTACAAAATGGAACTTTTTATATATTTTATGATGCCTTCTGATTTTATTAAAAAACCCTGAATTAAATGGTCTACAACGAAATAAGATATTACAATAGCAACAATATGGTACTTCGCTGACGGAGTAGTAATAATAAATTAATAAATTTTTATAATACGACCTCAAGCTTAGGAAATAATTTTTCGTATGTTTTTGATAGTTAAGAAAAATGTGGAAAGCGACAGCCGAATTCAACTTGTTTTTTTTTTATTAAAATTTAAGTTTTTGTTATTTTTTAAAAATTATTAAAATATGATTTACACGGTGTGAAAAGTCACGTTTTCATTTTCAGAGCTTTTATTACACCCAAAAAAATTAATCAATTTTAACAATTGAAGGATATAATTTACACATTAGAAAATGTGCGTTTTAGTAAAAATAAAAAATAAATTTTGCTCTTAAACAAAATTGTAGATAAAGTTGAGAAAATGGAAATCAAGTTACTCTCTTTAAATGACTTTAATGTGGGAAAGAATTTAATGACAGTTTTTTTAAGTGTAAATCAGAAATAAATGTAAAAGAAAAAGAAAAACAATCATCTGCACACACACATAACTATACCGTTACATACAATCAGTCATTCCTTTTCTTTTGGCTGGCAAGGATTTAATGTTTACTTGACTCAAATAACAATGATATGAATAAGACTTTGTAAGAGGACTGCGAATACGGATGCATGAGTATGTATGTGCGTTATGTTAGGGGTTTCTTGTATTGTGTAAAACACCATACACAGTTGCAAGCAAGCTTAAGTAATGTTTGTATGTTTGTGTGCCTCTGTCTATTTATTTGTTTGTTTATTTAAGTTAAGTGGAAGAGTAGTGTGTGTCCTTTATTTGTTGTTGCTTTCTTACTATATAAAAACACCCAACATCAGCAATATAACCATTGCACTCACTGCCTTCACTAGCTGCTTAACAGTTACCAGCATCAGTTCTGCCTATCTCTCTATCGCTCTTATTCATTAACTCCTTTTATCCGTAAATGTCTGTTGAATAGTTTTATTCTAAGGATTATTTACAATTTGCTGCTATTGTTATTATTGTTGTCACAATGAAACTGCCACTTCGAACATGGATTGTAGACGTCCAGTAGTTGTAATGGTATGGCTCCATTTTCCTTTTGCCTTGAAGCCCCAGTTGGGTATCAGTTGTGTTATTACTATAGATTTGGAACTCTTTTTCTTTTTTAGAAAAATTTTTTTTGCTATAAAAAGCTAGTGAAAAAGAGAAAAAATGGAAGACAAAAAGAAATATGTATTGCCAAAAGACAAAATAACAATCAATAAAAATCTTTTCATTACAAACGGACAGTAGTTGATATGATATGTCATGGAAAATGTTCTTTGAACAGAATCCAATTGCTGATATTGTGATAAATGGTGCAATAATTATTTTAAACCTCATCCTCACACACACCTACAAGCCTTAGACATAAACTTTTGTAACAAGAAGTAGGAAAGAACAACATTACTTTTTTTTAAACTTACAATCATTGAAAATAGTATTTTGATTAGAAAGGTATTGATTCTGATGTACAGATGCTATGTAAATATTAAACTTGCTATGCTTTAATATGGTATTGTGCCTCACAAGCGATTAATGATTGAAATAGCAAGAGGTAGGAAATTATGCACTCCAAACTGCTATTAAAAATGCTTTGCATTCAATTTAATAATTTAAATTTAATGTAAGCATAAATTTAAGCAAGAATTATGTTTTTGATTTATAAAGAGTTTGTAAAGCTAATTTTCATAGAAAAATTGATTAATCAAAAATCCTTGTATCTACTTGAATTAAAAATTCTTTTGTTTTTCTTCTTCGATTACATAAGGTTTTTTCTTTGTAATTTAACAATACATGCATATGAGGCACACTCATTGCACGAATATACTCGTACCTCTAATCTTCTATATAAATAAATATAATTTTCTGCTTGATTGTTCGCTTTGTATGTTTTTGTTTTCCACAAAATTCAGTACATGTAGTCTCTATACCCCAAGGTCACACCCATTTTAAGCCTACTTTTCAAAAATTTTCACTAGCCGCTGTACAAAAAAATGTGTGCCTTGAAAATATGCTTTGAAATATTTTATTTAGCACTTTAGTTCGCGCCTCTGATAAAAATGCTAGCAAAAACATGAGCCATTTTAAAAAGTAGTAAATGGCGGTATTTATTTGATTTTTTTAAACTTATTTCTCTAAATATACCAGCTGCAAGGATACAATCTCACATAATAAAAGACTGAGCCGGGCGAGACCGGGCAAAAACATCTATTACAAAATAATTTTAAATTAGTTTTATTTGCGTTAGCAAATTTTTAAATTTCATTATTATTTCAAGAAAAAAACAAACAAAAAATATCATGAAATTTTTAAAGAAAAAAACACAATTGGTGTGTGGTTGTGTGTGTGTGATTTAAACACAAAAGCCAAACAAAGAAAATATTGACTTTTATTAGAAAAACCTAAATTCAAACAATGACTGATGACTGACATTTGAGTTGTCAATAACATAACTATTAAAGAAAAAAAAATTAGAAAAGAAAACAAACAAACAAAGACAGAAAGTAAATAAAACCAAAAATTTTTATTCTTTTAATTCGGTTGTTCGTTTTTAAAAGAATAACTGTATAATCCATGGTTAAATTACTATAAGGCTAGGTACACACTTTGCAACGTGTTTGTGCAACCAGGCATGTTTCATTTTTGGTTGCGTAGAGTGTAGTCATTAATTTGATAGTTGCATTCGAGTTTTCAAAAGTATCAAAATATTTTGATATTTTCTGGTGGTTTAATTGTAATTGTAGTGCTTGTATCAAAATATGCAACCAGAACCAAAAACGTGTTGCATAGTCTTAAGACTATGTTTCTGTAAAAGTTACCGAGAAATATAAAAATCAACACACAAGAAAAAGAAAAAATACGTATGTATGTGCATAATTTTGTATACAGAAAAAAGAGTAAACTAAAAAAAAATGCAACAAATTTTGAGATTTAAATTTAATACAAACAAAATGTAAACATTAATCATATGATGATTTGAGCCTTGTAGTAATTGAATCAGGTGATTGCAACTCTACATGTGTTTTCTGTTTATATATGTTTTTATGTTCAATGCAGTGTAACAATTGTTTTCAGTTTTCTCTATGTGTTTACGAAAATTTGTTTCATTTTTCTTTGTGTTTATTCTTGTGTATAAAAAATTTTATATTATATTTCTTTGTGTGTGTTGATCTTGACATTCTCTATCCCATTTTACACAAACAAAATATATAGTGCAATACCCTATTTAATGAGCTTTGATTGGAGCCAAGTTGATATTATTTGACTATGGTAAATATAATCTAATAAAAATACTAAAATATTTTAGAAAAAAAAAACTAATTAAAAATTTAAAGTCAATCCAAAACGTTTTTTTTTTTTTATTTTAACTTGTTGTTGACTTACTTACGTAAACCTAATAAAAGATTTTTTTTATGTTTAAAATTTGATAAAAAGCGTCAATTGCACCGCGATTTTAATGATGTTTTCTTTAGCCTGTAATTTAAGTACTCGTATGTTATTTTCACGTAATTTTTCCCTCGTAAATTTTTTAATAATTACAAAGCGATAAAATATAGAACAAAATTATTCCGAGTTAAATTAAATATAATATTGTTACGCATCTTTTGGTGTTTTGTTTATGAAAATCGGATAAGTCGTTCTCGGGTTAGGCTGAAATATGTCTTCGTACCTGCCTAATTTAGTGGAAACAAATTGCCACGCCCATAAAAAAAATCTATGCGTGATGGAGAAAAATCGCAAATAGATTTGAGTTGAGCACATCAAAATCCATATAGTCTACATAGTTTTATTTATAGGAGGATTTTACTACTGAGCAGTGTTATTATTTATCAACCATCATTATAAATTTAAAAACAATAAAATTCTTAACAAATTAATGTTGTGAATAAATTCTTTCTTTAAATTATATATGTAATTCGTTTTTTGAATAAAGTCTGGGTAGGTTATATGGTTATATGTTATTATTATTTAATATTAATCAATTAATTATCAAAATTAATATTAAATAATAATAAATTTATAAGATCGAATAATTTATTAAAATTGTTATTTGTTATCTTTAAGTTTTTATTCTGCATTATCTGCAGCTGCTTGAGGTAAGTTTTTGCATATTTTGGAGACCATATCTGGCATACATAGGTTATAATCGGTTGAATAGGCATTTAATATAGTAATTGATTATTTTTCTGGTTAAGTGATGACTTTCGATTTAGAAGTGACCTCTTCGATATCTTAAAGTTTTAGCACAAGTTTTAAATATCTGTTGTTAAAAACTCAATTTGTTATACAGTGTTATAAATACGTAGGTGCTCAACAGAATCTTGTAGCGGTATATCAATACCATCGATAGGAAGTGACATGGTAGATATTAGTTTTCTAAATATGATTGCTTGAGTCTTCATATCATTCATTTTAATTTTCCATTTTTTTAAATATATTTTTGTTGATATAAGTGCCTTTTCAAGTTTTTCAATAATTGCATTTGAGACTTTTTCTGACGTTATCATAGCGGTGTCATCTGCGTACAGCACTGTAGTTTGGTCGTTCACAGTTCTGAATGCGTGCTGGTTTAAGTTTTAGTGTATTTTTTTTAAATAGCCATTTTCGTTACTTTTTGCAATCCCAAAGTTGACAACGCGGCTTAAAGTTTTACCTTAAGGCTAAGAATGCTGTACGAAAGAGATTTTTTTAACTATTATAAAATAATAGCCACATTTTAGATAACTGTGGCCAGGATTGGTTTTTTTGCTATTTTTATGAAAAATTTATTAGTTTAGCTAATTAAAAATCACTTGAGTAGTAAATTCTACAGGCCTTCTGTATTGCCACAGCCTAGAGCTTTCCATTTGGTTATATGTTATTGTTGTTGTTAAAAATAACATAAATAAATTAATTGCAAAAAAAAAAAAAAAATATGGTGGCAGTAACTCGTGCTATAAAAGAATTGAAACTTAATTTGTTTTTAATCAGCTTTATAGCAGTGAAGTAGTTTAATAAGAAGAATTTTTAATGAAATAAAAAAAAAATAAAATTAAATAAAGAAAAAAAATGTTTTTAAATAATTTTAATAAATTGTTCGATCTTATAAATTTATTACTAGTAAATATTATTCAAGCTTAAGATCTCAATGGAAAAAGTGTTTTTGTTTTAATTTTCCAATATTTGTCTTCCTTTTGAAGATCTTCTTCAGGGAAATTTATTATTATTTATTCAAAAGAAAGTCGAAATATTGCAGAATTAAAACAAAAACAATTTTTTCGTTGAGATCTTAAGCTTAAATAATATTTTTAAATATTAATGCGTAAGCTTGGGTATTCAATAGCTATAACTATTGTATATTATCAAGATATTAATCTTTATTTGTGCTTAATTCCAGAAATTGTGTTGGTTTTTAAATTTATTCTTTTTCTCATGATATTCTCATGAGTTATTTATTCAGTACAAAAAGTACTGAAGGGGATAACATATGGACCATTTCTTCAGACGCTACTCTGATTCCTCAGTAGATTACTTTCTTTATATTCTATATATTCTATTTAGATTCTTCTCTTCTCTTTTACATTCGAATGCCAAATAAGAATATCATGAGTAAAAGAATAAATTTAAAAACCAACACAATTTTCTGCAATTAAGCACAAATAAAGATTAATGTTTTGTTAAACTTTTAAATTCCAAATAGAAATTATTACATATACACTAGGGCGGGTTAATTTTTTTTTTTTGATGAAGCGTATAGCAAAAACGTAATTTATAGGTGATTCTGAGAAACCATAGCTCTATGTTGGATTTTGAGCCCCCCAAAATTTCAAAATATATATTTTTCCACATATACATAGAATAATTTAATTAAATTCGTCATAAAATCGGATAGAATTATAGTAAATTTTTCAATATGGGCTTGTTTGAAAGGTCGAGAATAATATTAAAAAAAAATTGAATTAAAAATAGTGTTTTTTATTTGAAACCTTGAAAATTTTGGTTTTTTCAGATCAATTTTCCTACAAAAAGGAGTTCGAAAACAAAAAAATTGATCGTAATAAAAATTGTTAGAAATTATCTGAATTTTCATAATCTAAAAAAAAACCTCGAAAAAAAATCGAAGATTGAGAAATCAATTTTTTTTCGAGTTTTGTTTTTTTTTTTGCAGATTATGAAAGTTCAGATAATTTCCAACAACTTTTATTACGATCAATTTTTTTGTTTTTGAACTCGTTTTTGCTATAGGCTTAATCAAAAAAAAATCGTTCCATACAATTTGATCCGCCCTAATATACATATAGTCCCTATTTAGACGAAGAAACATTTAGAAGGGAAAGATTTCGTTTGTAGGCAAATATACTGGTGGAGAAGAGAGAATCATTTTTATGTTCGGTACTTTCTTTTCTTTCATTGTTTTGTGTGCAAATAATAAGAATAATAATGGAATGTTGCCGGAAACATGTTCGTCTGTGTGACCGCGAAAGAAAAAGCAAAAGAGAATTCAAGATGTTTTTCTTCCAAATGTTTCCTCGTCTAAATAGGGACATACAAGTGCTCATTGTAGAGAAACCATATGTTTTTCTTATTATTTTTTATAATTTTTTGTTTTTGTTTTCATATACTCTTTAATTACCCACCTACCATTCGAATGTAAAAGAGAAGAGAAGAATAAAAATAGAATACGAGTATATAGCCTGTTGCTTTTCTTAAACATATGACTTTGTGACTACAAGTGTGAATCCCCTAAATATTAATACAAACTAATTTGTTACAATTTTTTGTACGATTAACATTAACATAACGTAGTTACTTGTTTTCAATTATTTCTTGAAATATTTTCAGTTTTCATCCCTACCAGAATTTTGTGATTGAAACTAACACATACTCATTTTTGATAATACGGATGAACAATTGCTTCTTCTGATATCTTTTTCTTCAAATTCAAAAAATGAAAGTTTATTAAAAATTTTAATAACTAATGGTTTTAACTAAATAAAAATTAAACATTTTTTTAAACTTTTTGTTGACCGTGTTAGCTAAAAAGAAGAATTTGTTTTGGTTGCGATAGCTAGTTTCCTATCGAAGATTATACTGATTCGAAGACTCGCTATCGAATGCCATGATACCAAAATGAAAAATTTTGATTAATTTTACTCGATATCGAATGCCTTTAAGTTTTGCTGCAGTCTAGTGTACTAAAATTGTACTCATGCAAGTGGCATGTCTTACAAATAATTTTTAATTTGACTTAAAAATAAATTTATTAATTATGATTAAGAGTTCAGAAATAATTTATGTTGTATTGCTTCTGTAACGTTTCCAATTACATAAATGAAAATTGAGAAATATTATTTGAAAATAAAAAGCGTCATGATTTATTACTTGATTCTGCTTCATATCTGTCAAAAATGAATTGTATTTACAAAATGAAAAAATAAAAACAAACTGAGAAAAAATAATCCTTTTTGTTATTATTACTGCCACTTTAAGTTCCAAGTTGTGTAACTATCATTCATTTAAAACAAAAAGCACCAAAGCAGTACATAAAAAATAAAATAAAAAATAAATTGTAACAAGTTTTGCAGTAGGTACTTGGGGTTGTAAGTTAGTTGGCTGGCTAAGTGGGCTAGCTAGCCGGCTGGTTGGGCTGATTTGCCTGGGTTTTGACTTTGCCAGGACTGCTCTCCAGTATGGTCTGTTGACTTTTATGATGATGCCTGGTTATACACACAATCATGAAAAAAAAACCAGTAAACAAACAAATATGTATTCAGCAATCTGCAGCATAAGTGGTTCTCTGTAATTTTTTTCTTGTGGAACATTTGTTGCAACTTTCCCTCCCTCTGTGTATGTGAAGACTATGTTGAAATGTTTTTGACCACTACTAGTTGGTTTTCCCCGACCCTCTTCCTTTTTATTCTTTTAGTTATTTTCAGTTTTTGCTTTGTGTTGACGGTAATTGTCATTTTGCTTGTTACTTTGCTGATGCTGTTGTTACAAATGCCTGACTGAAGTACAACAAAAAGAAAAAAAAAAACAACTAAAACAAAGTATATGCCGTTGTCCGAGTGTCAAGGATGTTTTGTTTTGCTTTAAAAAAATTATTTTTTTAAAGAATATTTGCTTGTTTGTTAGTTGTAGTAACGAAAACAAAAATAGTAAAATAAAATACAGACAGACCTTTAACCAGATTTTTTTCAACATTTATTTCTCAACAGTCTGGTTGCACTAATGGTTGTTTTATGGTCGAGAAAACTGCAGCCTTTTTTCTACTCTTTTTTTAGTAATACCCCACACAATAATAAAAAAAAAAATACATCAAATTTCTAAAACAAAAAACTAAAAATTAAAAAAACAACAAATTTCAGTTTTTTTATAAAAAAATCCTTGACAATCATGATGTGTAGCAGCCTTGCGATTGTTGTTGATTTTATTGCGGGTATTTTGACATTTTGAAACAAACCAGTATGATTTGTTGTTTGGTGTAGCATATTTTTAGTTGGACACTACTTTTTATCACTACTCTTCATCACTGATAATCAAACGTTAGAGATGAGTTGCAATAAAAAAAGCTATACACTTGTTACAGAACAAAATACTGTTGGTTACTTATTGTGTTGCTTGAAAATGCTATTAAACTATAGCACAAGAGACACTAGAACACATATTGTGTCGCTGTAATGGTCTAACTTGGACCCGTTTTTGCTACTTAGGGCTTGGCGGACAAATCAGCCAAAGAAATTTTTAAATTCTTAATAAATACTAGAATCTGGGAGGCTATTTTGACTTGTTCCCGCTCCTCATTTTAATTCATATATATTTAATACATACATACATTTATTATCTAATTATTAGTAAGAACCTTCTCAAATGAATCAAAGTAGTCAGCTAAAAAAAGTGTTCTCTTCTCTCTGGCCTTAATCTCTTCAGTTTACCAGAAACTAAAAAATTTGAGCAACTTTGGTAATGAAACTTTATTAATATTTTTATTCTTATTATTATCACCACCGGCTATCGTACCACGACATTTAAAGATCTATTGTGTAGCCCAGCTCCCAACTAAAATCCGATACTCCTTACGGATCTCATAACTGCTGTAAGATTGATCATGACAAGGTCCTTTTCGACCAATGTCCCACTACCTAGGCAACTTGTTCTGCGTCTTGCCACCGCTGGGGACTCGCAGAGAACATATTCCGACGTTTCCTGTCCTCCTCGACAGAAACGATAGGAGTCGTCTTGTACCACACCTATTTTACTCATCTGGTAATTAAGTCTACAGTGGCCCGTAGAATTTAATGTCATTTCTGCTGAGGTTCAAAACAACCTCTGCTCTAATGCGCTCGGGGTTGATGAGTCTCTATGACTGCCGCATGCCCTTTTCGGCATTTTTTAAACTAAAAAAAGTAGTGAATGCTGTTAGAAGGAATTGCAGGATACAAAGAAAGGATCAGTAAATTCTGTTGAAAAATCAGTGACCAAATTAAGCTCTTATTCGTTAAGCAGCTATACCTAGTCTTCTATAAAATTTTAATTAAAATATTTTTCACTGCTCTACAACAGCTTAAGTTTTGTTTTCTTTTTGTAAATAAAAACACTTTTTTTTTTAAATGTTAAAAGAAAAGAATGCAAAAAAAATTTTTAAGTTTTCCTTATTCAGCAAATTTTTCCTTTTTTTTTTTTTTGGTAATTTTTAGGGCTAGTTGTTGCATACCAATTGGAAGTAACTTTTTATTTTGCTTTAACTTTTTTCTTACAGATGCCAGAGTAATTTCAGTTCAGGCGTTGTTAATCGTTTTAAGCTTTTTGCCTTTTTTACCTGATATTTGCTTGGGATAATGATTCATTTGAAAATTTTAAACCTTTTGTACTTCCATTAAAAATAAGTTCTATTTACTACTATTTTGCTTTCCCTGTTTTTTTCGCTAAAAGTCGTAAGCACTTGTTGTGTTAAGAAGAACTATTTGCAAAAAGTCAAAGTTTTCTGGCCAAAATTTTTTTTCTTCGAATCTTACTTTGGATGTTTTATTTTTTTTAATACAATTTCACATTGTTTGACCATTCTCTTTCCTTTTTGGAAAAGTAAGTAAACTTCATAGCCACGACAAAAAATAAAATAAAATTTTTTAAAGAAAACAAGACAATTAAAAAATTATAAATTTAAATTCGCAAAGTTCTATGTTCACTTTTACAAAATTTTGTTGTGTTTTGTAACTGAATCGCTTTTACATGTTTAATCAGATTAAAACCATTTTTGTACTAAACTGAGCATGAATAAGTTAGTATTTATACAAGAAAAATTATATGCTTTTCAAACATTTTCATTAAAAAAATTCTTTTTGAAAACTTTTTTTTTTTTAATTTAAGAAATCTTATTTCTAAGATTATAATATCTGTTCATTGAATGCAAACATAATATTCTTAACTTTTCTCTTCAAATTACTTAAACCTGTCCGGTAGTTTAATACTACACAAAGCTGTTTGTTTTTTGAAGGCAAATAATTTATTTTATTGCTGAAAATGTTTTAATTTTTATAGGAAATTCAAACATAACAATTTTAAAAACATGCCTTAGTGATTAATTGAAATTAAAAATATTCAAAAAATTAATTAAAAATACTAAAGTTAAAAACAATTGAGAAATTCAAATAATAAACTTGTATAAATTATTAGCTGGACCCGGCAAACGTTGTTTTTCCATATGAATTATTTCTAGATTATGAAAATATATTGTTACGTTTTTACCCCGTACGTTTAGTTTATTAGGGTTCTCTGTTGTAAAATAAAAACACAATTAGTTCTCCTTTCTGAACACTTGTAGAAACATCCTTTATTTATAACCGTAACAACGACACTTTATTATTTTTGACACACCTTGTTTACAGTCTAATTTCTCAACCATAACTGAACTTGTCTGGCAATCTCAGCGTTGCCTTATATACTGTTTCACTTAAGCAAACTGTAACGGACATTTCAAATCTTTAGTTTAGCCGAGAACCGTTTACAAACTGCTAGAAGTTACTGCATACTTCTAGATGTATCAAGTATAGAACTACAAGGCAAATGAAAATGCTTAATATAGCAAATTCTAGAACTAAAGCTATCATAAACCTTATACACTAACACAGATATGCATAATACACATCTCTCACAACCATTACACTATAAAATTCTACGCATTAACATAAACACTGAATTGCTTTATTTACACATACATAAATACCATTTCTTATCAATAATCAAACACAGTGATTAAACAGAGTGATTTTTCGTAACAATATCTTATTTATTGAAAGCGTGTACGTATGTGGTATATGACCGTTAACGGAATGTGAAAATAACAACACAACAGCTAATACAAATTTTTTAATTTTTATTACAAATTTATTTTTTTAAATATACAACGAATCCTGAAAATAGTAGTCAATAATATTAATCTCAGTGCAAGAGACAAAATATTGCTCAAACCCTTATTCCGTGGTGAGAAGTGAAACTGGTAGACCTCTGACGGGGGTAGCTGATCAAGTGTTAATTAATCAGTTATTGACAGTGGTTGAAAATCATTGAATTACTAATATCACTATTAAAAAATAGGGGTTGATGGTAGTTTGTATGTATTTTTTAATGCCACATAATAAAAAAAAATTTAAAATTAAAAACTAAAAATGAATAAAAATATTTTGGTGTGAACTACCTTTACCACTTAGGGGTATAAAAATAAGTAATAAACCTATTCTCAGACCTACTGAATATACATATTAAATTTCATAAAAATCGGTTAAGCCGTTTCGGAGGAGTAGATGTAATATAAATTAGTTTATTAAATAAACAATTGCATCAATATGTTTAATTGATGCATCCATCAGTTTTATACCTAAAATTTTTATAAAATTTATTTATCTTTAAAAAATGTATTAGTATTAATATTTTATTAATATTTAATTTGCATGAGAGCACAAACTGCTTACACTAAAATATTTTACAGTCATACCTACAAGCGTTTTCTATCTGTAAAATATTCTCATGTTTGACAGCGAGTTTTGAGTGAATTTGCCTGCAAAACAATTGTTTTGTTATAGTTGAAGAACTAAGTTTTTTTTTTTTTTTTAATTCATCATTTTTACCTCCATTTTTGTTAGTCTTTAGTGGGTTTTATTATTTAGGGATGACGCTTTAACGTAAATAGATTGCGCTCCAATTTAGGTTGAGTTCTTTAAAAGGTCTAAAGCTAACTTATATTTATTTTTTAAAGTCGTAAACTATATAATGAAACCAAGGCAGCACCGAATAGTTTTTGCTTCCAAAAGAGTTGCTTAAGCGAGCTATTAATAAGCTTTTAGCTTTGCAGAGTTTAAAAAAAAAAATTTAGTTCCAGCCTGCTCTTGCGCTGTACTTTCTTAGACTTGGTTTTGTGTTTCACTCTATCCTCTTTCTGGCTACTTGCGTTCCTTGCATTGATCTCATATCATTGTGCAGCTTTATTGAGTGTAAATCTTCTGCTAGCCTGTCTAGCATAACTTAGAAAAATTACTTTTTTTGATGTGACTCTTTGTTGAACTTTGCATATTAATGGTTTTTTTCTTTTCGCGAGCTCTCTCGCTCTAATAGTATTTTTTTTTTTATGAAAGAACTTTTATGTCTTTTTTAAAGTCCATATCTTGTCAGTTCGGAATGTGAACAAAACAAGAATTATAAAAACAAAAAACAGCTGCTAAATAGCACTAAGCGTGCCAAGAAAAATTACTTTAATTCAACCAATTAGTAAAAAACCCAAAAAGGAATTCCGTTTGTTTTTAAATTTTTCTGTTTCGCCATTGATGCTATCAGGAAATGAATACAAATAAGCACTTACACTACTACGGCATGGAAAAGCAATCTGTGTTGTAACTCCAATTCACCTACAGATAGAAAAGTCTCTTTGCTCATGTTGTTTATTTATGTTGTTGTTCATGGCGAAGGAAATTTGTGGTTGCCTTTACACTTACTTAATACAAAAAGCAAACATGGTTACACTTTGTATACAGCGAAGCAAGTATAAAATGCAGGTTGCTACTATTTCTTGCAATCAACTACACATACACACCACAACGCATGAATTGCACTTTTATGTAGTAGCATTTTTCTAGAGACGTTGAATATTATTTATTCTTCATTTTGTCTTATTTTCTCTAGCGTCAATTTAAAAAAAATTTAATTAATTGCCATGTTTTGTGCGTAAACTCTTTGGTGCCCTGCGAGGCTAAGGAATATTGACTCATGAAAAATGGCTATCGCGATTTGTCACTCCGTTGTTTGTGAATAGATGTAATCATTAGACAGCCTAATAATTGTAACAACTAACGGACTCATGAGCGTTGTGTAGGCACTTGATAAAACTGAATTCAGCACCCACATAGACAGGTGGACGAATGCACATCGCTAACAAGGATCCAAAATATATATCTAATTTATAGGGTGGCAAGCAGCGTTGTCATTTTAGCCTTTTTTAGGCTAGATTTAGCCTTTTTTCTCGCATTTAGCCACGACATTTTTGATTTAGCCTCTAGCTTTTTTCCTATCCTTTTTCATTTTCAAAATAGCCTTAAAAAGCCTATTTTCTTTTGTTTATGTTTTGAAAAATCAAATCAAATCACACATAAGAAAACAAACTAAGGCTGAAAAAAATTCAATTAAATTAAGTTTATATTTTCTCTGCACAATGTTGAATTGAGTTGTTATTAGTTTTAAAGTCAACTAAAGTAATATTTTCGATCAAATTCGTCGAACGAAAAGTAATCTCAGCAGTGTATTTCAGAGAAGTATTTGGCTTCTACTTCGTCAAAAAAATGCATTTTATTTTTTGCTTTTACATACTTCATACCGGAGCTTTATTTTTCAAGACACATTTTTAGAAATGGCTTAATAATGCTGCAGAAAACTATTGTTAAAAACCCTCATCCTCGCGGAAAAAATTCAGTTCGAAAAAATTTCGCTTAAATTAAAAAAGTTAAATTTGATCAATTTAGTATTTTGTTGTCTAGTACTAATGCTAAGGTTGCTTGACGTACTAAAAAAATAAAGCAAGTTAAATCGCCTACATTTTTTAAAATTCTTTTTAAGAATTCATTTTAAATAATTTATTAAATTTTGCTTGTAAATTTATTTGATCTTTGAATATATTTGGGTAAATATATTTAAAATTTCCAATTCTCCAAGTTTAAAGAAGTAGGGTGATTTTATGACTGTAATAATGGTTTAACTTTTATTTGGGTTTTGATGTTAGATTTAAGAAATCGTATTAAGTATTTCACAACTTTATTTAATTTCTTGTAGTTTACTTTAAGATTTATTTAATTTTATTTTATTTATAATTCGCAAATGGTTTTTTTTACTTAAGGTTTTAAGTAAAGTAAAGGTTGAAAAATGATATTGAAGTGTGTCGTTGTTGCCTGATTACCAGTTCAAAAGTTGAAAAGCAGGTTAAGAATTAATGTTAAGAAGTTTTCTAAGAAAAGTTGAGAAGTATTTTTTATTTATCTTACTTCAATTTCATTTTATCTGAGCTTTGAACTTCTCATACTTGTATTATAAAACTACATATCTACATTTAGCTTATACTTATTTTCAACTGCATAATTGTAAAGAAATTAATTCATCAAAACAAAGTATTATTAAAATTATTGTCCAAAGCAACTTTTGGCAATCTTTTTCTTTTACATTGAAACGACTAGTTTATTAAGTTTGAGGTCGTATTAAAAACAATTATTTTTATATCGATATTTCGCTCCAAAAATTAATTTTTATAATACGACCTGAAACTAGCCGTTTCAAATTAATTTTTGTTTACATGAGAGAGAGTTTATTTTGATAGGAAAATTTTTTTAAAATAAACATAATGAGTAAATGAGAAGACCCGAATAATTGTGTTACCCTAGGGCCCTTCATTGCATTAAAACAAAAACTCAATCATTCTTAGTGCTTGAGAGGTGAGTTAATGCTACTTAACTGCAGACTCCTTGGTGAGAATTTTAATAGTGTGAAATAAATTCGAAAAAAGAATTAAAGTAGTTTTTTCTTTATGCAATAGGTTTAATGCATAAAATAAGCACTATTTGCCCGATAAAGCTTTTGCTGCTAGGTGGCCCATCTCGAACAAAAACAATGCTTTATAAATGCACTGTTATAAGTCATTCTGTATCGTTGTATTCTTTAGAAATTAAGTTGTTTCTAGGCAAGCACTCTTTTTCTCTGGGCTTACATATACCAATGTCAAATTAATTAAATTCGCAATTAATTTGATTAAAAATTTGATCAATATCTTAATATTTTTAATATGTTAGAAATGTTAATTTAATGCATAACTTTTTCATGCACCAAAACAAATCATGCTGTTCAAGTTTTAAAATTGTTAATTACTTCTGATTATTTTTTTCTATTTTTAATATTTTTTTTTATTTGTTACTTTTGTTTCTATTTATTATTAATTATTTCTAAAGAAATTCATTTTACTGCGTAAAATAAGCAGTAGCTTGGTTGACTGGTTAAAATGTTGTTGATGGTTTTGTATTACAAACTAAACTTTCTATTAAAAATTAAAATTTTTTTAAGTATTTTTAACATTATTTGATTATAAAGTGAATAGTTTTATATTAATAAATGCAATCAAAAAACGGGGCTAGCAGCCGCAACACCTTTAGCAAAAAAAATAAAAAAATTTATAAAGACAACAAAAGAGAAAAGAAATTCCCAAAGCAAATATTTATATGAACTGCTGTTATGTATCTTTCAGACAAACTTTCATGATGAGAAGGAGTTAAGTAGAAAAAGGTTCAGTGTTTAAATCCTTTTGGGTATAAAAAAGCATTGTAATCCGATTACAAATGAGGAGTTTTCCCACTGTAATACACATCTTTGCTTTTCACTTCTCACTAACATGTTCAAACATGATTAATACACACAATTACAACATGTTCATAACACTGTATAGTAGTAAAACTTATTACTTCTTTATCTTTGATTTTTCTTCAAATCCTTAAAGTAAAGCACTATTTACAGGTTTAAATAACTCACTTTGCTCTGTATACATTAAAAAGAGGGTGAATTTTTTTTTCTGGCTAAAAAGCAAATTAGTCTTAAGAAGTAAGCGTAATTTTTTAAAAAGGGAATATATTTCTTCATAATCTATAAACTGTTAAACACTTTATTTTAAGCAAGTTAACTTGGGCTGTGTCGAGTCTTATGTACAAATCACTGTGGTAGCCAAATATTCATATTTTTAATTTTGCCCATTCTTCTTAAATCTTCAACAAAAAAAATACAAAAAAGATTTTTAGTTAAATGGCATATATTGATTATAATAAAAAAATTTTTAATATTTTTTGTTAATCCCCTAAAATAAATAATTAATTTCAGTTAAAGAAATTTAAATAAAAGACATTAAAAAAATATGTGTACATCAACATTACGCACATGTACAGCTTAAAATTTTTTATTAAAGAAAAACAGAAATTAATGAAAATCTAAAATTTTGGTTGTTCTTTTTTATTTTTCTCGGCCATTTAATTTTTTGTACACTATGATCTTTTTATTCGTTTTGCATTTTAGTCAAAATATGCAAAAACCCCACTCAGAAAAAAATAGAGGTAGTTGCAATTTTATGCTCATAGCTCCTCAATTTATGAACCGATTTGGCTAAATTTCAATAGCAATCTGAAGACAGCAACAACTGACAGACTGTTATACTAAACTGTTCCGTACGTTGCCTAGGGCATTTAGAAAGTTGATTTCAAAGACTATGACAGACAGACAGACTCCACTTTATAGAGTGTCGCATGTACGGTGTTGAAATTACAAACGGAATCACTTAATATCTATTTGCATGTGGCTTCACCTGCCACGCAGTGCAGAAACGATTTCCATAATAAATTAACTCAAGAAATTTTTCTGTTCTGGCCATCAAGATCATGCGATTTTCATGAAGAGAGTAATGATCTGTTATCAAAGCCATGTTAACCATTTAACTAGTATTATATTTCATTTCGGAATAAAAAAAAAAAAAAAAATACACAATTCTCTCAAAAAAGACTAATTTTTATTTAAAAAAAAAAAGTGTACTCTTACTGACATACCCTTAAGAATTTTGCAATTTAGTTAATAAAAAAGAAATTTTTTTTCAAATTCTACAGAAATTTTTAATTTTTAATATTTTGCACATACTCAATCTGGAAATATTATTGCCTCTTGGTGTCTTTTGTTTTTAATTTAATATATGTGACCCGGCCTATGAAAAAGTGGCTTATGACTCAAAAAAATTTTTTCCACTTTTTTTTTTTGGTTTCGACGCTCTTTCACATGGTGAAAACTAGAAAGTCCTAACTTGCTTTTAAATCTGAGCACTCACACGATTTTTTTTCAGTCAGAAACTGGTTTATGCTTTGCATTGAAAACAACATCGATCTTTATATACACACACGAACTTATCTCATTTATGCTCTTTTGCCTTTTTTGGTTGCCTTTTGGGCATGACTGTTCATAATGCAAAAGAAAAACTACTAAGAAACTGACGAAATTCATTGTTTATCTTTAACAGCTGTTTCTCGCAATTTCTTTTTTGAGTCATAAGCCACCTTTTCATAGGCCGGGTCACATATAATATATTTGTCGGGGTACATCATACGAGTAATTTTATTTTAATTTTATTTCTTTTAATCAATCTTCTTATTTTAAATTTAAAATGCTTAAATTCTCTTTTCTGAACCTCTTAGAGCTGCATTTCTACATCCTAAAAAAGTAGACAGTTGTGTGTGTTTAACTAAAACTACAGGGAGTTGCTATGATGGGCTAGATATTTTCCTTTTAGTGAATTACTGTTGTTTGGGGAGTATTAGCTAATGAAACGATTTGTTGCTGCTTAACTGCAAATACAAAAATTATAAAGAAAGCATTAAAACGACAAGAAACAACTAAAGAAAATTGTCTTCATTAATAAAACGAAGGGCAAATAAATAAAACTGCTATGCGAATATTTTGTTTTATTTGTTTTAATATCCAAAATAATTTGCACGAGCACCAGTTGAATAAAAAGCTTTCTTTTAAGCGTAAATCAGTGTAAATATGAGCCTGTTAATCAGTCGTTTTTCGTTGGATTATGATAAGTCAAATCATATTTTTTTAATTTTAAAATTACTTTATTATTATTACTATCAACAGGGGCTATAATCGCACCGCGACCTTTAAAAATCTACAAGGTGGGCCAATAGAAGTCATCCGATGTTGATTGGCTCTCATTTTTTTTTTCTAAATGAAAATGAAATGTGTGCCATTGCTCCGCCCTGTTGGAACCACATGTCCTCCATTCCTAATTCGTTCAATTGCGGCAGAAAAAACTCGGTTAACATGGCCTTATAACGCGCACCGTCCACTGTTGTCGTTTGACCAGCCCGATGACTCCTCCAGCGGGTGTAATGGCTTTTCGTGCATCACTCGTGGACTTTCAGTGCCCTAGAAGTGAAATTTTTGCTTGTTCACGTAAATGCTGAGGTGGAAATGAACTTCGTCGCTCATTATGATTTTGGTCGAAAAATCGTCCACTTCGATTATTCCGCGTTCTTGGGGAGTATATTGCTGCTTGCCTTGTTCACTTGTATTCTACATCTGTCTAGTTCACAAATGTCAAAACAGATTTGATATTGGCCACCATTTGCAAATATAAGAGCATCTTCCAATAGGGTGATTTCTCTTAACCCACCTTGTACTAAACAGAATTGAATCAGCTGATTCATAACAGAGCAGAAAGTAAAGACTAATTCTGTCTGAAAGTGAGAAATAAAAACTAAATCTAAGCCGAAGAATCCAATAAGGTATTTTCTTAAGGTTCGTGATTTACAATTGCGGCTGTTTCATTAAAAATGTCCAAAGCGAATCGTTTCTTAAAAGGCATTCTTGAAATATTTAAATTTTTCTTAACACAACAAATGAAAGGTATGAAATTCTACTTAAGAAACTCATGTTAGTTAGACAGCCAGGCCCGTCATTACAACTTTCGGTGGCTAATGTTCTGCAAATAAATAGTTTAGGACACACTATCCGATATTTAACTTATCGAAATTTTTAATTTAATGTTAAAGCAAACGCTTGATATTTGACTTATAAAATCTTAACTTTAACTATCGGTAACCTGTAATAATGGTTCTCAGTCTTTTAATAAATAACTTACGTTTTTCTTTTTTTTTTTTTTTTCTTATTCTTACAAGTATGTGCTCCTTAGACATTAACTTCCTTTTTCTTTTTCTTCCTGCCTTTATGTGTAAAACAAAAAGGTAAATTTCCAATTTATCTTATCCACCAACAGACAGGAATAAAAGAATTGTAGCTGACTAACTGTTTGTTTCTTTACTTGTTTATTTGCGTCATCATCTTCATCATCATATTTCATATTGTCAACCCATTTTGCATTTTGATGTGAACCATATTCTTATACTCGTGGTTTTGTTTTTCATTCACATTTTCTTTACTTTCATTTCAACTGAAAGCTTGACAAAGTGTTGAATATTGTATAAGTGTTATAATAGTTTATGGTAGAATTTTATTTTTCTATTTTTTTTAAGAACACGGGTTTTTATTTAATTTATGCACATTTTTCAAGTAAAATTTCATTTATATGTTGTTTCACTTATTGTTTGACTATAAAATATTAATTTTTTTATTCACTATTTTGCTTACTTCCGGTTGTTCTTTCTTTACACATTGTGCGCTTAATTTTCTTTTTCCTGTGGTTGCTTTCTCTTAGTATTCCTGAATTATTCTCCATTACAATTGTGTTTCTTTTTTGTTATTATTTTTTTTTGAAATGAACACAATAGAAAAGAAAACTCAACCGAGTTATGAATGAAAGAAGGCCTTAAGTAAAATTTATGATTTTCTTGTTTGTTGTCACATTGCGAGGATGGTCTAGTGCAGTCTCTGAAAAAACCTCATAATAGTTAAATTACTTTAGAAATATCTTTGATGACATTCATAAAAAGAAAAAAAATAATTTGCTATTTAACTATATATTCAAATAATATCGGTTAATTATCGAATTTATTAGCATAACAAACCTTTAATTTATGTTTAAATAAAATAAATATTTAATTAATCAAAAATAAAAACTGTAATTAAATCAATCAATAAGATTGACTTGATTTTGTTTAAAATTTAACCCGATTCAATTAAATATTTATTGAATGTGTTAGAAGTTTGATGCCACAAGAAAAGCGAAGCACATTTGTATTGAAAGCAAAAACAAATTTTCGTACATTGTTTTTGCTTTTAAAATACAAGTGTGACATCGCTAAACAGGCTATTAATATTTAATTGAATTTGATAGTCAGTTTTTTCTTACATTGGGAAAATAAACAAGCAACTCCTTTCTAACCCGACATTAAATGAAATAAAAACATAAAATGAAGCTGCAGAAAGAAAATAATTCAAAAGTAGAGATTTAAAAAAATAATCTTATTTTGTAGATTTTCTTATTTATGTTTTCTAATTTTTATAAACAATTGGTGGTTTTAATTATTTATATCTCTTAGTGATTGCAGAAGGCAAATTTTGTACGCACGCAAAATCTTTAATTATTCTTACCACTTGTGTGGAGTCAATTCTACCACAACAGCATTTACTCCATATAGATATGATATTTTCCTCCATATGTTTCGCGGAATTCAAACCAAAATATCAATTTTCACTCGAAGGAAAAAGATGGTTGAATATGGTCACCGCAAACATAGTTGGTTCTTCACAAAAATACTATTATTAATTTGAAGCATCTAAACATTATTATGATCACGATAAACACGTTTCTAGTTATTTTTAACCATACTAATATGTTTACAGTCATATATCAACCATATTATTTTTAATAAAACTTTAACTGAAATGATAAATATGTTTATAAATAGTAAACATAATAATGAGAAAATAAGGTTGAATGTAAATTGTTTTCTATTTTGTCCCTTTCGCAACTATACGAGTATAAATAAAGTGAATATAAAACAAAAACTTAATCGTTCAAACTCAACTGAGCTTTGTGGTTGAGTGGCAAGTTAATGCTTCTTAACTGAATATTCCAAAGTTCGAATACTGGTAGAGTCAAATAAAATAAAAAAATAAAATAAATTCAAGCCTGCTGTATTATGTAATAAATAAATAGAAAATAATAGAAACGAATAAGTCAATGGAATAAAAAGAATTTATTTATAAAAAAATTTTTTTTCAAATTCATATTAAAAGTTTTTTTTTTTTTAAATATTTATATAAAATATGTAAATATTTAAAAAAATAAAAATTGAAGAAACAATTTTAGACCTGACGGGGGGTTGAATCGCAACATCTGCAGTTGAAATCTATTTTTAATGTCTTTGATTTAAAAATACATATGGTTAGAAGCCATACTATGGTTAGAACCATACTATGTTCCTAACAGAATATGGTTGCCTCAACCATATTTTATCTTTGCGTGTTGTAAGAAAAAATAAAAAATTTGGCAAAAAAAATCTTGTGTTTTAAATTATATTTATTTTTGGAAAATATTTTCCAATTATTTATCAAAAATTAATTTTTACTTTGTTTATTTTTATATTAAAAAATGCATTATATTTTTTATTACCAATAACTGACATAATAACACAATTTATTTACAATTCACAATTAATGTAGCTAATTCAAAATAATAGTGCAATTCTTCATTAATCAATAATTGTAATTTTCATCCCTATTGATATTTCTTTCCATTTAATTTTCTTTTCCGCACGGAGTTAATAACATAACCGATTTATGTTTTATAACATTCTGTTTTAAGTTCGCCCTCGCATTTTGACTGACTGTTATTGTTGTCAAGTGTAAATTTGTTCTACATTTTTCTTTTACCAACGTGTATGCCCCTAAAATCATGCCATAAGTTATCATTTTCTTTTTCTTTTTTTTAAACTATTTTACTGTCATTTTCTTTGTTTATTTGGTTGCCTTCTGCCTTAACAGAATGCAACACATTTTTATTTCTTCTTTTTTTTGTTTGTTTGTTTAGAATTCACTTGTACAACTACTAGCATTTTTAAAACCTGTTTTTTGTTTGAATATGTTGAGCATGAGCACATCAATACAACTACAAATTTATTATTTCTTTATTTAGGCCCTTTGGTTTCCGGCAAATTGTTTCCTTTCTCTTGTGCTCTACTATGTGTTGGGATTATTTGAGGTTTTTTTGCTTTTGCTGTTTTGAAATTGTATATTTATGCTTGAAGACTTTTCTGTTTCTATTTTTTTTTGTGCTTTATTTTAAAAGTAATATTGACAGAAGTATTACAAAGGTATTAGAAGTTATGACAATTTTCTTCATTACGTTATTTTGTGTCTATGTAGTCAAGAATAATTTTCATTTAGCAGCAAATGATTTTCATTTAGCAGCAAATCATAAGTATTTAAGATTTTAAAATTTTGCAATGAAATGCACTGCAATTTTATTGGATTTTAACAGGAATTTATGTTTTATTTAAATAATCGTAGTGACACTAAAGTCGGTATCTTTTTAAAAACGATTTTAAATTCACAAAGTTCTTATGAACAAAAGTCAGCTCTTAATAAAAGTCTACTTTTTTGTGACCATGATTATGGCCCATCAATAACAACCCTTATCAGTTTAAAATATTTTAAATGTTTGCGGTGGTAGAAAATTTAATAACATTTACTGGTATGCAAATTAATTTGTTCTTGGCCTAAAAAAATATAAAAATTTTGGAAATGCTTTTTTTATTATTATGTGTCTTAAAAAAAATAACACAAAAACATGACTGCTGTGACTTAGTCGATGAAGAATTAAGTCAGCTAAGGTGTGTTCGTTAACTCAAAAAATTTGCAAAAAGTGACAAAAAGGTATAAATAATTGAGTCATGAAAATATTTTTGCAAATTCTTACTGGTAAAATTTTTACCTGCAGTTTTCCAAACAGCTGATTTCAGTATTTGTTTACAAATGAAGTTTCTTAAAAGAAGTTTAAAATAAAAATATTTGACAAAATTTTAAAAACGTACGCTTTTAAAGACATAAAAATCATTAAAACAATAAGACCTCCATTGTAGGATAACAAAGTATCCACAGCACCAAAATAAGATACCGAAATCAATTGCATCATGTAAGACAGGATTTTAAACATCAATGCTTGTAATTTTTTGTATTGCAAATATTATGAGACCTTTAATAATTCACACTAACGAGTTATATAGTTTGGTTATGGGAAAATTTATTTGCAAATGAACAGAAATATGTACACACAGGAATAAAATCACTAAGAAGTGACCGACACCCCATTATTTGCAGGTTTTACAATAAGACGTTTTTTATTGAAAACAATAAAAAAATTTTTTCCTTTTGAAACAGTGTCATAGTATCATGATGTTAATAGTTTTTAATCTACGTTATCATTCTAATATAATAGAAAGCAAAACCAAATGTTTATATGTAATTGTTTTATTGATTCCGCACAGAGAGGAAAATTTTGCGAAAAGAAATATCGATCGATATGCAAATTGGTATTATTTATTTCTGTGGAATTATTTCATTATATGGAATGGTTTCGTTTAATTTTGAATTAAAAAATTGTCTATTGTAGATGAATTGTGGTAATATTGGTGATAAGAAAAAGATTGTATCCTGAAAATTAGCTTAAAAAAATAAAACAATTTAAGCTTAAACACATTTTAATTTTTACGAAATTTTCTATTTTTTCTTACGTTATTAATTTTTTCGTTTGATTTTCGTAAGAAAATTAAAGGGTAAACGAAATTTATTTATATTGCGGAATCAATAATTGAAAATTTTGCTTCCGCTATAAAAATGCTTTACGCAATTAGATCCAAAAATTCATCATATAATTGAAAAGGAAAAGTACTCATATATAAATTAATTAATAATAAATATTATTTATTTATTTGAACCACTTTTTTATCTGTTGCTTCACTATATTATATTCAGAACTAAATATGAAGGACAATTTGTTCAGGTAGAATTATCTTTATTGAACGTTAAAAAGTATTTGAATTATTATTTTACCTTTAGCTTAAACTAAACTTAAGAATGTCATCATATTCCCTTTCACTATGTTTTACTGTTTATTCTGCTTCGGGCATTAACTTCTGTTTTTCATTCGAATAAGACAGGTCAACAGCTTTTGCTTATTAACAATAATAAGAAAACAATTCTTTAATTTAATTTATTTTTAAGAAATATGAAACCGACGATTTCCGTTCGTTTCGCAATAACAGAAAATAAGAGAAATAAAAAATATAATTTTTTATTTAAATTTAGAGGGAAAAATATTAACAACTTTTCGGTTGTTAACTTATATTTACAACAACACTGCTTTAGATTGCAAGCTTTGACTGGTAAAATTTTCATTTAATCTTTATTGTACTTGAAAGCAATTTTGCAAAATTCGTTTTTATTCTCTCGTTGCTGGTTTCTGGTATATAGTAAAGTAATTGAACAGACCTAGTACTAAATATAGGAAAGTAACTTCTATTTCCTAATAAAACGCATAAACAGTATTACAAAATCCATCATAATTGTCTTTAATTTCATTTTTCTTAATCGACAAAGGTGATTGGAACAATTTTACTGTAATTTTATGAAGTAACACGGGTATATTAACAAAGCGCGTTTTGCAAAATGCCTTTAGTTTTTAAAACTAAAACCACGCGTTTTTATATCAAAGCTCTTTATATTTTATAGGGTAACACATATAGGGTGTAGAAATTACAAACGGAATCACAAGCTTATATAATTGTATACTTCTTAGTTACAGTGAAGAATATAAAAAAGCAATTGAATGGTAAACAAAATTATGTATTTTTTTCGAACAGATTGTTGCTTAAAACACAATAACAAAAACAAAATTATTAGGACGTTAGGATTTATTTCTATTGCTTTTTATTATTTTTTTTAATGGTCTTGGATGATCCAAGCTCACTTGTACACAACTCAGTTAGAAGGTAGTAATATTTAGCCGCGGGAGACAGGGTAAAACAACTAATCAAACATCAGAAGTTTTATGTATAAAATCTTTTTAGTCGAAGAATTTCTACACATGATAAAAGTACATGTCGACATGAGTAAAACCAACTAGTTATTAATATATTAATAAATTTTTGTATATCATTTCATAAAATGTTTTTTGATAACGTTTTCATAATGCAAAAACATTTTTTTCCAATTCCCGTTTCTCCTTTAAAGCAGTTTAATTGTGCTTTATTTCCTGTTATTACTACCGTTTTTAATTTCCTCAAATGTAATTAAGAGCAATTCTTTCGTTTCTCAAAACATAATTTACAGCTTCCTTTTTAGACCACTTGATTATAATTTCAGTTGGCAGAAACTTTTTACATTTTGTGGAAATTAATAGCTTCTTTCTCTTTGTTTGCAAGGGTTACTGGTACATCTGTTGAACTATAATTCACACGTGCCACTGTCATAAGGATGTTTTTAAAAATATCAACAGCGTCAACACAAGTAATCATCATCATTAAGCTGATGGCAAATTAAGTGAATACAGTGCAGGCTTCATGTATTACTGCATTCCAAACTAAAACTAAAGTTCCCACAAACTACAAAAGAAAATCTGCAAATATTTTTACTTTCAGCAAATTGCTCTGTACTTTACAAAGTATGAACAATATTTGTACATCTAGAAAAGGTCTAAAACTAACTAACTCAGTAGTGGTTGCCTGGCTTACTGGTTAGATGACAGATTTGGGTTATCTTCACTTTTCTCTAATATAAGAAATTTTTTTTTTGTGTTATCTAAACATAAAAACGTTATACTTGACTGTATGGAATAGATATTCATTACTAGTACTACAGCTACAGCTTTAAAAAAAAATGTTGTTCCCTGGTATTTTATAAAGTCCTAAAACTATGTTATAATTTTTGTTGTTGAGATACTAAAAAACAGGTTGTAACACATACATATGCCTGCAATCTTTGTACTTCTTACTTGCTGCATAAGTTTTTCAAATTCTTATTCTTAATAGTTTGTTTTGCTGTTTGTTTTTCCTGTTGTTTTCTAAATTATACTTACGGCTTGTAGTTTCTTGTGCCATCATCAGACATTTGTAGCTGTCAGTTAGAGACAACAACTGCAGCTAGAACAAATACCTTTCAAAAGAAAACCCATTGCTCAAAGTCATGTCATTTATGCAAGAAGAATTTCTCGTTTTTCATATTACAAACAAAATAAAAGTTTTGCAAAGTTGCCATCAAAAACAAATTTTTATTACAAGAATTACAAATTCTAAAATGCTATTCGTACAGTGAGTTACATGAATTTAATTTAATAAGAAATAAATTTACAAATTGGAAAATAAGGTAGAGTTCCAAACCAGGAATTATAATAATTGTAAAGAAAAAAAATTGATTATGCAATTTTAAAAATATTCTTGTAAAGTATTTGTTATTATATAAGAAAAAAAAATTATCTGTTTAAAATATTTCTAGCACTCGTAAGCGAAATAGTTTTTGTACAAAATACTATTTCAGTAAGAAGTAATTTTCAAAAGATGCTAGTTAATTTAAAGTCGAATCAGGTGCTTTAGTACAGAGCAAAAAATTTGAATACATCCACATGCTCAACAACTGTGTTCTAAAAAAGTTACTTCTTCACAGATGCAACCTTTTTTTATAAAAGAAAAAAAGTTATACCTTAATCTTGCCATAAATTGCAGTTAAAATTAAACTCATTTTAAATCACTTTCACGTTGCACTTAAATTGAACTAAATTTACTCATTCCCCTCTTTAAAAGTAAAGCTAGAAAAATGCCTTAAGTAAAAATTTTGTTTCATGTTTGTTAGGCCACAGAGCAATTTCTAGGGAAATCATTATTGTCTTTACCACCATTATCATAATCTAACCAACACTTTGTTTTTTTCTGGTCAAGGATAGAACATTTTTTTAACAAACAAACACAAACTACGACACACATGAATATCTACATATGTAAATGCAAAAGGTTTTTACTTTAAGAAAAACATGTCAAGGAAAAATAAATTTTTCTTTCTTGTCATTTTAGAATTTTAACTTTTATTAAATGAAGAAACAATTAAAAATATTTTTAAAATCTTAAATTTTGTTTAATTTTTATTTCAATTAAGATTTATTGTTTACAAGTTTTTATTTATTTTATTGAATAATTTATTGTTGTCAAAAATTGATTTCAAATTTAGAAATTTTCTCTTTGTTTGTAAACGAACTTAAACAGCAATTCTAAAAGCTTTGCTAAAAATTCTGGAAAACTATAGCAAATAATGTGTGTAATCATTTAAACCGAAAGTTCAAAAGTCTTTATTTATAATTAGTCCTTCGAATCTTAAATTTATCGAATTTTGTTCACTTTTACTGAGATAGCAATCAGGAATTAATTCCCTACAAATAACTTATATTGTAAATAATTTTTTTATTTAATCTGTTCACTTACTTTTTGCTATCAAACTAATAAGGAAACAGAAGCATTTTTGTTTTTTTTTAAAGCAGAATTTAACATTTTTTTAACAAATAAATTAAAAACAGGTGGTCTGCCCATAAAAAATTCAATTATTTCCTGCTTGCAATGATCCTTCTGATCTATCATCTCACCAGCAACGGCAAATTTGCTACACACTTGTTAGACATGAATCAAGCCTGTATCTAAATATATGTTGGATACGAGATTCCAAACCAGTACCGCGACATTGCGTACACTTCTCAATAACTCCCTTTTTGCCGGTTCGGCCCTCACACTTGTCACATATGACATTCTTTTTTAGAGCCAATTCGCGGGTAGCACCACCGGTGAATAACATTTTTACCACGTCGTTCTCGAAGTCTGTTTGTGGAAAAATATGTTCCAAAGAATTTTTCAAAGAAGTCGATATGGTTACGAAAATTACCACCTTTCTTTACTGCGGCCACAACAGTTGACACCTTTACTACAAGAACCCTTCATAAATTGCTCCAGTAAAAAAATATATTTTTTGCTTTTAAAATATAATAAAATTTCAGGAATACTTTATTTTACATGTACTGGATATTGAAGACTGTTTAACAACAACCACAAGAACCATTCGTAAATTACTCTACTAATTCAAAAATTTATTGTTTTGCTCTTGAAAACTTAAAATTGGTAATTAATTCTTCTTTATTGTGCATTCAGTCTGCACTAATTCACGTGAAATTCATGATAACAATGAAAATTTCACGGAAACTAGTATTTCGCTTTTATTCACGATAGGTATGTTTTAATTATGAAAACATAAAGCAAAGTTAACTCATAATGGAATCAGAGCTGGAAATATTAAACATCTTTCATATTTTATTTTTAATTTAATCAATTTATTGAATAATTATTCCAAATGTGTGTTTTATTACTACGTTTTAGGTTTTAAATAATAATTATAAATTTGTTAAAATCTTTTTTCTAAACTTGTTTGTATTCAAAGTAATTTTGTTAAATAAAGGCTTATTTAACATATTTAGGAATTTAACTCTTAAATAAATTGATTTATAGTGAAAGTGTTTTGCAACGAACATATCTCTACACGTTAAACGTTTAGTTTGGAGTAATTTTATGGCCTTTCGAATCTTCAAATTATAAAGAAATAAATTATAATAATATTTTTAAAATTTATTGTTTCTCTAGTGAACATTTTTGTTGAGCTCTAAGACCACATAATATAAAGCTTTTGAAGCATAATTAAAAATACTTGTTTTACGCTGAAAGGTATTTCTATCGAAAATGGTCCTTTCAATCTTAAAACAGCACTTGTTAGAACTTTAAGCAGAAATAAAGTTTTATTAACATATTAAATCACTATTGGAAATATATTTTTCCTTTATCTTTTTTATGTTTAAAACTACTGCTTAAAACACTAAAGAACTAAAGATAAAAATAATAAACAAATAATACAAATCAAAAACAAGTCAATTTTCAGTAGTTCAAATGAAAAATTTCAGCAAATACGAATAAATGAGTGAGTGTGTAAATTGTATAAATAACAGGTTTAACAGTGAAAATAAAAAGCATTTCATGTGAATTAACTGATGTGTTCATGGAAGTGTATGTTAAGTAAGTGCCAATGTATTGGTATTAGTTAAAAACAAAAAGTAAAGAACGAGCGCAATTCAAATTACGTTCAAAATACAGCAACATGTACATAACTAGGTGGTCCATAAAGGACCAGTATGCATGAAGTGTAATAAACTTAATAGCAAATAATTGAACTTACACAAGCAACCTTTTTTATAAAAATACATATTGTAAAAATGTAAACATGCGTGCCTGCATGTGTAGAGCACATACAGAAAATAATATCAACGTTGTTGCAACAGCAACGACGACAAGTGATAGGGTTAATCAAGCAATTGATGGAAAAATTGTTGAACGGTTCTGTTCTCTACGAATTTAAGCCAGTGGCAGAGGGTTTATTTTTTTTTGTTGGGTTTTAAAAAGAGCTAAAAGATCGACTTTGTATTGGTACTTGCCTGTGTTGTGTATATGTGTGTATACCTGCGTGCATACGAATTTATAAAATGTTTCCAATTCATAATGTTGCTCCTCCGGATGTTGTTATAGTTGTTGCTTTGAGTAAATGATAAACGTGAGTTTCACATGGTTCGTTTTTATGATTATATGACAATGACAACAAAAAGTTTTTTAGGAAACAACAACTCAAGTAGCAAATGTAAAAAAAATATAAACCAAGAACAAGAGCAGCAGCTTAAATCGGTCTCAGTGTCTTTAATACAAAAGGCTACAATAACGACAGCTACGAGAACGCAACAATTTAATGGAAGTACAAAAATGAATGGATTTCGCATCAGTGGTTTTCCATCTGCTACTCATAATGGTGGCCTTGCCACAGCTCAACAGCAGCAACAACAAATAAATTCAGTTGCAACTCAGCAACAGCAATATAAATCCGCCAATAACATATCTTTGGGAAATACAAATAAATTAAACTCAATTGAAGTAACATATGCGAAACCATATCAACTAATGGCATCTGCCACCAATTCCAACTCCATTTCGTCAGTGAAAACCAAGGAAGCAAAGACCGCAACACCAAATGGCTCCTCATTTAACTACATGCTAGAGGATGAACTAGACTTGAATATTAAAGAATCAGCAATAACAATAACTGGTAATTCAGCGCTCAGTATGTTGCAACCCTCACCACCTCCTCTTACTACGGCTGTTACAACAAGTGCCACTACAGCTGCGCCCATAGCCCTAAAAGGCAACAATCCGTTTTTAAATAGTCCTTCGCCTACAGAAAATGTGAAAACAAAAACAGCCTTCAATTTTCAAAAGCAAGAAGTACCCGAATATGCTGAACCACAACGTTATCGTTTAAACAAACAACCACAGCATCAGTCTGCAATTGGAAATGCTGGTTATGCTGCTACAGTTTTGGGTACGGGAGCCATAGCAACAGGACAGGGAAGTGTTAATGCACCTTCAAAAGATACAATCATACAACAGCTTACATCTCCTTCATCATCGACTTCCTCTTCGTGTTCGTCGGGTTTTGTGGATTATTCTTCAAGCCAACAACAACAGCTGCAATTGCAACAGCAGCAATTGCGCCAACAACAGTTGACACTACAACAGCAACAGAGATTATTGCAATTAACCCGCCAACAACAACAGCTGAGACAGGCTGTTTCAATTGTGAACTCATCAACACCATCTTCCACAGCAGCAGGTCAATTGTGCACAACGAAATTTAGTGAAACAACGAACACAAACAATCATGGTATCATGGACAAGGAGGCTATATATGCCGCATTACTGCAACAGTACAGACAAAGTCCTACCCAACCCACGGCTACATTTAGCGCACAACATAAAACATTAAAAGCACAAAACAATAGCTCTTCTTATTGTCCTCCTGTGCCTTTACATAGGAATTTAAATAATCAAAATTCACAATCATCGACTAATCCCTCTAATGGTCCTCTAGTACCCAGAAGATCACATAGTAGTCCCAGACCTTTAAGCTCAAATCTTGGAAATAATTCAAGCAATATAATGGGCTCCAATCTGGCAACAACAGTTTCGAACCCAAATCATATCAGCGCTCAAAGACCCAGGAGCTTAGACCGTTTTAATAATTTACCAGTTCCCAATAGACCAAATGTTTCGGTGTCTCCTTATCAACCACCTCCTATACCCATTCGAAGGTTTGTTCCCGGAACTCAACCCAAACGCAATGTAGGCAGTCCCCAGCCCTTGGAAGCATCCAAATTTCAGGGCAAGAAAAGCACCAGCATAGACAATATACGGCAACATGCAATAAACCCTTTAGAAGTTCCAGCTAATAATGGAACCATGAGACATTCGGTAACCTTTCATGGACGTCCAGTGGAGACAAACAATATGGAAAATGGTTTTAGTGCAGAAGACTTGAAATCAAATTGTAATCAAATGAATGCAGTCAATTGGCAAAAGACTGAACGTCCTATGTCTTATGCCTTTGGTGGTGCTGGACCTGATCAGGCCTATTTGGAAAATCAATTAAGAGCCTATTCAGAACAGCTGAGGACTATAACGGAGAGTGTGCGCAAATACTCGGAACAAGCCAAACTATTGTCAGAATTGAAACGACAACAGCATTTAGCTAAACAGCAACAGCAACAACCGCAACAGCAAAGCAGTAACATACTTGCAAACAACATTCAAACAAACTTAGAAGAAACAGCTGGAAATCAACAAATACCCATTTCAAAATCAACAGGCAATTTTTCTTCTAACATGATCTCCCAGGAAATTGTAAGCAAATCTTTGGCTTCTTTAAGCAATCAAACAACGGAGACACAATCACCCTCTACACAGCTTAAAATGTTTTTGGATAATATACGGAGCTCTATGAGAACAGAGTATCAACAAAACATACCCGAGGACGTATTAAAACCCATTAAAGAATCTAAACAAACAGTAAATACACAGAAGCTGGTACAGACTGGCAACATGAAAAAAAATTCGTTGAGTGAAGCAACTGAAGAGAAAAAAAACTCTCCTGTTAAGCAAGTTACAAGCCAAAAACCATTATCATTACCACAATCACAGACGGTTAAAGAAACAGAAACAGCTCCTACCCCATCAGACCAATTAAGATTATTTTTGGATGCCATACGCTCCAACAAAATACCCGAAAATGATGAGAAGCCCAAAATTGTTAACTCTCAAACTTTGGACTCTTTCATAACGAAACCTTTGCAAATGCCTGATGTAACTTCTGGAACTCCCGGTAATAATGGACCACCCTCTCGAAGAAGACCTAAATCGAGTATTGTTACCAGCAGTACAGCTTCAACTGGACAAACTGCCGCTGTTGTCGCGCCCACAGGATCAAACAAACTAGAACATTCTCTTACCACTTCAGAAAGTTTCCACCAAATTTCCGACAATTTACGTTTAATGAGTGAAGACTTAAAGGCTTTGAGTCCTTGTAAAGTGGTTAACTCACATAGCTCAGGGAGCCTCAAAACTTTGGCTGCACCTTTAGAACTGCGCGTTCCCAATTCTAGTTCTCCTTTGGCAACTTCACCCACCATACGTCATAATTTTCCCAATTCTAATAGCAACGGCTCTATTTGCAGTCCTTCCAATTCTACCAATATCAACAGCAATAGAAATACTAACATCAACAACACCTATGCTAATAATACCCCTGCCTCTTCTACACCCTCCAATGCACCACTCATGACTGATTTCAATGAAATCTTGGATAGTTTCCAGCAAATGGCCGACAAATACAAATCAAAAGGTTCCTATGACTACTTACGCAAGTGCTCTGAAGCATTACGACAACATTCCCAGCATCTAAAACAGTTGCAATTGCAGCAGCAACAGGCGACCAATAACAATAACAGTAATGGTTTTCATAATAACAATTTCAATGAGGATTTGTACTCATGTACAACAACACCGGCCAGCATAAGAGAGGCTGTACAAAATTTACTTATGCAACCACGTAACGGTTTTCAAATACTTGACGATAGAATGCGTTTATTCATTGATATCATCGACAGCCAGGATAAATTGAGCCAGGTAAGTTATTTAAAAATGTGTATGTGTGTGAGTGAGTATGTGGGCGGGTGTGTACGTGTTCATTTGTAGTAATTGTATTGCTTACGTGTTTAGCATTACTCACTCTGTTATTGTTGTACAATTTGTTAGTTTATCAGTTACTTAGTTGGTTAAACTGATTTTCGTTAAGTGATTGTAGGGAACGAGTGAGTCTTTTCAAGTTGCTGTAATTAATGAGAATGTTGATTTGAAATTAAGATTGTGGTGTATTTCTATGCCAAGTCATTTCAAGCAAAAAGGATTAATGCTAAAGTCGTTTTACAAGAATTTTATACTTTGAATACAATTCAAATTCAAATACGTTTGCTGTTGCTTATGATTTTATAAAACCAAAACCAAGAAGGAAAATCTACTTTTGAAAAGTCTTATACTTCACTTTGTTAGTCAAATATTTACATTTTTAATTTCGCATATTCTTATCAAAAAAGATTTTCAATTAAATAGTAAATATTGATTAATTTAATTTATCAGTTTTGCAGACATTTCTTAAACAAAACATATTTCAAGAAATATTTTATGTCAAATAAAGGAATTTTTAGTAACAGCAAAAATCAAAAAACCCTTTCAATAAGATCTCTGCATTCGTAGTTTTATTACACACAAGTCATTTAGAAGACACACACATTACGGTCATGTACGAGTACATCTTAAATATTTCCATAAAAAAGAACAAAACAGAAATTAATGAAAAACTAAAATTCCGTTTCTATATTTTATTTTTCTCAGTTATTTGTGCACTGATTGTTTTGATTTTTTTCACAGACATTATTGACATTTTTGATAAAACAATAACACGTACCAGGTTTGTTGTCCATTTTGTATTTTAGGCAAAATAAGCAAAAGCGCGCTCAGAAAAATGTTAAAAAATGAGGTAAATAGTTGCATGTCAAGCCTCATAGCTCCGCTATTTATTAACCGATCGAGCTGAATTTAAATGAAAAACCACGCGCAAGAATTTCCAACAAAATTCACATACTAAACTTTACAGCTTGTAGTGATTTGAACAACCACACAGACAGACAGACAGACAGACGGACATCACTTAATCATGCATTCGATAGCGAGCAACTCGTATCGAAATTTAAAAATGTGTTCATACAAAAACACGACAATTACGATGGTTTTCATTGAATACCGAATGCGGTGATTTGGACTAGCTATTATACATGGAATGGCAAACTTTTTTATACCCTTTTCACTTTTTGTGAAGGTCTTAAAAAAACCAACAAGATTTTATAAGTCAATATATACTTTTTATGTACGAGTACGTTTAATTACTTTTCTAATGTTGACATCCTTAAACCAAAAATTACATTCCCACACACTCGTCTTTAATGATTGACTGACTAACTCGATTTTCATTTCCAACTATTTTCAGCTGTTGATAACCTCTTTCATATTTTGAAAGTGTTTGAAAAGGGTGTTTGTTGCTAAACCCATTCAAGTGTGTTTAATTTATTTAACAACCTGTAAATAATCTACTTACATTTTCAAGTGTTGAAGAATTTGATTTTGTTTGCACCCTTTTTTATGGAAATCAAGAGCACGAATCTTAAATGAAATTGAGCGCAATTTTGGCAGTAGATTAAGTTAATACAATTAATTATGAAAAATTTGTAATTTTGAAATTGTAGTTAATTTTGTCTAAAAATCTCTTCAATTAAGGCTAATGGAATTTTCAGTCATTTAAGAAATAACAGCTAAAACAACTGCCATAAAGAGGAGGGTGTTACCTAATGCATATGAATACAAAACTTTACAGATTTACATGGTTAAAGATTTAAATGATAAATGAAATACAATTAAATATAGGCCTATAACACTGAAACAAAATGGTTCACAAGCTCCGTTTTTTTAATCAGTTTTAATTTTTTTTAATTAAAAGGACCTAAATGGTTCTATTAAAAATTGAAGCGATCTGTCAAAAACTATATGGCGATTTCCCTTGTCGTATAAAATTATTAGTAATACATTTCAGATAAATCTGTGAGAAAACAAAAAAGTATGTTTTATATACCAGATATTTTTGCCCGATATCTTTAGAGTATAGATACCGAATGTAAAAATTTTTAAAGAAATCTATATAAATACAACCATTCATTACTTTATAAAACTTATCATGCCTTTGCATTATTAGCAGAAGCGCTAGCTAAAGTGGTGAATAAAATATTTCAAATTAATGAAAATCACATAAACTGTTTGCTTAGAAATAAATATTATTTATATAGATCTTAAATATAACAACGCTCTAGGGTTTTTTGTATAAACTTACTTGTAATAATCAAAAATCCGATAACATTTTCTTAGTTGTAATAATGACACCAATAACTTTTTCTCCCAATAACAAACTTAAACAAAATCTCAATCAAATCTTAGCTAATTTCTGAAAATCTAATTATTGATTCTGCATGGAAAAAAAATATAACGGAAAGAAATATCGATCGATATGCAAATTGCTATTATTCATTCCTGCGGAATTATCTTATTATTTTGAATTGTTTCATTTAATTGTGAATTAAAAAGTTGTCTATTGTGAATGTTTCAGCTTGTGGTGATAAGAAACAGAGATAATTAAATTTTTAACATCAAAATAAATTTTAAATAAATAAAAACAAAATTAATTTTCAATTTATAAAACGAGATTATTTTCAGAAATAATAAAAAATTAAGCTAAAACCAAATAATTTTTACGAAATTTTTTATTTTTTCTCAAATGTTTGATCTTTTCGTTTGCTTTCCGTGAGAAAATTTAAGAATAAGCAAAATGTAGAATTTTATTTAAATTGCGGAATCAATAATAAATATGCCAATACCGATGATACCGCAACTGCGTAAAGAAAAAATATGGTTGAGGCAACCATATTCTGTTGAAAACATAAAAGGTGATTTTATAAGAACTATCGGAAATTTAAAAAAAAACACATAAAATTCAGAAAAATGCATGAAATATTTATTTGGATCGATAGTTGGGTCGATATAATTTAATGTTTGAAGATTATTTCATGCAAATGTTGACCGCGGCTGCGCCTCAAATGGTCCATCCGCTTAGTCCAATTTTGGCATACTCTTTCCAACATTTCGGCCGGTATCTCACGAATAATGTTGGCAATGTTGGCTTCCAGTGCGTCAATCGAAGCGGGCTTGTCCCTATAGACATTAGCCTTAACATAGCCCCACAAAAAATAGTCTAGAGGCGTTAAATCGCACGATCTGGGCGGCCAATTGACTGGTCCCAAGCGTGAAATAAACTGTTCACCGAACTCGCCTCTCAATTGGTCCATTGTTTCGCGTGCTGTGTGGCATGTGGCACCGTCTTGTTGAAACCACATGTCATGCAAGTCAAGCTCTTCCATTTTGGGCAAAAAAAAGTTTGTTATCATCGCACGGTAGCGCTCACCATTCACAGTAACGTTGTGATTCGCATCATCTTTGAAGAAATACGGCCCAATGATGCCGCCAGCCCATAATCCGCACCAAACGGTTGTTTTTTGTGGATGCATTGGTAGCTCTTGCAATGCTTCTGGCTGCTCTTCACTCCAAATACGGCAGTTTTGCTTGTTCACGTATCTATTCAACCAGAAATGACCCTCGTCGCTGAACACAATTCTTCGATAAAAAAGTGGATCTTCATCTAACTTTTCAAGAGCCCATTCACCAAAAATTTGGCGTTGTGGTAGGTCGTTTGGCTTCAACTCTTGCACCAGTTGTATCTTATAAGGCTTCACACCCAAATCCTTCCGCAAAATTTTCCACGTAGTGGAGTAACAGAGGCCCAATTGCTGCGGACGGCGCCGAATCGATAATTCACGGTCATCACCAACACTGGCCGATACGGCTGCGATATTTTCTTCAGTTCGCACTCTACGTAAGCGTGTTGGTGGTTTAATGTCCAACAATGTAAATTTGGTGCGAAATTTTGTTACAATAGCCCGAATAGAAGCCTCAGTAGGTCGATTAAACTGACCATAAAATGGAAGAAGCGCGCGATGAACTTTCTTAACAGAGCACGCATTTTGGTAATAAAATTCAATAATTTGCAAGCGTTGTTCGTTTGTAAGACGATTCATGATTAAATTATAGACCAAACTGAAGATGTTTGACAGTGACACAAGATACAAAACGTGCGTGAGCTGTCAAAACTAGTGTTGCCAAAAAGATAATAGCAAAAAAATCACTCTTTAGTATGATTAGATTTGTGATTGCATCTAACCATATATATTTTTAAATCAAAGATATTAAAAATAGCTTTTAACTGCAGATGTTGCCGTTCAACCCGCGATCAGGACAAAATTTTTTTTTTTAATTTTTTATTATTTTTTTTAATAGATACATAATATGAATTTAAAAAAAATTTATTTAAATTTTTGTATAAAGAAAATTTTTTCAACCATATTTTTTCTTTATGTGAACGGAATGAATAACTGTAAATTTTGCTTGCTCACAAAAATGCTTTCCGCAATCGCGAAATGGAATGATTCATTTGATTTATTGAATTGTTTAAGAAAACTAGATATGAAAACTGAATCAGACAACTATAATCCATTTACATGAAAATAAAAGAAAATTTTGGGATCAGACAATGCAGGTTATCTTTACATGACGAAACCTTAGAACATATGCTTGTACTTTAGGGTTGTATTGTACAAACATCCAGTAAGATTTCCTGTTACCTTCAAGGGAGTTAAATAAGTTTTCACTGAATAAAGTAAATGAATAACAAAAGATAATAATAATCATTTGAGCCTTTTAAGTTTGTCTTGGATTTTATGTTGTTTCCAAAATGGCAATATTTGAATTACATGTATGAAAAATTAAAAAAAATATATTTTTTCTTCGCGTATATAAAGAAAAATAATATTCATAAGAACGATGAAAACTTCCTTATTAATTCTATGAATTGCAGATGGAGTTAATGAGAAAAAGTTCATCAAACAGTTGAATTTATTTTGTGAAAATAAATGAAAATTTATATTTGGAATTAGAAAAAAAAATTATTGATTTCATAAAAACATTGCAGAAAAGTAAAGTATAAAATTTAATTAATATAAACCAAATTAATTATTTCATTAATACTGTAAAAAAAATCACTGAATGTTTATTCTTTATTTTAAAACAACAAACGTTAATAATTTTTTTTCGTTTGTGTGCCCAAAACACTCAAAAAAGTACAACAGGCTCTACTTTCATTACGTGTTATAAGAATTCATAACTTTTTTTCGGTGTATAAGAATTTTTTTGAATTTGTTTGATAATGCTTTAACAAATTTTTCATCATCTCTTTAATCATTTATTATAACCTTAAGCCCCAACATAACTCCAACTATTTTGGCTTAAATATATATTGGTTGCTTCAATTTGCTTTATCTTAATTATGTTGGGAAGGTAAATAAATTAATTTTTTTTTAAGAGAGTGTGCATGTGTGTGCTTAGACAATTATACCCATTTAAAAAATTTTAAAAGTGAGTACCATTAAAACACATACATAAATTAATCTAATTGACATACTGATATGAAGCTACTTAATAAATAATTTATCGTTTTTACCTGTGCTTCTTCTCCTCTCTCTTTCCCTCTCCCTATCGCTATTTTCTTGTATATGTTAGTTTACCCATAAGCTTTAGTGTCACTCACGGTTGTACATGTGTTTAGTTATTATAAATTTTTTAATTTTTTCGTACGGGCTAAACAGCCGAATGCTGTGTTACTGTTGTTTTTTCTCTTTTTTTTAAGAAAGAGGACTTTATTTGTCATTTATACATTATTTTAAATGGGTTTGATTTCACTACAAAAGATAAGAAAACTTTATTAATAAAAAGGAGGATATCATAGAAAATTATTATCTTTTGAAGTCCCTCTCCGAGGGAGGTAAGATAAGGTATTTATAAATTATTTTGAATTTTTTTTTTTTAAGGTTTAAGAAAAACAATACAATGTATGTTGAAAATATTTTATTTCATTGTAAATATAAGCCCAAATATGTCTTCAGTATTAAATACTTACTTTTATAAGAATATAAAATTTTCTAACGCATCAACTGTTTTCTGTTTGTCAAAAATATTTAAAACAAAATAAAATAATGTGGCGTCCAAGGGCTTTGTAATTGAAAAATTAAATTTCGTCAGAGCGTTGTGACTACTCTGTTCGACAAAATCAAAATTTTTTCAGAATAACAAAATTCTAACCACTGATTATGGTAGAGGGGACCACAAAAACGTAAAGTTTTATCGCCGTTTTGAAAGTTTAGGTCTGAGGAGTCACTTTGCATTGTGATAAAAATGCTACGAAATCATTAGATCGTTAACCTTACGGATTTTTCTAATATTCACTGCCAAAATAAAATATATTCTATTTCACGATTGCTTTCAGCAGCGAGATTTATATGTATGTTGCATCATTAATTTTAAATTGAATTTGATCAAGTACTTTTCCAAATTGAATTTATTGAAAAATTGCATTAATTTGTTATTGTTATTTTAGTGTATATTCTTCTTCTTTTCTTTGTATGTACTTGAAATGTGTGTGGAAACTTACACAACATTTGATTAAATCATGTTCAAGGCACGATTAAAAAATGATTGCTTTTATGTTTTTCGACATAATTGAATTTAAAAAGGAAAATGCAAATACTCAAAAACACATGTATGAAAAAAGCCATTAAATCAACGATCACACATATTTTAGTAAATTATTAATTAGTAAAATAAGGGTGTTTAATTTTGTTTCTGTGTATTTGTATTGAAATACAACAAATTGTTGAATTTTTAATCAAGGTGTATGCATGCTAATGCCTGTGTTTGAATTTTGCTTTTTAGATTCAAACAGAATTAAAAAATAATCAGTTTCAAATAGTGCATCAAACATGATTTAATCAAGTGTTGGGTACGATTTTTTACTCAAATTGTTCATTTGATCATACAATAAAATATTTAATCATACACAATCAACTAAATATTCAACTTTTCTAATTCTCTGGTGAAATGAACTTTACACGGGCTGTGTGGTTTTACGGTTGAGAAGAAAGGGAAGAGTCAGTTTTAATTAGAAATTATACAATTCATTAGACAGCAACTTAGTTTAACTAAAACATAGGCAAACCCGTGCAAATGATATCAAATTAAATTAATTTCTTTGTGTTAGTGTGGGAAGGAATCATTTCGATATCAATATTAAAATCTTTTTTATTATTTTATCAATAATATTTCAAAATGTTTGAGTTGCTCATTAGTTTGTTGATTATGCTATTTCTCATTATGGATTGGATTACTTTCGATGATTAGCAAAGCATTGTAAAATTGTTTGTTTTGTTAATGCTTGCTTGTGGTTTTTTCTCCCAACGCATAACGCAGGAAATGCTTGTCTTCTCTATATTAATGGACCCATCATAAATCATATTCAGTCCACATCTACATAAAAACCAATTCAACGAGATAGTTCTTGATTTTTTTTTTGCTTTTATTAAATTCAATCTTTTGCATGTCGTCATTGTCCCATAGCAATACACAATATGGTGAAAATACTTGTTTTTTTTTTACTAGGAAACACCAAACACACACAGGTGGTGTGTAGATTTTTCTCTTCTCGATTCTTGTTGTATCACACAAAATGAAATTCATCATAAATCAAATTATTATTGCTGTTGTTGCTCTGCTACTGCTTTTATTTAGTTATTCTATTGGGTAATGAAAGTAATGTTAATAAGCATGCTGTTCCTGGTGTTACAATTGACAAGAAATGAACAGCAGATGAATGAAGCCACTGAAATCAATATTACAACCATCATCATCATCATCAAAATAATCGTTGTTATTATTGTTATTAATTGTGTTTTGATGAAGTAAACGGAATTTTTCTGAGCAACTGATGGCGTTCTTTTTAGGTTTTTATTTAGTTTTTTGCAATTAAATTTCTTTAAAAAAATTTTAAAAATTACATTTCTCAATCAATATTTTCGACAAAGTTTTTTTAATTCAAAATTTCTACAAAACAAGTTTTTGAATCAACAACAACAAATTTCCTTTTTAAACTACATCTCTATTCATACTCGTACTATAATAAATAAATGGTTTGGTGTTGTTTTAACAACTTGTGTTTAACTGAATTTCCTCTTTTTCTTTAAGGACTCTGTAAATTATATGTCTGCATGTATGTGCTTAAGTACTTCTGCATCAAAATGTGTGTTAACAAACCTGTTCCTTCATTTTTCCATTAGCTCGGTACACATAAACAAAAATAAAAAGAGAAAATGTTGTAGGTTGTTTGGGTGGTTTGTATACGTTGCAAAAGTCTGTTGTATTGAATTGCTGATTTGGTTTTGTGATAAATTACTGAAAATTTGTTTGCGGTTCTTTCTTAATATTTTCAAATGGTTTTTTTGGCTTAATTTCTTTAAACCTGTTGTATATTTTGCTTCCAAATAATTACCCAAATTTGTCAAGATTTAAAAAAAAAAACAACTAAGAATTTTGAAAATTATTTCAGGAATACATTTTTATTGGTTAAGCTTTGACTGCAGGTAAAATAGTTTTAAAAATATCAACATTCAGTTTTAGTAACAAGAAATAATAAAATAGATTTTTGCAGAGATTTTTAAAACAAATTTGGCAATAATTGCTTTTAAAAGTCTGTTGGCGTTATAAATTGCAGCAAATTTTGTTAAAACACAAAAAATAATTAAAAAAGGCATGAGAGATTGGAAATAAACAACTTGAAACTAAAAATATCAGCCTGCTAAGGATAGAATTTTGGGTAACCATAGAGTACACGCAAAGAAAAAAAGTATGGTTGATTCAACCATATTCTGGTGGAAACATGGTATGGTTAAATTTATGATTGCATCTAACCACATATACTTTTAAATCAAAGATATTAAATACTTTTCAGCTGCAGATGTTGCGGTTCAGCCCCTGGTCTGGGCTAACATTTATTTTAATACATACATATTTCATATAAGTATTTTGAAAAAAGTTTGAATATGAATTAAAAAAAAATTAATATAAATTTTTTGTATAAATACAATTTTTTTTATTCCATTGACTTTTTCGTTTCTATTAATTTTTATTTATTTATTACATAATACAGCGGGCTTGAATTTATATTTTTTAATTTTATTTGACTCTACCAGGATTCAAACTTTTAAGCACTTATGCTCTTATCCAAAAAAAGTAAATTAAAGTAAATTTTTTTTTAAAAATTATATGAAAAATTTCGTAAAGTCTACGTTAATTTTTTAGGATAAGGGGGTTAGTTAAGAAACATTAACTCGCCCCTCAACCACTTCAGCCACAAAGCTCAGTTGCGTTTGAACGACTAAGTTTTTGTTTTATACTTACATTATTTATATGGTTGCGGAAGAGACAAAATAGAAAACAATTTACATTCAACCATATTTTTGTCATTATTATGTTTGCTATGAACATTAGAGTAGGTCGATTTAAAAATCGCACAAATTAATAGAAAAATCGTATTCTAAGAATCAAAATAAGAAGCTTTGCCGATGGAACCATATTTCTAAAATGTATTTTGATGTCCCGATTTTTGATCCGAAGGGTCAAATTTTGAAAAATCTCACTTTGACCCATTTAGAGTGCCTCAATCGAGTCAAAATGTATGACCGACGCCCACTAACTTTGGAGGGCCGACCCACCTATGCCAGTGGCACACTCCCTGGAACCACCCTTGGGGGGTTCCCCATACAAACATTTAAAAAAATCAGCATTTTTGGCACTTTACAAGAAAAAATCAGAGATATGGCTATTTTTTTTTTTTTGGAGTTTATTTTTCTCTTTAGAAATTTATTTAGTCAGAATGAAATAAAAAAATGAACTTTACTTAGAAATAGAAAAGAAAATAAAAAAAAATTATTGACCCTTCGGGTCAAAAGTCGAGACATCAAAATACAAAGCTTCTTTTGATCCCTAGAATACGATTTTTCTTATAATTTGAGCGATTTTTTTGCCTCCATACAAATCGACCCGCCCTAATGAACATATTTATGATTTCAAGTAAAATTTTATTAAACATAATATGATAATTGATGAATGGTTGATCTAAAACACTAAACATAATATGGTTAAAAATATTTAGAAACATGTTTATCGTGATCACAATAATTTTTAGATGCTTCAAATTAATAATAATATTTATGTGAAGAACACACTATGTTTACGGTAACCATATTCAACCATCTTTTTTCTTTGCGCGTACGGTTTCGCCAATATTATTATTATTTATTAAATATCGTTGTTAAGGTGTAATCAACCAAACTAAAAGATGGTCTAAGAACTTAAAAATGCCAATTTTCTAGCAATCAAACTCATATAAATAGTTGCGATATTTCGTGTTTACATTTTTGCCAAATGATTTCAGTTAAACACTGAATTTTGCTCTACAAATTAAAATAATACAATAACAATAAAATTCTGTATTGTTCTTGAATTTTTATTTATTATTATTATCACTATGGGCTATAAACGTACTGCGACCTTTAACATCTATTGTGCAGCCCAGTTCCTAACTACAATCCGAGACTCCTTAAGTAACATCGCTGCATTTAATAACGAATGAACTAAATCAATATGTCATTTTTGAATGAAATTATTTAAAAATTTTGCTGATGACGGGGTATGAAGAAAAAATGATGAACAAGTTCAAACTTCAAGATATTTTTTATTACGAGTACTAGCTTTTATTTCAAATCATTTGTACCATTTCTAGGTTATTGTTAGCTATGAAATCTCGTTCCTTCATTTTGACAATTTTTGCAATCTGCGGATTTTCTGTTTTGAAGTAAATGGTATCCTAAAAGGAATGTTCCATATTAATCGAAACGAATAGTAGCCGGATGGTGCTGGGCCTAGATCAGAGAGTTGAAATTGTGATTTATTCGACGTACTAAAAATTATTTTGCTTTCACTCAAATCAAACATTCTACAGTGTTCTATTTGGGGACTTGTTGCATCAGTTATAAAGTCTTAAAGTCATATTATTGTTTAATAATTTAAAATTTTTTTTTGTTGTTTTTCAAACAAAAAGTCCTAAAATAATAAAAATTTTTCTGCAGTATTTAATATTTTGTCATTAGTGCTCAATAGACTTAAATTTTAAATAACACACTGAGAGGTTGCTCACAGCAATAATATTTTTTTGTGTTGTTTTTTTTTTTAACATATGACTTTATGACTACTGTGTGAATCCTCTATATGTGTTTATTTCAATTTCAATTATTCAAAATTATGATTGAATGACTATGTTACCCATCAAATTGTGCACAACATTTTACTTAATCATGTTCAAGGCAGATTTAAAAACTGATTGCTTTTTATGCTGTTCAGCACGATTGAAACTGAAAAAACAAATTCACATATGCATGCATATTACTTGATTGAAATACTTAACAACGATATTTTAATACAAATACACATAAACAAAAATTTACTCAAAAATATGTGATAGTTGATTTAATGCCTTTTTGCATATTTGTATTATTGAATATTTGTATTTTGCTTATTAGTTTCAAACGTATCGATCAGCATAAAAAACAATCAGTTTTTAATCATGCCTAGAACAAGATTTAATCAAATATAAGACACTATTTTTAATCAAATTGTTCGTTGTGTGTTTTGATTCAGTGTACAGTCAACCATTTTTTTTTCGAAATAATTTTTAACAGGTATTGCAACGTATTGTCGAGTACTGTAATGATATATTAGGATTTAAATTCTGGTCGCTTTTCGGGTAATGCTAGCTTAGAACGAATCAGTTACGTTCATTAGAGGTTCCGTATGATTATCTTCAAGGAGTTATGTTTATAGTTCTTGATCTTCATACTTTACTGACTGACCTGCACAATCTTTGTTTCCGTGTCAAAATCATCAATTCTGAATCACCAACTATCTCTCATAAATTAAAATCGATAGGCATTCCAAAAGAGCTTTCTTCAAATTAAAGAAGTAAAGAAAAACTTCCCACGTCCGACGTTTTGTTAGCACAAAACTCGACATTTTAACAACAAAAAAGTACGAGTAACCTCTACTGCGCTTTATAAAGTTGTAACCATACGTAATTAAAATTAAATGTAAATTTTAAAAATGGTAATAACAATACCATTTCTGTAAGTGAAATTTTTATTAAATTATATTTTAGAAGCCGGCGGTATACACAGTTTTTTTTACTTAAAAATAAAAAAGGTTTTATTTTTGTTTAGTGAAAGTAAAAGAGCAAGTTTTACTAGGAATCTCTGATACTTTATTTTTAAATTTGTCAGCTAAAATATACTTCTATTGTAAATTTTAATAAATACCATTTTTCATGTGAATTCTAAAAGAAAAATAATTGTAAAAGATTTCACCTCAAGGAATCAATATGCGTTTTTTAATACAATTTATTTTCTTTTTTTAATTCCAATTAATTTAATTTTTTTTTTTTTTTTTTTTCTAGGTACGTAACTGTTATAGCATGTTTCTTTCCAGGTAACTTAATGAAAAAAATTATTATAAAAAATTTAATCAAATTCATAAAATAGGTCTTATTAATTTAATGTAATGTAATGTAACGCATACATATGCGTCTTATGAATGCATATCCACAATATCTGTGAAACTACTGAGCTAATTTAATTATAATACAACTTAAAGGACAGAATTTGGGAATTTCTTTTTCTAATCATTAAAAATTAAATAACTTTTTTAATTATTATGTTATTTTACGTTTGTTTTTGTATGACATAAATTTTAATTATGAAAAATAACATTAGGGAGATGACCACCATTTTCAGCGATACAAAATTGGGTTCTTGAACAGGTATTTTGTACAACTGCACGCAAAGTTTCAGGCTCTATTGCCCTGATATCAACTTTAATGCTGTGCTTTAGTTTGGGGTTTGTTAACATACACTTTTTATTTAAGATAACTCCATAGAAAATAATCAGGGGTAGTTAAATTCTAATTGAATTCGGAATTGTTTGTATTACCTAAGTTAGGCGTTGTTAATAGTCAACTGGTAAAAGTTGTTGAGCCAATTGGATGTTCAATGGATGAATGTACAAATGACGTGATAAAATACGTCGAAGTGATATTCTAGAGAACGTTTTCGTATTAAAGTTTCTGTATATTCTTCAACACTGTCCCTTACACCATCAATGTCCAATTGGTTCTGCACTATACTCGGTCTTCCTGATCATGGCAAGCCTGACGCGCACCTTATTGTTGAAATCGTGCAATTAAATTATTACTTACAGCTTGGTTAAGGTACTGACTGACTATCCTACACGATCGTACGATTATGTTAAAATAATCTGTGAGAGAATTCTGTCCTACTTGAAGAAATCGCTTTAAAATGGCGAACTTTATGCCACACTATTTATTATACAAAAAAAGATGCAAAAACATATGTTTACTCACCTTAATACTTTTAAAAGTATTCACTTTCTTCTTTGCCGCAAAAAATTTTTTTTTTTACAAATATGTACAATGAAAAATAACCTAAAAGTTTGTGTAAACAAAACACAAGTTTGGTATTGTTGCTATTTTTCTGCCTTGAACATAGAAAATGCAAGTCTGATCGCACAGATATAATTTATTTTATGAAAATTTTCATAACATTAAAAAATCGGGCAGCCCTGTCAAAAAGTCTGTCACACATATGCTTTTTCAATACACACTATCATACTTTTTTAGCACACATGCGTTTTTAGACAGATCGTACGACTAAGTATGATAGTGAGTCCTAGGCTTTAGGTGCATTTCTGATGCTGGTTGCGTCAATAAAATTTAGAGCCCATTAGCAAAGTACAATTCTAAGACTTTGGTTCATTGCTCAGTTGTTAAATTTAGCATAGTGGTATAACACGGCTTAGAAAAAAAAAATCTGAAAAATAAAATAAAAAGTTATAATAAGCAAAAAAGTTAAATTTTTATAAACATGTGTGACTTTTTAATAATGCAGATATGTGTCGTATTAAATTGTGTCTCGGAAATAAAAGCCAATTTGAAAAGAACGAAATGCAGATTTGAAATCAGCACTTCAAAATACTTTGAAAATGGTTTTCAGTTGCTCTGCTCAAAAATGTTACTTAAATTTGTGGAACCAACATACGAGGCCGAATTGATATTGAAGCTACCTAAGTAGAAAAAAAACATTTTTTTTTTCAAAAACCATTTATTTCTCAACATAGTCTCCTTTTAGCACAGTTAGTAAGACGATATTCCTACTTTTTTATACCATCTGAATAATACGATTTTGGCAGCCCCTCAAAATACGCGTTAGTTTCGGTAATCTCTCATTCGTTTGAGATGAATCTTTTTCCTGCGAGCCATTATTTCAAGTTTAGAAACAGGAAAAAGTCACTAGGAGCTAAATCTGGACTATAAGGTGGATGATCAACCAATTCGAAGCGTATTTTACGTAATTTTAGCATCGTATCTAATGCTGTGTGAACCGGTGCCGATAGCTTTTTCATATGCAAATGTTCATGCAAAATGTTGAACACACGTTCATATGATTTGTTTACCATTGCAACAATCTCACGTACCTTGACTCGGCAATCATTCATAATGATATCGAGGATTTTCTCGATGTTTTCTTCAGTAACCACCTCTTTTGGCCTTCCTGTTGATGGTATTGTTCCAGTGTTTATTATCCAATATTTTACCATATAATCTGACGGAGTAGACTCACCGTAATGTTTATCGAGCTTTTCTTTTGTCTCTTTCGCCGTTTTCCCTTTCAAATAATAGTGTTTAATTACTGCACGAAATTCACTTTTTTCCATTTTTCAAGAAACACAAAAGTTACTTACTTTAAACGACGACAACAAATAAACTAATCGATGAATTTGGGTGAAATTTTAACAGCTGACGTTTGACAGATCGCAATTTCAAAAAAAAAGTTTTTCTGTTTGTGCTGCCATCTAGCGCTAAGTAGCTTCAATATCAATCCGCCCGTAATTGGAATACCCTATTTCAATTTTTAATTATGTGAACAAACCTTTTTGATAACATAAAATTTGCCTCTCATTCACATTTATGTTGTTTGAAAGCTTAAAAATTTTTAATTTAATTTGTTATTGTTTCACATGTACCAGAATACCCCCGAACATTTGTGTCATTTTAATATGTATAACCGAAATTTAATAGAAAACAATTTTAATATGATATTGATATAACAGCGTTTATACTTAACTGTTAATAATAAGTTATTGAATGTTTTAACCAGCAGACTGGCACAAATTCAGCTTGAATATGATATTCTTAAAATAGTTAAACGCACACACACACTCACACACACACATATACACTACATTTCATGCCTTTACAGATTTAATAGAAATACACGTGTTTACCACTGTGTGTCTATTTATACCTACAAGGCTGTGTCTGTGCTTATATGGTTTAAATTTAACATTATTAAACTTATTAAATTTGACCATAATGGCTGAATGCCCATGAATGCATAATATATTATGCACACATAGCTACACACACATACATGCATTTACATAAATAACTTTTCTTTTAAACATGGAATTGCCTAAAGAACTCTGTCATCATATTGGGGAAAATATGATCATACATTTTCAACATTTTGATGTTCAATACTATAGCAAAGCGGCCATACAAAAAATAAAAATAAATTGCGTTATTAACGATAATAATGTTAATGAAAAATGAGGAAGGAGAAGTCATTTGCTTATTAAATTAAACCTGCAAGAAAGCATTTTAAATTCCAAATTATAAATGTGTCAAAACAGTTTTGAACTTTTGTTACGATGTGATATTAAAGGCAAAAGGGTGAATAAGGCAAAAGACTTGTTTAAAATTATGAAAAAGATGTCCTTTGAAAGTTTGAAAATGTTCTTGTTTTTGAAGTTTTAAATTTTACCACAAAAAATTACAAAAAGTATATTCTGACTAAATCAAAAGTTTATTAAAAATTTATTAGCAAGTTTTATTTAACGTTTTTCTTTAAAAATAATATGACTATTTTATTAAGCTTGAGGTTTTATTTTTAAAAAATTTATTTTAATATCGATATTTCGCTTCAATTTGTGCAGCTTCTTCAGGATATAATAATAAAAGAAATATAATTATTAAAAAAAAATTTTAAGAAATTTAAAAAAAAAATTAAAAAATTTTTTTTTTTTTAAATATTCATTTTAGTAAATTCAACTTTTAATTATCAAGATGAAATCATTAATCGTGCTTTATAACCAAAAATTATTATCTCACATTTAAAATCCAAATATATTAGATTAAGATTAAAGGTTGTCATACACTGCATGTGAATATTAGAGGAAACATGACCCTGTAAGAGATTATAAAAAAAACTGTTTGATGGGGGGCACTTGGCAGTAAATTAATGATATCGAGAATAAAAACTAATGGTTGCGCAGAACTCATTAATAAAGAACAGACGACAGTGCACTCTACTAAGCTTTCAATCTTTAGAATTTTACTTGCAAAATGTTAAATTTTACTTTTGCAAAATAAATATTTTCTCTAAATTATTATTCGGTTCACTGCAAAATTAAAAATAGTACTGTGCACGGTTTGACTTAAAATGCTGCCATAAATATGAAATTTAATTTTTCTTAGAATTTGTAAAAAATAATACAAATTCTCTACGTAAAAGTAAATTTTAATTTTGAAAAACAGAAACAATATGTTTCATCATGAAAAACAAAGAAATATTTCCTACTTAATATTTCAGTTCAATATTCACAAAGAGGAATTGAAACATCAATTTTAAACCAAAAAAAAAAAAAAAAATTATTCCTGCATACAATAACAAACTTCTTTAGCAGGAAGTAAAAAAATAAAAAAAACAGGCAACATTAAACTGATGACTTGGCAAAAATGTGGGTCAGCAGCAAACAGAGCAAACAGCAAAGTAGTTGAGCACAAAAAATAAAAAAAAGTTTTTAAAGCAAACATTACTTAAACAAATTGCAATAGAAAAAGACACCAACAAAACCCCATTTTAACCTGACTTTTTTTGTTTTTCTTTTTTAAATGCGGGTTCTAGTAACACAACATTATCGTACAATTATAGATTTGGAGATAAATTTTTCTTCATGTGGCTGAATACTTTTTATTTAACTTTAGAAATTTTTTTCTGACTTCTTCATAGAGTAAATTTAGTTTTATGCTATTTACCTTGTGTCCGTATTTAATTTTCAATGCAAATTAAATTTTAAAATCCTTCACAAAAAGTGAAAATGGTGTAATAAGTTTATGATGGCGGGTGTAACTTCTACACCGTACATGTTATACCTTATAAAGTGGTTTTATTCTGAATCCTTATAAAAAGCGGATTTATTTAGCGATGTCTGTCTGTCCGTCCGTATGGATGTTGAAATCAACTTTTTGAAGTCCCAAGAAGATCTACAGGAAAGTATAGTATGTCGATTTGTTGAAAGTTCCTGTCTTCAGATTTCTATTGAAATTCAGTTTGATCGGTTCATAAATGAGTAAAAAAAACTGCTACTACCTCTATTTCTTGACCATTTTTCTGAGTGGGTGTTTGCCTATGTTGTGTAAAATACGAAGGGCAGAATAAACAAACGTAATAAGCAGTTTTATCAGAAATGACAGTCAAATTGCCTATGCCAAACATCAAAACAAATAGCCGAGAAAAATCAAAACTACCACCAAAATTATAGTTTTTCAATAATTTCTGTTTTGTTTATTTTTATGGAAACTTTTGAGATGAACATGTGCGCGTTTTTGTTGCACAGTGTATATAGTAAAAAGGAAAACTCTAGGATGGAAATAGAAGAAAGCCAAAGAAAGCTTTGCAACTATTTACTTTTATATAAATAAATAACTTTTATTTGCAAATACAATCGTGGTAAAGGAATTGCTTCAGACATGTTTCTGGTGGTTGAAATAACTGGTGATTGAAAACATTTCAATAAACAACTTTTCGTAGAGCATCCCTTAAATTTTCTCAGCAATTTTTATTTAATTAATTAAGGGCCTGTTCAGCTAAATGCGAACGAAAATTTCGTTCGAATAAATGTATTGAAAACAAAAACAATTCGAAGGAAGTTCTCGTTTGCATTTTGCTGAACAGGCCTTAAATATTTTTAGTTCAGGTTTGGAAACAAAAAAGACACACACAGCTACATTTGGCTATGAAAATATATGATACATAGCCCGGAGTATAACCGTTGTCTCTTGATTTAGAATCTTAGAGCGGCTTCTGGATGGAAGCCATCAAATTTCGTAATGAAAATTGTCGATACATATAAGTTAAAAAAAAAGAAAATCTGAAAAATACATTTCCAGAGAAACGGCGGTTTGTGCTTCAATTAAACTAATTCCATTTCAGCTTTAACAAAACCAAAACAATCAAAATTGAAATCACCAAAATGAATTGTTCAGCGCTGAACTGGCCCAGGTTGTCTGGGACGAAGTCCAAATGTGACTGCAGAAACTTTATTTTTATGGACATGTAGCCTATTAAAAATTTATTAGCAACCGCGACAAAAACATCCATGATTTCTTTGAGAATGGGACAGTCGATCGCAGCCCCTGTATCGCTTGGTAGTATCAGGAGTGGTATTTTTGATCACTACCGGGAAAGGGCAGATACCAGATGGCGGAGTCTACAAATTATAGCCTCGTTATGACGGTAAAAGCTCTATTCAATTAGTGAGCAGGAATAGAAGAGACATTTCCAGACTGGTGGCTGTGATAACTAGTCATTGGATGATCGGAACTGCTCTTCAACGATAGCTGCCGCAGCTGTCGGTCAAACAAGAGGGATGAGCCGGTTTTTCACTTTCTCTGCGAGTGCCCGGCTCTTATTACTTTGAGATACAGATTTCTCGGTGCACATCTGATGGCCTGAGATATTGAGAGTAAGGTTAGCGGACCTTCTTAGATATCTAAATGTCACGGTGTGGATCTAGGTCACTTTACGGCTACATAGTCTTGGCGAGACTCTAATCGAGCACCGCTTAGGGCGCCCGCCACGTAAACCAACCAACCAAATCTCCCACAAAATTTCTGTATTTATAGTTCTTTTACACACAGGCCATTTAAAAGGCACACATACATATTCAGGTCAGTATAAGATCGATTGTGTGGTTGCGTGTGTGTGCGCACACAATTATTGAAAAACTAAAATTTGGATTGTAGTTTTAATTTTTCTCGGCCATTCATAACATTGATCAACAACCTAAAAAAAAAAACATACAAAAATCAAAACTCATCGAAAGCAGTTGTTTAAATTAACTTCTCTATATAAAACAAGCCCAAACCTATGATTTAATTTTGTGTACAAATTTTAAATAAATTTAAATTAATGTTAAATCAAATATATGTAAGAAAGTGGCGGCAAATAAAAAAAACTGCCAAGAAATTTATGTCAGCGTTTTTATTAATACACCTTCACTTCTAACGCCCACTCCTTACTTGTATTGGCATTTAAACTTGTTACTTTTTTACATTAGTGTTGTAGTTAACTGTTGAAGGTTTATATTTTTTTCATTCTGCATGCACAGATACAAATTTTTATACAAGTATATTTTTAATGCTCTGTAAAAGTGTTTTTTCTTCATCTATACAAAAAATAAAATATTTAGTTGATATAAAAACACTAGCAAAGATAATAATACATAAATGTTACTGCCAAAAAACCAACCCAACTCACGTTCATATTAGTGAAAGTATTACCACTACAACTTTTTTTTTTTTTTTACTTTATAAAACTAAATAATCCCGTCATGTGTATGTTTTTTTTTTCAGTATTTTTCATGTACCCCTCCATAAACTTCTCTACTGTTTTTTAATGTAGTTTTTATAGTTACAAAAAAGAAAATGTTAAATGGGTTTTTTTCTTTTAATTTTTTCATGCTCTAAAATAAATTTTTATAAAGCTAAAAATAAAATCATTGAATTGTGGCTGGCAGTTACCTAACCTCTTTCTCGCCCTTACACTTTTCTGTTTTTACTAACACTAAAAGTATGCAATGAAATATTTTTTTAATTTATTTCCTTTTTTTTTTTTGGTTGCATTGTCGATGGTTTTTTACTGGCTGATTTTATTTCCATTTCTATTTTTGCATGGCTGGCAAGTTTTACGCGTGGATTTTCTAGATCTTGTTTTTATTTTAAAAGCGATTTCTCAATTATTAAAATGAAATATGTGAATATTAAACTATAGTTGCATACGTTAATGTCTGCATATAAAAAACTAAAAACAATAGCGGCTGCGAAAGGGTTAAATAAAAAAAAAACTAAAACGACTACAGCAGAAAACATATTTTTTTGAATTCAAATGAATTTTCACATGAATTAATAAGAAAAAAGCTTACATGGAAAAAGCATACACTTTATTCCACAGAAATTATAGCATATTTTATGGATGGAAAGTAAATAAATTTAGAAGCACAACCTACGGGTGAGAAATGAGAAATAAGGAAGTTAAGAAAACAATCAGCAGCATTATTACTTTTTTATTTCTTTATTTTGAAATAATTTATTTAAATGTGAACTGATAACAAAAGGCATTATTAAGATTAAATATTAAATAAGTCGTGCTAAAAAATTAATTTATTATATTGGAAGATAATAAGTACTTGCAAGTTAAAACAAATTTGTATAAAAACAAAATAATGTTGAACATCACTGAAGGGCTTGCAATACTTAAAAAAAAAACAAATTCAATTTAACAAAAATTTTACTGAAATTGCTTTAAATTATTTTCATTTGTTTATCTATCTCATTCTCTCTTTTTCCCTTCCTCTTCAATTGAAAACATAAATTTTGTACTTGTTTGCTCTTTTTTAATATTTTATACGTCTAAAGGACACGCAATACAAATTTGAAAATAAAATTAAAAACAATGTGTGACATTTTGTACTAAAAGAAAAAGCATGTAAAAAGCAACAAAAAATAGTAATAAAATTTGCATTTATAACTTTAGTTTCTTTTGTTTTCCATTATTTGAGAAGAGCACGGAAAGAGGTTGACCATCATCACATGGTTTTGAAGTTTAAATAATTCAATTTGTTATTATAACTGCAAAAAAAAACTTAAGTCGAATACAATTTATTGTTTACGTGTATTACAAATTTTTTTCTGCAACTTATTTTATTCTGCAGCTTGTTTAAGTAAAGGAAATAACTTAATAACGTTAAAAAACTTTTATTTTCTTACATAAATTAGTGGTAATCTTAGTTATATATAGACACTATATTACTAAAATTGCCACTAACTCCTTGTTTTTTAAGTGGTCTTATACCACTTTCAAATATATGTAAGACCTCCAATATTACGTATAGAGTTTTGTTTCAGTTTTTATTTAAAATATTTCAAAATAATATAAACCAATTTAAAAAAGACCAGTAAAAGAAGTAAGTGAGTGATAATCATCATTCTGGATATATATACTAGCACGTGCGCAACAAATGAAATAGTCGTATAATCATGCAACAACCTCTTAATGACATGTATTTTGACGTGCGCCATTTTATTTTTTGGTGAGAATTATGAATTAGATTCGTGTCAGAAAAAAGAAAAATAATTTACTATTTCAAAAATTGTTTAAAAACAATAACTCACAAAGGGTAGCGTTCTCTCAAATTGAGCAGATAAAATCTTAAATCAATAAGTAAACTCCATATACAATTTGACCAATTTAACATATCACCGCTTTTGCTCTTTTAAGAATTTTATACATAATTTTTTGGTTTTAGAAAAGTTTGAAAAATGTATTTTTCGGTTTAAAATGAATTTAAAATTTTAAAGGCACAAAACTTTAAGAAATTCTTCTGTTGTTGGAATTTTATTTTTAAATGATATTCGAACTATGTCGATTTTTTTTTTTTTTTTGTTTAATAAAACACAACATAAATTCAATAAGCTTCTGGGATTGTCTGTAGAAAACATACAGCTTCTAGGTGGGAATTGAACACACAACCCCTTATTATGTAGGTTAGTACTGTAACCATTAATTTACAGAGACTCGAATAGGCAATACTGTCACCGTAACTGCACTGTAACACGAATTTTGGAAGAAAAAAACGTTGCCAAACTACTCTTCCACAAATCACTGTAAAAGCTTTTCGAAAATTACTCCTGCCAAAAGGAGTGAAAAAATAATTTTACAGGTTCTTTATTTTTAAATAACATTTTTAATTAATTTCAACAATCGGCAAGTGTTCACTACCAACATGTGAACAAAAAAAAAAAAACTGAAAAGGTTCATTTCCATTTACATTTGGACTTTTATCTTGGAAATAAACTAATCATGTTATATGATGAACCCAACATTAACTTTTAGTACAAAATTTCGTATCGAAAAAATTAGTATAACGATATTTTATCGAATTCGATATTCAGTTAATTACGAATAAAAATATTTGGTACAATAGAAATCGTTATTTATGTGCTATTAACTTCATCGAATACTTTTGTCGGAAAGTTACTGAATACCGAATTCAATAAATATCGTTATACTTGTTTCTTCAATACGAATTTTCATACTGAATCGCAACACAGCTTTATGAATGAAAATTGTAGATTATAAATAGAAAGAAGATATTTTATATGGTGATAAACGTGTTTACCTCCACTTTTTAAATAAATTTAAACAAAACAAATAATTTTTATATTAAAAAAAAAACCCTCGAAAAAGAAAAATATTTGTTTTAGGACCATTAGTATTAATAAGTAATCGATAGTTACAGTTAAAATTTTTTGGGTCAAATACAAATCTTTTTGTTATGCATTAAATTAAAAATATCGTTAAGTTAAATATCGGCTAGTGTGTCCTTAACTTTCCACCCAAGTTTAATTCCAAAGCTTTAGCCAAAAACTTTTTATTGCCTCTCAAAATCTTAACTTAAACTATCAAAAGTTGTAATAACAGGCTTTAATTTTTTTTGTCTTCAAATATTTTGATATTTTTAAAAGTTGCACTCATCATTTTTAAAATTTTTATTTTTATTATACAAAAAATATAAAAGAATTTATAATAAGATCGTTAAAAAATCAATTAGATTATGAAAAATTTTCTTATTTTACTAGTAAAAAAAAGTTGTAATAAAAATGTGATTAGTTCAAATAGATTTCCTATGATTAAAAATAAAAAAAAACATTTTTCCAGCCCCAATAGGCTTTACAGTCCCAGCTACTTTGGTTAACGTTAGTGTAGTCGTAAATCACTTCTTGTTAGTATAGGGGCGCATAAAAAGTTAGCGATATAAAAATTCAACGAACCGCAATATCTTTAGTTAAGCGTTCTATGTTCATTAAAATTATTTTATTTTTATTTGCAACCTCTGTGCAAAAGTTAAGCCCCATTTAATTATTTAAAAAAATTGTTTAATGCATGATTAGATCATTTATTTCATTTCATTGTAAAAAATTTCTATACTAAATAATTATATACGAGTATTTAAAATGCTTTATCGTGCGTTATTCGAAGTTCAATGTTAAATCGTTTTTTGTAAACGGTGGTTAAATTTTAAGGGTCGATGTTGAATGTGAACCACACCTAAAAACGTCAAGTTTTTTTTGCATTTCATTTAACATTTCTCAATTTCAGACTAATTTCATTTGAACCATGCAAAGACACACAATTGTCAATGGTCAGAATGGTGGCAAGAAATGGCAACAGTGGATGATCAATTTTCGAAGAAAATCATATATATTTTTACTGAGTTCTTAAAATTTATTCCTCAAAATATTTTCTTTAAAATAATACAGGTTCTGTTTAATTTTTACTTTTTTACTGATGACACCTTTTGCTTTAAAAACAAATTTCAACATTTAATTTTACTAGCCAAGAGAGGATTTCATTTATTTTAAAAATTTTAACTAACTTTTGTGAAAATTTGTATGTAAGAAGGGTATATATCAAAGTTATGTGAAGCATTTTGACATTCGTACATCACTATAAATATTTTATAATAAAAAGTTTTTGTAAGCCATTCCAGCTATACTTGCGTGTATACTAGAGCCCTGTATACATTTTGTTACGAAAAATCATGCTGTTACCCCACTGTTCCTATTTTTCATAAGAAACTCTATTTATGTACATATAAAATTTGTTGTTTAAGCTAATACGCAGAATTTGTGTATGTAATGTTTGTGTGTATTTGCATCTGCATTAGAGTATATATGCTTGAAGGACTTTAGAAACAATTAGAATTATAAATATTTGTGTAGCTTTAGTTATATTGCTTGTAATTAGTGTCGGAAACTACTAGACACATGTAGTAATATCTGGCTGTAAGTAGAAGTTTCTAGGCAGAGCTGCTAACATTTGCAGATCAGTTTTAGTTGAGATATTAAACAATAAACATAAGGTGTGTGTACTTCTTGTATATCATTTTACAATACCGAACCTTAATAAACAAACGTTTTTATCAAAGCATAAAAAAGTAACAAAATATACGTTTGTGAAACCGATTGTAATTTCTTCTTCGTACATGTGGCACCTTGTAAAGTGTATATACTTGGAAATAGAGGAGCCGATGTAGTGATGTCCGTCTGTACATGGACATGTTGAAATAAATTTTCTAAAGTGCCTAGAGAAATTAAAAAACAGTTTAGTATGCCAATTTGTTGGAAATTAATGCGCGCAGGCTGCTATTTAAGTTTAGCCTAATCAATTGACCAATTTCTGAAGTATAAGCCCTGAAGTGCAACCATCTCTATTTTTTGACCATTTTTTGGAGAATGAGGGTCCTAATTAAAACAATCGAGAGAAATATCAAAAATGCAACCGATTTTTTTAGTTTTTAATTATTTTCTGTTTTGTTTTTTTTATGGAAATTTTTAAGATAAACATGTGCGTAATGTGTGCCCACATTTCTCTTAACAAAGACAAGAAAAACCTTATTGGATATTTTTTTATTTATTTATTTATTCAAGTAATTTGTAATTCTTTATATGAAATTAAATATTTATTTCAATATTATGTGTTTGGCTTAAAAAATTAAGTTAAATTTATTTGCATTCTTATGAATGTTATCCTTAGAGTTTCCTTTTTTAATATTATACGACATTAAGAATTATTTACTTTAAGATGAACAAGAAATATTTAATTAAAATATTTTTTTTTTGTGTTTGTTTGTTGTTGTCGAATATTTAACAAAAATATGTAAAATTAAAAAAGAGTACAAAAAACTCGGTAGTACCGAATTTTACTTCTTTAAAGTCAGTTTATAAATAAGATAATTTTAGTCCCGTACTTTTTTTATATGTAAATTAACCTGAAATGTAAATTATTTTTTGTATGGAGGTAAAGTAAAGAGAAGTTACTGCTTATTTTTGGTTTGCACAAAACCTTGAGCATTTTATAATCGTATTGAATTTGATTTTTGCTTATATTTTTCACGTTTGTATAAATGTTGTTTTCCGAATATGATAAATGCATGAAGCTGCTGTTGTTGTCAACTTTGTTTTGTAGAATATTTTAAGAAGTAGATCCTTTTATTATATGATTATGGGTGAAAGCGTATGTATATTTGCATGTGGACAATGGTATGTCACTAAAAACCACATACATATGTACGTGAACATGCCTGCTTAATTTACAATAAAACATGAAGAGAGAGAGATAACGTGAGAAAAAGAGCGCGAGTGACTCTATTCGCACGCTATCTCTCTCTCTTTTCTTTTACCTCTGGCAATATTAAATTATTTTCCTTACGCAAGCTTAACCACAGGGACAAATAGATCTTGTTGTTGTTATTTTTATTGTTGTCGGTATAATTTTTGGGCAATGCACGCCATGCTAACTGTACGCAGTACGTCCTTAATGCAACCATGTGACTTTAATTTATTGCTTGCAAAATTTGTAAACATAATGCCTTAAAGTAGGCAACTAAATGTTAAATACTTTATTGTTGAAGTTCTCTTGAATTTTTAGTATTTCAATTACGAAGGCAAGGAAGAGCAGCCGCATTCTTAAAATATAAGTAAATTTTTAAAAGTTTGTTTGAGAAAAAATTGTTTGTTGGTTCTAAAGTTAAAGTCAAAGTATGTGCTGAAGTTTTTTTATGCCATAGAAATATACAGGCCTTTTGTAAGGCTTCTGAAGGCTCACTAGCTTGCCAACATAAAATTTTGTTTATTAAGAGGTTTAAAATACTTCTTCAACAAAACACTTTTATGCCTCCTGATAAATTTCAGATTTTGAACGATGTCTTTTACATTGTATGAAAATATTTTTTTTCTTAGAAAAATTTTCTTTTTAAAGAAAAATGTATTATTACTATCACTATAGGCTATAATCGCACCGCGACCTTTAAGATTTATTGTGCAGAAAAATTAAATTTAAGTTTACATTTAAAAGGATAAGAAGTTAATTAAATTCTCATTATTCTAACATAAATATTAATTAAATTCTAATTAAATAATAAAATTTGTTTTAATTGAAAAAAAAAAAACAAGTAAAAAATTTTAAATTAAAAATAAAAACTAACGGTCATTTTGTTAAATTTATAATGACTGTTTTGCGATCAATTAACATTTAAAAAAGAATAAACACGAAAAATATATTGAAAAAAACTCCATATACACCAAAATGTATAAATTTTGTTGCTGCTGACAAAATTAACCACATGCAAACATTTCACACCCAATTTATTATTATTATTATTAACTTTTAATTAAACTACTGTAACAATGAAAACTGGAAAAACCTTTTTGTAATTATTAATTCATAAAAAATTTATATTTTTGTGTTTATAAAATTTTTTTATATAAAATGTAATATATAAATAATGTGTATTTACATTTTCATCCTAATTAGCTTAACGACCTGTAAATATGCTGCACACATACAGTATACACAAATCTAGGTTTTATATTTTAAAAGTTTGTATGGATGTGTGACTGAAGCTTGTACTCATGTCTGTAAGTTTTATAATCCCCGCAAGTAACGTTATAATCGATTACCAGAATAACTTATAGGACCTCAACTTATAAATCGTAATCTGTAACGTATTGTTAAAATTTAGGCAGAGAAGAAAGTAACAAGGATTCTTCTTTCAATGCATTTAAAAAATCTGATAAAAATTATAATAATCTCAATTATAATTAATCAATACAAGTTTTACCGACTTTTAACTAACAACATAATCAGCTCAATCAAGAATATTCCCTAAGAATTTCTTCCCAAGGAAAATTTTCATCTAAATCAGAGAATTTTTTTATGATAAGAGGAAAGGGAAAAGTGAAAAAACTCCCGGGGAATTTTTATTCATAATTGGGCTGAATATCCCAATTCCAAGCCAGTGAAGCTACTCAGCTAGAAATGATGCTTGTCTAAGAGCAATTATAGAAGGCATACAATGATAGAAGCAATAGCTTTAGCTGTTAAAAACGTTTATTTTCTATGATGCATTAACAACAAAAAAACTACGTAATTTTTTCAATTAATTCATACTACTAACTGGGCTCGAACCAGGCAATATATAGTTCAAAGCATTAACTCGACACTCAACCACTACAGCCACAAATCTGTTAAGCATGAGTACGTGTGCGCAATGTATCTACTCTTACACACAAAAGCAGGCACAGAACTGCAAAAATCTCATTTTTAGTTGATTGTGGAATACACGAAAATTTGTTTTGTTTTCATTTTCGTTCGCATTTAGCTGAACATCCAGTTAAAATTTTTTTATAATACGACCTTAAACTTAATAAACTAACCGTTTCAATTTTATAATTTTTTTTTTATAATTAAGAAGAACATGGAAAGTGAAAAATATGAATATTTCGCTAAAACAGTGAAAGGTATATAGGACTCGACACACCCGAATTTAACTTGTTTCTTTATGTTGCCAATTTTAATTATTTACGTACTCGTATATTTTTCACTTTAAAAAATATGTTGTTGCTTGTTTATGTTTTCATATAAGGTAACGCAACGTTGAATTAAATTATGAACCAAATTAAAGCTGTACATCATCATAATGTTTTTTTTAATATTTAATATTTTTTCTGCTTTAAAACAAGTATGTTTCTGTTCACTATATAATTAGGCTTTACAATATGTAATTGTGGCTTGTGTTTGTTTACTTGCAAATACAATCATGTTGGCTTACTATTGACAAAATAGGTTGTTTTGTTAATACAATTATTTTTTTTTTTATTTTGTTAAAATATTTAAATAAAAGCACTAAAAAAAATAATTTTTAGACAAATATAGAAAAGGTTTTTTTTTTTTTATTTTGAGTTCCACTTTACAGGGCTATCATATATCAATCTTAATTTTTATAATATAAAGACTTCTCTGTCCTGAAAGCAAGCGATAAAATTTATTTTGCTTCATAAATATATTGGATTTTTTTTTTTAATTTTTTTTGGGGACCCTGTTGATTTCATTCTAAATTAATAAAATAAAATTTGAAATTTATTAAAATAAATTCTGCTGTAGAATCAACTCCATTGCAAATTATGTACTTACTCATATATATAAATGTTGGCTCATTATGCCTTAAAATATGCTACACTTCATGTGTAAAAAAAATATATGTAGCCTCATAACATCCAACCAACACAATGTGAACAAAATTTTATTCCAGCTATTTTTTTTTATACTTTCACTAGTTTTACAGACCACTTGTACACAAACTCACTGGTCCAAATAAAAACAAAATAACAAAAGGTGGCATGAGAAAAAAAGGAAAACATGACTGAAAACAAAAGTAATGTAAAATAAAAACAAAAAAGTGTACATGACCAACCATAAACTGGCATTTGAAATTTAATTTTTTTTTTGCTTTTACTGTGGTTCATATATGCCAGGACATGCACAAAAAAAGTAAATAAGCCTGAATATATGCAAGTTTATGTTTTACAAAAAAAAAAAAAAAAAAAAACAAATTTCAAACCCTTTTCCATATTTCCAACAGTATCAATGAGTCGTGACAGAAAAAAGGGCCTAGTTTCAGGTTAATTACCGTTTTTTTTTTTGGTGTGTTTTTGATTATTCTGGCATTTCAATTTGAAATTTGTATGTGTATGTGACAGGACATTAGCCCTAGACGTGTTTTGAAATTTTGCTTTAACCTGAAAAGGTGAAATATAAAATTTGAATTCCTTTTGAACAATTTAAATTAATTTGGGTTTTCATAAGAAGTGCTGAACAAATATATTTTCAATTTATAACAAATTCAACTCAGCCGGGTCTTTATACCCTTCACTCTTCATATTTTACATTTGCATATTCTTGTTAAGCATTGAACAATAACAAAAAAAAAATTTTTTCATATTTTCAAAGTATGTACAGGCAAATATTGATTAAAAAAGATTGTCTTTGAGAATTTTTTTGTTAATCTTGGGATAAATAAGTAATTTTAGAAAAAAGCCGTTCCGGTATCTTTATTTTCAAAACTAATAAAATGTCTGTATTTTTCAACATTAAAAAAGGAATTCCTAAAAAATAAAAATGCAAAATAAATTGAATTTTATTAAAATTTTTGCAAATATTTTTTTTACCAAACAATACTGAAATAATTATTTAATTTCATATAAATAAATTAATGGCAAACATAAAAAAACCCAAAATTTTTTCTCTAAATCACTCTCTCTCTCTCTCTACGTATGTATAAGCACGAATGTTTGCGCGCACCCACAAAAAAATTAAATTTTAAATAATTTTGTTCTAAAAAAAAATTAATATAACCTGCGCTGTTTGAAACACATTACAGTCAGTTTTTATATAAACCTTTTACAATCAAATACAAACTCGAGCCTGAAAAAATTTATTTTTAAAATTAAAAACAAAAACAAAGAAAGTCTACAAAATATTAACAATATTAAAAAAAAAAATTTTATGAAAATAAAAGTTTTTTGAAATTTTTTCTGTATTTGTCATCTAGTAGTTTCTGTAAAATTTTTCCACAGGAAAATTACTTTTCTGTGTAGAAATTCTTAAAAAAGTTTTAGACCTAATGTAAATTTTTTTGCTGTAAAACTCTTTTTCGAAATAATATTTTTTAAGTATAAAACTTTACTCTACTTCGTGTCATCTTTTGAAACGTAAATGAGTTATTCACATTTTTAGTTTTAGTTGTTGACATAGTGCTGAAGCAGTATTCTTCTAATTAAAGAACCTCTCACTATACTGATTCTAAAGTTATAGAAATGGGTCTTAGTTGGAAGCTTTTTGGTACATTTTTACTTGTAAGTCAAAAATCCATTATTGAATTTACTGATGACAGCACAAATTTCTACAATGAAGAAAAACTCGTCTATTTATAAATTTGTTTGACCTTTTTCTTCTTTTAGTATACACAAAGCTAAAGCGAAATATCAATATAAAAAAATAAATAATTATAATCCGACCTCAAGTTCAACTAGCCATTCTAATAGAAAAACTCACCAGTAAATGTTGTCAAATTGGCAATTTCATTTTGAGAGTTATGCCACATAAGCTTGCAAAGCGCAACTCGTTACATTCGAACAAAATGTTAATCTATTTGTATAAAATAAACTGAAAGCTTTGATGCAAGTCGTTCAATATCAAGTACAACGATTTTGATTCAGGTCTTTATATTAAAATTACTTTCGTCCTTTTTTTTATCGAAGTGAAAACTAGTTTAAGTTGACTTATAAATAAAGGGATTCTATTATGCAGCATACCCACTCGTTTGTGTGAGAAAAAAGCTTGACTGTGAAGTGTTAATGATGGAACTTTTGTTGTATGTTTATTTTATATTTATTTACCCTAATTTTATAGGGTATAGAGTATGCAGAGCAGCATAAAACCAAGTCATTAAATGCATACAGATGTTAACTCAAACCTGTACGCCAACTCTCACACATACTGTTTCGTATGCTCGTTTAACCCCTTGCCTGTGTTTAATGATGCAGTCATATTTTCTTCTTCTTTTTCTACTCTTTTCGTTTTTGTGTCACACTTACCTTATCAAAAATATAAACGAGAGCAGTTTTAAAAGTAATTTAAATATGGAAAAAAGAGCACTTGGAATATAAAATCTATTCTACAGGAATAGATTCAGTAACTTTTAGTACGAATAATCTTATCGAAACAACAAGTATAATGATATTTTATCGAATTCTTTATTCAGTAACTTTTCGACAAAAATATTCGGTACGATAGAAATCGTGCTTTATTAAAATCAGTGCACAACTTTAGATTAAGGGATGACACTTCATTTAAAAAAAAAATTGCCATGTGTGTACAACAACAGCACAGTTGCCAACAAAACGCCAAAGAAACACTAGTGAAGGCATATGTTTAGATTTGTTTCTAACAAAGCAGTGTCCTTTACTGTGTAAAGCGGTGATCACATTATAGTAATTTTTTGTCGAAGTAAGCGTAACCACTACTTTTTGGCAAATACTTTTATAGTCTAGCACGACTTTTATTACATGAAATTAAATTATAAAATGATGTTTGATATAATCGTAGCTTAAAAAATGGACTTAATTGTGTATGAAAGTTGTATATCGACTGCGGCTTATTTGGCTTGAAACTTATAGGACAATATGCTTGGTTTAAAAATTGTAGATTTTTGTTTCTTTTAATTTTAAATGACTTTGAAAATTAAAAATATCTTAATTTTGCAAAAAAAAGTCTTTTTCGTCATATCTTTTTAGTTACTTTTACAACTACTTTTTCTTATTCTTTTTTAAACAACACAAATCCGCAAAGCTTCTTTCTTGGCTTATCTGCAGAAAATACCCAGGGTCAAGACAGGAATCGAACCTGTGACTTCCAAATTGTTAGGTTAGTACGCTACCTACCTATAAGGACACCCGATTATCCAGCTTGAGGTCGAATTAATAAAAAATTGTTTTTATATCTAAATTTCGCTTCAATAATTTTTTATATACGACTTCAAGCTTAATAAACTAGCCTTTCTAAATATTAAATATTTTGTTGCTTTTTAAGGATTTAAAAAGAAATATGAATATTTGGCTGATTCAGCCGACAGCCGAGTTTAACTTGTTTTATTTCTTTTTAATTTATTATCCGATCCTCGTATAAACATATGATTTTTTTTTGTTTCTATTAAACTGTCATGTGTAAACACATGCTAGCGTACATGTGCTCTGCTTATTAAAAACAAAAACAAAAAATAAAACATCCCCGTTAGCTTTAGTGCAAATGACCTAAAAGCCTCAATTTTATTTGTCAGGTGTTTCTTTTCATATTATTTCCTATTCGCCTTGTTCTCTTTCTTTTATTTTTCACATCCACCCACCTTTTTTCTATAAAATTTATGAAACGCTATGGAAGCTTCATACTCGTAAGTGCAGCCTGCTGCTGCATACGAAACGAGTTTGATGGCACAATAAATGCAACTAGAGCCCAGACTAAACGTGAGAAGGTGACAAAGATTTCAAAAAAAAAACCCCGCTATAGTTTTAAGTAAAAGTACAAAATATAAAAGGACCATAAAATATTGTTTTTAATAGCATAATGTTGGGCTTACTGCACTAAAACGCACACAAAAGCACGCAAAACACACATGCACATACCCACACGTGCCTGAAAAAGTAAAACTAAAACTATTTTGCAACAAAAACCAACAACCAGCTTTTGTTGTTGACTTTTCACACGTTTCCAAGCAGTTTCCGTGTTCACAGAAATGAAATAAAAATAAAAAAAAATTACGTTTAAATGCCGCGTATGGCTGCTGTTCTACTATTGTCTTTGGATTTGAATAGACTGTCATAAGTAAAAGTTTTACTCAAAAAAACAACAACAACACAACAATATACACACACATACACACAACTCAAACAAATGACAAACGGTTACAGTAAAGCTTTGAAAACAGGAAGCACGACACAGTGTTCATTGAGATTATGTGTTACCCAAAAAAAAAAAGAAAATAAAAATAAAAAAATAATTATTAAATGTGTGCAAATATTGTGCGAGGTCGATTTTAAAATTGAGCAATCTAGCAAAGCAAACATAAACATTTTTTTATTTAATGGAACTAGAGTAATTTATTGCAAGGCTTTTTACAAAAAGTAAAGGAAGGAAAAGTGAAGGTTATAGAGCAGAAGAAAAACCTGAAAATGTAAACGTTAGTTGACTTGCTACTGTGTTAAATATCGAATTATTAAATAAGAGTTGAGGCAAGTCAACAAAAAACAATTTTGAAAGCCTTTATTTTTTCATTAAAATAGGGTTTAAGGGAATGCTTTGCAAAGCATTTTGTTTATTTAATCACGTTTCTTTGCAATAAAGAAATATATATTTATTTCATTATTTCAATTAAATATTGTCTTTAGTCTAATGAAACATTGTCATTGGCTGAAAAATTATGAATTATTCTTCAGTTTACTTTACTAAAATATACATTGCTCTTTAAGTATTTAAATAAAAACAAATTAAAAAGAATCTCCAATTTTAATGAACTACAAATCCAGTAGACGATTAAGAAGAAATCCTCGTTATACTATTTTTAATGAAATAGAAAAGTTGCTTGAATTTATTTTGAGTTGAAAGTGCAAACATTATAAAAGTAAAAAATATGTAAAAGGGAAAACAAACTAGCAAACACATGGCACAAGTACATTCATAATAACGCCAGCAGAAATGAAGGAGGGGAAAATAACAAAAAAGTATACCAAATAGGGTATAAAAAATTAATTATGCTTACTTTTGATTTATAATTCCGATAGGAGCTTTTAATATTCGTGTGAGTGACTTTTTCTTAGAGTGTAGTAAAATTATGAGCATAACTGTCTTATTTTTAACAGTTAGTCAAATATTTGTAATATGTAATAGAAGCTCTAAATAAAGGGTGGTCCAACCATAATGCACTGTGAAGCACAGCTTAACGTCAAGTGTTTTGACAAACTTAATTTGACATTTATTTGTTTCAGTGTTTGACACATTCAAACAAGTACACAATTGAGCAGAGCGGTAAGATTGTTAAATCCTTTCAAATCAAAATGAATTCATTAATTTTATTTTTTTTTTTTTGTTAGAATAATCAACCAAATGTGTCCACAGTCGGGAGAATTTTAAAACCTAGTCTGTAGGAAATGTGAAAACACCTGCCCCACTTCGTTCTGCGGAAAAGATTGCTGCTGTTCGCCATATGGACTTGGACTATATGTTGTTGCAAACAGAATGTTGACACTTGCCAAACAGCCAACAGAACAGTGGCTCTTTTGCACGAGAAATTCAATGGTCTTGAAGGGATTTTTTTTTTTTTTTTGATATTTAAAAGAAAAAATGTCATTTCTCTTGTGCCATTTCAAAACTGCCTCCTTTATATTTCAGTAAGCGATATATTATTTGCACAAACACAGAATTCATGTTTATAATTTAACTATGCTAATTTAAATTTTATTCATACTTCTTTCTTCATTTTATCTTCTCTATTTGTTCTGAAGTAAATTAAAGAAAGAAAGTAGAAAGAAGAAATAAAAAAACCAACTCAGTTACTAGACTTGTTAATGACATGTAATCATGCATGCATGAGTAACGACTTACATAAAAAAAGATTACTTCAAACACAAAACATTAAAACAGATAATAAAAAAAAAAGGAAATCTGAAATAAAAACGAAACTCTTTTGTGAAATCAGCAACTTCTCATTATTTTTCTAGGTTTAGTAAAGCAAACAAAGAAAAATATTTTATTTATTAAATTAGAAGGGAAGCAGTGCAACATTTTTTTATAAAAACAAATAAAATTTCTTGCAGCAATTATTTTTTCTCAATTTCTGATTGCAAATGCTTTTCATATTTCTTCGATGGGCAAATAATATTTTTGTTATCAGAAAAAAGATAGGAGAAACAATTTTAAACTAAAATTATTTAAAGGGTCAATTTAACGCTTCTTAAATTATATCTGGAATCATTTTCTTGACTTGACATGATTGATAAATAATTCAGAAATTATTTCGTAAATACTCGTACAAGAAAACAATTTAATTAGAATTATTTGAAGGCTTTCCCCCTTATCCAAAAAAATTAACGCAGACTTTAAAGTCAACGTTATCGAAATTTTTCATATAATTTTTTCATAAATTTTACTTTAAAGTCTACGTCAACTTTTTTTGGATAAGAGCATTTGGATTTAATTTTACAAGTAAACTAAACTGAAATATTTATTTAATTTAACTGACAAATCAGTAATTCAAACAATATTTCACTTAAATATAATTAGGATATTTTGGAAAAATTACAAATTTAAACTTTTTTTAGTGCCTATTGAATTCGAGGCGAAATTACATTTTGCAGTTTTGTTTTTGTTTAAAAATCCACTTTTAGTCAAACACTGTTTTGCATTCTTTAATGTTAAATGGCGATTTTGCATACAGGATATATCCAAATATCCTCTCTCGTGGGGTACAGAATGATAAATTTAAGAACCGGTTGAGAAGATAAGCTGGGCTTGAAAGTAAAAAGTTTTAGTATCGTTTATTATAATAAATAATATTTTGTAATGCAGGTTATTTGCCAACTGAGGTATGCTCAGTCTGTACAATGTCGACAAAGGTGTGCTTAGTGTGTATTTATGCCACCAAAGTTCTCTAGTATTTCCTTGGCTCTTGACTGAAGATATACGAATAAAATTCTCTGTCTATTTAATTGCTTTGGCCAGGACTAATGAACTATTCACTACTCCCTAAAAATTTTATCTGAGATCAAGAGTACATACTTCGGTCCCCGATCGGTTAATTAAAATAATATAAAATAACACAAGTAAAATACTAATAACTATTATTATCAAATCGACAGGAGCAAAGTTCATGTAGAAACAAAAACTCTGCTCCTTAATAGTCTATCCAGACATACACGTTAATTTTACGCAATTATCGCCTTTATTGAGCTCAATTTACCATACAAATTTCCATTAAATAATTGCACAATTAAAAATTGATTGCACGTTAATGAAGTCAAATTCAAAATGCAAAGTTGATATTTTCAGTATTAAAAAAAGAAAATGTAAATAAATTTAAAAATAAATGTTCGGAAATGACAGCCGAAGTTACCGGTAAATAAATTTTATAAAATTGTTATTGAAAATAATTTTTAAATAACTAATTTCTTTTAATCAATAGCTTGCCTTCAAAACTGGATTGCACTGATCGCAGTAGTTCAATATTTTTAGTATAAGCTACCAAAATGTTTTTAAAATTTGACTTTCTTTTCATTTTTTATTTTATAAATACTCAAACATATTTTCAAAAAAAAATTTCACAATATTTTCAGTTGTCAAATGCTTAATTGCCTAAACTTAATTGAATATGTGTGAACACCCAATTTAGTAACACAATTTAAAACTTAATTGACTTTATTAACTTTTACGTCTGAACAGGCTATAATTTATTGTTGAACTTGATGCTTTCTATATTCTCTACCTATTACTTATACATTTTACTTTCGTATGACTGGTATCACGCAAAGTGTACGCTACATATTACTTGTTGGTCTGTTAAGCTAACTTAAGTTTGTAACGTTACGTTACAATTTATTTGGCATTGGTTAGAAATTAAATTCTTGGAACTAATTTTTTTGTTCTCAAAATGGTAAAATTTTTCAAAACCATTTTTGTGTGGCTGAAAATTCGACTGGTTTTTGACTCCTCATAGGCCTTACTTGAAAGCTTAACCAAGTTTTTCATATTAATTTTTCTCCTAAAAAACTTAATTTGTATTTTTTTTAATTAATCAGTGTGTATATTTTTTTTAATCCCTTGAAAATTAACCCTTAAATGCAAGACTTTCTTTTTTTTTTAATTTTCAGTTATAAGAATAGTTAACGGTTCTCAAAGTCACATAAAAATAATAAAAAAATTTTATCTCAAAATTGTCCTTTAGTTGTAAGGATAAAGGCTTGTTGCCAAATGGCTACATAGTGTTTTCAAGCTTTTTATTTCAATTTAAATGAAAGTTTTTAAAACAATTGTTATTTTTGTTCAAACCCTGACATCTGGGGCATTTGCATTGAAGTTTTTTTTCTATGCAGAAATTTATGAGTCAATGTTTAACTTTAGGTGTTCTTGACAAAGTGAGAGCTACCGTTAGAAAAAATGTCTGGCTTTGACAAAAAATACGTGTAAATTAACTAAATCTTATAGACGGTATATATCTATATGACAACGCGATTAACCTGTGCTGAAAATATACAAGTCTCCTAGCAAAAACAAATCTTGATTTAGAAGGTTTCAAAATGCTTCTCACAAGCTAAAAATATAATTTTATTCAATTTTGTGTTTGCACAGAAGCATTAAGTATATTATAGTTTTGGAGAAACTTTTTCAAATGCTCTTTTTACGATAAACGAGAGCTTTTCCAAATAAATACGACATAAAACGATAATTGTTATTAAATGTACAAAATTTACTAGAACAAACCAGATAAAAATGGGAATTTATTGTTTCCGAGAAGCACTAACGTAAGCGAGAGCTCAAAATACATTTGTACGTACATTGACTGCGTGCCTGCTTTCGTGTCACATAATTCCTATATTTTCTTTCATATATTCCTGAGCCTCTACATGAGATTGACATGAGACCGCCTTATTCCTTATGAAATCAATTTAATTTTCATTTCATATTTCATTGTAAAGCTTTTTTATATTTTTATTTAAAAGAAAAAAAGTCAAGCAGCATCTTTATGTATGTGTCAGTGTGTGTGTATACAAATAATGGTTTACAATTTTAGCAGGAATCATGACTTAACAGACTCTTCAAACTTAATGCTTGAATGTTGACACTCTATATACTCGTGTTTATATGAGTGAATGTAAGTACATAAACTAAATATGAGAAGTGCACGTTTGTTTTTGTGAGTGTGTGTATCTGTATATATTTTTTATGCTAAAAAAAAATTTAAAAATTAGTTGTTGTCCTTGCACACTTACATGTACGCGTATGGCAGCCATATGTTTAGCTGAATGAGTATGCGTTCTCTCTTATTCTAATTGTGTGTGTGTATGTGCACATGTATGCGTGTAATGGTGTTAACATAATTTCGCTTATGTGACATTTAAGTCGTGCTGTTTTTTTTCTAGTTCTACATTTGACAGTCTTCACTTTCTTTAGCTTGTATACACATGCAAGCACACACGCAACCACTGCCATGTACATGAAACATTTCTGTGCAGTAAACTATATTCGTATGATTGTATATGTGTATTTAAGAACTGTTTTTAGAAAAAAATTCTAAAAACTTATTGTAAATATCCTTGCATGTGTGCTTTTTTTATCGGTTCATATGGCAAGTGCATGCTTTTTCTCTCGTTGCTTTTTTTTTTATTCTTCTCTTCTATGTGTGAGTTAGTACACGCAACTCAACTTGAAATATCTTTTCAGTAACACAAAAATATGCACGAGTATGTGCGTTGATGTTTTTTTTTTTTTTATTTGTTTATGTTGTCAAGTCCTGTTCCCTCACAAATGTTTGTATGTGTGCAGTTACTTGGTATTGCTACAGTTAGAACCACTACTATGTCAAACACTTATGTCAACATAATTTCAAGTTTTCAATCAATTTTTATTATTCATTTTTTTGTGTCCTGCTCTGGCTCTCTTTTTGCTTCTATTCGCCTTCAAAGTTTACACGTTGATGCTTTTCCCACGTTAAGATGTCAGAAATTTACTTTGTCAACTTTTGTCGCTGTTGAAAGATTTAATTTAATAGAAATTCCGAAATGAACAAAACATTTTTCATTTTAAAATTTAACTTTATTACTTAAAAATTTAAGGAATTATTTAATTCGTTGAAATGAAAATATCTTTCTGCATTGTCCGATAAATTGTTTTTAATATTATTTTGAAAGAATTTTATTTCAATAAAGCCTGATTTTTCTTTTGAATAATTATAGTTTCAATTGTGCTCAAATCGTGTTATTCGTTATTAAATGAAATGAAATAATTAATGTTTTTGTGTGATATTTATTAAATATTTTATTAAAAGTTACTGTATATCTAATACAGCGACTTGTTCCATATTTTCTGCTTAACAATCCAATGTCTTGCAGTAATTTAAATTTTTTTCTATATTAAAAAAACTAGTAAATAATTAAGTAAGGCCTAATAAATATGTTAAATTTTCTGCTATTGAAGAAAATACATACAACTTTATTGGTATGAATTCTTCGGTTCAAGATGTGTCCGCGAAACTAATTCGAAATTATGCAAGTTCAACGCTTGAATACACACATTTGGAAATATTTTGGTTGAATGCGTGCTAAGACCAGATTTTGTAAAATTTGCTATTATAATCAACCTGCCCTAAAACGGCAAGTCTTCCAAAATTAGAAGCTCAGGAAATGGTGCACTTCAAAAATAATCATTCTATGTTTCTATGCTATGCAAAAATTTTTACATTCAAAAAAAAAAATTAAATATCATTAATAAAATTTCAATTTTCTTTTTTAATTTCATTTCTTTCCCGAAAAATTTATAATAAGATAACAAATATAAGGACATACATTTTCTCAATAATATTCAATATTTCGCTTATCAAGAAATTTGTACATACATTTTATACAACAAATCTTAAGGCATTAAATAAATTTTATAATTCGATTAAGGTTACTCACTACTGTCCTTGAAAACAGTGTAAACGATGCAAATGAGCACAGAAATGCTTCGGTTTGCTCAACACGACATAGATTAGTAGCTAGCATACTAAGTCACCAATCTGGAGGTCGCAAGCTCGATTCTTGTCTTGACCCTGGGTGCTTCCTAAATTTTTGTGTGATTAAAAAAAGTTCTCTTGTTATTCAATTCTTGTCTGAAATATTCACAAAACTATTCCAGAATAGCTTTTGGATACCTCAAGAAAGAAATACGTCCTTCCGTTTGGTATGAAAATACCTTACGCAAGCCACTCTGTGTATATTTGCTCAAATGTCAAAACAACAATAGGCAGATAAAATTAAAATTGATAGATTTTTTCGAAGATTTTGTGATTTGGTAGCATTGATTTTGGTGTTTGCAAGCAAAAATTTGAGAAATTTAAAAAAGGACCTCACGAGCTAGATAAATACTCGTATGCTCAGCATATTTCCAAAATGCAAATTTGCATAAGTTCGATGTCATTACCCCATTAAAAATTTTTTCCATCTCTTTTGCTTTTACTCTCTTCATCTGTTTTAAAGAAATTTGAGAACTTTTTATTAAATCTCTGTGCGTATGCATCAACTTGCATAAAAAAATGACTTTATATTTTATAGCTCCGTTTTTTAATGACATTTTAGTTATTTAATAATTTTAAATTTAAGATGTGGTACTAGTGCATTCTCAACTCTTTTACTAACACATTTAAAAAAGTCTTTAATTTTTTCATCTTTTCTATTCCGTTTTTTTTGCAGGTAAGTTCGTTTGGCAAATATTTATTTCTATACAAAACGAAACTAAAAAAAAACTACAGGTAAATTCGCAAAAATAAATTAAGGGCCTGTTCAGGTAAATATTTACAAGTAAAAGCTTCTTTCGTATAATTGTATTGAAAACAAAATCAAATTTTTGTGTATTTTTTGTTAGCAGAACAAGTAATATTAATATACTTTTTGAAGACAATTTAAAACTGCGAAACTTCTTTATATGTCCACAATAAACACCAACAGGTTATAGTAAAAAGATACCAGCTCCTTAGCATAATAATTTCTCTCGATTTATCTCGAGTTTTCTCAGAGATCGCGCTATACGGCTCGTTATAGACGGGGTCTCATCAAACGAGTTTAAGATCGATTCTGGGGTACCGTAAGGCTCTGTTCTTTCTCCGACTTTATTTCTTGTCTTGAATGACCTTCTATGTAGGACTACAAATCACATTTGTTGTTTAACCAGCCCGATGACTCCTCCTTGATATACGAGTACACTAAAAACTCTTGCCAACCAGCTGCTAGAGATCTTTCTGTCAAACAGTGATACTAAATAAAAATAGCAAGTGAAATTCTGATGTGCCAAGTAGCTTATATTCTTCAAATAAAAAATTTTAAATTAACGGCGAAAATCAAAAAAAAAACTTCCTTCAATAAATTCTGTTACATTGTAGTGCTATTTGTTACTGTGTAGTACCATCACTACCACAGAATACGCCAATCCAAATACATAATTGCCTTGTTTTGTGTTTCGCACAGCTTAAAAATAATTAAGAAAAATCTAAAATTCCGTTGTATATTTAATTTTCCTTGGCCAATGGTGGGCCGATTATTTTTATTTTTTGCCCAGACTTTCTGACTGTTATTTTTAATAAAACTGCGTATCAGATTTATTTTGTTTATTTTGTAGTTTAGACAAATTACGCAAAAAATCGCATTCAGAAAAATTTTTTTAAATATAGGTAGTTGCACTTTAAAGCCCATAGCTCAGGCATTTGTCGACCGGTTGGGCTGAATTTCAAAAGCAAACTGATGACAGGAACTTAAAATAAATTGACATACTGAACTTATCTGTGGATCTTCTAAGGACTTAAGAAAGTTGATTTCAACATCCACACGGTCAAACGGACATGCTAAATCGACACTTTATAAAGTGCTCCATGTACGGTGTAGAAATTGCACACGTGACTAACTTGTATATGTATACCTTTTCCACTTTTTGTGAAGGGTATAAAAAGGTAATAAAAATATTGCAAAATGTGATTAAACAGAAAATTTTTGTAACTTAAAACTGAATAATAAATAAATTTATTTTTTTAATGAACTCTATGGCAGTGAGTTGCTAAAGCAAATCAATCTTCTAGCTAGCAGCCCGTTAGAACGAGTGGGTGTTGATGGTTAGGCAAAATTCGAACCCACAACACCCTGTTGATTGGCACACTTTTACATAAAAAAAATAAGTAATTTGTTAGATCAGGAGTGAATATTGCAGTTACAATAAAGGGAATGATAAAGCAACTTATTTTGTTAATTTCAAAATAATTTTTTTTCAAGCTCAAGGTTAAACTTTTAAAAATTAAATACCCTTAACACCCGCAGTGACGGGTATACAAAAAAAAAGCAAATAACAGTACGTGATTTCCATATTTAATTTATGGAAAAGTGAATAATATTTATAAGTAAGAGTATGTTGATTTTCACTTACCAAATACAACAACTGTCAGCTGCCAAGTTGATTACCACTTTTTTTTTAATATTTTTTTAAAAATTTGAAACACCAAACCTCTTCAAAATTAAACTCAAATTTGGCTAATTTCTGTTAAACACAAGTAACTTTTAGTTGTGGAAAATAAAAACAAACTGACTAGAACTTGCATAGAAATATAAAGTCTAATTGTAAAAAAGTTTAAAAGTACAACCAGAGACGCCTTTCAAATTTAACAATTTAATAAACATGAGGTGGATACTAAACAACAAACTCATGCACCCACAAACACATAGGAAAAATTGTTAGGAACATAAAAAGTTTAATTTGTTTTTTTAAACTTTGCAGTTTTTTTTTTGTTTTTATGGATAAATTTGTGGCTTGGCTGCAGTTTTCATTACTTGAGCCAATAACAACACAAATTTGTTTTTTTTTAATACAGAATTTAGAAAACTTTTAATAGAAAGTTTTGTTTAAGTGCAGATTTAATTTAATTACAAAATAAAATTTTTTTCTTAGCAAATATGCAAAAACAGAGAAAATTAAAAAGTCATAAAACTATTTTATTACTTCATATTTTTTATTTAAATTTTTTGTTTTTTATTAAAAAAAATAATGGACAAACATGCATATGAGAAAGTAAAAGAAAGAGTTGAGAGCTGGGTAATGGGCTGTATGTTAAAAATAAATTTTAGTATGTGTTATTAAAAATTCAGCAGCAATTGCAAACTTTTAAATTTACTTATATTAGTGGAATTCACCCTTGTTGGCACACGAGTATGTAAAATTAAATATATTTCGTGCTACAATGCATGAGAGACCTTTTCCAAAAATGTGACAAAAAAAATCATCACAGCTGATTTCATAGGGAACAGAGTACGGCATAAGCTAAGCCGCAGTACATTTTGGAATTTTAATGCCTCGGCCCATCGTCGTTAAAATTTGTAATGCAAAATAAACTCCAGTTGTTTATAAACTTTCTTATATATAGTTTTTACTCATGGAATTTTATATCTTAATATATTAAATTCCACTGTACGTGTGTTTGACATTGTACTCCTCCTAAACGGCTGGACCGATTCAATTGAATTTCTGTGTATGCCTTTGGGTTATGCCTTGGAAGGCTTAGCGTAAAAACCGTCCGGTCTTGCACAGTCCTCAACTCTATGGGTACGAATATACAAAATTTTTATATTTTCATCAAAACCCAACTTAAATTTGTATGAAATTGAAAATATACTACGCACGTTACACGCCCATTACCACGCCCACTCTTAATTTTTTTCTCAAATTTAAGAACTTCTAGACCCAACATATTTTTAATTGAAATAAAAATTTTCCAAGCCCAATACTACGCCCACTTTTAAAATTTATCTCAAAACGGAGAATGGTTGAACCAATTTGGCTAATTTTTTTCTTATATTTATGTTCAGAACAACCCACAAATATTTTTATAAAAACAGACATTGATCACGCCCACTTTTTAAATTTATCTCAAACCGGAGAACGGTATAACCCAACTTATATTTTTTTCTCTATTTAATAATTTTGCAATATAAAGAATTTTTGAAGGCAAAACAACGTTTGGCGGGTCAGCTAGTAAACCTATAATATTCCTTTATTTCAGCTGTAATTTTTAACCAAACTAAAATTGGATTCAAGTGCACGTTGGTAGTTAACATGTCGTCTATTACCGCCGTAAAACTTAATAATTCTGGTCTGTAGTTGTTGATTTTGTTCAGCTGTTTTGTTAATGCAAACTTTATGATATTTTTTTTTGCAATGATTTTCGTGTGCTCTGTTTGTAATAATTACAAGTGATCAACTCTTCTTAAAATTTTTTATAAAAAACACTCAATATTTTGAGTATTTTTCATTTAAAATTTCCAGACTAGTTGAACGCTTGTGTTGTACAAGTCTTGCCAATTTTATAAATCATTTGCAAAATTTCAATTTAAAATATTTTGTTGGTATGACTAGCGAAATTAAAAATTTTCTGCCACATTTACAGTATCTGCATGATTTGCAAGGACACTTTGCATTTAAGGGTGAAGTCCGTTATTCCTTTTTTATTTTTTTGACTTTTTTTAATCATTAAGGATTTTTCTGATTTGTAATATTTTTACAATAAATTTATATTTACGGGAAATTTTAGCTACAAAGCGTGAGCGACTTTTTGCTAATAATTGTAAACCAAACTGTGAGGCTAACATATATATTTTGCAAGTAGATAAACTTGTTTTCAGCTCTAAAAACATAAACAGAATGTTTTCTCTAAAACTTAAGGCTGGCACTATTTAGCGACAGCTGCTCTACACAATTGTATATCGTATTTACATTCGATTTTCTTATTGTATTTCTAAAGTGTTGTAGAAAATAGTAAGATAGTGCATTTTGTTGTTGTGTGTAAATAAATGTTTACATTTATTTTACTTTTACATTTGTACACTAGATAATAGAAACTTTATAATGAAGTGTGAAGTGCGCTATCGTTTTAACTGTCATAAAAAAATTGTTTCTGACATAATTCAAATTTCAAAATATTTTTTATATTTTTATACTACTAATTTACTCAAAGAAAATTAAAGTAGACTTGAAGTCGATATTGTGACAAATTTGTATGAATAATTTGTCATAATTTCTAAATACTTGAAGTCTTTATTAATCATTTTGAATACGCGCCTTATGCTTTAATAATAAGGCGCTTTAAAAATAACTCAGAGAGAAATCAAGAGGATACCAAAAAGTGCATATTAGAACTGCTTCCAGGATTTGAAAAAATGCTGGCACAAGTGTATTATATCTGAGGGGACTACTTTGAAGGGTACAAAATAGAAATTGATGAATAAATAAATATTTTTTGAGAGAAATTTAAATTCAGCCCATTTTTTGAACATACTTCGTATATATATTTACCATTCAAACGTCCCCAATATTTTCATTTTAAATTCGCTAAGAAATTTTAAATCGGTTGATATTCAAGTAAGTTACTATTTTATAATTACATAAAGGTATGAATCCGTCGTAACTCAAGATTTTGAGGTATTTGGCAAATTCAAAAAACAGATTCTATCAGAAATATAATATCACTTCACAGGTATTTTTTTATGACACAGTGTAATTTATACGACTATATATTCTTTTTACTTTGCTTGTGTATCGTAAAAATAGAAAAGACTTATCAATTGGACAATGAAAAACCTTATGGCAGGCACATTTCTAAAGGTGGTTTTAGCATATTCAGTCAATTTTTTGGAGGCTTAAAATATTCCTGCTTATTAATGGATGATGAAAGGGTATTATTTTTTTCAGCCTGTAAAAATGTTTTTTTTTGTAAGCTTTTAATAAAATATATTTTTTTTTTTTTATTATTAAAACAACTGCCGGTAATCAGTTGTATTTTTTTTTGTCAACTGCACTAGCATAATTTTTTTTTCGCAGGCTAAGTTGTAATTGATAATAGCAAATTAAAAACTTTCAGCTGAATTAATTGAGTTGAGCTCAGTGCGGTTGGCATCACTAGTTGAGCTGTAAAAGTAGTCATGTACTGCCGCTTGCTTGTCATGAAAAACATATAAAACAAGTTTGTCATTGCTAAAAGTATTCACTATATTCCAGGAGTTAAAACCATTAAAACTTCTAAAAAGTAAGGTGCGATGCAAATTTATGCAAATATAAAAATTTTACTGCATTTACACTCAAAATACTTAGAAAACATCACTGAGTGCAGATAATACAATAGACAGAAAATTTATAGTAGATTTATCAAGTGGTAACCGCTGGTTATATTTAGTGTTCATCTAAAAGCAAAGATTTATTCAAGTAAAAAAAAAGAGATACTCGCTGTCCTGTTCAATGTGCAGAGCAATGAAAATTTGCACTTATTAGAGCTATTAGAACAAAATATCCTGAGCATATTGAACTAGGTCGTTAGTGTCCTTTTTGAAATAAAAATCCTATAATCAATGATACTAGATGAAAAAACCCATAAAAATCTGCCAAACATAATTTTGTGTATACACATGTTTTTGTTGTTTTAGCTTTATTTACTTACAAATACACACCGAGTTTTTCTTTAGGTATTTTTAGTGCAACATTTAGGAAAATAAACCAAAATGCAAATTTGTATATGTTGTTGTTGTATTGAGCAAAACGAAGCATTTTCGCATTAATTTGTGTTTGCAAGCATAGTCCTAAATATTCCTGCTGTTTTTCTAAGCAAAAAGTACAGATAAAGAGTTTTTAAAATTGATTTAACAAAAAATTAAAAAACTTAAAAAAACTTAAAAACTTTAACCAACAAATCGCATCAAACACATACACGTTTACTTAGATACTTTAAAAGTTTTAATTTTATGTAATATAAATTATGTTATAAAAATATTTACCAGACTAGTGGATACGCTTATTTCGTTAAATATTTGACTACTACCAACATACCTTTGCTCTATTATTGTTGTGATGGGTAGTGGTTTAAAGTGTTGAAATTAAAATTTAAAAGGGTTACGTTCCACGCAAGCAAAGTACTGCTTTATTTCTCATATTTAGTTATCTCTGTTTTGTTAATCCATCTCAATATTGCATTCGTTTCTTGATTCTTCCCGCAATTCTTCGTTTTTAATTTTTATATATCCAAATTGTGGGTTGCTTTATTTAATTTTAATATCCTTTTGGTTGCTGCTCTCCTTTAAAAACAAGCAAATATTTGTTACTTGCTTGCGAATAAAATAGTGTACAGTAGAAAAGTGGAAACTTGTTCTCGTAAGCCACACTACTTTCCTCAAAAGAAGGAATGCAGTGTAGAATAATCTTGTTAGATGTTGAGTGCAGTAATGCAATAGTGTAAAAAGTGCCTTATTTCGCTACTAAATTTTCTGTTCTAATCTGCAAACACTTCAAAGTTAAGTAATAAAATAGAAACTTTTTTGAAGAATATAGATTAAAAGAGCTACACCCTTTCTGAAAAATAGAAACTGAGAATTTCTTAAACACGAACGACATAAATCATCACTCGATTTTTGCTTTGTCTGGTTGGTTGGTTTGGGTGGCGACTTGATATCCTTGAAGCACCCAGTCGTCAAGACAATTGAGTGCTGAAATGACCTAGACCCACAATGTGCCATTGAGATATCCCAAAAAGTTCCCTAACCTTATCCCCGATATCTAAGGTAGTCTGTTCATAAAATGTATGTATTGAAGCCAGATAAACCGGGCGCTCGCAATGAAAGTGAAAGACTTATTCCTTACTCTCAGGTGAACGGCAGCTGTAATACACCTGCTAACGTGCCGATCGATGAAGTGCTTTGTCTACTTCTGTAAATTGTCTTTATTTAAGCTACCTTTCTATTAATTGAAATTATTTAGAAGAAATTTTGTCAGTCTATAAGCTTGCACGTGAACTTAAGTATGTAAAAACAATTCTTTTATTTATACTATAGCATAGTTTTGGGCTATCAAATCAGAACAATACTTTTAGGCATTTTAATGCTAGTTTCACACATTTCTTAGAATTTCCCGTGGCAATTTGTTTAATGTATTTTACAACTTTTAAACTACTCGTAAGCAACCACAAGCTAACATAATAATAACATTAGCATGGAGTAAATACCTTTTTTTGTGTACATTTTTTAAATTTTTTATTTTGAACCCTTTATTTTTTGAGCCAAAGGCACAGTCTCATGTTGGCATTTTTGAAGCGCCATATTTGTTGTTACGAATATTTTTATGTTCTTCCTCCTACAAGGTTGTTGTTTTGACTTTTTTTTAATTTTCATTGCTTGTGAATAAAAAAAGGGGGCGTGAGAAATGAAGCTATAAAATATAAAAAGTTATTTCGTTTGAGTGTCAAATACTGCCAGAGGTGGGAGTTTGTTTTATTTTTAATAACATGTATTTTGATTAATATAAAGTTTATTTAAAGAATTTTTTTTTATATTAATATAATTTAAATTCAACTTAAATAATATAGTTTTTATAATTGCGTCTGATTTTTTTATGATCAAGTCATTTGTTTTAAATGCAATTTCTATTAGAAATTTTTATAAAAACTTAATCAACTAAAAAAATAATTCAGTTTTGTTAAAAAACTTTGCAAAAATTAAAAATTTCTTTTGTAAATTTGTTACTAAATTATTGGGTAGAAATTCTGAAAATATTTTGGTTTGAGAAATACAAAATAAAAAAAGGTTTTTTGAGAAGTAGAAATTTATGTTTGGAAACATTTATTTTATAAAGTGATTGATTTTTGTGTTTATAAATTTTGATAGTTATAGGTTCGTTAATATTAAAAATTCAATATATAATACTATTTTCTCCCATTAATAGTTTTATACTTTGCTCCGAACCGTTGGAGTCTCACTTTGTGGTTCTAGTTTCATTAATATTAAAAAACCAACAAAAAGTACAAAAACAAAAGCCGAAACATATTTTTGGAATGAATGAAAAAAAAATTACAAATGTGAGCGTAATGTTGTGCGTTTACTCACGAAACCAGACAGTCGTGTTCATGCATACGTTTGTATATGTGCTCGGCTTTTATTTATTTTCATTCATTTGTTTTTTATGGCTGCCTGCATTTAAATGAATGGTACTGTTTTATACTATGTACTAATACAAATACAAGATAAATCAGAGTAAATGTTTGCAGTACTTTTTATTTGTTTGTAATTTTTACTCTAAAAAACTACAAAACGAAATGAATGCAAACGTTTCGTTTTGCTTCTTTTCGAACGCCGGTTTGATCCAAGTTAGTCATTTTGATTACCATGCATACTAAATTACTTCTGAGGAACTAGGAGCGCATCAAGTACTTAAAAAATTACTTAAAAGCAAAATGCTAAAATATTTAATTCTCTTCAACGAACGAGAGATAACGAAATATAAACTGATAAAAAGAAAACAATGGTAGTCGTAACAAGTTTTTTAGGTTATGCATTATATATAAATATTAAGAAAAGTATAAAAAATTAATCTACATAAACACATTTCATTATCTCTTTGTATGTTTGCTTGTGCGCTATAAAAATTTGTGTTTTCCAACGGATCTTTTTTGAAATAACGTGCCAAGGATCTTTACTTTTGGCCTAGCCACGTCCATTTTATGCTCACTTTTAATTAAAACAATTGAGATGGATCTTTTATTAATTACTAATTTTATTTTTTAAATGACTTCTCTAATATGTGGTACAGATATTCCCTATATATCAAGAAACGTCGCCCTATACCTTTGGACTGACCATGCCTTCTTATACGCCTACTTTCTTAGCAAAATCTTTCCAATTACTTTTATTGTATGTAATTAAAATTTTAGTTTTAAGGAATTTTTCTGAAAGTTGGTGCGCACATTCTTCATACATTAAGGAAGGTTGTCATCTACTTCTGGACCGATCATTCAAACTTTTGCGCCTACTTTTTAAACGAAGTAAATAAATAATTATAATCCAATTTTTAAAAGAATTTATCTGAAATTTGAAAGAAATACTCTCTACACATGAAGGTTGCATTTAGTTTTGAACTGCGGCTATTTTAATTAAAACTAAAATTCTAAATAAAGAAATTAATGTATAATTATTCGATCATCTTATTTTCATTTTATGTATAAAAATAAGAAAAAATAATTAATAAAAAAGATCTTAAGCTCAAATAAATTTTACATAAAATAAAGAAATTCATTTGTATTGCTGTTTAAGATTCTTATTTATATAATATTTGCATTGTATATTAATTTTATAGAATAAGAAAAATTGAAATTATTCCCAGACACTGGTTTGCTGGAGCAATGCTTTCGGAAAAATCCCTTTTTCCTCATCGGCAGCATTTGCGTCAACAACTTAGGGATATTGTATGTTTGTTAATATCAAGTATTTAAACAGAACATCTGTAAAAATGGAATACGAGAATTCATAATCACAATCCGTTCATACCGGAAGCATAACCACACAGTTGTAATAATATCAATTTCTCTATTATATTAAAGTTCATTTCCAGGTTTCCAAAAACTTCAAAGACATATAAACGTAATGATACAGTCATAGACCCAGATTAGTCTATGGTTTATCCAATATAATATTTAAATTCATCAAATCGAAACAGAATGCTTTCGAATAAATTACCACTAAAAGTTGAAACGTCAGTTCGTCCTCTTCTGAAGCTAAGCTGTATTCCACACGGATTTGAAAAAATTTGGAATTAATTTTTTTCTCCTTATTAAATTAAAACTTTTGTTTTTTTAATTCTACCAATAAGTTCCCACCGAAAATAAAGCAAAAACAAAATTTTGAAAATCTTAAAATAGACCACAGAGTAGTTATGAGGTGGGGAATTTTTCAATAGCGAATAAAATATTCGAATTCGGAATACAGAACAGCACTAATAATGTACCGAACCGACTTGCGACATATTTCATGTACCGATAATGTGAAAACAAATAATTTGTAAATACGACGTCAGTCATAATAGAAGTCAGAAATAGTGCCAACTTTGACAAATCAAAATTTTATTCTAAGCGCCAATAAATTAAAAAAAATATATAAATTTTAAATTGTCAATTTTCAAATTGACAAGTGTTAAGAATTAACAATAAAGCATGATAGCGTGCAGGTACACGACCGATTATTGCAGGGTTTTTGCAATGTAATATGAATAATCAAAAGTAATTAATGCCAAGATTTAAAAATTGATATACATTTTGTTTTTTGCACCAATAAGAAATATTAATTGTATTAAACTGTGATCTGATCAAATAATTAAAAGCGAAAGAAAATGTCAAGAATAAACTTGGTTTCAACTGACATTTTCGATTTTAAAAGACTGTAATTTCTTTTTCTTAAGCTAGACAATGCCTAATTCGCTCATGAATAATGAGTTCTTATATATGTCGCCTGCTTCAGTGTTGCAAGCCAATTTTTTAGTATATGAAACAAAGAAAAACCGAAAATGATGTACCTGGAAGGCTCTAACAAACAGCTAGTAAATAAAAAAAATGCAATAAATCCGATTTTAGTCGTTTCCACCACGTAACTTTTACAAAAACCGAACGAAAATTTTGTTTTCTTTTTATTAAAAAAAAAATTCTAAAAATTTAGAAGGTGCTCGATATCGAATGCCACGATTTGACCTCAGTCTTGAGTACCATCAATATATAATAACTTTGATTTGAAGAGCTGTTATCATCTCATATCAAAGCTTTTTTAAAAAGAGACAGGAACTCAAAAATAATGAAAAGACCTTAAAAAATATTTTACTTTAATTTGTTATAATTAATAAATACCCTTTTTCTATATAATTTTTCTACGTCTAAATTTCACTTCTAAAATAAAACCTTTGTAGGATGAAGATATCTTTTTAAAATAAATTATCGTTTTAAGAAAACAAAAAATACGAAAACTGTACATCCCAGCTTTGCCTAAACTGTATCTAAAATTTTGTATTCATATTGTTAGATTTTCATTATGGAAATGATACCCACATTACGTTGTAGTTTTTCTCATTATTTGGTGTCATAGCTGCTGGTGGTTACATCCTTTTATTTTTTTTATTTTACTCTTATGGTACAGAAATTCTTTCATATTTTTTTTGTATCCTTCAAATCTGTAACATTTATAGACCCTTACTGTTCAGCACACATTTTTGAGGTCATATTTATAACTTTAAAAGAATTTTTTTCTGTTTCAAACAATTTAAAAGCTGTTAAACTTTATTGTTAGACATTTGGAACTGAGTGCTTTTTTGGAATACTTTATTTTGCGTATTTTATTATGTGCTTAAATTAAGTTTGTATAAATTCAGGTCTACAAATGACATTTTATAAAGTAAAAAAAAGTTTTACCTCTACCTTTCTTTCATTTTATTTTAATAAAAAAAAAATAATTGACTTGTTACATGAAGTTTAACTGCAAGCAAAAGTTCCGTAGTAAATGATATAGGCCACAATATGCCGGTCACAATATCCTAAAAATATGCTACACATTTATAAATCTGTTATCCCTTGCCGCTATCTTTTTTATTATTTTCAACCAAAAAAGCCTTTTAAAATTGTGTAGTCTTGTTATTTTTGTTATTATCATGAAAAATTTTAATTTAATTCCATAAATTTTTCACATACAATTGTAGAGCCATTAGCAAAATAGTGTTTTAAATGTATAATTTTGCCCAGAGGCACTAATTGTTTTTTTTTTTTTTTTTCTTCAAAAATATTATTTAATTATTTAAAACAATTAAAATTTCTTCTCTTTCTATATTCCTCTTAACTGTGAGTTCTTACACAGCCTTCCTTCTTTAAATAAACTTTCAACTTATAAAAAGTTTGAAACGTGAAATCAAATTAAGTTAAATAAAATAAAAACAAAACCAAACTTTAATTAACTTTTTAGACAACAATACAAATTCACAGAAAACTGTTATACATATTTACTCTACAATATAGAAATGCAAAAGTCAGAGCAAATGAAATTTTATAACCAAAATAGTATGAACTTAAAGCAAAGCTTAAATTCACCTAATACTTACTTGTACATACATACAACTTGGTAAAACTTTTTTAAAACATTTATTGAAACTGTTGCACAACGTGCCAGTTTCGAGAAAGACAACAACAAAACTTGACATTACTTAACTTTATAAATACAAGCAAATAAAGTGGTATCTATGTATCTACTTCCACTTCATTACTATTGCCATGCAAAACTATTTCTATTTTTTATTTTTTTTTTTTTATTTTATAAAATTTCTACTAAAATTTGCAATAACAGTTACCACTACATTAAAAAGTCACGTTTCAAAAAGCCAAAAGCAATTGAGAGCAACTGGTTAAATGCAGCAACTGGGATAAATGAAACTAAAAAATAGAAAAAAGACTACCAATGCGAAGCGGACTCTATTAAAATATTGCATACTATTAGCAACTGAAAAATAAAAGATTTTTACTCTCATATACGAGTACAGCATATTTTAGAGGCAATTATTAAAAGTTCAAATATCATGAAAACAAAATCAACTATCATTATAATTTTATTTGTAAGCTTCATTTTATAATGCAGTTAATAAAAATTTTAGATTTAAGGAATATTTAAGTTACTAGAAGAATGTTTTTTTAAAGATATACTAAAAACCAAAGTATTTTTTTACGGCCAATTATTCAGGGTCTAAGCAAAAATCGAACATAATTGGTTAGTTTAGTGGGAGACTAATTAAAAAAAAACGTATTTAAAAATCATAATACATAAATTATTTGGAATCAAAAAGTTTAATAAAAATAATTTTTTCTGGAGCTTAAATTCAATTATTTTCCATAAGAATATCTCGGATATCGAAAAAATTTTTTACTTAGCCCAATAAGTACTAAGAGGGATGGAATAACCATATGGATGTCCGTCTGTTTGTATAGTCGCTGAAACCTAGGCTGACTTCCTAAACGCATGTTGATTTGTAGTAATATATAAATACAACCATGAAAATTTTTACAATGCATTTTGTTTCTATTTGCAAGCAAGGCATCCAAAAAAATTTAGATGCAAAATAAATGCAACACGCAGTACAATGGCGTCGAAAGAAAATAAGTAAGCGATTTTTTTATAATTTAATATATTTAATTATTCCCTTATTTATCTTAAAATTTTTTTATTACTGTAAAAAATGAACACATAACTATAAAAATTTATTAATAAATAGAAACTGGTTCATATAAATGTTCCTAAACGATGTCAGGGTTGCAAAATATCAGTATTCAAAGTATTAGAAAAGTAACTACACAATGTATCAACTTTGCATTTATTAATATGTATTGATAATTTGTAATTATACGTTTAGGAAGTCAGCCCTACTTTCTGCAGAAGAGTTTAGCATACCAATCCATCAGTTATTCAGGTTGTTATTGAAACTCAGCCCGATTGCTTAAAAAATGGTTGCTCTATGAATAAATAAAATGGACACAGTTTCATCAGAAATAACACTCATAATGTCAAAACATCCACAAATAGCTGAGCAAAATCAGAAATATAACCGAAATTTTATATTTCTGCTTCGTTTTTTATGGAAATTTTTAAGCTGTAGTTGTGTGTAATGTTTGTGCAGACAAGCACGAAATCAGGCAGTCGCATTTATACAAACGTGTGTTTTGTGTGTGTGTTTTTTAAATACCCTTTTTGTAAAAAAAAACTACGAATACAGAAATTTTATAGTACGAGAAATGCTAGTGAGGATTTTTTGGGTATTTTCATTTCTATATTTGAAATCAAATATTTATTTAAATATGTTTGGGCTAAATAATGCTTGCAAACATTTCTTATAATTTTTTTTTTGAGGATTGAATATCGACAGACATTTTACTGCTTTTAAAAATAAGGATCGCATAACGGATATTTACGTAAATTGAAATTAATTATTTATTATTGACAAGTATAAAATCTCAGAAAACAACTTCGGTTGTGAGAGCTAAATTTGTTTCCAATCAAAAATTCAATTTTTCGGTTATAGCAACTATAATTCAATAATACAGGCCAAAAATTAGTTCTGCTAAAAATATTTCGAGCTGTAAGATCGAATTTCTATTGTCATGATTAAAAATTTCGATTATCGCAACTGAATTTTTGATTAGTTCTCACAACCGAAGTTGTTTTCTGTGTGTATGAGCTTAATATTAAATTTTTTTTTTTTAACTTTTGACAACTTTTTAATTTTGTTTCAAATTTTATTTGAAAATATTTCAGCCAAAACAGAGAAGTATTAGGTTCGTTCGAGAACCCAGTAATTAGTAATAATTTTTACTAAACTTTACTAAATCACGTTCGTTTACACAAATTTTCGTAAATAAAAACAATTTATGAGAGAGCAAAGTGACAGTTCTATGACTGAGTATTTCTTCATTTGTACTGAGGAAATTTTTGTTAGTAAAATTTAGTAAAATGAAAAATCATATAATTAAAAATTTAAACAACAAATGACATTTGATAAATTACTTACATTTTAATAAAAATTCTTTAAAAAAATAAAAACTGAAAGTAAAAAAGGACAAGAATAATTATTATTGGGTTTTAAGTGTACTACATCCAATTTTCTTATTATATTTTCCATTATCTTCACTAGTTTCAGTTTTCGAATGTTGGGTATCACAATGCTAAATTTTTTATTTTTAATCAACCGCTTAATTATTAAATTTTACTAATTTCCGTTGAGGTACTTTTTTGTATAAAAGCTTTATCGAGAGCAAATTTTTTTAAAATTCATCCAGCATTTATTCAGTTACTAAACTTTAGTAAGAAACTACTCGAATGAACCTATTATATGTATATACAAAATTAACTGATTTTTTTAACTGCACGTAAAATCATTATTTTTATTGTAGTTGGTTTTTTTAACAAATAAATTTGTTAGTGAAATAACTATATTTTCATTTATTTTTAACTTAAAGGAAAACTTTTAAAACAAACTACTAACAGTTAGTGTAAAACTTTTTTGAGTGTATCTGTAGAAAAGAAAGTGTTCTAATTATGTAACTAAATTTCACTTTCTTTTTGCTTTAGTTTTTTCTTTTTAGTTTTTTAATTAAAAGAAATTACCACAGGCATGGGAAGTTTTCATCCTGTTTTCATTTTCTCTGAATTCTACCCTTTCTTTCTTTTCTAATTATTTTAAGTTAATTTGCTATTGTTTATTTTATTTATTCAAATTTTTTTTTCTTATCTCAATGCATCCGGCGTTAATATATCTAGGCGCATTATATAGAAAAACGCGCTAAAACTAAAGCTAAAAAATAAAACGAGAAAAAATATTACAATGCAGCATTAAAATTGTATGATCGGAACTAGTGTTCTTTGCAAAGCTAATTAAAGTGTTTATCTAGTTTTTTGTTGTTTATTATTTTTGTATTTCCTTTTGCTTTTAGTTCACTCTTACTTGTTTTATTTTTGCTTACAACAAAAAAAAAAAATTCTTTAGTTTTATGCTCAAACATAAATTCCGTTCATATTGTTGCTTGATACACTTATAAAGGATTTTTATTATTATTTCTTAAACTGTAATGCGGTGTTTAATGGGTATTTTTATAAAGATTATGATTTGCTTGTTTTTTTAATTTTACTAGACACTAGCTGTTTTGCTCTTGATTTCTTTCGGAACGCCCTGTCCTTTTATCATGTGTAAGAATTCTCAGACTAAGGGGATTGTATATTTAAAAATTCAAAACCTTCTGTTTAAAATCTGGTTTTTATCTATTCTCTCGTGGCCAGTACAAATTCTCTGCTTTATAACTAAGCTTCTCAGAAGTGTGAGTGGCCGATCCAAGAATATATAGTGATCATTCTTGAAATAAATTGACTTTATGTACCCAGTTAAAAAAAATCCGTTGTAAACTATAAATTTAATTGTTAAATCATTATATAATAAATATAAAAATGGGCGCACAGCCATGTTATAAGAGCAAAAATTAAAAAAAAAAAACAAATTGTTCCTTCTTGTAATATTAATACAGATTTTATTTTTAAGACCTTAAAAAATAGTAATTTTCATTCTTAAGGGCTTAAGGGTCATTATTTTAGTGAAGGTAATTTTTAATATATATTTTTAAAATGAAATAATTTTTTTGTTAGAAAAACTGGTACGTACACGTGATGTTCAAAAATATTTGTTGCTTATACGCTTCCGTTGTTTATGTTTTAATCTGATAACATTGAAATTGAAGAAGAAAGACATGAATCTGACTTATAAAAGGTTTTCCAATAAAAGTGATATGATTTCTTTGAAAAAAAAAAACAAACTTATTGTTAAGGAAATTCAAAAGTGTTTTATTTAATGTGAAGTACAATCGATACAATTAAATTCTAAATAAAACTTCATTCAAAAGGCCTCCACGACTACTTCTGCAGGAATGAATTCGATGAACCCAATTTTCGAGCAATTTTTCCACTAAATCAAGACGTATGTTATGAATGGCACGTTCAATATTGACTTGTAAAGCTTGAAGAGAGTCTGGTTTATTTCGAAAGAACAATGACTTCAAATAAACCCACAAGAAATAGTCTAATTGTGTTAAATCACAACTTCTTGGAGGCCATTCAATATCACAAGTTCTTGGAATAATCGAATCTCCCAACTTTTCTTGCAATAATTAATATTTTGTGGTCCAATGGGTTCAGTTCTTGAGTGAGAACAATTTTATATGGAAGCACACCCAAATCCTCTCTCAAAATCCGGCAGGTTGTGGTTTGAGACAGTCCTAATTACTGAGAACCTCTTGGAATCGAGAAATTGCGGTCTTCAGCAACACTTGCCTGAACGGCAGCAATATTTACATTACTTCGAGCGACTCTTTATATTATTGGCACTTGAACATTATGTAAAAAATTTTTGAGCACTTGGACGATTATTACGACCATAAAAGTTGCAATTGGAGAACTATTATTTTGATAATAAAACAGAATAATTTCTAAAAGTTCTTCTTGGGTATATCTCTCCATGACGAAATTGTAAACACTACTGAATACAATAAAAAACAAATGAAAGATCATGACATATTACAAATGGCCGAAACGTCACTTCATAATTGGAAAACCTGATATTTAGTTCATATCTAGTCAAGTGTCAAATCCTCAACCATCCACTGACTTAGTAAAATATTTAAATCTATCGAAAGAGTGCTCCAACATTTTGGCATCTCGTCTCAAAGAATGCAAATTTATTAAAAGTAATGGCCTGTTCAGCAATGTCACAAGAAAACTTAAGCGAACGAAAGCAACGCACATTTGTATTGAAAATAAAAACAAATTTTCGTATATTGCTTTTGCTTTTGCTTTTAATACAAGTGTGCTTTGCTTTCGTTCGCTTTGGTTTTCTTGTGACATCGGTGAACAGCCCATAATTTTTTTTTTTTTTTTTGGGAATTTTAAATCAAGACACTATTTAGAATTAATAACATGACAATCAAACCGCACTATTTACATTCTCATTTAAATCGATTTCCTTTTAGATTACAGTGAAAATCAAAGTGAACAGATTCACCAAGATACATATTTCTACAGTATAAGAACTTTACCAAGGCTGGTGGAACATACATACTTCCACATTACTGCTGGAATCTTTAAAGGAATCTAAAACAAGCGTCTTATTGGAGAAAATCGTATAAAAAACATTTTTCCCTTAACAGAATAACTGTACAAAATAAAATATATATAAAATTGTGATAATTTTTAACCTGCCCGAAAAAACCCAGTATCATTTTAAGTGGAAAATTTGTCTATATTGGCCAGTATATTTAATTTTTTTTCAAACTTAACGGCTGTTTTCTAACATTTTTTAAATAAATTATTAAAAAAATCTTCGCTAAAATAAATGTACTACAATTGAGTTCCTTGTTTGTAGTGTGTCAAGCAAAATATAAATGATCAAACAGACTAAAAAAATAAAACGAAAAACGTGTAAAGTAGAAATAAAAAAGAAACCTAAAAATTAAAAAAAAAGACTATAACAGTAACGTTAACAAGTTAATTTAATTTGTCAACTTATATTAAATGGAAACGCAGCAACGGCAATAGCCAAATCAGATAAGAAATTGACTAATAATAACACGCAAAATATGTTGTGAAAATGGTCGCAGACAAAAAGAAAAATAAAAAGCAAAAGATAATAGACGGAAAAAATATATTGAATTACACCCTAAACTGACAGTAAAACCATAAATTTAAATTTGACATATAAAACCAAACGACAATATGAATTTCAATGAAAATTTGTGAGCAGCTCTTTTCACACACTAGAAATAAAAACAATTTGGAAAAGAGAACAAACAAAAATGGAAAATATTTAAGTATTTATTTGAGCAGCTTAACGAAGACATTGAAGGTTTTTTTTGTTTTGTTCTTGTGGTAACGGCACCAATTGAATTAAAATTTTCCATTTTATTTAAATTTTTATTATTGAGGTTTTTCTATTACGCGTGAAATAAATTTCGTAAATATTAAAATTCCTTAAGCTTTTCTGACCAGCAAATCAAATTTAAAGGAATCGTTAGTATTGTTTCGAAATTTCAGGCAATGTCGAACAAAAAAAAAACAATTTTGTAGTAGAGAAAATTTGCATAATGTGCTTTCAAATATAGGAAACATGTGGTTGATGAATATCATTAAATACTAAAAATTTTATAACAAAAACAATTTTTACAATTTTATAAAAAAAAAACCCAAAATAGCAAAACGAAAATATTAAGTTAAAAATAATACAGTTTTTTTTTAAATGAAAATCAGAGCCGTTTTCCTTGTAAGCCACAAATATCTGTAGCCACAAACAGTGTAGATTTTTTAAAAAATATTAACAAGTTTTTGGGTTAGGTGAAGTAAAGAAGTTTTGCATGGGACTCAGTCATAAGTTTTCTTATGGTAAAAGATAAAAAAGGGCTATAAATAATTAACAAAGAGTGAATAAATAAACCAACATGCATAAATTAGGTTTATAAGCAAAAAGAAAGATACAACAAAAAAAAATTGATAGAGCGCTAGTCACTTGAAAAGATTGTCACATAACTCAGTGCAAGCGCCCAATAGCATTGAATATCATAATCAATTGATATTTGACTTCAACTGCCTAATGTTTTGACATTTAATAAAGACGTAAAGAAAGGCATCGAAATTTTAAAATTTTTGGGATTTAAATATTTTACCATGGAATACTTAAACACCCCCCAAAAAAAGAGCTGTTACAAATTATTGTTTCAATATTTAACTTCTGCACATGCACATAAGCTCAAATATAAGTATTTAAATACGAGAGCTGTTTGATAGCTCCGTGACTTTTTGAATAAAATCTTTTTTTCATCAAATAAGTGTTTTATTTTTCAACATAATCTCCTTTTAGATCAATACATTTAGTCCAGCGTTTTCCCAATGTTTTTATTCCTTCCTTAAAACCTTCAAAATAGCCGATTGTTTCTATAATGACCTCTTCATTCGATCTAAATCTTTTACCGCCCAGCCATTTCTTCAGGTTATGAAAAAGAAAATAAACGCAAGGGGCTTAATCTGGAGATTATGCTGGATTGGGTAGCAGTTTGTCATAACGACTATACACTTGTTTGTACCCTTGTATTGTCTTAATTGGACAGAATTTTTTTTCGCCAAACGTGGTCTTTTTTGCTTTGAATCTATCTTAAAGCTCTAAATGATATTAGATGATGATCGCTCTATCCTTCTCTAGATAATCTATATGAATGGCATTTCGTTCATTCCAAAAAACTGTAGCCATGACCTGGTTGGCTAACACACCCACCCTGGCCTTCTTTTGTGCACGTTCACCCGTTTAAGCCTACCGTTTTTAATATTCTTTGGTCTCTCTGGTATTGTGAGGGATCCATGTTTTGTATACGATTGTAAAGGGTGTTTTTTATAGACGTATAGAACTTTAAATTGCAATAAAACAACGATGGATTATTCGATTGACATGAATTTTATTTATCCGAAAGATAATCTTGTGGCATTACATTTTAAATATGATTTCTGGCATATGACCGCCACGGCTGGCTCGGATGTAGTCCAATCTCGACGTCCAATTTTCGATGACTTTTTCCAACATTTGTGGCCGTATATCGGCAATAACACGGCGAATGTTGTCTTCCAAATGGTCAAGCGTTTGTGGCTTATCTACATAGACCAATGACTTTACATAGCCAAACAGAAAGTAGTCTAGCGGTGTTAAATCACAAGATCTTAGAGGCCAATTGACAGGTCCAAAACGTGAAATTAGGCGATCACCAAACGTGTCTTTGAATAAATCGATTGTGGCACGAGCTGTGTGACATGTTGCGCCGTCTTGTTAGAACCACAGCTCCTGGACATCATGGTTGTTCAATTCAGGAATGAAAAAGTTAGTAATCATGGCTCTATACCGATCACCATTGACTGTAACGTTCTGGCGATCATCGTTTTTCAAGAAGTACGAACCAATGATTCCACCAGCCCATAAAGCGCACCAAACAGTCAGTTTTTCTGGATGTAACGGTGTTTCGACATACACTTGAGGATTAGCTGCACTCCAAATGCGGCAGTTTTGTTTGTTGACGTAGCCATTCAACCAGAAGTGCGCTTCATCGCTAAACAAAATTCACTTATGAAAATCGGCATACATATTCCGCACAGAACCATTATTTTCGAAATAAAATTGCACTATTTGCAAAGCGTTGTTCAGGCGTGAGTCTATTCATGAAGAATTGCCAAACCAAACTGAGAATAAATCACTTGACAGCTGTTAAATCAGTCGCCATCTTGAACAATGCATGTGGATGATTTAGGTGAGCACCTGCCGCTAGGGCCTTATCTCACCGTGGTCAAACCACGAGTGGTAACCGTGCCTACCACTACAGCCCCTGTGACCAATTAAGGACACAGGTAGCAAATTGTGTGTGTTTCTGCCATGTCACACACACCACCCTTGTTTAGGGAGTTGGGCCTATCCAAAACCCGTGTCGAGTGACATCTGTTTCTATTTATGAAACAGCACATCGAAGAACATGCCACCCTGCCAAAGGTGACATAAACTCCGTTCCCAGCGTACCTTTTGGTCTCAACCACAGCCACCCCGTGAACCCCCCAAGGGGACCTCACCAATAACCGGTCACAGATTCCGCTGTCCGAGCATTTGGGTGTGCACGAAGTCCACAGACCGAACAACGAACCAGGGATGTTGTCCCCAGAACATCATCCATTAAACCCCGTGGGGTTGGAACGAAGTTCGGTCCACAGACTCCGAGCACTCATTGTTCAACCATTCGTGAGCATCAGCTCTTAACCCATTGCTCGGACATTAGTGCTTCCTCTGTGGGGCTACCGGCTCCCGTGGTACCAGTGTTGAGAGTCACTGGTCGGACCCCGAAGGTATCCTTTAGGTAAACCCTCAGGTTTCCTTCTGCCAGATTCAAACCCATGGCAGATCCAGGTACTGGCGCACCTATATTCCCCGGTAGTGATACATCAAGGTGGAATTTCACCGAGAAGACACACCCCGGGGGTGTCGCCATCTTGAACAGTAATGCCAACTGAAATTTCTATACGTCTATAAAAAACACCCTTTATAACGGTGTACAAACTCATTCCCATTGCGGTTGAGAATCGCCTAATACTCGTTTTAAGTGGGTTAGTGTTAGCAATCACCTATTTCGCGGATAGTTTTTTCATGTCCAAATATTTAAGTAAAATATGATGTACTCAGTCAGTTGAGATGCCTACAGCTTCAGCCAGCTCACGTATTTTCATTTTCCAATCAACTAATATTATTCTTTGAATTTTGTCGACGATTTCTGGCGACTACCTCAGCGTACGGCGTCACTTGTATTTGTACGACCAAACGGAACTGAGTAAATAGCTTCTTAACAATTGAAATTAATGGTGCAGAGTTCCCAAAGTATTTATCAAGTCTTTCCCTCAAGTAAATGACGGTCGTTTTACCCAAAAAGTAATGGCTACCAAATACAAACTAAATGACGCATCTTGCTTAAAGTTTGACAGTAATTTATGAAAAGATGGTGGTTGATGCCAACAGTGTTGTATTTAAAGTTACTGCTTCTTAAATTCAAAAAGTCACTGAAAATTCACATTAACTTTTCCAAGCAGGGTTGTGTGGTGTCCTTCTAATCATTTTCGATTCCACTATTTTTCTGTGATTACTGAATTACGAAGTGTAAAATTGCAGGAGCGGCAATTGATGAGAAATTTTTACAATAAAAGTACTAAAAATAATAGTTTCATTAATCTATTAATTTAGTAGTCGCAAATCCGATTCATGCTTAGACATTGGCAGTCAATAGGCAAATCTAATAATAATCTTAAAATTAATTTCTAATATTAAAAAATAAATAATAGTTTCAGTAATTTTCATTTATTCAGGAATACTTTGAAAAACACCTCTTTTTATATAAAAAAAAAATCAAATCTTAGAAAAAATTCTTAACAAAATATTTTTTCTCATAAGTAGATTCGAAATATCCTTTTTTTTTTAATGTATTATTTTTCTAAAACTTTTTTCAATTCTCTTTTTTTCCTTATACTACTGACGGCTGGCAACCTAATTTTTATTTTATCAGCTTTAATACCATCATCGTTTCAACTTGTTTTTTCTTGATTCTTTTATTTTATCTCAAACCATGAAATTTTAATTCGTTGGCTATAAAAAGGCATTATAAAATCATTTTCTTCTTTACGGTCTAGTTGAATCTAAAATACTTTTATGACCACAAAATGTTCAGCCTTTTTCCTTTTTTATTCTATTCATACATACAAAAGCATTTGCTTATTTTATTTTTATTCTTATTCTTTTTGTCATTATATGCTGTTAAATTTTTTAGCACTTTCCTTTTAAATTTTTTTTGTATTTAGTTTTTTGTTGCTGCTGCTGCTCCTCCTGGGTCCTGTTAACTATTTTCACACTTGTGAAAATAAAAACCAAAGGAAACATTGACACTTGAAAAGATCTCTTTTTTTTTCTTACATTTCAACCAAAACAAAGCGTCCCATCCAAAGATTTCTTTCCATATCAAAAAGAAAAAAATAACATCTTGAAAAGGAATTGTTACACAAAAAAAAAAAAAAAAACAAAATAAAAAAATTAAGTCAACAAAAATTATAAGTAAAATTTGGTGTTGAGTAACTGTGTAGGTGTTTAACAAGTTGTTGCAAATGTTTTGTTGTTTCTGCAAACCTTTTTCCTTCTTCATGGGCTTTGTCCTCTGTAGAAACGTTTCAGCCATGCGTAGGAATATGCCAAATGTATATTTAACTTAATCAAGATTTTAATATTTTAATAAGACGATGAATAAAAAATATTGTTTTACTTTTTCTTGGTTTCTAAAAAAAATCAAAAAAAAAATCGAGTACTTAATCAAACTTTGTGTAAAAATCAGAGTTCGATAATATTACTCTGAAAAACTACAAAATTAAACGTTTGCATTGGTTTCGTTTCATTTCTTTGCGAACTCTGGTTAAAATTGTTAACAGTAGTAGTTATGCAAGATATTGGAAAACTGGAGGGAAATATAGCAAAACTTTAAATTTAATTCTATCACAATTTAATTTAATATTTTTTTTTCCTTGACTTACATGAGATCTGTTAGCAAAAGTAAGAAATAATTTTTAAGTTCATAAAAAATAAAACTCATCTACTTTTTCAATATTCTATGTATTTACCTACAAAGTGGGCTAATTTCTAAAAGTGAACATGCTTTCTGAAATATTCAAGTCGGCCATGATGATAAAATTTGTTTGTTGAAAAATAAAAATCTCGACTTTTTGTATGCAGGCATTTCAGTCCGCCTTAACCCTTTACGGTGCAAGAACTCTAATTTTATTAGTTTTACTGTTATTAGATGTCAATTTGCTCAGTATTAAATAAAAAAAAATATTTTTATCTTTTTTTAAATTAATTTTATCTTTTAAAAAAAGTATGAAGGGATTTCAACAGATTCAAATAATTTTAGTTGAATTCATACAAGCATATGAAAACTTTTAGAACTTTTGTTTTGTTTATTGTAATCGAAAATGTACATGTAAACCTTTTATCCGTCCAAATCGGCCAGTGCCGATTGAATGAGATTAATAAGCAAGCATTGCCATTTCGATTAGTTTGCTGCTGCTGACCTGTTAGACCACTTTGTTGCCAATTTGTAAAAACGACCAAAATCGAAATATTTGCTAAATTTTAAATCTATTTTAGGGTATGTTGCAGATATGCAACACATCGCCGTAAAGAATTAAAATCAAGCACTAGAAAATTATTATTAAGTAAAAGACTCTTTTTGGTAAAAAGTTTTTTACGAAGAGTTATTTACAGCTATGTATGTATGTATGTATACCCTGTGCTGAAAAACATAGCGTATTGTCGCTAGTTCATAAGAGAGACCAATGTTGAATTATGTGAATTAAAAAGCTGGTACTGCTGGTTACTCTAGACAAGGTAACAACATTATATTACATTAAAGGTCATAGAGATATACTAGTGAAAGATAAGGTGGTCCATCCACTATGTGAATTGTAAATAAAAAAAAAAAAGTTTTCAGAGAATTATCTTAATATTTTTATTATGATAGAAGGATCTATGTCAATTGTATGTGAAAAAAAATATGGGCCAAATGCTCGCCACGGCTTTCATATTTTCCATATATTTCAATGACCAAAGAAAGAAATCCAACGGTGTCAAATCACATGATCGTGGGGCTAATTAACATAGCCACGCCATGAGATACCACATCCATTGAATTTCTCGCGTAAAAAAGCCATTGTTTCGTTTTGTTTCGACGAATATAGAAATCTTATTGGAGGAGAGTGCTGAGTATTTAGCATTAATTTTAATTCCTTTACTTGATACATAAACATTTATTTCAGTATTGTTTATTTAAAAAATTTTTCGAAACATTTCAAATTGAATTTAATTTAATTTATTTTGCATTGATATTGAATCTTTCTTTAAATTTCATATTCAAAAATTTATTAGATACAGACACTTTATTGCTCTCAAAAATAACGATCCAAGAACGTACATATAGTTTTGTGAATGTCGTTCATATGAATTTATTTAACTGTAATGAATTATTTTAATCAATATTCATAAAAAAAAAATTTTTTGTGAAATATTTAAGAAGAATTCCGCACAGCTGAATTTAACTTGTTATTAAATAAAGTCTTCACCAGCAAAAATTTATTTTGTTAAGAGAGAAATTGACCCGAGAAAAAATAACAAGAATCGAATTTTAATACTTTAAACAAATTTTACTTAACAATGAAAATGTGGTTTGATAAATGATGTAATGCTGGCTGCTGTTCCTTACAACATCACAAAGAGATAGTCGCCGTTTTAACAATTAAAATTTAACAGCTGACTAGTGAATTCGCCACTGCGCTCACTTATATTATGGCATTATGCTCTGCAAGTCTTAATAAACAAATATTTTGCTTTGCTTTTACTTTTGTTCCTGACATTGACTACCTTTAACATTTTAGTAAAAATATTCACATTCTCTTCTTGCTTAAAAAGTTTTAAAGAAATTTAGCTTAACACTTAACTTCAATTAAGTACGTTTTATAGATGCTACACAACAATAAATTATCTTAAAAATTTTCCTTCTTTATCTGGCCAATTGGGAAAACTTTAAACTGTGTTCCCAAATAAACTACAAATTTTGGAAAATTTATTACAAGTTGTAAAGTAGAAATGCAAATATTTTTGGTAGGTCTCAACAATAAAACACAATAACTTCTTTTTTTTGTTTATGAAGGCATGACATTTGTTTTGAATTCCTCTATTTATTTGGTAGAATCATGTAAAGATTTTGGTTTCAGATTTGTATTTCATAAAACCAAATTAATGTGAGTATAAATAATTAAAACATTTACGAGAGTAGAACTCTCTTCTGTTTAATAAATTTTATATTTGCTAGTCTAACTGGAGTACCAGAGAGCATTTAGCAAAAACCCAAAATAGCAATTAAATCTTTTAGAATAAAATAACTCATATTTTATGTTTATAGCTTATTGTCTCTCTCTCCCCCTGCGTGTGTGTATGCAAGTATTTTTGTTGTCTCTGTGTTATGTACCCATTACTGTAATTTAAATAGTTTTCCTTGAAATTGTATACTATTAGTAGTTGCCTAGTGTATTTTGTAAATCATAATTAAGACTTGTCTGTTGTAACTGTTAGCTGTCGGCCTGTGTGCTTGCAAAATGTATTTGTGTATTCAAAAATGTAAATTCAAATTTTGCCTTCCGAATGTTACGTGCTTGCAGTTGAATACTAGAGCAATTAAGTACAAGTAATAATTTGTTTGCATTTGGAACAGCAGTTGCTATCGATGCAATGTTATAAATTTGTTATTAGTCGTGCAGAATTGTTTTGGTAAAGAATTTATTTATTTAAAAAATTTGCCTTGAGTTATAAAATTTACTTTCTCTCTTCTGTAATTAAATGCAACTTAAAAACCTAAAATTATATTTTAATTAAAATAAAATGTAAAACAGTGATGTGCCGAATTTTTAAAAACAAAATTAAAGATTTTGAGAACTAAAATTGAAGAGTTTAACCAAAATTAAATAAGGTATTCTACGAGTATATGGGTACCTATCAATAATTAGATGTTTCTATTCCTATTTCTATATTTTTATATTTTTTAAAGGCAGAAAAATTAAATGGAATAAAGCCTGGACACTAGCTTGGTAGTGCGCTTACTTTTGGAGAAATTTCTCTAGCCACAATTAAAATTAAATTGATCTATATTTCAATTCAGTAACTATTAACATTTCGAGATATTGTTATTTTTAGCAACACGTAACGTAACGTATAAAACAACCAAAAAATACTTATTTATTTAGTTTCTTTAAATTAATTTACTTTATATAATGTCGAATACGTAAACAACTCAAATGAATTATGCTTTACGTAGCAATACAGTTGAAAACCGAAGTCAATGTCGTTAGAAAATGTTATCAGAATCAACATTTTTAAACAAACGATTATCGTTAATATTTAATAGTGAAACGCACCACACCCATCTACTCTTAAATGGGAGTAGTAGATACAACTGGTATAAGAAACTTAAAGAACTCAAAGAAAATGTCAATGTCAAAATTTGCCCGGCAACAACAAATGGAAGCTTTAGGTTAGCTTAAAGGCAGAAGGGCTTTATTTGGGTGCTCTGGTGTGGCCCGTTTGAGACTTATAAGAGGAAAACGGAAGAAATATATTAATAAGAAAATCCCAAAGTTATAAGAAGAGGAAGAAAACGAAGGGTAGTAGAAAAATTAAAAGAGAAAAAGAGGAGTCTAATGCTACTTCTCACGAAGTCCTGCAAGTGGCCCTCCCTGAAGTAAAGTTCATGGAGGAAAAACAGAGAAGGTGTTTCCAGTTAATTCTTCTTCTGCAGTAGTCATTCACTTGTTTAGCAAAACTGTAGTGACCTGCTGTTACTGCCACCACTTTCTTCAACTTGGCTTTCTGGGGCCCCAGTAAATCTCTACTACGATTGCTATCCAGTCTGTTTCAGATCATCTTAGCTATACAGCACATTAACTAGTTCAATCAAAATATTAAAAGAAAAAAAAATAATTTAAAAAAATTATCGCAAAACCGTTAGAGAATGATTTGTGGTGCAGTATTATTGCGGATGTTGTGGACATGACTTCCGTGTTAGCAAAGTTTAACTGAAAATTACTTAATGTTAACAGAAAAAATTTAATATTACAAGCAAAAAGTTATTTTTTCAAAAACAAACTTTTAACGAAATTTTAGAAAACAGAATAAAACTGAGTTTTAATATTTTATAAATGAAAACTTGATATATAACGCATGTGCTTGTCCCTACATAGTTCCCCACAAAGCCTTGTTAAATATATAAATAAACTGCTTGTTGCCCTAAAAAGATTAGTATATTTGCTTGTTTTTATGCATAACCTATTCTTTCTTTTAGTGTCCTTAACAAAATTGCACAAAACAGTTGCCTACTTTCAGGTATTGCTGTGTTTGTATTCCATTTTATCCTGCACATACTCGTATGTTGCTGCCTTGTTTATTAAATACATGCCCTGGATTTTAAAAAAGTATGCTAATTATATTTGATTACTTTTTGAAACCGATTTCTAATAACAATTTTAAGTGAAAATGTTTATGCTCCAAATCCTTTGAGTATTTTTTCTTACTTCGATAAAAAAAAAAAAAACTTTATGACTATTCCTGTTGCCTTAGTTTGCATTTCTCTTACACCCTAACACACAGAACTAAAATACTTGAAAAGGCAACTCAATATGCTAGTTTTGCTTAAAGTTATTTTCTTTTAACAGCCACAAATAAAATCCATGAAACAGTTTTAGAGTTTTGCCGTTTTGTTTTCCAGATCTTCACTTCTGTTTATTAACTCTTGCAAACACACATCTGCTACAGGTTAACATACAAAAGAAAAAAATCCTTCAAGAAAACACATTTTTTAATACAAAACATAATTAGACAAAAGAGTAAAGAACATTAAAAGTAAAAACAAAAGAATATAAATAAAAGTAAAAGTAAAAAATAATCTATGATCAATAAAATTAGAAGCGCAGTTTAGCAAAATGTCAAAAACATTTTCAGACAGACGCACAAGAATAAAAGTTATTTCGACGTAAAGTTAAATTTACTCATTTTGATGTATTTTTCAATTATTCATCGTTATTTTGGGATGTTTTACATATTTGCGATTCTATTACAGTCTATTTAAGGATTACGGTTTATCCAAAGTTATAATTATCGTTAGTAATGGACTAAAGATTATGAATATGAGCTATATAAGTGTTCAAGTTAATGATCTCATAAATGTCAGATTTTGTTTTATGGACTTTTTGCTCTTTTTAATTTTTATGCCTTAAAATTTATTTTATTTATTCTGAGACGTTCTTTTGTTAGCATATAACAAAAATACAATTATTTAAAATTAAATATACAGGTGGCGCAAAAATAACCTTCCGATGTTTTTTGGCTGTAATTTAAAAAAAAAAACTAAAAACTTTGATTCTTCTTGTGGATTATTTTTATTTGGTCTTTTAATTTTTTTACATCAAGTCGAGAATATGATGTCATGTAAATGGCCGCCGCCACAGTTGATTGTCATTTGAGCCCTTTTTATAGCATTTTCCATCACTTTGGCCAATGCAAATCGCCAAAACGGGAGATTAGGCGCCCGGGAAATGCATCCTTCAGCATATCGGTTGTGGCACGTGCAGTGTGTGCCGTTGCACCGTCCTGTTGGAACCACATGTTTTCCAATCCCAATTCATCAAGTTGCGGCAAAAAGAACTCGTTGATCATTGCTCTGTAGCGCTCACCATTCACAGTAACCGTTTGGCCCGTGACGTCTTCGAAGAAAAAAGTTCCGATGACTCCTCGAGCGAAAACAGCACACCATACAGTGACTTTGAGCGGGTGTAATGGCTCTTCGTGGGTTACACGCGGTTTTTCAGTGCCCCAGAAGTGTAAATTTTGCTTATTTACGTACCCGCTAAGATGGAAATGGGCCTCATCACTCATGATTATTTGTGATGAAAAATCATCTTCCTCTTGGTGGTGATTAAGGATGGCTTGAGCGTATGTTAGACGCGATTGGCGGTCAGCAGCTAACAGCTGATGCACCGTCTGGACTTTGTACGGAAACATCTTCAAATCTTGTACCAAAATTCGCTGTAAAGAACGTCGACTGATACCCATTTGCGTGACACGTCGTCTGGTCGATGTCGACGGCGCTTCCATGACATCCTCTACAGAACGGCTACTCCGGGGTCTGCCACGCCCGGCAGCATCTCGTGTTGTGCCAGTCTCTTCGAGGCGAACGGCTAAACGTCGCAGTGTTTCACCAGTAGGCGTTGGACGGCCAGGAAATCTGCGACGAAATTCACGTTGTGCCAAAGTCACCGACCGATTATTGGTCAAATAAATAGTCACCAATATTCCGCGTTCTGGACCAGTGTAGCGTAACATTGTTTATTAACGTGTATTTCGCATGTGTTTACTACACAAATGTCAAAACAGAACTGACATTAGGGGCCAATCGCAAAATTTATAGCATTTTCTGATAGGAGGATTACTTTTGCGCCACCTGTTATTAAAACTATTTTTAATTAAAACAAGTTAAATTGGGCTGTGCCGAGTTAAGACACTCTTCACTGTTTTAGCCAAATGTCATATATTTCACTTTCCACATTCTTCCTAAATATAAAAAAAATTCAAAAATTTATATAAATGAAACGGCTAGTTTATTAAGCTTGAGGTCGTATTATAAAAATTTATTTATTTATTATTGGAGTTCAATATCGATATAAAAATAAATTTTTATAATACGACCACAACCTTAATAAACTAGTCGTTTCAATAATTAAATGGTCAAATAAACTCACTAATAAAAAATTACAAATAAATAAAAAAATGAAATAAATTTTTTATAAAAAAAAATTTCTTTAAATACCATTTTTTATTATTAATAAAGAAATAATTAATTTCAGTTGAAAAACCTAAAATTGACAAGTTTTAGAAAAAAGTTCTTTGGTAGAACCTTATTTAAATATATAAAAAAAAAAACATACAAAAAAATTTAATTAAATATTTAATATCAAAAACTTGAAATTATAATGCAATCACTGGCATTTGACTTACGTAGTAGTTCATTTTAGTGAGTGCTCTTAGTTCAAAAATTAAAAAGGAAAAGCTCGTTCATTTAGGTCATTTGATCATTTATACTTTTGATTGTCATTGAACGTTCTTCATTATGTTACATGATATCGAATAGTGGTTGAAAGCAATTTCGTACGAAAATAGAAAGCACAATAAAACAAAATTGGAAAAAAATTTTAAATTTAGTTTTAATAATTTAATTCCAAAAAGAACTTAAGGTTTAATTTTAAAATCTTAAAATTAAGCTTTTTAGCATGCATAATACATTTTCTCTTTTTCAGTTTATTTGTTTTAAATACCATTTTTTTAAAAGAAAATAATTGGCAACTTTCCTTCTTTCGTCTTTGTTTTCGTTTAAGTTTAGTTCGTTCGTTCATTTAAAATGAAGAGCAAGCAAATGAACTATAGGACTTCAAAACACGGACTAGTTCGTTCAGTTCAAATAAGTGAATAGTACAATGTGAATAGTTCGTTCGTATACTATCCAGCACAGGATTCACACCTTAATATTAGACTGAATGCCTGCTTTTATGTTTGTATGCACATGTACAGCTTAAAAATTTCTATTAACCTATTTTGTACTATTTAAGTAAAAGCGCAGTAAATTTAAGTGACTAAAAAAGTTTTCTTTTTGCTTTTTTCACTAAAAAACTATTGCTGAAATCACATGCGAAATTTAGTAAAATTAGTTGCAATACACGTGTGTAGTTAAAAATAGAAAAAAGAGATTAAATTTGCATTGCAGGGTTAAAAACCAAAACAAATTAGTGAAATCCAAAAATTTCAGTTTTATATTTGATTTATCTCGGCCATTTGTGGACTGACTTTATGATTTTTTGCACAGATATTATGATTTTATTCGTTTTGTAGTTTAGACAAAATACTCAAAAAAACCCACTCAGAAAAATGATCAAAAATAGAGATAGTTGCGGCTTTTGACTCATATCTCCGCCATTTATGAACCGATTCAGTTGCTATTGAGCAACTGAGAGACAGAAGCTACTGACAGATTGGTATGCTATACTTTTCTATACGTTGCCTAGGGACTTCAGAAAGTTAATTCTAAAGATTTGATGGACAGACAGACAGACGAACAGACGTACAAACGGACATTGCTAACTCAATTCAACTATTTATAAGAATTCAGAATATATATAATTTGTAGTGTGTCCTATGTACAGTGTAGAAACCACAAACGGAGCCACCTTTCTTACTTACAGTGAAGGGTATCACAAGGTTTATTAAACACATTTTCTAAAGCCCTTGTGTCACTGACCTTTTTCGAATATTCAAATTTACAAGAATACCCCAAATATATTGTAATAAGAAAATTTACCAAGTGTAAAGAGTTCGACTGCATTAAGATTAATACCGAAACGTCAAATCTTTTACTAAATTTATCGAAAAAAAAAATCAGTGTCTGCTGAAAAAAAAAGTTTTAATTTTGAATATAAAATTGACGCTTCCAACTTAAAATCTTTAAAATTCAGTTTCGTTCTTAAACTCTTTTTTGGCTTGGCTTTTTGTTTCAAGAAGAAATAAGTGTAAATAAATACATTAACACCAAAATTGTTTTTATAAAAATATTAATTTTACAATAATTTTATTAAATTATTCGATATTATAAATTTATTATTATTTAATATTAATCAAACTTAAGATCTTAAAATATTGTTTTAATTTAAGTTTTCCGATATTTCGACTTTCTTTTGAAGGTCTTTTGAAGTCGAAATATCGTAAAATTTAAATTAAAACAATTTTTTAAGATCTTAAGCTTGATTAATATTAAATAATATTAATATTATTATAAATTTTCTTGAAAGTAATATAAAGAAGATGCCAAAAAAAGTAAATTTCAATTGATTTTCTTTGATTTAAAATTAAATGAATAAAAAGATTTATGAAAGACAATTTAGAAATAAATATAAATTTTATTAATATTTAATTTAAAGCAATAAGTATATCTATCTGCCGCCACAAATTAATACTCAACCCTTGCACGTTTCGCGTTTAAATCAAATACTTTCTTTCTACATACCCATTCATGTATGTCCCTCCCCTTTGCTGATTTCCTTGCCATCACTACCAACCTCCAAAGTCATAATTCACAATTTAAGCACTTGTGTATTAACAACTTAAAACATGCAGAGCGACATCAGTCCTTTCCCTTGCAGCAAGTATCACTTACTTACATAAATGATACACTAGCAAAATGACAAATTTAAAAAATTTCGACATGCTTATGAAGAGTGTTTATTATTTTTTATTTATTTACTTAAGCACACATTTAAATTATTACAAATAAAATAAAAGAGCATAAAGCAGGAAAGCAAAAAAAAATATTATGTGTTTTTTATAAAAAAAATAATAACACGTCTGCAAAAGCTACATCACTAAAACATTAATGTATTTTTGTCTTTTTTCTCACACATTAAAGCTGATGTTGGACATGGGTTTTCATAAGGAACTAGAAAATTTATGGAAAGAAATATTATAGCAAACGAAATTAAGAAAATACAAACAGAAGCGAAAAGGGAAATAGCAAAACAATAGAACAGAAAATGGAGAGGTGGGGGGGCTTCCTTCTCTGTATTCTTTAAAAAAATAATTTACCAGAAAGAATATAAGAATACTTGAGAGAAACAGTCAAAATAATAAATAACATTAATGTAAATAAAACACACACAAACAGACACACACATAGTTATAGACATTTTGAAAAAAGAAAAATGGAAAAAATAAATCGTAAAGTTAAGTAGATAAATAGGGATAAAGCAGACAACTTTAAGCAGGAAATTTTATAATTTATGACAAAAAAGTAATGAACGCAAACTCTATATACAAAATATATTAAATAAATATTCTTTTTAAGTTACACTAAGCTAAACAAAATAAAATTAAAAGAGAGTAAAAATTTATTTTTACTTAAAAGCACTCGTTGTACTTGTATTTTCCAATGGAAATTTTGTATGAACAAAACATATAATGCCTGCTTTGCTTCCTAAAACATGTATGATATTGTCTACGCAATTCTGTAATTCTTTTAAAATAACATTTCCAGCCATAATTTTAATGATATTGTCTACGCAATTCTGTAATTCTTTTAAAATAACATTTCCAGCCATAATTTTAATGGATTAAAATTATGGCTGACTTCCTAAACGCATGTTGCTTTATAGTAATACATTGCAGCGTATTCCTAAATGCAACCTTGAAAATTTTTACAATGCATTTTGTTCCCATTTGCAACACTGTTGCATTTAATACTCAAGAAAAATCAAGGAAGGCATCCAAAAAAAAAAAATAAATGCAAAATAAATGCAACACGCAGTACAGTGACGTTGCAAGAAAAAAAGTAAGCGGATTTTTTTATAGTTTAATATATTTAATTATTCCCTTATTTATCTTAAAATTTTTTTATTACTGTAAAAAAGGGACACATAAATATAAAAATTTATTAATAAAAATGAGACTATATATTGAATAGCGATTTTGCAAAAAAAAAAGAAACGTATTGTGCTATAGAAACGGGTTTTAAAAAATATTAAATCCATAGACAACACGTTTCCATGTACAAGGGATACTCGTATACATAAAATTTTTAAATTTCATGGTAACATATAAGCGAATTAAGACGTCGGTCGAAGTAGCAACTACCTGGAGCTTCCTTGTTCGCACAAATCTAAAATATTTTTCAATAAAATGCTCATTTCTGCTATTGTTTGCTTTATAATAAATGATGCAATTCATATAAATGTTCCTAAACGATGTCAGGGTTGCAAATTTTCAGAATGCAAAGTATTAGAAAAGTAACTACACAATGTATCAACTTGGTATTAATACTGTATTGATACATTGTAATTATACGTTTAGGAAGTCAGCTTATAAGTGTTTTCACTACCTCAGGAAACAATGTGGAAAAAAGATAATGCTTTCGAAAAATGAAACAGAGTTGGATAATGCAAAATCCAAATGTGTGGCTGAATGGGAACACTGTGAAATAAATGGCACTAAAACTACCAAACTAAATTTCTCTCTACATATTACGAGTACTGTTAACTAGTTTTGGGTAGTACACGAACGAACTATTCCCATTGTACTATTCACTTAATTGAACTGAACGAACTAGTCCGTGTTTTGAAGTCCTATAGTTCATTTGCTTGCTCTTCATTTTAAATGAACGAACGAACTAAACTTAAACGAAAACAAAGACGAAAGAAGGAAAGTTGCCAATTATTTTCTTTTAAAAAAATGGTATTTAAAACAAATAAACTGAAAAAGATAAAATGTATTATGCATGCTAAAAAGCTTAATTTTAAGATTTTAAAATTAAACCTTAAGTTCTTTTTGGAATTAAATTATTAAAACTAAATTTAAAATTTTTTTCCAATTTTGTTTTATTGTGCTTTCTATTTTCGTACGAAATTGCTTTCAACCACTATTCGATATCATTTTACATAATAAAGAACGTTCAATGACAATCAAAAGTATAAATGATCAAATGACCTAAATGAATGAGCTATTCCTTTTTAATTTTTAAACTAAGAGCACTCACTAAAATGAACTACGGAGCACAAATCTACTGTCAGCAGTCTTAGGCATATACATGCTGGTGTTCCACAGGGAAGTATTCTTGGTCCTTTCCTGTACATTTTATTTACTGCGGATATGCCTACGACCCATACATCAACTTTTGCAGACGATACTGCTTTTCTGAGCATTCATAAAAATGCAGTAGTAGCAACTGAACAACTTCAATTACATATAAACTGGTTGGAGAAATGGCTTTCAAAGTGGAAGATAAAAGCAAGTGCTTCAAAGTGCGTTCATATCACGTTTACCTTGAGAAGAGACAGTTGTCCCCCCATCACGATATATGGTGTTACAAAATCAGAGGACAACCACGTGAAATATCTTGGTATTCATCTTGATAGGCGTCTTACATGGACTAGTCACATAACAGCTAAAATAACTCAACTGAAGTTGAAAACTGCGCAGCTCTACTGGCTTATAGGACCACACTCGTTACTATGCTTAGATCTTAAACTGCTTCTGTACAAAGCGATTTTAAAGCCCATATGGCTTTATGGCCATATCTGGGGAACTGCTTCTGCATCAAATGTTGCAAAATTACATAGAAGACAGTCGAAAATTTTACGAATAATCACAGGCGCTCTTTGGTACATTAAGAATGCAAACATCCATAAGGACCTAAATATTCTTTACATCGGAGAGGAAATCAAAAAAGTCAGTACAAAATATATGATGAAGGTCATGGTGCATCCCAATCCACTTGCTAGAGACTTGCTTATTTTTGAGGGCCACAGAAGACTGAAAAGGACCCAGACATTTGATCTGGTTAGATGAATATTTTATTTATTTTTATGAATTTTTTTTATATTACATAAAAATCTTTAGAATAAGATTTGAGCACATTTTGTAAATTTCTTATAGAAAGATTCAAAATGAAAACAATTATTAATAAAAAAAAAAAAAAAAAAAAAAAAAAAAGCAGTCTTAGAGTTATACTGAGCTTTATAAATCGCTGGTCAAGAGAATTTGACGATCCGTATCATCAATATACACTGCTCTAATTTGTTCTATTATTCATGAGAATATCAATATTAACACCAACATAATTGTAATTTAGCATTAAAAAAGATTAATTTTTTTTAAACTTTTAAATTCTAAATAATTTACTATGTTGTAAACAAAAATTATTTACACTATTTTGTAAATATTACATCTCATAAATAACAGTTGTTTCAGCTTCAACTTAATTGAGTTGCATTGTAAACCATAATAAGGGCATTAATTAAACTACAACTGAAAAATTTTTTGTTTTAAAAAAGCCATGAATTACGGAAAGTTAATGGGTGCTTTTTGTAAAAGCCAACTTATTTATTTACACACGCCACTACAGCTACCAGTACAGCAATCTAATGAAAAAATAATAATAAAGGAAAAATTGTTTTTAATTTTTTAAAATAATAAATTTTTTATGAACAAATGATCAACTTCTTTTTCCTTTTGTTTTTTCTTTTTAGGTATGTAATAAAAGTTGTATTTTAACATCCTTGGAAGTATACTTCCAAACCGTGAGCTGAATTTCCAATAATAACAAAAAATCCTTACTCACGCACGTAGGTATGAATTTATCTTAATTGAATTTCAGCTTCTTACGGAGTAGAAAAGCCAATTAAAATTGATTCTTGACTATTTTATTTTAAATATTTAATTTTCTAACTTGTATCTATTGAAAGAATTACATGAGCGCTCCTAAAATTATACTTTACTTTTTAACACAAAAACACAATTATGATAATTTTACGTAGACAGGGAATCTGTTGATTTAGGTTTAACATTTGCATTTTATAAACTTTTTTCATTACATTAAGGTTTTGTTGTTGTTGTTGTTGTTTTTTTTTCATAATATTTTTGCTTACGCATTTGACAGTTGAAATAGACAGCAAGAAAACAAATTGAAAAGTAATTTTTAAATTTAAGAGCTCGATTAACGGTGTGCAAGAACGCATGCCTTTTTGCAAATGAATTAAATTTTTTCTTTCCTTTATTCTTTCGCTTGCCTTCATTTTTAATGAAGTAAATCTCTTTTCCGTAAAATAACACGAGAAAAAAATATATAAAAAAGAAAGAATAAAAAACATACTTTGTTACTTGAATAAATACAAGAAATAAACTTAAAATGTCATCAATCAAGCAATTGGTAGAGGAAAAAATGGTAACACAAGGGCTGGAGAAAAAGAGAAGAAAAACATAATAAATTAGGAATGAAAATTTTGCAAGATTATTATGCTGCAAAAACCGTTATTATATAAAAAATGTCTGTGTATTTTAGGAAGACACTTTTGTTGTGTGCCCCTGATATAAAGTGTTTTGTTGTTCTTTTTCTAATAATTTTACTGGCATAGAAAAGTAACACATTAACCAGCAACAGTAACTCATTGTATTCCTTATTGTCTTTTCCTTCACCACCAACTGTGTAGTAAAATGCTAATTTTTTTTCGTCTCTCTCTCTCTCTCTCTCTCTCTCTCTCTCTCTCTCTCTCTGATTATTAAGCTTGAATATGTGTTTGGTTGTTTAAGTACGTGACGGGCTGGAAAATGCAAACGTATAGCCCAACAATTTATAAAAAAAAAAAAACATTTACATACATACTCACAACCACAGCTTTGCTAAATTGTCTGCTGTATCTGCTTCTGCCTTGAAAAGCCACATCATTATTAGTAGCGTTGCTATATAAAATGCATCAGACTTTGGCCTTATTATGTTGTTCTTTCTGGGTTTCACTTTCACTAAGGAAAGCACTTTTTTTCATCTTTTGGTTTTAATAAATTAAAGCTTTAAATATAACGTCATCTTTCAATTAATTAAATAAATTTAAAGATGAAAGCAAATATTTTTTTAAATAATTTCTTGTTTAATTTTAAATAAAAATGTTTTTACGCTTTAGCAAAGAGTTATCTTAGATTACAAAAGTACGCACCACTTTACGGTCTTATTCGGTAGAACAAAACGTTTTGTTACGGAACAACGCGGATGTGTGTGATGAATTAATAATTAAAATCCTCTTCAATATTTTTTATTAAGGCAGTGATATTTTCTTGAATAGTCACATACATAACTTTGACGTGTTGGTGTGTTATTGTATAAATTAAAGAGTAGCAGGCATATTCTGAAATCATGATGATTTTAAACCACGAACGATGCCATGAAACGGATGGCTTGATGTGACTGATAATGTTCACCATAAAAATTATAAATTAAACAGAGTAGTAGTAGTAGTAAAGATTTTATTGAGACTTCTTTTTTCCATATTAAAAGATTTATATTAACATAAAATTTTCGAAAACTTTAAACTATAAAGTAGTTAATTATATAAACATAAATTTGAATATGCTTCCGGCTTATTAATACATCATTGCTTGCTCCCGGCACTTAACTTTATCAATAGAGTTTATACTAGTAAATTTTTCCAAAAAATGTACTTAAAACTAACAATATTAAACAACTATCGTTAAAAAAAGCAATATGAAAATAAAACCAAAAACAAAATGAAATTCAAGACTAAACTGAAAAAAATAGAATATATAGTTTTCAATATTAAAATGTTGGTTGGAAAGTTTATTTATTTATTCAGTTCAATACTTACTGAGTTTTTTATTTGAATATTTGAATCTTTTTGTAACTATTGAAAAATAATTCTTATTTAGTCAATTGCTTTTACAATATAAAGGTTCTAATGATTGCAAGAAACGTTGGGAGTAACCTACTGAGGATTCAGAGTAGCGTCTGATGAAATGGTCCATATAGATATTTTTTATAAATTTAAATTTTTTTAATTTTAGGGAAAATATATCAGAAAAAGCAATTGTTCATCTATATTATCAAAAATTCTTTATACACAATTTTTGCCTGAATTCATGAAACATTTTTTTTTTAATTACTTGCATATGACACACATTTGTGTGTGTAAATTTATAACAATTTAAACAAAATTACTATTCGATAGATATCGTATGTGATGATTGGCTTAGTCGACACGTATCGAAATACTAATCGCTATTGAGTGCGGTGATTAGACCCCTTACCTATAGTATTTTTCTCTTCTTTTTTTTTATTGTAAAGCCACCTTGCAGCAGGATCTCATTACATGTCCTTCAGTTTACCTAGAAAAGCCTGAAAATCTGCAAAGCAAATCAACAACTAATTTAAATTGTATAAAAAAAAATTAAAAACTTTATTGAAAATTATTTACAACAATAACAAAAATAAGTTTAAAAGAAAACGACAAGATAAACTTGAGAAAATTATGTCACAAAAATTAGTTGCTGTGTAAGTTGAAATATTTCACACAATTTTTTTTTTTTTTTAATTTCTCTTCTCTTTCAGAAAATCATCATTAACATGCTCATTTATATTAAGCTTAAATTAGCTTTCTTCTGCTTTGCTTGTCATGTTGTGGGTTGTATAAGAAAGTTTACTTTTCTTGTTAATTTTCTCGTATTTGTTTTGCCAACTTTTAGGCTGGCTAATGTAATCCAGACTCAGCTGGTTTGTTTGTGTTTCTTGTTTTACTTAATCAGGGAAGAAAATGAAAAGTTGTCACCAGAAAGTAAAAGTAATTTTTATTTAAGTCACCACAAGTTTATGTTAAACATTTTAAATTTTGTTGTGTGGGTGTGCAGTAGTTGTTTTATGGTTTTCATATTTCTTTAGCCAGCCTTCTTTACACTTTTTATATCATTATTAAGGGGATTTATATCTTTGAGTTGGATAAAAATATTTGATTTATTATTTAAAAATGGTAAGGAAGCATTAAAAAGGCAACACAATAATATAAATTTTCCGATTTAGCTGCAAAAACACATCCAGAGTTTAGGTAAGAATTGAATCCAGAGGCTCATGCCAATTAAAGGATATTCTTAAATACGATTTGATCACAAAAAAATTAAACAAACAGTAATATAACTTTAAATTACAACAATTATGAATATATAAAATCTATTTGGAAGTTCAACCTTTTCCTTTTAACTGTGATTGTTCAATAATATGGCCAATCATGTAGTTAGGGTTGGATTTATTAAACAAATGTAATTAAGTTATTGAGAGAGTATGTTAATTGTATGTGTATATGAGCTCACCTTTTGCTTATGATGTGTATTATTAAGATGTATGACCAAATTGTATATTTAATATTGATGTTTTCAGGTTTATAGCTTTTGTATGAGTTATTTTACATATTAATTTTTAGTTAGGTTTAAGCTTAAAGGGCCCGTATGCTGGCGCAATCAAGTAATTGTGTCAGCTAATTGACTGTGTATGGGCTTGTGGTGTGATTGTACCAGCTGCTGGTTCAAAAGCAAAATGAGTTTGATATTTTTTTGATAATGATAATAATGAACGCGCGGCAAGATGCCAATGCGCCCTGGGGCATCCCTCTATCGGTGTGTAAAAATTTCAGCTGCATGAGATATTTTTACTGAATTATATGTTTTAAAGTGCGCTGATTTCAAAAGTGATGGCCATTTTTTCTATCACATAAGGATTTTTTGTAAGTTCAAACACAAAAAATTGGTTAAAGCACTCTTTTATTCAAAATTTTCAAACAATAAATATTTTTTTTAAAGCAAACGAAACATTATTTTGATACATATGTATACTTATTCATGTTCTTTATGAAACCTCTTCTTCTTTTCCTTCCATCTTCGTCAAAAGATAAATCTGAGCTTGATTCACCCGGAGGAGGTAATGTAGCTTCGTCCTCCAACTCACTAGGGTATTCATTCAAACTGGGAGGTGGTTGCGGGATAGATATCTCGGAGCTATAGGGCACTGGACGTATAGCTGAGTCAAGATTAGGATAACTTATGTTTCTTTTGTTTTTTGAATTGAATCCCTTTACGTCAACTGAGCAGAAGTAGCAGTCAGTGGTGTGATTTTTCTGCTCACGCCATATCATAGGAATTCCAAATCGAAATGCATTTTTCTTTCCCTTAAACCACAAACGAAGATTTTCTTCGCATCTTCTACACACCTTATGCGGGGCCCATGGTTTATCTTGATGACCAAGTTTTAATTTAAAGTAGGCAAAATAAACTTTCCTTACAAAATGACTTATATTTCTCTGTTGACTTTTAATAGTGAATTCACCACAGATATAACAAAAACTGCTTGGAGAAATAACACAACTCCTTGTAGCCATGATTAACAGACAACAGTACTGTTTACTTGAATATCAGTATGTTTACTGAGAGCTTTTCTTTGTTTCAAGCGATGTAAAATAAAACACTGCTGTCTTCACTAAATGTAGAGCGGTTGTAAATTCACTCTACGACGGTTGATAAAAAACTCTGTTTATTTTTAAAAACTATCTTCCTTAAATACTAAATCTTAAAACTAATTTGGTACACATGCGTACCGGTCATCTTTTCAAATGCATATTAACATTAGGTAGTACCTAAAGTCTTAAACAGATTCCAAGAAACAATTAGCACTATCTATTAATTAGTGTACACGTTTATTACTTCAAGGAAAAACAAATAATCCTTTCTGCGGAAAATACGCTAATTTGTAATAGCAGACCTTCGCTAATCGGTGTGTGAGATAATAGGGTTGGTTTTTTTCAAGGCCATAAGTGTCACACATATTCGTTCAATATTGGGTACCTGTGGTAAATTGAGAATAAAATCCGCATTTGTTATTCGATTTTCATGATTTATACCTTGTTTTATTCTTGAGGTATTTAGCTTTCAGAAAAATGTGCAAAATATAAAACTTTTGCTTTTTCTTTTTTTTTTTATTGCATTTTTAACCTGAAAAAAAAAACGCGAATTTTGCAAGAAAAAAATTTTTTCCCCTCTTAAATTTTTGAATATTTCCAAAACGATAAAATATAGAATAAAATTAAATTAAATTAAATATAATTTTGTTACGCATCTTTTGGTGTTTTGTTTATGAAAATCGGATGAGTTAGGCTGAAATATGTCTTCGTACCTGACTAATTTAGGGGGAAAAAATTGCCACCCCCATAAAAAAAATCCCTACGTGATGGAGAAAAACCGAAAACGGATTTGAGTTTAGCGCATCAAAATCTGTAAGAAAATGTAAAAAAATCCTATGCAGTTTTTTTGTCGCAGACCTGTGCAATTCACCTAAGATTCTTAGACAGAAGTTTTCAAATAATTGCCCACTACAGTTCTAAATTAAAGTCGTTTTATATGCCGACAACTGGAATAGGGGTGAATAAATGTTTTCCGCCCAAACTGTATCGTCGTCATTCATTTCGATCTCGTTTAGAAACGATTTAAAAAAAATAAATAAAGATTGTTGTAGCATGCTGGTGTAATGATTGCACCAGCATGATATTGTCGTGTATGGAGCACTTTAGCTTAAATTACATAAGTTCTTTAACATAACATCGAATTAATTTTATTACAATTCACAATAGTTTCAAAATTTACAATTCATTAGATAAATATTTAGAATTGTAATTATAATAATGTTACAATTTAAATTGAAAATTGAAAATAATTACACTTATTTAGGTAAATTCATGAATATAATATAACAAAAATATTCTTTAATTTTTTTAGTACAAAATCTTGTGATTTTATACAGTCGTATCGATTAAATTTGTAATTGAATTAAAAAAGTTTCCATTTTGCTTAAAGTTTAAGTGGGATCAAGTAAACTTGTAACTAATATGGCAATTTTTAAGTGAACAAAAGCAACAATTATATTGATTTCGTTAAAAGTAAAAAAGTTTTTTGAATCAAAATGTTTAATTGGAAAATTTTTTTTCTTATCAAGAGTAATTTTAAATTTGTTATAGTGATAACTATAAAGTTACAAAGTTTTGTTGGACTAGGATCCACATACATTAATTGAAAAATTGAATAGCTAACAGGAGCAGCTTACTTGATTACTTTTCTTTAAAAAAAGTAATTTTATATAATAGGGTAGAGTGGCCTTCTTATAATGAAAGTTAAAGAAATAAAATAAAAGCAAAAGAATTATATTGTCTTAATATTCCGTTGCTTAAAATAAAAACTTACAAAAGTATCATAACGATACAAGAAAATTTCATTTTAACTTTCTGCGAGTTTTCGTTTTCAAAATTGCATAAACGTGAAAAAAAAGTCACCCACTTGAAATTGATTTAAGCTAAAGCAAAAATATGTAAATAAACCAGATTATGAATTGTTTTTATTTGAATAAAAGAAAAATAAAAAAAAAATATTTGAAATACAAATACGAGAATTGAAATACATAAAAGAATAGTAGAAACAACAAATGTGAATTCAAATTCATATGAATATCAAATTGAATAAACAAGACAGACAGACATGTTGATTTCAACAACAAAGGTTCACATCCAGTTTTGTGGAAAAATAATTTGGCAAAAAACATTTTTGTTAAGAAATAGAAACGAAAATTTGATGGAAATAAAAACAATTTTTATGTAAACCGGATTATGATCAAAATTATTGCAAAACATTTTTTTCTTTTTTTTGGAATTTAAAAATATAAAAGAAATGAAAAATAATATTCTTGATTTAGAAAATAATAGAAAACTATTTCAAACAGCATTTTAGAATCTTTTTCTAAAGAAATTTTAAATTATTCGCTTTACAAATTAAAGCATAAAATTAACTGCTAGAAACTAATTTGACTAAAAGAAAAAAAAATCGTAATTCACCATGTCCTGGGAACATGGCTTTAGTTTAAAGATTAAGAAAAATATTTTTTTTTGTTTTGTAAAAATTATTGAAAATTAGTCTGCTTATGCGTTTCGTTTGATAAAGCTTATTCTCTTGGTGTTAATTAAATAATTATTTAAAAAAAAAAACTGTTTAAGACAATTTCGTTTAAAGAATGCCAGATGAGATAAGAACAAAATGTATTCTATATATTAAATGCAATTTTTTCTGTATAATTTTTTTCTTAACTTATTTTCTCCTATTCTATATCTACAATAAGAAAAACTTCATGTTCGTTGGAAAAATCAAACTTTAAATTTTTGTGGGGTTAGAAAATTCTAATAGCAACTAAAGTAACTACATATAAGCACTTCGAGAAATTCCATAAGCAAAAAAAATAGTTGAAAAATAATATTTTTAATTTGATCATGATAAATATGTTTAGCGTCATAGATACGAGTATAGTTGAATTTATCATATTATTTTTGATAAATATTAACTGAAAACATAAATATGTTTATAGTAAACATAATTGTTGAATATAACGCTTTCTCAAATATAGAAGAAAATATGGTAATATTGTAAATATGCATTTAGTGGATGTTATCTTTGAAGTTTATAAATGTCACTTGCATATGTGTATCTTCTTTAAATTTGTTAACACAGCTTTTCTGGTCATCAGCGGTTCAAGTTGTCTTAACTTAAGAAGCACACAAGACTCAATATATAAAATAAAGAAATTATAAACTACTATTGAATTGAAAGCTTTTGTATTTTTATTGTTTGCTGCTTGTGGAATTTCTTTATATATATTTATATATTTAACAAAAATAATGAGAAAAATATGGTTGAATGTAAATTGTTTTCTATTTTGTCTCTTCCGCAACCATAAATAAAGTGAGTATAAAATAAAAACTGAATCGTTGAAATTCAACGGAGCTTTGTAGCTGAAGTGGTTGAGTGGCGATTAAATGTTTCTTAACTAAATATTCCCAAGTTCAAATCCTGGTAGAGACAAATAAAATAGAAAAAAAAAATCAAATCCGCTGTAAAATGTAATAAATAAAATTAATTAATAGAAACGAAAAAGTGAATAGAATAAAAAAAATATATAAAAAATTTATTTAAAAAAATTTATATCAAATTTATAAAAATCACATTAAAAATTAAAAAAAAAATTTTTTTAGCCCTGATCTGGGGTTGAACCGCCACATTTCTAGTTGAGCGGTATTTTTAATATGTTTGCAATCATAAATCTAACCATACTATGTTTCCAGCAGAATATGGTTGACTCAACCATATTTTTGGTTTTACGTGCAGACAGTCAAAAACTTTAAGAATTGCGTCATAATTTGCTGTTCAAAAGTTTCAAGGTCTGCGAAAACATTTAAAAAAACAAAATTATTGCCTATAACTAAAATGCTTTCTAACCCTAAATTTCCCTTAATAAAAGGAAACTGAATCAGAGCTTGAATAGAACACAACATTTTCTTGTGCAATAAACTATAAACAATGAATTTATTTTCAGTTTAATACCCAAATTAATTCAATTAAGCAGCAATTTTTGCTGTAATCACTTAATTAACATCAAAATCAATGAAATACCTTCAAAGCTGAAAGTTTTTTTAAAATGGACAATAAACGTAAAACAATAATTAAAATGTATATCATACGCTTTCCAGAAATTTACTAATAACAAGCCCATACACATACATAAAACAAAGAATCCTTTCATTCACGCTTAACAGTGTGCAGGGTATTTAAAAAAAATTAAAATTCAACTCTGAAATAATTACAAAGCTGTGTGTAGTTCTAAACATGTACACGTATTTTTCTTTCTCTCACCCTCCCCTCCGCTCTCTTTGTGTGTGGCTGTGTGTTTTAATTACCGTAATAAAGCAATAAATAGAAATTAATGTGGGTATTAAACTAAAAGTCAGTCGTTGTACTCATTTGCTGTGAATGTGTATGTCATTATTAAAGTCAAAGGAAAAGAATTTATGCTTGACTGTGTGGTTGTTTGTCACACAAACACACTCTATGATAATGCACCCTGAATGTGACACTTCACACACATACTGACACACACGCTTTTTTAATGTCGTCCTTACAGAGTTTTAATTAGATTTAAGTTCATCACTTGGCTACAGCTTCAAAAAAGAAGAATCGGCCATTATTAAAAGAAATCAACAACAACAACAACAATAGCAACAAAAGAAATGCAGCACAACCAACTAAAGTTTTTATATAGAAACAAAAAAGAAATTGAGTTTAATATTATGCAGCATGTGTGCATGTGTTGGTGCTGTTTTTTAGTATAAAAACAAAAGATAATGTTCCTTTTATTGAGTTTAATTTAAACCCCAGAGGAGATCATAATTTTATTAATTAAAACTGGGTCAGCATTAATTAAAAATGCCACCCACCACTTGACGTGGGAAGAGTCATTTTCACTTGATATAAATTAATGTAGGGATATGGGTGTGGGCGTATTTGTTTACATTGTCAGTTACTTGTTGTTATTATAAAAATGAAAAGAAAAACATTAATTAGTTTTCATTACTATTTCCAGTGTACTGGAACGATAACAAAAAGTTTTTAGTTGAACAAAAATTAGTTTCTCTCAAAGTAAATTTAGTGTAAGAAAAAATATTTTTAAAGAAAAATTATAGCTAAAAATAGCTTTCTCTACATGTATGAGGCGACAGTTTCCACTCGGTGGGCGATCAACGCAGCACACAGTCACTAGCTGGGCCATAAATGGGTAAAACCGATATTGGAAAATTTAATCTTTTTTTTTAATTTTTCTATAAAAAACACTTTTATTAAAATACATATACATACACTCCGATTATTCAAGTGAACCAAAAAAAAATAGCACATTTTTGGACTTTTTTTGATAAATTGCTTAAAAAAAGTTCTTTAGTAAAGAAACCACTATTGTTATGATTTTTTTTATATTTCAAGGTGTTTAGCTTCCATTTCCATTTTAAAATTCTGCAATCGGTTAAAAATTGCAAAAGATACAGGCTGCTGAATATGGAATTTTTAGTGCCTTTAAATAAGTGAACCGGAGCTATTATTATGCAAAAATATTAACGTGTTTTTTTAGTTATTGTACCTCAAAGTTAAGGTTTCTGTGCCCCAAAGAAATTTAGTAGAAAAATCTAAAATTTTACGTATGTTATAGTTGAATCTTCAGTAGATTACTCCCAAATCTTGCTAAGTTCTTGTTCGAATATTTGAATACTTATTTCATTATACCAATCGACCGAATGAGAATTTTAGTCAATAGGCAAACAAAAAGTTTCAAAATTTCTAAACAAAAAATAAAAACTAACAAAGTAAGCATTGAACCAAATAAAGAAAATCTTTTTCAACCAACATTACAAAGCAAATAGAAAAATTTTGTTTTAAAATACAAGTATGTATTTTAACATTTATAAATTTTAGCTACTCCTGAGTGCAATTTAGGGTTTTATTATTATTTTTCAGAGTCAACACCATTACATATTCCTGACATTTTTCAGCAGTGAAAGCAGCTTAAGAAAAATAATATAAGAAATGTGCTGCATTCGGTTATAAAATTTATAGAAAACCGTGTTGAAAGAAGACTTTCAGACAATTGAAAAAGAAATATGTATTAAAGTTCACGCTTTTAAAAATTTTAGGATTGATTACATTTAATCAATTTAGACAAATGTGACAAATTTCATGGTTTTAGGATAAGTCCTTTTTGGTGTTACCAAACTGTGGGATATGTTCTTGCAAATAAGGAGCTTAAAGTTTTCTCAAGTATTTATTGTCAAATATATAGCATATGAACTAATTTTTAGGCAAGTTCAAAATGTTATTTTAGTTTTCATACCATTTTTAAAGTAAAAGGAGGTGGGCGCATCCTTGCATCGAATTCTAGAGGCATTGAATTTACTATAAATGTTCTGTGTAGGGAATTATTTTACAAAATTTTACTTTTTTTAAATTAAAAAAAAATAATACATTTTTTGCTTGGTGTGTCCTTTATCTGATTTTTATAAAATTTAGTCAAGCCGTTTAGAATATCAAAACCAACAATTTTACAAAATTTCAGAAAGCTTGAACTTGTTTTCTTAATTTCATGGCATATTTAAATTTCAGGTAATATGGGAAGAACACGAATCCTTGTTCCGAAACTTTTGAAATTTTGCATTTCATAATGTTTTATTAATCTGAATATGTGTGCCAAATTTCATGTTTTTCAATTAATTCTTTGTACCAACATCCGCTTGATTTCTGTGATGTTGTGTTCGGTTAAGTCTCTGAACTGTACTACGACAGATTTTTAGTTGCAAAACTAGGTAAATTAAATTTGGGAGACATGTCGCACATTTTACATGTTCATTAATTAATTTTCCTCAATAATTTTTAATAGAAAGTTATTGTTGTTAATTGTACTGAAATTTGTAAACAAGATATTTCCCGATCGACGTCTGTTAATTCTTCTTCTTTTACATGTAATTTTTATTTTCTTCTTGCGAATCATTTTGTTTCTTTTTTATTTATTTCAGCAACTTAAAGTAGTTATCAGATATTTTCAAATTAAGGCTTTACTTGCGTTTCTGTAATTTTGTTCTGTGTGTTTGTTGCAAAGAATCTGTTAAAAAAATACCAATACAACAATAAACTTTATGTGAGCATTAGTTTAACTAAATACAAGATATTTTGTTGTTGTTGTTGTTGCATGTTTGCCAAGAATAGAATAGTAGAAATGCGAAGGATTTCTATTAGTTACACAAAATAAAAAAATAAAAAAGAACACAAATAGTGTGTTGGCTGTGGCTTATCCTTATGCTTTCCACTACAGTGAATGCATTAGAAATTATGTGAAAATTCTCGGTATTTATGTACGAGTGTGTAGAGCTGACTGCCTTGGCTTTTAGTTTGCTGTAGTAATAGGTTCTCTCTGTACTAGCTTTTTTTTTATTGTCTCTGATTCGTTTTGTTATTTACTATGCATTCCAAAGGATTATTGTAACTATTTTGCTTTGTGTGCTCTCTATTAACTCTCCCTCTCTTTTGCTCTTTTTGTAATAAAAAATGTTTTCCTTGTTCTTTCTTGCAACCTGACAAAGTTGTTAAAGTATGAATAAGTGCAGCAGTCTGACAAAACTAACAAGTTGTATGACTATAGTGTTTATGACAAAGAGAATTTAAGATAAAGCATACAGTCCCACACACACACACACACACTGAAATTAATGTTGCCCACACACGCACATTTTTTTTCTTGCAGACTTTTGTCAATAGTAAGTAGTTGTAGTAGAAACATGCAAAAAAAGAACAATTGGTGTTTCACACATTTACACTTTTACACCTTGTTAAAGGGTTTTTTATATTCTTGTATATTCCGTTGGCAATGGCTCTTGTGTAGGTGTTGATGTAAAGGATAACAAGCTTTGACTAACATTACCCCTCGTAGATTTTTATGAGGATAATCTGAACAGTCTGAAAAGTTAAAGAACTTTTTGCAGCTTTATCTCCACTTTTTTTTTTTTGTTTTTTTTTACAAGAAAAAATAAAGTCAAGTGTGCAGCATCAGCATTATTATGTTGGCACATTTTTGTTGCAGGTAGTACAATTTAACTGCTCTTTACTTTTCCACAAAGTCTGGCAGACTAAAAGTCCTAAAATTGCCAAAGACTTTTATTTTATTTTTTTATATTTTTGCTTTAAATCTTTGTAAAACGACAATATCTTTTTGTTTGCTTATGTTGCCAGCAAGCAACTCTTTAGAAAAGTAAGCAAAAGGTTTAATTTATAAAGTTTATTATTTTCCAACAAATTTTATTTACATAATAAAGCCATTTTCAGTAAATGGTTAAGACAGCTAATTCAGCCTTAAGGCTACCTGGTCTATCCTATCTAAAGAGGGCGATTTTAGCGGGCGTGTGATAATATTAGAATCTGTCTGGAACTCCCTATGCCAGCCGACTCTGATAGGATGGATGAAGTGGTTATTAGTGAATGCTCAACTTGGAGAACGGTGAAATAATATTGCACCGGAATCGATGGGTCTAAAATGGAAGGCGTCAGTGCTGATATGGGAATTGCAAGACCACGTTTACGTCAGACGGTTTTAATGGGAAAAGGCTTTCATATTTTAGGCGAAAGTCTACGCCTTAGAGCTATGTGCTAGAGAATGTCTACGAACTAACACTTGTCATACCGGAAAATACATTTCCCAGACAATCAAGCAGCTCTATGTACATCGGCAAGCTTTTCCTTTTGATCAAAATTGGTTTGGGACTGCTATAAACTTCACAATGCTTGAGTAGTGAGGAACACGGTTACTGTGGGTACCGGTTATTGTAGGTACCGGAGTACGAAAAGCATATGGGCAATAAAATGGCACAAATACCCCTTTTCTTAAGTCAAGAGCCCTTCTGCATAATAACCACAACTTCACTCATGACCTACTACGCAAGGAAGAGAAACGAAGTCTACATAACTGCTGGAGGGCGGAAGTGGGTATGTTGCAGTTAAAGCGACTCATTAACCACGAGCGCATTAGGGCAGAGGTTGTGTTGGTTGTGACATAAAACTCTACGTTGAGCTGCTAACGAGTCATTGTAGACTTAACTATCTTATGAGTATAATCAACTCCTGTCTTTTCTGTCGGGAATGATGGGAAACGTCAGAACATGTTCTGTGCGAGTGCTAAACAGTCGCAAAACGTTAAATGAGCTGCTGATTAATTCTACTGCAATTACTATATTCCTAAGGAGACTCGGATTATAGTTGGAAGCTGGGCTGCACAATAGATCCTAAAGGTCGCGGTGCAATTATAGCCCATGATGATGATATAAATGGTTTTTAGAGTATTTTTCACCAGCCTTGTGAGTGCTCAGTTCTTTTTGCTTTAAGACTGATTTCTCGAGACACGTTTTAAGGCTGATCGGGCTTATTGAGGTTGGATATATCAATGCAACGGAATATGTTTAGAACCACTTCTTGGTAGCTCAAAACGAACCAATATTTATTTTGATCATTAATAAAATGGTAAAAATTGGTTTTTCGAAACAAGAAGAGTGGCCGTAGCAGTTTTTAATTTTTTTCCATTTTAAAAAATAATTTTTTTTTAATTTTTTCTATATACGAGTATTTGCATACAAAAATTAAGTGTTAAATTTTGCCAGACAAAATTTAATTTCTTTCGACTCAACTAGAAAAAGCCATTTTATAATAAGAAAATCGGAAAACATTGTCAGTTCAATTAATAAACCCTAAAAATATTAGCCATCAAGAAACCTAGTAAAACAAATATTTCAACCGATCCATTAACTCTTTGTATCAATTCCCTAAGGATTCTGCTAAAAATCTAATTTCTTTAAAAAATAATTTTTGCAATTATAACTTTAGAAACATTTATTACACCAACAAAGTTTTATGTTCATTGACACCCACACATACATTTACACCTGCATTCAGTGAATGTGAAATTAATATATAAAAAAAAATAAAACTGAATAGTTCTCTATTGTTAGAACTCAACAATTTAAATTTTTTTCTGAATTTTTTCAGCAGCTTTGCGCATTATTGTCCATATTTGTTGTTTGCAACAACACCATAAAACTTTTCAAATTTGTATGAGTTGCAAGCAGTGTATTTCTGTTGAGTTTTGTTATTTTTGTGTTCAACAAAAGCAAGTCTGGTCATCTGCCTGTCTGTCCTTCAGTCTGATGTTTTTTTTTTTTTTGCCGTTTTGTTATTGTTATAAAAAACCGTATTTGTGTTGCTATTTTTGCTTTAGTTAACAGGCCTTTAGCTATTAACCTGAATCTCAAGAGTTTTAGCTTTATTTTTAAACTCCTTTTTATTGTGTAAGTTTGTATTCTAAGGTATCTTTGTATGTTTAAGTGTGTGTATGTGAGTGCTTATGGCATTATAAATGAAGTTGGGTGCAATGGGTGTCTCCATAAAAGTTTACTCTTTAAATTTTTTTTTTGTGTAAGTGGCAACTCTGAAATTTGGCAGCTGTCACATATGTTTATTCCGATTATTAAAAAGTGAGCAAAGGTAAGTCTTTTTTGTTAAGTCATCTTCTCCGATGAATTTGAGGCTCAAAAATTCCTTAAACATATGCACCCACAACGAGCCTGGTGAGGTAGTGCGAAGCTTTACTTTTTTGAAGATGAAGCCAAAATTGTGATGACTCTAAATAGCATTCGTTACAGGAACATGATACCGCAGTTTTTGTGGTCTTAACAGGACGACATGTACATACATGTGGATGGCATGGATGTTGATGACATGTATTTTTAGAAAGATGGCGCCAACTGCCACACAGGACGTAAAACAATCAATTAATTGCAGCATTATATTAATTAAAAAGTGCACTCTTCCTGAGACACCCTTAGTATGTGAAGGTAACATTTTCTTAACATGTTCTTTTCCAGTGTTACACATTCTTTGAGGACAAAGTGAATTTTCGAATCCAAGTCGCCTTAAATAAAAATTGGCTATAAGTTGCAATGAACTTAATAACTTTATTTTTGTGGTTGAGAGATGTTAGGGTGGTATATCGGACAACCAACGAGTTGCAAACAAAAACAATACTATTTTCCAATATGGATATAATTATATTAGAAAAAATAAAAGAATTTTTCTAATTGCCATAGATAGATTAAAATTATTATGACAATCAGACTTCAGTCTAGTTTTCCTACTGCCCTCAGTAAAAACTTGTAGGAACTTACATCTTCTGTAAGTATGCCATACACGCATGATGCCGCCACTACCAAATCTACAGCAATGAGTGACCTCAATATTACCTGAAAGCGTTTTTCGATAGGATAGTTAGAGCATTAATAGCAGGTCCATATCCTTCCTTAAGGACTTAACAAAACAAACTGAATAAATAACAAACAATTCCACTCTCAAAACTCAAAAGTTTTTATTAGAAGACCCTTTAGTTGCAGAAAAAGATTTTCTTTAAGAAACTAATTTTCTATTTTTGTTTGTTTTTAAAATGAAATCAAGAATTATTTTTAAAAATTCTCTTCATTGCTTCTAGCACCACTTCTTTAAATTTTCTTTTTATTTTATTAGTATTATTTGCTAAAATGTATTCAAGCTTTTGTTTTACTTGTCGTATGAGTCATACATGTTTGTGTTGTCCAAAATTACTCATTTTGAGCTGTCTTTTTCGTTGTTATTGTTTTTGTTATTGTCTTTTATTTTGTTGTCACCAGGACACTGTGTTTGTGATACAGTGTCACTTTGTCTAAAGGTTCAACGGATTTTCAACTCACTTTTGTATACTGAGTTTCTACTTTGTTGTTTGTTGTTTCTATTTTAAAAAATATTTTGGCGTGACTGACTTTTTTTTTATAGAAGATATGTTATAGCTTAACTTAATTTATTTTTTTATTTACTGTCCTTAAAGTTAAATTTTTTAATAAAATGAGAAAGTGGAAGGAGTAGATTCCCTTTTGTACGATATTTTTATTTTAAATAATTCTTGTGTAAGTGATCATGTAGTAAAATATTTCTATGCATGGGTGCCTTGCATATTGGTGGATAATTTACTAAGGTATCTGAGGGCCACAGGCTAGATTCCTGTCTAGACCCTGGGAGGTAATGGTCAACTTCATCAGTGCTCATATTTGTATAAGAATAAATGTTCATTAAGAAGTTGATATTCAACCAAACCTACACGTTCCAGAATTTTTGCGTAATTATTCTGTAAACTAAAATTGTTTTCTTTAATTTGGTTTTGACAATAACAATGTATTGTGTGTCAATTGGCGATGCTGCAGACAATTATTAGTGTTCATGTGTTTTGCCACTATATCGACCTGATGGCATTGAGGCCATCGCAGATTTTGAATAATGACAAGTCGCTAAATCAATCCAAAATTTTACTGAAAAGTTATGGCGTTTAATTGGAAGCAGCAATTTCTTCTGCAGGCATTCTTTCTGATATCATTTTTGAAATTGTTGCAATATACAATTTATAAACTGGCAACTGTTTTCAAACCATTTCATCGTCCGTAATAAGGCAGTTGTTTAATTTTGTTAACACTTTATCGTAAAGAATGCATGACAGTTTTATATTTTATTGCAGTACTTATATTAGTGTTGTATTTTTTACATGATACATCCGAATTCTGTCGCATTAAGAGTGTTATTTTCTTTTTCCTTCTGGTCTGTCTTTAAGGTTTGGTTATATCTTTTTAAAACTTTATTTAGAGACCTTTAGAATCTTTGGTTTTTTTTTTGCATGTTGTTTGTCATGGCTTGCATAAGGATTTTCTGAGTCACAAGCTTGACAATTTTGTTTATTCAGGAAGCCATTTACATGAAAATGGGCTTCATCAGATTGGGATTGACTTCACTTTGTTCCATTATATATTTTATTTCATACTTAATCGGAACATGTTTTCTTTACAATCCAATAAAATAAACTCTCTTAAAAAATACATATTTTATTTTAAAACGAAAAAGTGTACTCTTACTGGAAGACCCTTTATAAATGTAAGCAAATAACTTTTCCTCTACTTCAAATTAAAAAAAAATATAAGTGAGTGTGCGTGTCTTTGCTATTAATGGTAACTTCAAATTAGTGCCGATTTCCTTTCTATTATAAATGAGCAAATATAAATTTAGATGTAAATGAGCATGAGTAAGCTTGGAATTACAAACGTGAATGAGAAGATGCAATAGTTTTCTTCACAGTAGACACCATCTCCAGAGCTCCAAATAGCAAAAACTTCCTCCCATAGTGAATTTTTGCCATTCATAAGTAAGGCGCTATGATTAAATGTATTCTAGAATATAACTTTATGCATGAAAATGAAATAAACAACAAAATTAAAGTATAATATTTTACTTACCCCATAACTATCCTGTAATTGTTGTTGCTGTTGGTTTTGTTGTTTACAAATAGGTCAGTTTGTTTGACTGAATTAGCTAAAGGGGTTATGGAATTACTTAAGAAGCAACTTTATATATATAAATTTGCTCATAAATTTCATAATACAAACCAAAAGTTATTTACCAAGTTTTTTATTTTTGTTTTCTTTTTAAATAAATAAAGAACTATATTGGCCATATAGTCAAGCTTTTCTATTCTGTTACATGCTTTACTCCTGAACAAAAATCCTCTACTTCAATATATCGTATGTAACGTTTAATATTTTATGATTTTATTTATTTTATAAACTAAAAAACTACACAAAAAGAATAAATTTCATTCGACAAATATGTAAAGCAAGATAATTATGAAATATTGTTCCACAACTAATGCCAACAAAATCCCTTGTAACAGTTAAAACACCTGCTTCAAATTTGTTAAAGCTGCTAGTGCAGGGGGCGGGAGTGGGTAAAAATATTACATATTTATTTTGAAACGTAATAAATATTCTCTTCCATTCAATCATTTCGTTTAGCAAATAAAATAAAATGAATGAATTAAATAAATTTTTAAATTTTAAAACGATTTAACGATGAAAATACTTAAAAAATCATTTTAATTCATTTTTAAAACAATAAAAATTTTAATGAATCTAGTTTTGAAATATATAAACGAGGTTGACAATTTTTAACTTTGCTCTTGTCCCTTGGCATGTTTTAACACTTTCAGAGCTTTTTAGTTTTGCTATCAACAGTATTGTTCGTTTTCCTTTTTTTACAAACTCTCAATATTCATTTCATGCATAAATAAATTTTCTTAACACACGCGTTTCTTTTCTTTTTTTATTTATTATTGCCTTGTGACTGAAGTTTACCTTCAGAAATATTAATTTCATTTTTTATTACTGAAACATATTGACAGATTAAAAAAGCTCTATCAAAAATGGTTAGAAAAAATTGATGTATAGAAAATCTTGTTCAATCCTGGTGTCAATCAAACTTACGTTGCTTATAAATATTAAAAATAAATCAAATCTGTTGTGCTACTTACAGTGATTTCTTTCTATTGATACAACAAATTATATGTGTTTGGCCGATCTCGCCCCCGTGAGTCAACATCCTTAGAGAGTATGAGTACCAATTTTCAGAGAAATCCGTTTACGAATAGAATTTTAATTCTTAAAAACAATGTTTATAAAGTGGTTTATGTTTTGGCTAGCATTTTTATCAGGGGCGCGAACCAAAGTAGAAAATAAAAAATTTCAAAACATAATTTCAGGCTAAAGCTTAGTGCGGGCACACATTTTTTAAAACAGTGGCTAGTGAAAAGTAAACTTGAAAATGATCGTGCCGATAACTATAGAAACTATATATGTATACCAAATTTCCAACAAACCCGTTGGAAAACAAAAATTTGTATAGCGAACAAGCAAACAGAAAATTAATTTTATTTATATTGATGAAAAACCGATTGAACTGAAATTTTTTTAATTGAATCTGTTGTCACATACACGCAAGCATTTACACCATTAAAATCACCTCTGTAAGATGTAGCACACTGAAAATATTTTGACAAGAAACACTCTAAATAAAAAAATAAAAAAACTTTTACAAACAGGTAAAAGAAAATACTCGTATATGAAAACTGTGAACAACTAGCAGAATCTATACTTGCATATGAAAAAAACACACATGAGTTTCATAAAAAAGTTGTAATTACAAAATACACAAATACATGCTTAAATGTCTACACAAACTTACAGACTTAAAATCCTTATCCTTTGCCTCCAGCATAGTGTTGAAACACGCTTGTAAATATAACAACAAATAATAAAGAGAAGTAAAAAAGAAGCATACTCGTATGGATAACAAAAGAGTTCACAAAATGTCAAAAAAGGCTTCAGCACTACCAGCAAAAGAAATACAAAGTGAATGTCATTCAACTCAATAACAAAATATTTTTTCTTTACCGTAAGCTTTTGCTTATTTTTTATTACTGCATCACATTATATTTTTAACTGCAACGATTAAGAGGGGATATAGAATGCATTAAGCATTACTCATTAATAGTAAAAAAAAAAAGTATTTGCTGGTGTGTAACTGAGGCTAAAGTTTTCTACATTTTGCGATAAAAACATTTAAATAGTTTGTTCAAGCAAATTTAATAATCGTAGAAAATGATGACAGACAAAAATCTTTTGAATTATTTATTTGCGGTATCTTCTTTATTTTTTTATTTCAAACAAAATCTTATTCTTTATTTCTTTTTGGTAAAAAAAGATTATTGTTTTTGAAAATGTTCATCCAGAAAAAAAATTATGAATACAAACGGCATCAATAAAGTATCAATCACGTTTGAGCTCACTTTGACAATGAGTGGTGTAAAATTGACACCATTTGGTGTCGAAATGATAACATGCGGTTGTTGAAATGGCAACCTACCGCTGTCGATTTGTACACGCTCGTTAAAAATTACAAGACTTCGTTGTCAATAAAATAGCCAACAGGATGTTGTCTAAATGACCACATACATACGTTGTTGATTTTGCAACGCGATTTTTATATCAGTGTTAATATTCAGCTAAGCGGTATTAACAAATAGATATTATATAAGTAGCTGGCAGACAATTATTATCGATCTAATTTTTAGAATTCGAATGCTTTTAAAAAGTAACATCAGCAACACACTTCCGAATCCTTGCATTTAGCAAAAGTTCCTTTTTTAACTAAATTCTAATTCATTTTACAAAACTTTTCATTTATTATTTTTAATAAATATAAATATATATGTATGAATGTGGGCGTGTGTAGTTAATTTTAATTAAAACTTTATTTTTGCAATTTGGATATTGCTTTATGACTGGTACCGACAAACAGGCGTTCTTTTCCTTTAACTAAATTTAAATGTAAATATTGTAGGTAAATAAAATTAAAGTTTTTATAAAACAGCAACAACAATAAAAATATATTTTTATTGGATATGATTTTATGCATTTAGTTAAGCAAAAGCATATGAGGCTTAGCATTTGTGTGTAATTATTGCCCCATGTGTTTTCATTCCTTTTTCCATAAACTTATTTGTGTAGGTATGTATATCATGCACTTTAATAAATTCTAAACATTTTGTATTGGAAAACAAAATGAAGCTATTTGGAATATTTTTTCTTATTTTGCAATTAAAAAAAAAAAAACAAACAAACAAACGAAATTCAATTTGCATATTTTGTTGATGTATTTCTATGGAAGTTTTATTATTTTTCTCTCTATATGTTGTTGCAAAATATTTTTTTGCAATTTATATGGTTTGTGTTAAAAAAAATTACCACAACAAGACAATTAAATAAGTAAAAAAATGGTTATGAAGCTTTTGTAAAAATAACGTTTTCCCCTTTTTATTTTTAATGTTATACACTCATTTGTAGGTGGGTGTTTACAAGTGTATGCGTGCCACAATTGTAAATATTTTTCTCTTCTTCTTTTGCTTCCTTATGCAAACTCCCTTCTCTGATAGATTTAAATAAATAATTGCTTACTCTTGCAAGCATTTGCCTTAATGCAAAGTTGTATATCTGTTTCTGAAATGTGAAAAAACCTCATTTTCGAAGAAGCTCATAAAGCGCACCAAACATTAACTTTATCTGGATGCGCGGGCTTTTCACATTTCCTTCAGACAATGTTTGCTGAAATTTGCGAAAAATTTCTGCAGAGTAGGGATATATTTCGTCGATTATACTGACCAAAAAAAATCACAAAGTGCACAAAATTCATTTTGACTTGAACACACATTTTCGTACAAGGTTCCAAAAATGCTAACGCACTAGTCAATTGTCTGGTGTCCCGCAGGGTAATCATCTTGGACCTTTACTTTTTTCAACATTTATTAATGACTTGCCAAACGTAATTAAACACTCATATGTATATATTAATGTATGCTGATGATGTCAAACTTGATCACAATTTGTTGCAAAAAGACTTGAATTTATTATATCTCTGGTGTAATAGAAACTGCATGAGACTTAACCTCAAAAAGTGCAAACATATGTCTTTCTATAGAATAAATTCCTAAATGTTAAATACCTATTAGGTCCTCATCAGCTGACCAAAGTTGATAAGTTCACATATCTTGGAGTTTTTCTGGATCCTAAGCTAAACTTCATACAACATATTAATTTAGTTGTAAATAAAGCAAAAAGTATGTTTGGTTTTATCAAACGCTGGGCTAAAGAATTTGAAGACCCATATAATACTAAGCAATTATTTATCTAGTCCATATAAATTGTCTTGAATCTGTGAAAAAGCAGTTTTTATTATTCTGTCTTCGTAGATTACAATGGAATTCATATAATCTTCCTTTTTATAATGCTAGACCCGCATTACTTAAGTTACCATCTACAAATGTTAAACATTATGTTTATATGGAAATATTATATATGTATGCTTTGATTTCTTAAGTTTCAATATCTCGCTTTATGTACCGAATAGCAATTAAATCTTTTAGAACAATTTACTTGCATAATGATCCTTTTATTCGGTTATGCAGAGACTTCAATAAAATGTATGGTTATATTGATTTTTTCTTTAAATACCTCTGTAATCTATACATATAAAAGAGTAACGTCACTGACTGACTGACTTATCATCATCGCCCATCCCAGCTACGGACTTGAAATTCGGTAAGCAGGTGTATGTCCCAATGTATAGAACGAATAAGAAGGGATTTTTGAAAATTCTAGTAAAAACGGGTAAAATCGAACTTCTTATATCTCCGGAACTAAATACTACAGATAGAGCCACAGTTCAAACTACAAAATATTCTACTAAAAAAATAAGCGGATGGGTACTTTGTACTTTTTCGATATTTGTACATTTGCGGCAAAAAAGGGGTTAAAACTAATGTTGGTACGTTTTCTTAACCCCATTTATCTTTCAAAGTAACAATCACAGCAACAACAACTAAATTGTATTCTTCTCTTCTTAAAAAGGTCTCCAATGTATATTGGCACTTTTTTAAAATTCGAGCAAATAAGTGGTAAAATATGTACCCCTTTTTACTACTATTTCTAAATATGTACTTTTATGTAAATTGATGCAGCATGTGAACATTCTATTAATAATTTGTAATGATCAATAAAAAGCAATGAAAAAAAATTTTTTTCAAGGTAGAAAAAAAAGTACCAAAAGGGAGAAATATGATTGTTACTCTATATTTAAATAAATTTAGTGGTATTTTTATGTTATGTGCAAACCTAAAATTATGGCAATAGCATTAAACAGTACTGAATGAAATAAGGAATCGTAAATGGTACTTTTTATTGATTTTAATGGTACATTTTTATATTTCAGTATGAATAACCTAAGAACTACGACAGTGGGCTCAAACAGTTCAGGTCAAAGTGAAAAATCATTAAGGAACAAAATGGTACTTTTTTCACATTTTAACAGTACTCTTTGATTTTTAATGAAAGTACAAGATAATGTTAAAACGGTTCTGAACAAAATGAAAAATAAAATAACTTTTATGGTACTGTTAGGCTAAAACGGTCCTGAGCAAAGTGTAAAATCATTAAATGAACAAATAGTAATTTGTATGGTACTTTTTGATTTTTTTTATGAAAACGAACCTAGAAGTACAAGGTTAGGCTCAAACGGTTCTGAGCAAAGTGAAAAATCCTTAGAGATACCTTTTTATTTTATTTTTATTAAAAAATTTAGAACTGAGATTTAATAGTCTACAAAGAAATACAAAATTATAATAGCGACAGTATGGTACTTCACTGACGAAGTACCGAGTTAAATGCTAGTAAAACATAAAATTATATTGTCTCTGATTAATTAAAAGAAATGTCAAATTGGGGAAAAAACTTGACGTTAGGGTTTGACTCACAGTTAATATCGTGGTTGGTCCACCCTTTACAAGTCGTTTGTGATCAAAAATTATATATGTATAATCCTTCTGTAACGTAACAAATTTTAACATACATGAATAAAAAAAAACTTTAATAATATTTACATGTAAAAACATGTAAGGCATGCGTAACTTTATACTGCATTTAGCTTTTTCAATATGGCAACAACGTCTAAAATCAAACAGTTGTTGCAAGCTGCTTTGCGTTTGTTACAATTTCAAAGCATTTTATAACATATTAGATTTTCAAGGGAAAGAAAAGAAGTGCGTGGGTCGCAAGAGATACGCAGATTCTCTTAAAATTGTGGCGGAACGTGTCACTGAAAATATCATTTTACAAAATAGTTGTGTACAAGCAAATAGCCATAGCAGAATTATACACGGTAAAGCATTTAAGACAGCTGTAGATATTTTGCTCTCCTCATTTAAGCATCTGAGCTGTTAATATTTGTTCACATTTTTGGGCAGCCATTGTTTTTGTGCTCAAAATACATAGAGAAATCCGAGTGTATGCCGGATCTGCATTGAATTTCATTTTTATTTAGCGCATACAATAGGGTTGTTTTTGTAACTTAATTTTTGCTGCAGGGAATTCCTTACAGTATATAAATTTAAATGCAAACAGCTGTTTACTAAAACAGTCGTCTGTCAGGGTAAAATTTTAATTTGCATTAGTGAATTTTTAATGCAAATTAAAGCCGTCGTCTGTCTACGCTATTAGTTAAAATTTCAAATAAAAGAAAGTTATACTCGTACTTCTAGAATTGTGCTTAACTCAACTCTCAAAGTAACCGACCCCAATATAAGGCAACCCTTTATTTTAATGAAAATACATAATAAATTGCTAAATATTATTAAAATATTGCTCTGAACTTACCTTTAAGTTTATTTCAGTATATTCAAGGATATGACAAACTTTTAGATGCAATTTAACTAGAATCTAGGGAAAAGTTATTACAATATTCAGAATTATGGTATCAAGCCCTCTGCCAAATTTCAAAGTTATGAGTACGAAAAATGCCTACTTTTATCATAATTTTATACTCTATTAACCTAAATGCACTGGCAATCAATGTCAAATCAATATGTAAACCTCCTCGGAAGTTTTATAACCAAGAGTGCAAGAATAAATTAAAGAAATTATTTTGAGCAAGGAACACTATTTAAATTTCAGTTATCAGTTTTTTCTAAAATTTCTCTACTAATCTCTCTATTCAATTATTCTTTACTTGCTTGATTAATCAATCATTCTATCAGTTATCATAACAAATTGAATTTCATATTTTAAATAATTTTAATGCGTAAAATTTCCTTTTCTTCATGACTCTAATAAGTTTTTTTTTTTGATAAATTTTGTATTTTAGAAGGTATTCGACTTTCTTTTGAATTGTAGCAACATTGTTTCGGTGGCTATGATATGAAAACAAAACAAAAAAAGTCGTTGCATGGAATTTATTTGACCTCTTGTTTTTAACGTTGCAATATAAAAATATTTTATATGTTTTTCTTTCTTTCTTTACAAACACATACTCGTCGTACATCATAAAAACGCATACAAATAAGCGGCATATGAATATAATGATAAATATGTGTGTACAATATACAAACGAGTATTTATGTTTGTATTTTTTATACTTCCTCATTCATTTCCTCCTCTTTTTTTACACGACAACATGTTTCACTTTTACCCCGCCCGCATTTTATATTTTTTCTCCTTTTTACGGCATATTTTTATACGTACGTACATACGTATTTATATATATATTTGTTTTCATTTTATTTTTTTGTTTGTTTATTTTTATAGGATTTACAATCGGAAATTGAAACACATCGTGTGGTTTATGATCGTCTCGATGGCACAGGACGCAAACTTTTGGGTTCACTCACCTCCCAAGAAGATGCGGTGATGTTACAGCGTCGTTTGGATGAAATGAATCAACGTTGGAATAATTTAAAATCAAAAAGTATTGCAATCAGGTAAGTGAACAAAAAATAAGAAAAAAATAAAGGCAGAATTGCAAAACAACAATAACACTAATGGAGGAAAAAAAAACAAATGGGATAAAAAAAAAATAATAAACAACAACAACTGATGCAATTGTATTGAAATACAATGCTTACAGCAAATACAATTTATGTTTTTATTTTATATCCATTTTTGTGTCATCTTGATGTCGTTCGTTGTACACATAAAAATAAATAAAAAAAGTATGTAAATGACAAAGAAAATTAAATATTGATCATACGCTCCATAGCCTACAAAATAATACGAAGGCAGGCATTTAAATGGTCATTTCCTTACACAACTTGTGTCTGTAGGTGTGCATTGATTATCTCTATAGATTAAAGTTTCTCAGTTAAACAAGTGTTGGGTTCTATTCATATATGAATTTCTGTCAATGGCCCACTGGCTAGTTATGTTCGTTAATGGAATTTTATATATTTTCCCCGCAACACAAATATTTTTCTTGTATTTTGCTATAAAAACCTTAATGCATTTTATATTTTATTGTTCATTTAAAATCCATCTAGTAATAAATTTCCGTGAGCAATTACAGTTAAAAAAACATTTTCCCCAAAAAATATTTTTTTAAAGCAATATTAGACTGCATGTTCACAGTGATCTATTTTCAATGGTGTGAAGTAAGTGAAGTATTGATATCTGGCTGCACAATTTTCAATATTTAATCCAAGTTATAAATAAACATTTAAAATATTTCTTATAATTTTTTCCCCAAATAAATTTGTGGTTCTCTAAATCAGAGAACTTTCTATATTAAAAAAGGGCGAAAAGGGACAAATTAAGAAGTTCCCGCGGAATTTTTATTTGCTTATCTATCTACATAATTATTTTATAAAAGAGTAACATTCTAACAGACTTATCATCATCGTCCATCCAAATGGCTAAATCTGCAGACATGAAATTCTCTGAATAACTTCCTCTCATAATGTGTAAGACAAATGAGAAGTGATTTTTAGAATTTAAAAATTAAAAAATAAATAAGGTGCTTGGTACTTTGGTACCAACATAAATCTTGGTACGTTTTTTTTAGGCGCATTTTTCTTTCAATGTTGCAATCATAGCAATGGAATATAAATTGCATTCTTCTCCTCTTAAAATAGTTTTTAATGTATCTTGGCACTTTTTTACAATTTTAACCAACAAGGGCTGAAATATGTACCCTTTTTTGCTACGTTTCCATAAATGTACCTTTATGTAAACGTGATTTTATAATTTAATCAAATAATCCTAAAAAGTAAAAGTAAAAGTGGCAAAGTGATATTTTTTATTAATTTGTCTTTTTGTTATAATCAAAAACCGAGAAGCATGAAACCGACCCCAAACAGTCCTGAGTAAAGTGAAAAATCATTAAATAGCAAAAAATATAATCATAAAAGGTACAATATAATACTCTGCGAACAAAGTAGCGGGTTAAATGCCAGCTAGGAGTAAAATATATCCCTTTTTTTATCAAATATTATAAATTTCTCTGATTTTGAGAATATTTGAGCAGAGACATAATTTTTCTTGGGAACAAATTCACAGAGAATTTGTACAATTTATTGAATGAAGTAAATATAAGCTTAAGATAAAGGTAGATTCGACTATATCAATATTTTTAAAATAATAAATTACACTTTTTTTCAGAACTATTTATATGCCTGCAAGTCACTAATTTTGCATATCTTGATTACACTTATCTATCCAGCCTCTTAGCAAACACCATAAGATGATACAAATAGCACTAACATGACTCATTTAAAATAAGTCAAAAGCACTTTATGCTTTGCTTCGAAAACCAGCTGACCATCTATTAAGTATGGGAAGTCGTTATATCATGTTTTATTTTATTGGACGGGGAATACATAATTTGCAAGTATTTTAATACCTTGTAATGGCATGAATGTTTTTTTTTCTGGGTTGATGACAACACTAAAACACTTGAAACAGAAATAGAACATTTGAGTGTAATTTTTTTTTTGCTAGAGAGTGGGAATGTCATGTATTTTTATAAGAAAAAGCAATTTGTAATTAAGAATAATAAATTTCAAATAAACACACTAATGAAAGAATTTTCTAAAGAAATGGAGAAAATTATTATATTAATCAAGGCAAGAAAATTTTTTTGTTAGAATGCAAGAAAAGATAGTGAGTGACCAGGTGTTTTTGAGAAAAATTGTCCTCTTGGCAAAAGCCATGATTTTAAGACTTCAAGACTGTAAAAAAACCCAACAACTTAAATCAAATTTATTTTTTTATTTATTAATTCTCTTAATTTATAATTATAAATTATAAGGTAAGAGGGTAAAAAAAGGGGGGAGCAATTGCAGCTTAGGCCTTCAGCTCAAAACTCCAATCAAATTAAAAAAGAACCATACACACAAAAACCACTTCGGTTGGTAGAACTAAATTTCTTTTGAATCAAAAATTCATTTGTGATAATCAAACAAGCAGAAATTCGATAATACAGATCAAAAATCAGTTCTGTTAAAAATATTTCGAGATATAAGACCGAAATTCTTTTGTCAAGATTAAAAAATTCTATTATCAAAACTGAATTTTTGATTGGAAACAAATTTAGTTCTCACAACCGAAGTTGTTTTTTGTATGTAGATAATGCACTAATTGTTCTATGAATCATTTGAAAAACAAATGTCCCTGCTTTTCTGTCATTTTTGGCTGGCTACATGGAACCGCCTGAATTCGATTGGCAACGAACTTAAGTATCACAGTCGATGTTGTTTCACACAATCCATGACTTAACTTAAATAACAAGAACGTCTGTTTTCATAATTCATTCTTTCTATTAAAACATAATTTTCACAACTTTCTTACTGTTATTTGCTTCAGTTATTTTTCTAAACATGCATCGCATAATTAAACATCTGCGACTCACTTACGAGTACCTACATACATATCCATTCATCTAAGACATCCATATTACTAAACAGAAAGGAAGGAAGGAAGAAAGTAAGTTTAAATGAAAAGAATAAACTTACTTCGAAAGATTGTTGTGTGAAATAACACTAAAAAATAATGATAATGATAATTACAAACATCAATTTTGCACTTTGTAAGGAAGTAAGTATTTATTAAAAAAAAGCAAATTAGTAAATACAACCGGTCTTGAAGCTGGACATAATAATCTAAAGAGACAATATAGATTTATAAATTACTAAAATTAGGACTTTAGAAAAAAGTCACATGTAAGAAAAATCTCATTACGCATTCTTTTTTTTTCTTTTTTCTTCAATGATATATGACCTTTAATGCAAGGGTGAGTTTGAGTAAACCGCTCACATTCTATAACACAAACGATCAACTCATCTTAAAAATTTAAATTTTAGAAATAGTGAATAAAAGTGTAGAAATTAGGAGGCTTGTTTTTAGGTAATTAAATGAAATGAAGCAAGATAGCCGCATTTAAAAAATGAAATTTCATTTGGGGCATGTGCATTTAACGCTACTAAATGCAGTAGGAATTTATTTTGTTTTCTTAATTAGATGTTCCGTAGAGAATAGAGATTTATTTGAAAATACATTCATAACTCGTTTAGCGCTAATATTGCGTTCTTGAAACACCGTTAAAAAGAGGTGCTATTTACACTAAAATATGGGGTTAAGTTCCTAACTAAGTCACACAGTGCGAACACTCAATTCGTCTAATAGCAGTTATTTTCTTTTTCAACGTCAAGCTTTTTCTAGATTGCTTAGCAACCTGTGTTTGTAGTTCACTTGATTTTTTTATTTAATGAGTTTTATTTATTTCAATAAAATTACTGATATCAGTATTTCTAATGATATATCTAATAAAAAAAATTCTCATGTCACAGTGTTAGTGTTTATACTCCTTCGAAACGGCTTAACCGATTTTAATGAAATTTAATACGCACGAGTATATTCAGTAGCTCTGAGAATAGATTTATAACTAATTTTTATACCCCTACGTGAGGGGGATTGGTTCACCCAAATCATTTTTTTTTCGGCTTAACCGATTTTCATGAAATAAATAAGATATATTTTCATACTCTAGAAATAATTCATATGGCAAAACAAGGTTTGCCGGATCAGCTAGTTTAATATAAAATTTCACATTTTTTTCAAAAACAAGAGGCCACAATCATAGTCACAGAAAAGTACAAGTAGGCTTTCATTAAGAGCTGACTTTTGTTCATAAGAATTTTAGGAATTTAAAATCATTTTTTAGTGTTACTATGATTATAGGCCAAGGATTTCAAGAACTGTAAATTAAGTTTTATCAACTTTCATGTGGAATTAGAAAACGGAAACCTTTTAAAAAATATTTTAAAGCTAAAATAATTTTTTTTCAAATATTCAAAAGAGTGCTACAGCAAAATAGCTCTAAAAGAGGTAGCGTTAATCGAGGTATGCCTGTAAACATAAAATATAAAATTCGGTGCCTTAAGAAGTGTAATTTTGCTTATAAATGGTCCGCCATCGAACTTTTTTTTTTCTAGTGCTTATTTCGTGAATGGTAACACTTAGCTTATGTCTGATTTGACAGATAATTAGTTTTATCCTTCCGCTGAAAGAATATGGTTGTGTTTTCGCTTCGCTAAGTGGGCCTGTGATCGACTTACAGAAAATGCCGATTTTGCCAAAAAAAATCATCTTTTCAGATGAAACTCATTTTGATCTTGGCGGGTATGTAAACAAGCGAAATTGTCGCATTTGGAGCACAGAAAACCCGCACGCATACATTGAAGCCGACTCACCCAAAACGAGTCACTGTTTGGTGCGGATTTTGGTCCAGAGGCATAATTGGGTCATTTTTCTTCGAAAATGAGCAAGGAGTGGCCGTTAGTCAATGGAGATCGTCATCGGGCCATGTTGAACGAATTTTTGTTCACAAAAATTAAAGAGGAGGATATTGGCAACATTTGTTTTCAACAGGACGGCGCTACGTTCCACACAGCCGAAGCTACACTCGATGTTTTTATAGCATTTTCAAAAAAAAAAGTTATTTGGCAAACCCTGTATTTAATTTTATTTACCAGCTGACTCTGAGAGAGTGATTTCCTTCTGACTTAATCTGATAAATGTCAAGCGTTTTGCTTTAATTTTTACATATATATTCATACATATCGACAGCATATTGATGAAATAATTTAAAATAAGAAAAAAAATTTATTGGAAATTCGTATTCGACCGGATTTGAAAAGAATATCTAAATTTTAAACCCTCATAACTCGGAAAATATTTATTTTCATGATAAATGCAATTTTCTATCACCTCTAATAGTTTTTTTTCTAAATTACTTTTAAGCGATAAAAAATTTTCAACATGAAATTTTTGCTTCTTTGATAAACACACACAAGAATTCAAGTTATTTTTAAATAAACTCCTCTTACTTTTGGCCTTCATTTTGCCTCAAAATAAAAACTAACTTCTGCAACATTTTCCTTTAAACTCGATGCTAATTATGAAATTGTACAATCTTCCTTTATTAATATTTAAATTTAATTAAAAAAGTAATTTCTGCCTTCCACTTCAGTTGGCCATCAAAAAAAGGGACTTTTGTAAAAACAAATACTTGTTGGTTTGTAATATTAAAATTGTGAAAAAAAATTATTGGGCATTAATATAACAAAAGCAAAAAAAAAAAAAGAAAATTTTTAAACAGAAAAACAAAACAGCCATAAAACAGGGAAAAATAAAAATGCGTAGCCAGCAGGAAAAATATTTTTTTTTAATATTTAAAACAACATGATTTTTGTCAACAATTTTTTATTAATATTTAAATGGTTCTCTGGAGTGAAATTATTTACTTAATTTCTTTTTTAAATTGTGGATATTTTCTTTAACAGCTTAAGGTGAATTTTAATTTTGAAAGTTTTGAACAAAGTGTTAATTAAAAAAAAAGTGTTGTTACTCTACTTAATAAAATTCATTTTATGTATTTCTTATTTACAGAAATCGTTTAGAAAACAATACAGATCATTGGAATGCTTTACTTTTGTCGCTGCGAGAATTAACCGAATGGGTCATACGCAAAGACACCGAACTGTCCGGTCTGGGTATGGGGCCAGTTCGTGGTGATGCGGCTAGTTTGCAAAAGCAATTGGTAAGTGAAAATCTTTGTTTTAATGAAAAGAAGAGATACAAGTAATTAAGGAAAAGCTGTATTTGTATCAAAGCTCGCCTTACCAGTTTGGCTGCCCAATACTTGCAAACAAAAATTTTGTGAGGCATTGCGAAATGTTTCCTTTACAAACAGTTTAATTTAAAACAAAAAATGTTTGCTAATTGTTTTACAAGTTTTTATTTTTTTATTAACAAAACCAAAGTAAATATAAATTGCCATTGGTCTCTTAATAGACTTACATATTTTTTTTTATTCTTATTATACAATTCACATTCTTTTCACAATTCACAGATTCCTTTTTTACGATTTTAATTTAATTTAAAATGTTACTTTCTTTTTGTGGTTTTAATGTGTTAGTCTTCTGATCATAAAAATACTTTCTTGTAATAAAAATAAACCAAAGAATGTAACTACGTATTAATTTAAAAAGTTAAAGTTGCACAAGGACAGGCAACACACATCGGCGCATACACATATAAGTACTCAAATGCATGCAGCAACCATAGAAAATAACAGTTTAACAAAAAAAAATTAAAGAATTTTTTTGTATATAATAGAATTTCTACACAAACTACAATGAATGTAAGCAAATATTTAAGTAAAAACACACGCACACACACACTCACAAATACCGGATGGCCGTTTGAACTTTAAATTTTAAAATATTAACAAAAAATTAAATTTGGCAATTTTCTGCCAAGTTTTTGGGTACTGATTTCCTTCACTAGTAACATTAACTCGAACAATGTTTGACTTTAAGGCATTACGAACAAAAAATAATCGACAGATATCAATTCGCATACCCTTTAAGGAAAATTTAAGAGTTTATTTCTCAAAATTTTAATTTTAATAAAGAATGCTTGCAGTTTCAGTAAGGCCCTGATCAATGATAGCCATATTGTTGAACAAAAAGTCACTGTGATAACAATCAACATTGACTGCAGTGCGAGCTACGGCATCAGTTTTTAAGATATAACATGTTTGGGTGTTATAGGCTCTGTGGGGGCTTTTGTAAATTGATTTCACTCCATACGGAGTAATTGTGTTCATTAATAAGCCCTTTATCTTAAAGTGAAAATCGCTACCGAACATAATTTTGTAATAAAACATCTATAATTTCGGCGAATAGAATTGCTTTTCAAACTGAATCTATCAGGCATGTTCTGAAATCACGGTGATTTTAAACTACGAACAATTTTAAAATCACGTTGGTGATTTTTTGGTGTTCTGGAAATCATGATATTTTAGCTTTTGAGTAGTAATTTTTACTGTTCTGAATCACAAGCTTAAAGCACTTTTGCTTTGTTTACAATAAAATTTACTCAGAAAAGGACGAACAAGAACTGAAAATCACGAAAAATATAAACAAAAGAAAAAACAATTCTCTACACAAAATTAAGTGTATTTTAAAATTAATAAATTTTCGGTTCCGTTGTGAAAAATAATGAATTTTTTGACAAAAACTAATAAAAAACAATTCAAATTAGGTCTACCATATTTAATCATTTTGTTAAGAAATTCAAAGCAAAATGCTTAAAATGCTCCAAGTGATTTGATATTGTAAAGCAGTTAGCTGGCCGGTTTTAAATCACGAGATGTCAAATGACACCTTTTTCGTGATTTGAAATCACTTTGAGAGAAAGTAATTTTCAAAACATGCCTGTATATAATTTTAAAGAGTTATAATTTGGAACATATTTATTTGGCATTTATCATCAGTAGAGCAAGGATTTTCATGCAAGTGCATGTTTTTCCTCAGTAACTTAAAATAAATTCTGATCAAGTACTGCGCCGACTTTGAGAATTTTTTGATTGCATATTTCTTTATAAATGCATATATTTTGTGCATACTGACAACCTGTAAAGTATTTCATAAATAAAAAAAATCACTCATTTAGCAGCATTCGTATGTACCATATTCTTCTTCTTTTTTTTAGTATTTTATTAATATTGTGAATGTTTTAATTTTGACAGTGATCAAACTTACTTATTTCAATATTAATCTCCTAGATGATTTTAAAAGTGAAATGAGACACTCTATTCATTTTACGCAAATATTAATTAATGATATTGTAAACGTAATGTAATGTGTGGGGACGCATTTAATTTGCAGAGTTTATCGTTTATCGTTTATATTATATAGTCGATCTAAAAAATTTTAAATATAAAAGTAATTTTTCGATTATCTATGTAATATATGATAAGAAAAATAATGAATTTTTTTTTTTACCATAAGGACATTAGTGCATATTTTGTATTTTTAAGCGCATGTTTAATGGGCATATTTTCGTTTTTAAATGCTTGAAATGTCTTGCTATCATGATGTTGAAAAGTGAGTGAAGTATAAATGTTTGTTTAAAAGTTAACTTTATCAAAAGTTATATTGGCCTCAATAACACTTTTTACATACGTTTCAGACATACAAACTTATGTATAGACTCTTACCCTGACAGCATTTGGAAAACTGTTTTGGCAACAATTACCATCTTTTGTGATTACTGAAAATAACTGATAAATCAGTTGGCCGATAGATGCGAGTCACAAAGAACTTGTATAAAAGAGGCGCCATTAGTATACCATTTTCTTTCAATAAAACAAAATATGTTTGAGTCAACTATTAGCCCATAAACGTTTAATTTAATTTTTCAGAAAATTTTAAAAAATACAATAGAAAACTATAGGGCATTATTTCAACTTGCCACAGTTAAAGTTAGGATTTTGTATAGCAAATAACAGATTTTTAGCTAAAACCAATTTGGGTTGATAGTCAAGAACACACTATCCAAAATTTTACTTATCGATATTTTTAATTTAATATCCAACCAAAAGCTTGATATTTGACTTATAAAATCTCCACTTTAACTATTGGTTGAAGTAATAAAATAAACCTATCCGTTTTTAAAGATTTTTTTTAAAGCAGGAATTACCGTGTTGCCCTTTACTCTAAGTCTACACCTGTGTCGCATTTTATTTTTGTTAGTAAATAAAAATGTTTGCAGAAAAAATAAAGAGTGGGTTAACATAGAGATAAATGAAACGTTGATTTGTTATCTATGTGAACTGAGAGTACGTTGATAGTATGATAGGCCGCATTTAATTTTTATACACGTTTTCTCGGTCTGCAGATTTAATAAATTCTGTGAGAGCTTTTATGTGAACGTTTGTGAATAAATTCATATAAACGAATTTATTCAATTCTCTCATCCTTTTTTTCAAGTTGTTCATCTTCTTGTTTATTATCAATTTAGTTGCTTTTGCCATTGAGTACAATTAATTATATTTGTTTTATAAAAACAACAAACAATTTTTACAAAATGTGTTTTCTTTACATAGAAATAAATCCAGCAGAGCTGATACATATTAAATAAGATTGCCGTCATTTGTGATTTGTTTTTAATAAAAATTGATTTTTTTTTGTTCTCTTGCGTTTAAAACTTATAAAAAGCATTACGATTAAGTAAATATTCTATGAGAAATTTGCTTAATAAAATTGATTAATTAATTAATTTTAATTATTTGGTTTTAAATATAATAAAGAATTAGCTTTAGTTTTTTGTGTATTTTTATTTTCAAGACAATTTCCTGCATTATAGTCATCGAGAAATTAATTGGTTGTTAGCTACAACAGTCACGAATAATTTCTATAAACTCAAGCTAGTAAATTCTTGCACATACGAACCAGAGATGTTTAAATGCATATTCCGGTAAGGCTGCATACGACGTTGGATTCACTACTTTTTACGGCATCCAAAAAGCGTACCGAACTTAGATGTTTAAATGCCAGAGATACTCTGATAAAATTATTTAAAAAATATAAACCTGCTGGTAGGCAGTGCGATAACCACCAATTGCTTGTTAAAAAATTTTTAGTTATAAAATAATAAATAACAATAACAAACCTGCTGGGCTTGGTACTTTCATGTGCGAGTATGTATTCCTGTGTGTACATATCCAAAATTGAATCAAATTTTATTATTTCAACTCAAATAATTATCCATAACTAATAACTCTTGTACACATGCACATGCATGCGTAAATTTTCTAAACAAAAACAGATAAATTTTAAAAGCTATAACGGTTTTACAATAGATAATTTTAAATTTAAAAAATATTGAATAGAATTTTTTTTATTTTTTGAAGTGAAAGCGTAAGCAGACTTTATTCGAAATTATTTGTTTTCAATTTACAAATGGAATATTAAAATTAAATTGAAATTTTTTTATATTTGAGATAGTTAGGATTTCATTTATTCCTTTTTCTATACTTAATGTTATTTATATTTAAGCTTATTTTTTCTTTGTAATGGAAAAACTCTGAAACGACTGCAATAATTTTAAAATTTTGCTTAAAAATTAAAAACTAGATGTTCAGTAGCATAGGTTATATACCATGACACCACGCCTACTTTTATAGTTTAAGAAAAAAATTATATTTTCTAAAATTTGATACATTTCATCTCTTTAGTTTGAAAAACGTCGCAATATACAATTAATTTTATGTAATTAAAGATATTAAATGCTTGTAATTTTTTAGTGAAAATATTTTGTATGTACGAGTATATACAATAGTAAGAGAATAGGAGAGTTACACAGGGCTACAATAAAAAACATTTATATCTAGTGTTTTTGTTATTAAAAAATAAACTTTTTCTTTACTGATATCAGCATTATTAGTACGATTTATGCTGGGAACACAATTGGGATGAACGACGAATTTCGTCGAGCATGACGAATTCGTTGCTGAGAGTTCGTTGCGTAAATTCGCATCATGACGCACAATTATGACGAATAAATAACAGCTGTTGTTATCAATAAAGTTGTTTGCTGTACGTGACAGAAAATAAACATTGTAAAAATATTGCAGTATTCGCTGTTCGATTAAACAAAACAAAACAAAGTATAACACACTTTTGAGAGTTGGCCCATTTGTAAAAAATAATAGTAAATGCATACATACACACATATGTATGTAAGTATATAATAAAAGCAAAAAAAAAAAAAAAAAAAAAAACAAGGAAACAAGTTTATACCTCAAGTTGAAGGGTTACCGTATAAACAAAAATAATTACTTGTGAATTCTATACATAAAAAACCATTAAAAAACAATTTTATGGTAAATAGTTGTGTACATATAACTTAAATGATGTACATTGAAAATAAAACAATTATTAAAGTCAAAATTAGCTTTAATTACTAATATACTTAAAAGCTACAAGGAAAAACGGCAACTCTGTATCAATTTGTTCGTCGTTCCTCGGCGTATGAAATAGAAATAAATCTATCGCAGAATTCGTCACGCACAACGAATTTCGTTCGACGGCGGTGTTGTGTTAACTTTTATATGCACAAATGTGTTTTATTTCTGATGACGAAAGTTCGCAACGAAAAATTCGTCGTTCGTCCCAATTGTGTTCCCAGCATTACTCTTTAATTCTAAAGACAAATGTTTGATTAAAAATAGTTAACCCTAAAATAAAGGAACTTGTGATTCAGTAAACTTATCAACTGTTTGGTTGTGGTTAAATAAATGCCAGAATTTTGTGTGGCACGTACTTAACTGCAAAAAAAGCTATTTTTGGTTGTTGCACATGGTATTTTTAATATTAGTTTTTTTTTTTGGGTTATTGTCCACGGTATTCATATCAGTGGTGAGTTATTAACTCCTGAAATTAACCAAGAATCAAACATTCGTTAGTTTAAACAAAAAAATATGGAGTTAAAAATAACACCATGTGAACCCTTAAATGTTACTGAATCGTACTACAGGGCCCAAATTGTCGCATTCGTTTTCTTGCTTTTTTTTTTTTTTTTTTTAATTAAAAAGAAAAAGGTCAAATAAACTAGGTTAGGTTTTTTTTTTGGAAAATAACTTGAAAATTTCTTTATTGAAACTGACAGTTTTTCCATAAAATGTTAACGTGATTTCTAGTTTAATTAAAATAAAACAAAACAAAAGGGCATATGACAGCTTACATGCGAGCTTCTTTTCAAACCTTGTTTGATATACAGCCCCCACCTTAGCTTTTAACATAAAAATCTACTTATAAAACAATGAAACTGTTCTATTTTTGTTTCGTTTCTCAAAAATACTTTTATAATACAGGGTGGGCCAAAAGAAACCAAGGGGTGTAAAAGTTTAATAACTTTTTTGTTTATTAACTTTTTTTTATTTTTTCTTTCAGATTATGTAATATACAAAATGGAAATTTTTTTACACTAAGTATGAAAAATGATGTCTCTTAAATGACCACCGTTTTCAGCTTTGCACTGATGGGCTCTTTTTAGAGCATTTTCTATAACATCTTTCAAAACTTGTGGCTGTAGCGTTCGAATTTCTGCAACAATGTTTGCCTTGAGTTCAAGGATTGTCTCTGGCTTGTTCACATACACTCGCTCCTTCAAAAAACCTAAAAGAAAATATTCGGGTGCTGTCAAATCTGGCGATCGCGCTGGCCAAATAATTTCCGAATTTCGAGAAATTATTCGCTCTCCAAAAATTTGACTTAAAAAAACGTGTTCCGATATATTTTATTGTATTAAAATTTAACAGGAAATAAAAATATCTTTATGGCAAAGATTAAAAAACCACAAAAATTCACAGAAAATTTAAATAAAACAGAAGCACCAAAATAGAATATTGTTGTTCAATAATAAAATTTGGGTTAACTCAAGGCATATTGAGATTAAACTTACTTTCTTGTTAGAACATTTGGAGCTAATTCTCATTTAGTCAATTAGCTTTATAAAAAGAATTTTTCCAATCATTTTCATCTCTTTCAGTAATCTTTTGTATTTAATATAAAATAATAAAGTATGTGAAACAAGTAAGTTGAAGTTCTACTTTGAAAAATTTTAAGATTTAAGTATAGGTCAATTAAAAAAAATCTATAAAGCTTATGCAGAATTGTTGAAGTAATTCCTTCTATTCATCATTTTTTCTACCTAAAGTTTTTTAAAAAAGCCAATTTAAAGAATTGTTTTCATAATTAAATCTGATTCTGGTAATTGGTATGACAAAAGTATTTTAAAACTTACAACATAAAAATCTGCTACAAGCAATAATATTACCTTTTAATTTTTATGAAATAAAATTAAAAGTACATGTGTTAAACTAAAGGCCCGGCCCGTTCACACAAATGCGAATGATGACTGCTGCTATACATTTGTGTTGAAAATATAACTTTTCGTTTTCTATGCAAACATATGAAAGAACATTTATAACCTACAATTTTACTTTTTAAGCTGCATGTAAAATTTGCTTTACAAAAAATACTTCTAAAAACTCTTTGTTAGTTTTTGCTTAAAATAAAATAAAACACTATTTTCTGTTGAATTAATTTATTTTGCTGGATCTATTGTATTATATTAAAATTTAAATTAAAATACTGTTATGAAATATAATGCTGTTATCCCACTGTTATTATTTTTCACAATATATAATAATTATGTATGTACATAGAACAATTTGTTTTTTATGCATTTGTGAATGTAATGATTGTGTAACATAGTATATCTGCAGTAGAGTATAGGTGTTATTTAATAAGCTAGATGTGAAATTACCATTTCAGTTTGATTTTATTACTAGAAGGTTCTAAGCTGAGCCTGAGTATATCAGTTTTAATTGAGACGTTAAACAATAAACAAGGTGTGTCATAAACAACTGTGTGTCTATAATAAGTGTGAGAAACTGAGCTCCTTGTATTTTATTTTACAATAACGAAACGAACTTGACTTTTTCATGATAATGTAAAAACGTAACAGTATATAGAGCAATGCTGATATTGCCAGGGATGATAAGTTTTAGTTGAGATGTTAACCTTGTTTAGTGTGTAATAAAGCAGAAAGTGTCGTTAAGACGGTTATAATAAAAGTGCGACTCTACAACAAGTGCTGAAAAGTGTTGTACTTGTGTTTTATTTTACAATACGGAACCGTAATAAACTAAACGTTTTTATTATAGGATAAAAATTTATTAATATTTCCAAGCTCGGCCATTTTTTTAACGATTGAGTATTTAACTGAATATGAAAAATTATGGATCGATTTCAATGAAGTATGGCCAGTTATTTCGGATTTTTAACTTTTTCTGTTTTAAAAATTTTTTAAAATTGAAAAAAAATTAAATTTTGCATAAAAATGGATTTTTTTCTCACAACTTAAAAGAAATTTTTTGTTAATTTAAAGTCAAGTAGATGTAACCTTTGACATTTTGAAAACGTGAGCTGATGGATTTTTTTACTTCGTGCAACTTATTTGTTGCACAGTGTTATCGTAGTAAAAATCATTAGCCGAAGAGTCGTATACTTGTTATGCTAATACTAACGGAAGCATAAAGAAATATACGTACCGTTGTAAGACATTTGAAACCCATTAAAAACATTAAATAAGAATTTTTAAAAGGGAAGTGATGTAAATGTGTGCTGCTTCTACAACAAGGAAATCACTTACATGTACATGAAATAATTTTAGAGCTGGTCTTTTTTTTTTTGTCCAAAATAATTTGTTTTGATTTAGAGATTTTTTGCCCTTTTCTTGTAACAAATTTTATGCTAAAGTTCCACTTGAATTATTAAAATGATTTACAATTTGCAGATGTATTTAATAGCAGATTATGCGAGGGTTATGTTATGTTGAACAGAAGATGTAAAATTTTTATTTAGAAAATAATTAGTCAATGATTGTACATTATACAAGTAGAGCTAATTATTTAAAACAATCTGCTGTTAAACTTTCTAAAATTGCCCCATATTCGTATTTTCCCCTCCTCTCTCTCTCTCTCTTCTCTTGCTGTCCTTTTATTCTCAAATTCGGCGATTTTTTATTAAAAATGGTACTTTAAATTGGAGCCTTGTTATATTTTTCTACTACTTATTTTATGCTACCCTGATATTTATACATGTCGGGCTTTGTGCTTTCGTATATTCCACAAAATTTTAAAATAATAAATTTTTAATTTACTCTGAACTATAAATAAATGAACTATTTTTGAATTTACATTATTGTATTATTAAACAACCCTCGTTCTTAATCTGTGTGACCTTCCATTTGGCTTTCTGCTTCATCAGTTTTTACACACTATTAGTTAGAAACATTATTTTGTTTCAATATTATCTTGGTCTTTTTTCTTGGTTTTCTTCCATTTTTTCCTTAAGAAGTAAAATAATGTCCTGCTTATGTAGTAAACCAGGCGGTAGGTTATTTTTTTAAGTGTTTGCCTGCGTAGATGTTGATTTTGTCTTTGTTGTTGTTTTATTATTTTTATTTTATATTTCAGTTGTTGTAAGTGGCTGTTATTATTTAAGTGGCCACATTTGATAGCTGCTCATTTTATTTTACTTTTTTTTTCGTTTTGCCATATCCATGTAACTTAACTGAACAGCTACTGTCACAACAAGCCACAGAAAGAGAAACTTAATTTGTTAAGTGATTTTTGTGTTACACATGTTTTTATCTTTATAGATTTTCTGCCTCCATTTTTTGTATTCTTGCTACTTTTGAAATGTCTGTCAATATATTTTGATTTCGTATCGTTATTTTCATATTTAAATTACAATATAGAAAGCATGTGATGATTTTATACATGTAAAGGAGGGCAGTATGAGAGTTTTTTTGCTCATAAAATGTTGTTTTTGACAAACTGATTACCAAACACATACTCTAACAAATTTTTTTCTTTTATTCGAAAAATGGAAATTCTATCCATTGAGAAACCAATAGCCAAAGGTTAGTCCAATAAAAGTATGTGTAGCGTAGGAGTGTTTGAGTAATTTTTATAGCAGAATTATACACGGTAAAGCAAATAAATGTGTACATTTTCTGCTCTCCATCGTTCTGTCTTCGAAGCTATCAAAATTTGCTTACATTTTGTGCGCTCTATTGTTTTTATGCTCAAAAGTCATAGTATGTGTGCTTATATGACCGGATCTGCATTGTATTTCTTCCTTTTTATTTGACACATACGATAAAATCGTTTTTGTAAATCAGTGTTTGTTGTACATTCAGGAGTACATACATTTTAAAAGTAGCTTTCACTATTTTTATTTAAAAAAATTATGCAAGGGAAAAAAAGAGAGAGAGAGAGTTTTTAAAAATTAGCTGGTGTAGATACATTCAAGAACGTATATACCCGCATTCATTAAACCACTCTCCTTGTGCTCCCTAGTACATTTTAATGAGCGCTCTTCTTAGTTCAAAAATTAAAAGGGAATAGTTTGTTCGTTTAGTTCATTTGATCTTTTGTATCTTTATCACTTATACTTTTGATTGTCATATAACGTTCTTTATTATGTTAAATGACATCGAAAATAGAAAGCAAAACAACAAAACAAAATTCGAAAAATTTTTATATTTAGTTTTCGATTTCTTTTTTATAATGTAATTCAAAAAGTAATTTAGTCACTATGCAAAAAAAAAAATAAGGTTTAGTTTTCAAATTTTACCATTTTTGTAAAAGAAAATAATTTGCAACTTTTTTTCCTTCGTTATTGTTTTCATTTAAGTTTAGTTCGTGCGGTCATTTAAAATAAAGGGCAAGCAAATGAACTATAGGATTTCAAAACATGGACTAGTTCGTTCAGTTCAATTAAGTGAATAGTATAATGGGAATAGTTCTTTCGTGTACTACCCAAGACTACTCTTCACAAAATGTGAAATGGATATATATATAAGTTAAGTTCGTCATTCCCTGTATAATTTCTATATCGTAAATATGCCACCCGATAAAGTATATATATTCTGGATCCTTATAAATAGCGGAGTCGACTTAGTAGTGTCTGTCTATCAATCCGTGTGGATGTTGAAATCAACTTTCTGAAGTTCCTAGAAAACATACAGAAAAGTTCAATATGCTAATATGTTAAAAGCTCTTAAGTGCAATTGGTATATAAATGACGGAGCTTTAAGCTCTGAAGTGCAACTAATTTCATTTTTTTTAAACCAGTGAGTGAGTTTTTTGACGTATTTTGTATAAAATACTAAACGGCCAACTAAATGTTCTTTATTCATTCATTTCTGCTTTGTTTTTTTATGGAAATCTTTAAGCTGTACATGTGCATATGGTTCGTGCATACCAGCACGAAACCAGGCAGTCGCGTTTTAAATTACTTCTGTGTATAAGAACTACAAATACAACAATTTTATAGCAAGAGATACAGTATACAGAATTTTTGTGGGTATTTTAATATCCCTATTTTAAATTAAATATTTATTTACATATATTTGGTTTAAAATATGTTTCGCAATCATTTAAAATTAAATTTAGTTTGCATTCTTATTGGATGTCTTTCTTAGAATTTATTTTTAAATTAATTTAAAAATTGAGTACCTACAAACATGTTATTGTTCGGGGATAAAATAGATTTTTGAATTTCTTTAACTGAAATTAATAATTTATGTTTGGATAAATAAAATGTATGTATTCAAAGAAAATTCATTTAATCAATATTCGCAATTTTTTTTAATATTTAAGAACAATACGTAAAGTGAAAAGTATGAAAATTTGGCTACTACATTGAAGAGTATAGAAAACTCGTCACCGCAGTATTTAATTTTTTTGCTTTCAAAGTGTTAATATGATTCAAGCAGTTTTTCTTTATGTGTTTATCGTTGACTTTATTAAGTTCAGCATAATTAACCAAAATATTTCAGAAGAAAAGTTAGAATTGCTTACCCAATAAAAGATTTTGAAGAAATAATAGATAATAATTTTAGGATAGATAACTGAAAAAAATTAAATTTTTGGCACTCAAATGGCTTATTTTGTAAATTTGAAATTTTGTTTATTTTTTAAGACGTTGTTTTTTACATATTTTGAATAATACTTTTTTTTTTAATTTTAATAGGATGATCACAAGGCTTTTCGCCGTCAATTGGAAGATAAACGCCCAATCGTTGAAAGCACTTTACAAAATGGCAGGCAATATATTGCCAGTGAACCACCTGTATCGGACACAAGTGATACTGAAGGTAAGTGTTTGATAATAATAATAAATAAGTAACACGTTTAAAAGAACATTAACATAATACGGATGAGATCACAACTATTAAGTTTTTCTTTCATACAGAAAATAGTTATAAACAATTTAATTAAAAACCTTATCATATTGATTAAAATTTTTATTTAAATCAATTAAGCTTTTAATCAATATTTAGTTTATTTTAATTGAACTGAAACAATGACTATACTAATAAAATCAAAATGTTTAATTGAATCTTACATTTTTGTAGACATATTTTAATATAAAAATTATAAACGAATCTAGAAAAGTAAATTTAATTTTTATCATGCTGACTGTCAAATTCATTATGTGATGGAAAACCATAGATTCAATTCATTAGTGTTCTTGGAAAATTATGATAGAGAAAGCATTCAATGCGGTATTTTATTTCTATCTAGATATCAACAATGATTTTACCACCTAATTTAATTTTGTTATTTATTTACTCCGAAACAGCAAATAATTGTTGTGAAAGTTCTGCATACATATTTTTAAAAGATAACATTTATTTTACTTATCTTCTATATATATAAAAATGAATGCCAATATCCCTTGGTCCCGCCATCACGCGTGAACGGCTGGACCGATTTCACAATTGTTTTTTTGTTGTGTTTGTTATTGTCAGGAGAAGGTTCTTATGACAGAAAAAATTTAAAAAAGTACGCGGAAAATTAGAAAATTTAAGAATCCTTATTTAAAACCACTTTTTATATTTTAAAAGTATTAAATAAATAAAATTCATGTTCTGTACATATGGTATTCCACTCGGCAGGTGGTGCTATAGTCGGTATCTGGCTTATTTGTGTATTACCCCTTTTTACCCTATCATTTACTCTATGATTACGATCGATTATACAAAAATTTTAAGGCAAGATAACGTTTGCGGGATCATATAGTATAAAATAAATAAAAGAAATAATAATGAAAAAAAAAAAAATATTTCGTCATAATTTAAATCCATCAAAAGAACAAAAAAAAATATTTTCTTACATTCAATTGAAAAAAAAAAAATAAACTGTAAAATGTTTTCCCAAACCACCACAATGAACCAAAATTTCCGCAGTATTATTTGCCATTTGTGATTTAGCGTTTAATATTTTTTTAACGCAATTGATTTTGAATAGTCTTAGTTTTGGCCTGTGTTTAATAGTCTGTGTTCATGTAAGTAAAAAGTATTCCTGCTGCACTTTACAATGATACCGTGGACCTTTACATGTAGATGAATTTATTGATGCAACATTTTTACAAGCCCACGTTTTTTGTTGGGAGTTTAGTGTTTGCTTTTTATATTTTATTACAAATTCTATATATAATTTTTTTGTTTTTATTACAGTTTGTGTTGGTCTCTAGAACTTTCATTTGTTCGTTCACTGCTTTTATTTTCAACCAGAATAATTTTCATTGGTTTTCCTTGTATTTGGTTCAGTATTTGGTTTGTAGTTGCTCCTTTTTACAACAGCGACAAAGAGAAATAAAGTTTATTACACATTTACTTTAATATTAAAACCGTTTACTATAAATAATTTTATGGTTTATTATAAAAAAATGAACCAAAAGAAATGAAAACTAAACATAAACTGGGCAACATTTTAACAACGTTAATCTTTGTATCCTTTGAGGCTAGGCACACTTCTATTTTATGTTTGAATTTATTTAGTATAAAGACATAGAAAACAGAGTTTCAATTGATTTGAGTAAAAAATGGATGAAATTATAATATTTAAGTTCATGTGTTTTTTAAGAAATAAATTTTTCTAAAGAAAAAAATCCTTGAAAACTAATAGGATATTTGAGTATTGATTTTGACAATTGTTTTTTTTTCTGGTATTATGAAAGGCTTACATTAGGATTTTTATTTTATTATTTCACATTATTTTGTACTGGGAGTCAAAAAATATTTTTTTTTATAGTTGACATACAGTGTGTATGAGGAAGTAAAAATGTTTTTTTTTTTTTTTAGTTTTTTTGAGCTTCTTGAAGACAATCCTAAATCAAATCTAAGTGAATTAAAAATTAACCAATACGACACTTTTATATAAGTTTATGATTTCGTTTGAAATTTCTACCCGTAGATGAGATACCCTATAAGGTATATATATTCTGAATGCTTATAAATAGCGGAGTGAGTCCGTCCATGTAGTCTTTGAAATCAACTTTCTCTAGTCCGTAAACAACGTAAAAAAAAGTTTAACATACCAATTTCTTAATTGTTTCTGTCTTTCAATTGCTTTTGAAATTCAGCCGGATCTGTCCCTAAATGGCGGAGCTTTGAGTTAAAAACCGCGACTACCTCTATTTTTGACCATTTTCGGAGTGGCGGCGGATTTTTTGCCCATTTTGTTCTAAATATATAATGCACAAAAAATGTGGAAAAAACTTTATATCAAATGACTCTCGTAATGCCTGTGCAAAAAATCATAAAGATCGGTCCACAATTGGCCGAGAAATATCAAAAATATTATCGAAATTTTAGATTTTCATTAATATTATTTCGTTTTTTGATTGAATTTTTTAAACTGTACATGTGCGTAATGTTTGTGTATCAGTCTTATAAATACAAACGTATGTACGTATATGTCTCTTTGAAATTTCTTGAGTGTAATAACATTACGAATACAGACATCTTTATGACAGAGAATTTTTTGATTTCTGAACTTAATTTAAAGTTCTTTATTGGTATCACATATTTAATTAAGTATATTTCGTTTAAAATATGTTTTTTAAAATTTAATTAAATTATATTTATTTTACATTCTATGGGATATCTTCCCTGAAATTTATTTTTTATTATTATTGAGTACCTGCAAACATTTTATTGGCTTTAAAAATAATGTTCTCAGGCAGGATTTTTTTTTAGAACTCGTTACTATTGCGTTGTTTTTATAACACAAGTGATCAACATGTCTGGATATTTTTTATGTAAAGTACTCAAAATATTGACTGTTTTTCATACAAAATTTTTTGACGAGTTGATCGTATTACTTTTTTTATTTTAAAATTAATAAAATAATTTATAAATTTTTTTATTATTATATAATTTTTTATTTGTAACTTTATTTGACCTTTTTTTATTGAAACCGCTATTTTATTAAGATTAAGGTCGTATTATAAAAATATATTTTTATATCGATATTTCTCTCTAATAATATTCCATTATAGATTTTTTTTATATTTAGTGAAAGTGAAAAATATTAATATTTGGCAAACACAGTGAAGGGTATATGAGACTAGACGCAATCCAATTTTACTTGTTTTAATTAAAATGTTTTGCTGTCGCCTTAGCGCAGCTTAGCTGCTATTTTAGTAACTAATGCTTTTATCCAAAAAAAAAGTTGACATAGACTTTAAAGTAAAATTTATGAAAAATTTCGATAACGTTGATTTTTTTGGATAAGGGGGTTAATCTTTAACTAAATACGAATAATTTTGATAACATGGCAAGCTTATAAATATGGCAAAAAAAAAATTGCTTAGAAAACTTTGGTTATAAGACTTCAAATATTTTTAAATTTTGTTGTTGTTGTTGCTTTACCTTTTTTAGCATCAACAGCATGAAATGTATGTTTTTGTCTTCACTTCTGCTCTATTTTATATGAGTTGACTTTATTTATCTTCAGATGGAAATAATCAATTTTTCCAAAATATATTTATTTTTTATGCGAAACTTTCATTTTCTTCAAACATGATGCATTTTTCACTTTTGCCATTTTCTTGTTATTTTACTTTCTTTCAATAGATTTTATTTTTATTGTTTTTTTCGGCACCCCATATCCTTCATAGTATCAATCAGCACGTATGTATCCAAAAAAGCAAAAAAATAGAAAACAAATAAAAAGCCAGGAACTTGAAAAAAGGTAAAACGAAAACATACAAAAAATTTGAATTGAATCACAAAAATATATATTCGTTTCAATTATTTGCTATTGAATAGAATTGAAATAGTAGAATTAGAGCATGAAAATTGGAATTGTGAAAGGAAGCTAATTTTTAAAATTGAAATATAAATATTTTAAGAAATAAATAACATTGAAGAATTCAAAAAATTTAATAATAAAAATAAATAATGTGATATAGTAAAGCTGGGACAATTACAAAGTTAAGAAAATTTAGAAAGCTTAAATGTTTAATTTAAAAAATTTAACTTTCTGCTAAATTGTGACCAAAATATATTGGAATATAATGCATAAACCGAACTCTATTCTGCTTCTTAAGATACGGTCATATCTAACAGAGAAAAGAATGAAAACATTTGTTTTTGCTGCTTGCTACACATTTATAATTTTTATTAATTGCCTTTTACATGCAATTAAATAAAACCATAAACATTCAATCCATTCGCTTAGTATTCGTTGTCATTTTTATGTGGAAAAAATACGATATTTTTCACAAAATTAAAAAAAAAAAAATACAAGAAGTAAAATTTGGGAAGTCTTTATTTAATTCAAAATGACAACAAATAACAAACACCACATTTAGCAAACTGTTTCCACATTTTCCGAACAAAAATTTTGTTCGTAGAAAGAGAGTATTATGTAGCATGACACATATTAATTTATTAAATGTCCGCATTAAATAAATATTAAAATTACAAAAAATAGACTCAAAAGTTTCTGTAGGGCATTTTCTATTTTCCTGAAAAAATAAAAAATATATGTATGTGTATGTTTTAAGGAAAAAAATTTTAATTTTATTCAAACAACATTATAACTACTCATACTATTTGTTTTGTATTCGTTGCCTTTTGGGAGTATTTTGAACAATTTCATAGAAAACAGGAAATGCTTTCATTCATATTCATAACACTCACTTTTTTTAAATGTTGTTATGAATTGCTTTTATGAAATTATGTGAATTGACAACAATATATTCGTTTGTTATGATTTAATTCAAAGGCAACATATAAGGTACTCATTCCGTTCTCTGATATTTATCAAATATTAGCAGCAAATGTGTTTGCTTATGTTTGCCCAAAAATTTTAAATATTAGTACTAAGTTTTGCTTGGGCTCCCATTACGTTGTTTGTTTTTGCAAACAGCCTACAAACAGTGCCAAAAACGATTGTGAAAAGAACTACTTTCCCTATGATCACATATGACAAATATTTGATATCAAACAAGTATTACATCTAATAACTAAATAAATAAAAATATTTTCTCAAGAGCACATGCACACACTTAGGCAAAAGAAATTATTGCGGAAAATTTTTAAGCATGTTTTGAAGCCGTGGATCAGCATAAGCATTGATTTTGGATAAAGAAATAAAAAATGTCACGCCATAAGTGCGGACATGAATTAAATACTTATGCAAAAGTGGTATTTAGGCTGCGGGCAGAAAATCCAGCTATAGCTGTTTATTTATTTTTTTTATTTAAGTGTAATCAAGTTACTTGTTTTGGATGTATAATTAGGCGCTTTTTGAATTTTTATTTTTTGCTTCAGAACAAACGCTTTAATTTTTATTATATTTACATTAATAGCAACCTTTATATGCAGGAATTTTACTTTAATTTTTTATTTGAGTTGTTAATTTTAAAAATATAACTTCTTTAAGGTCAAACCTAAATGTTTTCTTTTGTACAAAAAAAATTGTGCTTTTTTAAGAAGTGCATTTAAAAAAAACCTTTCTGGATATCCGTTTGCTAATGGCAATTATTATTTGACCAGAAGAAACCACATACTTAGAAAATAGTTTTTTATATTATCTGACATAAGTTTATTTATGTAAATAAGTACAAATTAAAATAAATATTCTAAATCAAATACCTACAATTATTTAAAAAGTTATTGATGCTTTTTAGACTGTATATGTCAACTGTTACATTGTGAAACAGAAACATATTGTGTGTGCCTTCAAAAACATTGCTTCTCTAAAAAAAATGAGAAAACCTTCTGACAAAATTTTAATTAGAGAGTGCTCTATTTTTCATATACATGAAGAAAACTTTAGAAAAAATTTCAAATTAGAATGTGCTTTGTTTTCTCATGTAGTTATAATCAAATGTTTTAAATGTCTACGCTTTGTGGAAATAATTGTCACCGTATATTAATTTGCTGTGTTATTAGCCGGATGAATAAAAAATTTTACCAGAAATATATATTAAATTCTTTTTTATTTAGTTTTGCTTTTTTAATTATATTGAAGCAAAGAATATAAAAATTTTTTAATCAAGCTTATCATCTTGTAGTTTAAAAAGAAATAAAACCAGTTGTCTCGCCACTACTACAATAACGCAATGAAAAATATTTCGGCGGCTGTAAACCATTTTTCAAACGAACGACGTGGATATGTATATAGTAAAAAAAGGAGAGTAATAACACTACACAGAGCAATTTACTTATTTTTTTAATCCATTTTATTTTATTTTATGAAATTTATACGCAAATCAATTTCACAAAATTTTAATTTATTTGAGTATATCGAAAATGTCGCTTGTGACCAAAAATTATGAACTTTCTGTTAAGAAACAAATTTTGACAGAGATGACGATAACTTAAAAAATACTCGTAAAAAACATGTCGTCTATTAGTACCTCAAGTAAAAATTATAAACATGTAACCATGAAATACATCCTGCACAAAACCTCTTACCCGTGGCTGAAGACTTCATTGCAATATCATTTATCATTTTTTCCTCATCAAATGAGGACATCACTGTTTATCACAACTGTTATTTGCTTGTGTTTTATCTTAAAAAACTTTGCTAGAACATATTTATAATTATTTGACACATTATGGTCATATTGGAAGTAATTTTGTTTGATGGCAAAAATTTTTGATTCCTCAAAATCAGCGCTTTTTTTGTTTGGTATGGTCAGATTAGACCGAACAAATATTTGGCGTTTTTTGGGTAATATTTGTCAGATGTAACCGTACCTTTACTTCAATCTGCTTAAATAAGCGTCGCTTAGATATTTATAAAAAATATTTAAAACAAAATAAATTGTTAAAAAAAAAGATATATATATTTAAAATTTCTACTATTGTTTTTTTAATTTTTCTTGTGAGTTTTCCTGGAATTAATGGAAAATTATTAACCATTTTGTAAAATATATAATGATTTAAAATTTAAAAATCGATAAATGTATATAAAAAATGTCTCACTAAAAGAGTAAAAACGCGTTTTGGAATTTGGGAGTTGAAATTTTTTTTATTAGATTGTAAACAACACATGTTGCGATTAAGTATGAAATAAAATATCTACCCCAGCAAAGTGAAGTCAATGCAAATTTTTAAAAAATAGTGATTTTCTGAAGCGCATTTCCAGCTGAATGGCTTCGTGAATACACAAAATTGTCGAATTTGAGGGCTCAGAAAACCCTCCTGTAATCCATGAGAAAGGATTACATGCACAACGAGCAACTGTTTTATTCGAATTTCAGTCAAGCCTACTTTTTTTAAGATGAGATCGAAATTGCGATGACTGTGAAGAGTATTAGTTGCATGAATGTGGATAACATGTAGTTTTAACAAGACGGCACAATCAGTCATACAACGCCTGGAACAATCGATATATTGCAGCATGAAATCAAAAAGTGCACTCTTAAAATTATTTTCTTAATGTTTCTGGCAAATTTAATGAAAACGTGCGTATATCCCTGACTTTAAAGAAATTAGTTATGAACCAAACTCAGAAAATTAGTTTCTACCACTTTTATCGGCTTAATACTTTCTTGCGTAAAACGAAAATTAGTACAAAATTTTAAGCTTAACTTGCTTGAAATATTTTATTTGAAACTGTGAAGGCTATTCACGACTCTTACTTAATTTTCTTTTGAAATGAAATCCAAAATGTAATTACTATTATAGGGTACATGACGAATTGATTAGACAGAGATGACTGTTACGTTTTTGACGAATTGAGTCTATTCTATTAAGATCGGAATGCTTTAAACAAGTTTTTTTGCTTTTATTTTGTAAAATTAAAATATGAGAATAAATCACTCTAGTGCGAAACGATGAAACGACACGTCTACCTTTTTAATATTCTTTATTTACTACTTAAAACAGACCAGCCTGACAATGCGAATGAAATTAATGAGGAATATGACTATTTATTACTACACAATGTTTGTTGGATTTGCATTTTTATGTAAAATATTAATTTGTTAATTAATTTCACTGTCACCTACCACAACTTAAAGCCATCACATACTTTAATAGACTCCAGCAATCAAAGAAATAAAAGAATTGACACTATCAAAGTGTCGTATGTTTTATCTACTGCTTAATGTCAAAATTTTTCTTTCATATTGTCTCTAAAATATTTTTTTCTTTTTTTTTTAGCTCATGATACAGATTCACGTTATTTAACTGCCGAAGAACAAAGTCGTGAGTTGACACGCAGCATTAGACGTGAAGTTGCTAAACTTTCAGAGCAGTGGAATAATCTAATCGATAAATCTGACAATTGGAAACATCGTTTAGATGAATACATGACGGTAAGTTTTTCTTTATTTCTTCTTTTCTTCTAAAAAAAAAAGCTTTAAAGCTTAATTCGTTTACTATTTTTTTTCTTCTGTAAAATAAATTATTTGCACAGGTTGTAAACGTATATGCAAAATAATTTAAGTGCAATGTAAGAAAGTTTTTTTTTCTAAATGCAATAAAATGCGAAGGCAATTATGAAACTTTTGTTATTGATACTTTATTTTGAAAATTTCGAAGAGTGTACTCGTAATTAAACAAAAGCATTTCGATTTAACATAAACTTTTAACTCCAAAACTTAATATGATGATGGTCTATTTTATGGGTTAGAATTAGAATGACGAGCGGGAACAAGTCATCTGGCCACTGCGGTTAAAGCAGACCTATTGTGATACTACTCTCAAGTTACAAATCCTCCCAGAGTTTAGTATTCTTTAAGAATTCAGAAAATTCTTTGGGTAATTTGTCCGCCATATCCGACGGTTTTGACTCATATTCGCCAAGTGTTTCAATACTGTGTAATTCCTTGACAATGCGAATTCCTGACCGGGTCAATCCAAGTAATTCCTTTCTTCTCTTCCGAGATACCTGCTGTTTCCAGCCAATATTGTTGTGATTCTCTTTCCAGCCACTCCCTAAAAATGAGCTAAGTAGAGCTCCAAGATAGCGAGCAGAATGGTTCTGGGCCAATGAATCCTTTAGCCGCCCCTTTTCTTGCGAGTTCGTCTGCCTTCTCAATGTCTACATATCCACTATGACCTGTCACTAGATGCTAGTCTCTTTAAGGAGTTTCAGGCAATCCCATTTTAGGGGTTACTTTCCTTTCATTTTTTATAAGTCAATTCTATCAGATATTTAAAAATCCTCTTTAAGCAAGCCAAATCCTTTCAGAAACCGAAAATGTCTTTACAAGCATCAGTTTTTAAACTTTGCGGTATGGGAACAAAATTATCAAGAATAGACGCGAAATGGCTTGATAGCATTTGAAAAGAGCATTAGGGTCTGACTCATGGCACTCGATATTGATGGAAATTTTTATTTAAATTGGGTGGGAATTCCATTGTTATCGACTGCTGCTACTCAGTTCCAGTTTATATTCTGTAGCAAGGCTATGGTTGTTTTAATGATCAAGTCACGGCATTCTGCCATAGATTTTAGCTTCTCAGAAATCTAGAATTTTAAAGCATCAAAATAATGTTAACTTTATTTAGAAGGGTGCAAAAAAGTGTGTTTCCTTTTCTAATAAATATAAAGAAAAATATTCAGTTTTGTATTTCCTATTAAGTGAAGGTTTCCATTTAAATTAATTTTTGTTTCGTTTGATTGCGATACCTTAAAGATTTTTTTAATTTCTTTAAAATGTTTTTGCTCTAATTTATTTTTACAAAATGTTATTCCTCAGAACTAAATTATAAGATTTTAAACAATTTCACTGCTAAAAACACATTTCCATATTTTTTTTTTTGGTTGAATTCTGCTCGCATATGATTTTACTGCTGATAAATAATTGTTAAAAGATGCTTTAAAATCAGTTTTCATTATGCTTGAATATTTTTACATTTTAACGAATTAAATGACTAAAATCCGTACTTGTGGTTAGCAAACATTAAACTACTACTGCCAGCTAGTTCTCTTTTTTTTTGTGTTGCTTTCTTTTGTCAAAGCAAACTTAGAATTGTTCATAGATTCAACAAATTGTGATGCATAGAAAACTAACCAAATTGCAGATAGAGAGTGAGAGAGGAAGAGAAGGAAGGTAATTGTACAGAAACTGATAAAAATTATTCAACTAAGCTGAGGGTAGGCGAAGTACAAAAAAGCTAAGGAATTTCTTTTTTTAGAGTACATTAAAAAAAAACCACAAATGAAATGTTAAATGGTTTGAAAAGTAAAATTAAAATGAAATTTTTTCTGTAGCATTTTTTTCTTTTCTTCTTTTTTTGAGAAAAAACAAAAAATTAAAAAGAGCAGCAGCAGTGGTTAACCAAAACTTAAAAAAACTGTTGCAAACTTTTTCTTGCTTATCCTTGAAACATAAACCAGAACCAGAAAGAAATGAAAGGGAAATGCTTAAATAAACCATATAATTTTATTTCAAATAAATTAAATAAAAATAAAATTTAGTTATTAAAAAGTTTTAAAATTGAAATATTTTTTTAAACTTTTTTAATTTCAATACCCTAATTTTTTTCTTGTTGCCTTAACAATAAAGTAAAGGAATTTAATTAGTGTATTTTAAAATTATTTCTGTGATTAGTATTAAGAAATACTTGAAATGTTGAAACAAACCTGTTCTGTGTATTTGGCAAGCAATAGGAGCTTTGGCAGTAAAAAAATTATTTTGTTAATTAAGCAAGAAGTCGTCAAACTATTTCAAAACGATTATAATTAAATGCAAAAGAAAACTTTTTATTTAATACAATGCAAAAGGGGATTTAAAAAAAAAACTAGCACTTTTTGTGTATAACTCCACCGACAAATAATATTTTTTTTTAACAAAAACGCCTTAGAATAAAAAATAAATAAAACAGAGACTTTTTCTGTTGAGTTTTATTACAAAAAAATAAATCCAAGTTCCTCGATAATTTTACTGACTTTGTGCTTTACATGCAACTTTAATTTTCAATACCAATTTGCTTCATGAATTGTTTTATCTTAATTAATTAAAATTTGATTTTATTGACATGACTTAGCTGCAGGTTATTTTACTTCCTTCCTTTCTTCCTTCCTGCATATTCGTTATTTCATTTCTATTGACGCCTGTAAGTATGCTAGACTTTTTTGCATTTTATTGTTGGCTGCATAAACCATTTTATTTAATGCTGCCTTTTCTCTCTAAAAACTATTCTCGTTTGCAACGTAAATTTTTTTCCAAAGAGTATTTCAAGGTTTTAACTTTAAACCATATTTTTTTATCCCTCTGTTTTGTAAAAAGTACGGATGGAAAGAAGAGCTTAAAAGTAAAAGAAAAGGAAATGTGTATTTTGTATAGAGATTCCCATTAAGAAAATACTTGGTTCAACGGTTGACTGGTTATTAAAACGAAATAAATCGATTTAAGTACTATGACATTTATTGAGTTTGAGCTTAAAATTCTTTACTTTCTATTTTCAATATATCATTTATAAAACGACTAGAGTCAATATGGTTCAACCTTTAAAATTGTTTTTTAAAAAAAAGTAAAACAAACAAATTAAATTCAGCTGATTTTTTAGTGAAATAGCAAATATTGATTAAAATAAATTTATTATTGAATACCAATTTCAGCTAAAGAAATTCAAATTTACGACGAGAAAAGAAAATTTATGAAAAAATTACGCACATGTACATCCGCTTGAAAATTTCTATAAAGTAACAAAACAGAAAGTAATAAAAAATTAACATTTAAAATTTTGTTTTCATTGTTTTCGGACTTACTGTTGTCATTTTTTACCCGTCTTATAATACTTTTCGTTTTGTGTTTTAGACTTATTCTGAAAAATGGTTAAAATTTAGAATTAGTAGTACTTCAGAGTTCATAGCTCAGCCATTTCTGAACCGATTAGTATATATTTAAATAACAACCTTCACACAGGAACTCACAACAAATTGGTAAGCTAAAATTTTCTCTAGGTCTTCTAGGAACTTCAGAAAGTTGATTTCAACATATACATAGACAGACAAGCATCAATGAACCGACTATATATACTTTATACACTGAAAGAATTTTGTTCATATATCCAATGAAATTTTTCATTAATACAATGAAAAAACTCATTACTTTTCAATCAATGACACGCTTCATTAGATTAAATTATTTTAATGAAAACTTCATGAATTTTAAAAATGTCTTTCAACTGCAGATGTCATGGTTCAACCCCCGGTTAGGGACAAAAAAATTTTTTTTTTATTATTTATTAAAAATTTTTGAACGCACCATAATACTCATTTTTATATATTTACTTTTTGTTTTAATAATTTTCAAATTTAATTTGACTTTGCCAGGATCGAACTTAGGACACATGCAATTAAGAAACTTTAACTCGCCGCTCAACCACTTCAGCCCCGAAGCTTAGTTGAATTTTAAGGATTAAGTTTTTGTTTTATTTATAGAGTTGCGACAGAAAAAAAGAGAACCACCCAATGAATTTTTTTTTGAAACTATGAAATATAATGAAACATTTCTAATGAAAATTTTTCATTTTCCCAATGAAATTATGAAATATGTTTAATGAAATCGTTTCATAGGATTTATGAATCATAATTCTTTCAGTGTGGGTTGGCACATGTACAGTGTAAAAATTACATACGACATTACGAACTACATAAACCCTTCTTACTTACAGCGAATTTTAAAAATAAAGATTGATGTAGTCACAATTTGAGAAACTCTATTAATTTTATAAACTTATTAAAAACTAACTGTGTAACATAAAACAGTTTCTCTAGATTTGCAGCTTCTTTTCAAAAGATTAATTTTTTAAAACACAATTTTATTTCCATTCTTATTTTTTTTTCCGTTTCCAATAAAAAAAGATAGTTTTTTAGATGCGATAAGTAAAAATATGTGCACACAAACACATACACGGACACACTCATTATTAACTACACAGCCAAAGGCTTTTGAATTATTGCTGAACAGTGTCTTTAAACAACTTGTTTTTCAATGCCGTCATAAAGCACTGGTACATACAGCTGCGGTAAAGAAAATAGCACTGAAGTCAAGGCTTCCCTTTCTTTATTTATTCTACTTGTGTCTACTTGTCCATATAATTTTCCAACAATAATTAAAATTAAAAATAAAAAAAATTATAATCTTTTATAGAATTAGTTTACTAAATACGGTTAACAGTCAAAATTTTATTAGAAAAAATTAGCACTATTTAGATAAAACATTTTAAATTGAGCCAATTTCAGATTTTCAATACAAAAATGGATTATTTATGCCAACATATTGTCGCATCACTTTTGGTAGCAATAACGTTAGTGTAGCTCTTCAGCTCGGTATTAGTCAGAGATTTATGTGCTGCTTTGGGAATCCTTTCACAAGGCTTCTTAACTGCAGCCAAAAGTTGTTCGTTTTTGTGTTTTGGTGCTCACACAGTTTTCCTAACTTCAGCTTAAAGATCTTTCGACTCCGCAGGCCAATCCATGACTTAAGTATTATTGGCTAAAAACCACTGACCAGAACTAATTTTTGTTTTTATTTTTCGAGTGTTTGTTTTGTTGAAAGAAGCAAATTGTAAGCAAATCATTTTTTGAATAAGGCACCATAACTTTTTCTAAAATATCAAAGTACAGATCTGGTCCACTGTTGATTTATATAAGAATTGTTACTAATTCATTATGTGAAAAACATGGCTATACTATTATGCTTAAACCGGTAGGATTTAGTGTATTTTTGGATTGAATTTTGCACTTGGAGGGCATCAATGAAAGAATTAAAACCTTTGCTAACACGAAAAATAAATTTACACTCATCCTTCCATAAAATTTGCCTAAATTTAGAAACGGTTAGTTTAAACCTTCACAACTTAATTTCAAACGTTTGCTGCATTCAAGTCAAAAATGGGAACTTTCTGGGACTACAAACTTCTATATTGTATTCTCACAAACGGTTATGAAAGGTATCTAACCTTTATCTCTAATTCGTTCTGTTTAGTTCTGTAACTGGCTTAAAGTGAATGCTATCAATAAGGCTAATCAATAAGCTAACCAATAAATGAGGCATTGCCACTTTCCTCTTGCCAATTTCAATTTTTTAGAGTACGTTATTATACATATTAGGTATCATTTTATTTTAGAAATTGGATAATTGTTTTATTTCTGCATAATGTTTGCCTTCTAAAATCATTAAATGCTCTATGTAATGCTCTCAATATTCCTTATCTTATTTTTAAAATTGTTTTATACACGCTTATTCTACAATAGGTATAAAAATTAACTAAAAAATATGTGCTAAAAGTAGCCAGTCATCGTCCGGTGCTATTTTTTTACCTATAGATTTTATATCTTAGTAAAGAAATTGTAACAAATGAGAAGAATCGTTAACTTTGTAAAATAAAATTTACTCCTTTAGTGAGGTTTCACATTACTTTATATCGCAGTACAATCCAAAAACATCATATACTCTTAGTTAACAGGAATTTAATAAATATAATAACTGCAGTCAGTGTTATTATTTTTTACGGCAGTGTACATACACTGAAAGAATCATGTTCATAGATCAAGTGAACTGATTTCATTGACTCAATGAACTGTTTCACTAATTAAATAAAAAAGAAATAGCTCGCATAGATTAGTAGGTAGATAATGGGTATGTTTTCTGCAAACAAGTCAAAGTGCTTTTCGAATTTCTGGTATCTTAAAAAATGAAATATTTTTATTACATAAATGAAATAATTTCATTATATGAATAACATTTTTTCACATTAATTAATGTAAGGAAATAGTATCATTAGCTGAAAAAAATATATATTGATATGAAATTGTGTCTTACATCAATGAACAGATTCAAAGAATATATCATATGAATAAAACAAAATGCAAAAAATTTCTGATGAAAAACTTTTCTTATATTTTAGGAAAGCTTTCATTAATATAATTTTAATGAAATTTGTGTCCATAATCTAATATTGGGTGTCAGTGACTTAAAACTATTTAATTTTTTATTGGACCAATGACAAAATGAAAAATATTCTCTAATTATGCATATCGGTCCTTATTGCAAAATGGTCGTATCTCAAAAAATTAAATTTTTAAATTAATAATGCACATTTTTCTTCGTATTCAAGTTGAATATATAATATAAAAAATAGGATTTATTTAAAAATAGGATTTATTTAAAAAAAATTTGTAAAAATATAAGTAAAGTATTGACTAAATATCAAAGGAAGATCAAGCACATGGGCTAGTACATTTTGATGATTCGTTAGCTTATTTAGATACTTCTCTGAGAACCGTTTTATTTCTTCTGTTATTTTTGGTGTTTTGAGATCATTCGGTATTATCTCGTTTGTGACAAACAATGGTGGATTGAGTTTATTACGCTTTGTTTTGGACTGAAATCTTTGTAATATTTCGATGGTGGAGTTACTAGCAGTAGCCGTATAACCAAAGTGGCTTTAAAACTGTTTTATATATTAACTAGTTGACCCGGCAAACGTTGTCTTGCCTTAATATTTTTATATATTCGATCTTCTTACACTAAGAAATCGTACTCATAGAGTAAAGAACCGTGCGAGACCGGGTAAAAACAGGTAGTAGTTAAATAAGCCAGATACCGACTATAGCGCTACCTACCGGGCGGATTTGTGACGTTAAACCTTCCAAGATTATACATATAAACCTTGTTCTTCAATCACTCTATCTATTAAAAAAGAACCGCATCAAAATCCGTTGCGTAGTTTTAAAGATTTAAGCATACATAGGGATATAGGGACAGAGAAAGCGACTTTGTTTTATACTATGTAGTGATAATTTGTTTTCTGTACTTATCTTGGATGTGAGGTGCAAGAGCCAATATAGTTTTTTTTTAACTTTATTATTAAGTTGTCTCTCTTTGGTTATATGGGCTCTCTGTCTGTCGAGATGTAAGCCTAGATATTTAAAAGAGTTAGTATGGGGAACAGTGATATTATTTATATTTACAGCTGCACAGTCATCCTTCCTTAGTAAAAAATGTTATTTGTTGTGATTTGTTACAGTTTCTTCCATTTAATTGTCCAATTATAAAATTTGTTATGGTAGTTTTGTATCAAGTATGATGCTGAGTGAGACCGAAATCAGATGGAAATCAAATAGACTGTCAAAAAATCTAAAGCAAAATATTTTCTGTTTTCATACCATCACACTTCAAATGAAATACAAAATGCGGCAAATATTAGTTTTTTCTTTGGTTGCTTGTACAAAAGTAACCCTGATTAATTGAGCAGTGTGATAGCTTAGAAAAAACTCTAAAAATGACAAAAACCACAATACTGCCAAAAATACTTAAATGTTTCACCACACTTGCTTGACATTTTGTTTTCACACTATTGAATTTTTACTTAATACAAGGATTTTGGACATGTACTAATACTAAATACAAAAGTCTGAAACCCGCTTAAGCATTCACTACTTTTAGGTAAATAGTACGTTTCCCTGTTTAACTCCGGCATTACTATAATGAAATTATGAAAAAGTTTTGTTGTGTTTAACAAAAAAGAATTTTTCTGACAAATAAGATCTCAAAAGCAGATAATGAGGTATTGATAGACAATTTTTCAACTTGTACAACAATTGGGGATATGCTCTTTAAAGAAGAATAATTGCCATAGCTCTTTATTATTCTTAAAAATAATACTGTATTGTGGCTTCCACTGTAAACTTAGCACTTTAAAGTTTTAATTTTTTCCCCTTAGCACCATTAGGATATTGTCTATTGCATGAAGTATTAAAAAAGTCGTATGTTGAAAAAGTATATGCGAGTGTTGCAGAAAGACGAACTTAGTGTTACCACTACCATATTACATTATTTTCATATCAGAAAATCAATCGAACAAAATTGTTCAAGAAAATATAAATGTAATTCTATACATAAATAAATACAAAAATTCCGCTGCCATTGTATTAATCGATGAAAAATTAAATATTCAATGTTATTCAATTAATAATACTTATAATATGAAAATAATGAAATGCGGCAGTGGGAACCTTTAGAAAATTTTTATATAATTACAGCTGTTGATCAAATTAAATAATTCCCGTATTCAATTTCTAATTGTACGTGAGTTAAATACTTGACATTAACAATACACAGCATCCCAAAGTTATTAACACAGATGGTGCTGTAGTGAGATTCAGTAACTTTTTACTATGCAAATATTCAAATTTATTCGGTTGCAGTATAGGAGATAGATATTGTGGTTCTGTAACTTATTTATATCGATGGCACACAGCTGTTTTTTCTATTCAATTAAGCTATTTTTATATGGCAATGCTGTGCATTAAATTACAAAATCAACAAAAAGCACAAAGAAGAATAAAAAAACAAACGAATTTGTGTTTTGAATAAACTTTTTTGTGTAAATATTTCATTTTTTTAATAATTTTTGTAATTACCACATACAAGGTGGGCAAAAAAAGTCATCCGATGTTGTTTTGCTCTCATTTTTTTTTCTAAATGAAAATGAAATGTGTTGCTCCGTCCTTTTCGAACCACATGTCTTAAAGTCCTAATTCGTTCAATTGTGGCAGAAAAAAAAACTCGGTTAACATGGCCCTATAGCGCGCACCGTCCACTGTTGTCGTTTGACCAGCCCGATGACTCCTCCAGTGTGAGCAGCGCACCATGCAGTCACTTTGAGCGGATGTAATGGCTCTTCGTGCATCACTCGTGGATTTTCGGTGCCCCTGAAGCGATAGTTTTGCTTGTTCACGTACCCGCTGAGGTAAAAATAAGCCTTGTCGCTTATTATGATTTTGGTCGAAAAATTATTCCGCGTTTTTGGGGAGTGTATCGCTCCATGTCTTGTTCACTTGTATTCTACATCTGTCTAGTTCACAAATATCAAAACAGATTTGACATTGGCCACCATTTGCAGAAAAAAGAGCAACTTCCAATAGGGTGATTTCTTTAGCCCACCTTGTATTAAGTTATGTAATATAAAATAAATAATTATTTATTTGTCGCTTGCAAATAAACGAAACAAAACTACAAAACGAGACGTTTCCATTTGTTTCGTTTCGTTTATTTGTGAACTCTGCACACGAACTTAATAGCACATAAATATTCATCGCAAATAACGATTTCTATCGTACGGAATATTTTTGTTGGAATGCTACTGAATAACGAATTCGATCAAATATCGATATACTTGTTTTTTCGCTACGAATCATCTTAATAAAAATTACTTTATTGCACTACAGAACTTATTAGAGCAAATATAGAAAATAAAAAATATATCAATTAAAAAAAATTTTTCAAGAAAATAATTACAAAAATTTGGTTTTATATTTTTAAAATCTTGTGCCAAAAAGGGTTAATTAACTTTAACAAGTAAGCAACTTGGCTTTCTAGATACATACTCACTTTTCTTCTAACATAATACTTAAAAAAAAGCTACAATAACTTTGCTTAATAATCTTTTAAAGTTTAACTAGAGAAAAATTTTCCCTTAGGCTTTAAATCAATATTAAAAAAAGGAAAACTTTTTACACAAGTAGGTGGCGGCAAAAATCGTTTATTTATTGCTTTCGTTCAATAGAACGTCGTATGCACAGATAAATATTTTATGCAACAAAAGTAAAACAAAAGACAAAAACAAAATGATTCACTAAACGATATTTTGAATACGGCCAATTTATAAACCACATTAAAACATTTTGTTGTAAAAGTACCACGCAATCATTTTGGTCATCATTCAGTGGACCTTTTGTAGCTACAAAATGATTTACAGTTCACTATATATTTAGTTTATAATGTGTATGTGGTTGTAAGTATGTGTGTATGTATGATAAAAAAGCATTGAAAATTATTTGAACTTTAATCTCGCTGAAATTTTATAGAAAAAATAAAAAAAAAATATGCCATCCGTATTTGAAATTTATAATAATATTTAAATAAGCTTGATTGTGTAGAATCCAAGCAGACTTATTGTTAAGTTATGTGTGGCATGTGACTAACTAAAGTTTGAATAAACTATGATGAGATTGACCGCAGTGTGTAAACTTTGTCTTAACATATCAGAAGTAAGAATTCACATGACACGATTCCAAAAGTTATGTTAGACAATTGAAAAAGCAAATATGTAAAAAATTATTTAAATTTAATATTTGATTGCTCAAAAGCGAAAAAAGTAAAAAGAGTGCATTTTTTAAATTCAGTGACATTTTTTTTCTTGCAAGTGGCAACTCTAAAGCTTGGAAGCTGTCATATATGTTTATTCTGATTATTAAAAATGGAGGGCTTTACGAAAAAACAGCAATTGTAATGGATCCAAGTTAAGTCAATGCCAATTTTTCGAAAAAAGCCATCTTCTCCGATGAAGCTCATTTTCATGTGTAGTGTGATTCTCTAAATTTTCTGAAATGAAAAAGTGCTCTTTTACACATTCTTTGAGCGCTGAAAAGAAAATTTTCTTCACTGCGCAACGCAGTCAGTGTTAGCAGCCGATAACATGAATTTGACATTTGATATTCAATGTTCGATACCCAGCAAAAATCCGTGATTACACTGTCAAAAGAACTTTGATTGAGATTGAGAAAATAGAAATTACTACCATTCGATTATCGAAACTTATTTTTGTAATTTTAAAAAATATCGCTTTTAACAACCTACAATACAAATTAATTTCAATTGAGTACAATTTTGTGTTATAATTCAATTTAAACAGGAGTAAGAAAGAAAAAAATATTTTATTTCCATTTACAAAATATGAACAATATGACTTGTTTACATTGGACTTGTTTCACTCATTGCCTCCATTAAATATTATATTTTAATGTAGAACATTTTGAACAAGCACAAATAGTAAGAGAGTTTCTTTCATTAACAAAAAAATTGTTTCTTTTATATTTGTTTGGATCTGAAATGAAAATAAAACAAAATTGCTGGCTTATAGTCGCTAAAGTTATACAATTTTTGTTTGAAAATAAACTATAAAAATACTTAAGACTTTTTTTGTAAAACTTTCAAAAACAAACTTTATGACGCGTAAACTATAAAATCATTTTAATTTTAAGTTGACTGTTTCCACAGCCTGCTCCAAGTTTGCTTAAAGAATTTTATTTTTTGTTTTTGCCTCTTTGTGTTTATTTAATAATACAACTCTCTAGCTAAAACTTGTACAAAATAAATGTATTTATTTAAAAAAGAAAACAAAAACTTTCTCTACAAAAAAGAAAAATTAAAAAGAATTTTATCCAAAAACAAAAAAATTAATAAATAAATAAAAAAAAAGTACGCAAGCAAGAAATGAACTAAAGTAAATAACATAGAAAAAATTTATAAACTCCCTAAAAGTATGCTTAAAAATATACTTCATTATAACAACAATAAATATGCCATAAATTAAACATTTATTAAATATAAATTTTTTGTTCAAGAGCCATTAGTTTAATGATTAATTTTTGTTAATTTTTTTTTTATTTATTTCCTTAATTTGTAAATTGTTAAATCCTACACTTAATTAAACCTGACCAATTACGCCGCTCAATTATGTTGTGAAAAATTTAAAGAGAAATAAAATAATTTATAAATGCGTTTGAAAGAAAAAAAGAAAACAAAATTGTTTACCATTAATTTTAACACAAAACGATTTTTATGCGGTTTCATCTGTTTATTACTACCAACCACCAGAGTTATTGCCGCAGCCATTGCATCTACCATCATCCCCGATGTTTGTTCTTTGAAGGTTGGTATCCACTATGGTTCTCTCATTGATTATTTATATTAAAAAAAAAGGAAATAAAAAGAACTACAAAATGGCTTAAACGTGGAAAAAGTAAGCAACATGAGCAGCAAAATTGAATAATTGTTCAAATAATTTTTCATTGTGTAAAATATTATGAAAGGCGACCGATACAAGTTTGCAATTCATTGTTTTATTCGCTCCGTTATTGTTTGTTCACTTTTTTCAGCATTTTCCTGTTGCTGTCGTGTTGGTCTTTTGTTTGTCTTTTGTGGGTTTTTGTTTTATTTTGTAAAATATTCCCAGCCAAACAAAATGTGTCAATACAATGATTTATAATGGTTTATGGCAAAAGTGATCAAATGACTTGTATGCTGCGTATGTAAACATTCCAAGCGCCCGATAATGTGGTAAACGAATTGAAGCCTTGGTGGGTGTTAAGTTTTTAAATTCTTTAATTGGCTCAAGATGTGTGAACAGTTATAAAAGTTAAGTGGAAATTATTTAAAAAAGAATGTTGGAAGAAGTAACTTGTTTTAAAGAAAAAAAAAAAAACAATCAGTTTTACAAAAATATTTAATATTTTTGTTAAAACCTAATATTTCTAGCTAAAGCTAACCATTGAGAAAACAGGTACTACGTAGCAAATAAATCTGTTCCTCCAGGCATTCTTTACGATCTCTTTTAATTTTTCAGTGGCTTCCCTTATCATATCATACCTTTATTGGCGAAAGGCTGCAATAAAGCAAGAGTTAGAAAACAGCAATAGGGAAGTAGATGAATTAATAAAAGTAGACAGTTAGGGCAGAAAGAATATATTTAGCTTACCATGAAATAAAACGTATGTGTCACCCACACACATATCGAACCATCTATGCTCTATAGAATAATTTCTTAAGTTATTCTGACGTCATCAATAAGTAAACGTTACATGGTCAACTTAGAGCCGTTCTTGCACTATTCAGCATTCATTTCATAGACTCGTGTGTGATTTCTAACTTCATATATCTTCTCTGCGGCTATGGACCTCTTTTGTGTGTTTGACTGGAGAAATCTTACGAACTGAAGTGCAGTTCATCATCTTCTTCGTTGTCAACATTTCAATTTAAAAAAGCACAGAAACCAAAAAAAAAACTGCATTTTTTTTTAACCACCAAAGTTTCAACAAGCACGAATATGAAAGTTTTATTTATAATCGAAATTAAAATAATCAGTCAAAAATATACCTGCGTATATTAAGTACATTAAGTTCACGTATCTTATTCACAGCCTATCAATTACACCAAAAATTGTTTTGTGGAACAATTACAAAATTCATTCTTCCCCTTTTATTTGAACAACTTACATTGATGAAGAAAAAAGCCCCAAAGAAAGTACTAAAACTAAAAAGGCACTAAGTAGAAAATTTTCTGCACAGAAAATGTTAGAGAAGATTAAAAACAGCGTTAAATGCCCTGAGTTGACAATGCTCCTCTTCTTTTTCTTCTTATCCTCTCTTTTATGTTTTACTTTTACCTTTCTGCTTCTTTTTACTTTTTCTTAGCCTAACCCAATCAAAGCCAATTAATCAGTGCCTTTACACTTGATAGTATTGTCTTCCAAGTTGTCTATATGTGTTATCGCCGAAAATGTCATTAACAATTAGAAGATTCACAGAGTAGTCATAAAGTCATATGTTTAAGAAAAAAAAAACACGAAAATATATGATTGCTGTGAGCAACCCCTCATAGATCAGTGTGTTATTTCAAATTTGAGTTAATTGAGTACTCATGACAAAATATGAAACACAATACAAAAAGTCTTATTATTTTAGGACTTTTTTGTTTGAAAATTATCATAAAATAATATGACTTTAAGACTTTAAGACTGACTGCGAATCCCCCAAATATTTCTTACTTTTTTGATTATATTTGTAAATTAAAACGATATAATTTGTCTTTAATATGTGTGTAAAGAAGGTAAATTACAATTACGTTTTATTTTATAGAAAAAATTTTAATATCTAAGTTACTCTTTTTTTCTTACTGTTCATCTCTTTGACGTTCAACTTTTGCAAGTGTCAAAAATTTATTTGCAAGAGAATTTCGTTACAAGTTCAGCTGCAAGTTCGAAAATTGTGAGTGTATGTAGAGCTTCTCACTCTTAGGTCCAGCCAAGACAAACTCTCCTTTTCTTCTTTCTATTAAATATTTGTTTTTCTTCACCTTTATTCACCTTTCCTTTATTTTGGGTGCGAAATTATTGGCTGAATTAAAAAAACCTAAATGTTTTCATTTTATAAGAAGAAAAAAATTTCGTTCCACATTTTTTCAAATCCGTGTGGAATACAGAATATGCAAGATAGTCTTTAAATCTTTCTATTTTTAAGAGTTTTGTAAGTGGAGTTTTTTCTCCGATTTTAAGAAGATAATGATTAGACTATATAATTGCAGTAATGGTACCATAAATTGTTTAGCTCTAACTAACTCTCTTGCCTTTGCGTTAAGTTTCTATTAAATCTGCATATGTTAGATATGAGTTGGAATATGGCTATAATTAGGAACTTCCATTGTGTCAGTCACATATTGCGTTGTAAAAAACTTCAAAGAAGCTTCACTCGGTATGCTCTACCTCATATGATCCTTATTCAACCTCAAACTTCTTATAAGTCACTTTGTCTTCACTTAGCCATGATCAGCTTGAAAAAGAGACGTAGGTAGGCTATTGCTTCGACATAGAAATATTTTTTATATTCCACTAGCATTTAACATGCTACTTCGTCAATGAAATACCATACTGTCGCTATTGTAATTTACATAACGTTGTAGACCATTTATTCTCAGTTCTAAATTTTTTAATAAAAATTAAATCAAAAGGTATCATTAAAGTATACAAAAATTACCATTTCGTCAGTTTATTGAGATCGGTCTGATAGTTCTAGATTCGGAAACGGTAAAAAATCAAAATTCTCCATTATAGTATATGAATAAAAAGTACCGTTTTCTTTTCTTAATTATTTTTCACCTTGTCCTGAACCGTTTAAGCTCAGTCTAATTGTTACTTTGAAAAATATATTAAGCTAAAAAACCGTATCAATATTGGCTTTTACCCTTTTTATCTCGCAAACGTACAAATATCGAAAAAGTATCAAGTACCTATCCGCTTGTTTATTTAGTAGAATATTATGTAGTTTGAATTTTGGTTCTATCTGTAGTAGTTCCGGAGATATAAGAAGCTCAATTTTACCCGCGGTTACCCCCTTAATTTTCGAATTTCCAAATATCGAGTCTGTAGCTTTAGCCGTTTAGGCTGGGCGATGATGATAAGTCAGTCAGTCAGTCAGTAACTCTACTCTTTTAGATGTATAGATTATGCCGTAGGAATTATGCTGCAAATAATTCATTGACTAGATCTTTAACCTATCTAAATGCCATAAATGAACATCAAATAGTAAATTTAACGTCTCAAAAAATTGTTTTAAAAACTTTCGTTTCTACAATTTAAATTAAATTAGCAACTAAAGAAAGTTTATATTATTTTCTAGTAGTAAGGAATTTATGTCTTAGACTATACTAAATAAATAAATAAATGAATCTTTATTTAAAATTTTTAAATTCAATTAATAATTATTATTCAAGCTTAAGATTTCAATAAAAAAATTGTTTTTATTTTAAATTATCCGGTCTTGTTCAGGGAAATTTATTTTTATAATGATGTAGACCTTCAAAAGAAAGTCGAAATTAAAAATAAAAACAATTTTTTTATTGAGATCTTAAGATTGAATAATATTAATTAATAATAAATTTATAAGATCTAATAAATCATTAAATTATTTTTAAATTCAATTTAATATTTTTTACCTTAAGAGGCTTAATGAACTCTTTTGCAATTTTAATATAAAACACATAAAATCTTACAGCCCTTGAGAAATAATAATCACATAATTACAGTCCTATGTGTAGCTGGAAGTTAGACGTATCTAGACTTTAGCTTAAAAATCTTAAATGAAATTACAAGAGTTACTGCACATCACAACTGAGAAAGATAAATTTGAATGATTACATTACAAAGATTCAAAGTGCAAGCCCGTGCGCTAAATTTACCAACTTTTTCCAACATAATTTTTTATATCTAGTTCAGGTTACTCTCGCAAAGCGCAACCTCAAGCTACTCATAAAAAATGTTGTACAAACAAAATTTTTTTTCCGGAACGATTGGGTTGAATTCAGACTTTTACTCTCATGGAAAAGATTCATAGTTAGATTTTAAGGTTATTTAATCCATAGTTAAACGAGGAACTTGAATTTAGCCGTTAGTGATTTTACCATTGCAGTCGTATTACCAAGAAAGAAAAAGCTTTTTGCTCAATATTCTCTTGTACAATTTTTTCCCTGACTTTTAATTGCAAACAATAGAATTTGGTTTCTGTAACTTGCAATGCAATTCATTATTGTGTTTGTTTTTAATAGATAAAAAAATATAAATTACGAAGGAAAGGGGAGCAGACAGGGTGTAGGTAAAACTGCTACACTTGGGAAATCAATAAATTGTTTTGTTAGACTCATTTTAACAGCATCCAATACATTTAGCATTTTGTGGTGAGCTTAACAATAACAGATGTGTTTCTATTAAACATTCACAAATAAATAATTAAAAAAAATAGAATAGAGAAAGCTGTTAAAACAATTGTTTATAAACTGTCTATGGATTTGTCGGGATATGTTAAATTAAAAAAAAAATTAAGTAAAAGTTATGTCTGCTTGTTATGTCTTTTAAAACCCATAGAAATTTTAAATTATGGATAAAAAGAAATGAAAAAAAATATATATTAAAATAAATAAAATAAAAACGATCATGATGTTATATTTTTTTAAATAAGAAAACATCCAGTTTGTTTTTTCTTATTGAAATTCAACGACATTTTTTTTTTAAATAAAAACTAAATCGAAATCGAATTTTAAGGCAGCTAGAGAAGGCACGTTGTTTGCAACAAATATTATTCCTCCCCCTACCTTGTTCTGACCTCCTTCAGTTTAGAGTTTAGAGACACTTTAAGACTATTTATTGTTTGGTTAGCTTTTACATTATTTTCAAAAATTTTCCACTACTGCTTGCCAAAAGAAAATTCAAACAAGAACTTAAATTTTTCTTGTATTTATTTTTCTTTTAAATATTTAAATAGTTTTAGTCATTTCTTGGAGTTTGCCTGGAGGGCTACAAGCAACTAACATTATACAATGCGATGACTTGAGAAAAATTATACGAATACATTTCGAAATTATTCTTTACCCACAAGTGCATGCACACACTCGTATGGCTTAAGAAAACTTTGCACAACAAAATGTAAAGTTATGTTTATGTAAATAAAAGTGAGTAACAAAAGTACACAGACATATAAAAACAAAACTAATGGGGTGTTGAAAAAAAGATTTTCTTTTGCTTAGCATTAATTGAATCTTCAATATCAAATGGCTTATTAAATCTAATGAAATTCAATTAACTTCTTATTCTCAACTAATGATTCACAAATATTGGACGTGATTACGCTTTTCGTTGTAGCGTCAAAAAAAGTGATATGTAGCAAGTTTGACCATATACTTTGCATTAACTTAGTGCAAATTCGTAATAAGACTGATTATAATTTGTAAAAATGATTGACCTTCTCACTCTTAGGTCCCGTCAAGAAAAATAATTCACCTTCTTTCGTTCAAGATGTTACTTGCAAGCATATTTTTCTGCTTGCTTTCTTATTTGATCTTTCACCAAAGTCTTTGTTTACGTTTATGTTTTGTGAATAATTTATCAGGTCTGTTCTGAGTAACACGTGATTTCAAATCGCATGTGCTTAAAATCACACGTGTGATTTTGTATTTTTCGGTGTGATTTTATCATTACGAAAGCACAAGAAAACAGCTGATTTTTTTCTTTTGTGTTCAAAAGAAAATGCAAAAGAAAATAAATATTTTACAGCAAAAAAAGCTCTTTAATTTTGAAGTTTTTGATTTTATTAATACAACTATTGTTCAACAAAATTAATAAAAAACACCGTGAATATTTAATTTAAGTAATTTAATAACCATGTAATTTGAAAATGTTTTGAAATCACAAAATTATATGCGCAGAACATATTTTTTGTGCTTTCAAATCACATTGACAAAATGTGATTTTCGGAACATGCCTGTATATTATTAATGCGCTTAAGTTTATATTCCCAGAATAAATAGTGTCCGAGTTAGAGTCCACTTTTTTATTTAAAAAAAATTATAAAATATTTTCGAGAGAGTTGTGATTTTTTTATTGGATTGTACAGAAGAAATTTTTCAAATAAATATGGAAAAAAATCTTGAATACTCAAAATTGTGGAATTTGTTCATTAAAAATCTCCATGCAATTCATGCGATAAAAATTTTCCCACAACGAGCCGATGAGGCCGAAATAACGGTGGCATTAGCTATAGGACCATGATAACAGAGTTGTTGTGTCATAAACTGGATGGTATGAATCTTGACCTGACCCACAAATTAAAAAACCATCGATTTTTTGCAACATGAAATGAAAGAGTGTCCTCTTAGTGGTCAGTGTACAAAATTCTCTTTTTCTATACTTCACAAAAATGAAAATGGTATATATAAGTTCTTCATTACGTGTGTAGTTTCTACACCGTACATGTGATACCCTATAAAGTGTATATATTTTGGATCTTTATAAATAGCCGAGTCGATTTAGCCATGTTTGTCTGGGAACAAATTTAGTTTACGTACGCACCGCAAATTAAAAACAAAGATATGACATGTGATAGAAAATTGAGTTCTAAGAAGAAAATATTGACTAAAATTTCGCAGGGAAATTCGTATTTTCTGAGTTGTGGGCCTCCAAAATTTTTGTAGGTTTCATAGAAAATTTTTAACTTAAAAAAAAACATAATGTAAGTAATAGAAAATTTAATTTAAAAAAAAAATATTAAATAAATTTTGTCGTATAAGCCCCTATTTTTCGAGTTATGTGCCTCCAAAGTTGTCATAGGTTCTAATATAATTTTTATGTTAAGCGTGTAATTATGCCTTCGGCCAGACTTAAGGATTACATCCTCTTTAGAATGCCGAATACCGACTTCACTTGCAAGTGGTTTTTTGTGTAACCGGCCATCGGCAGGAATTAAGGATTACATCCTCTATGGAATGACGAACACCGGCTTTGCTTGTTATAGTAGAATTAAACGATAAAATTTACTTAATATTTTCTTCTTAGAATTAAGTTATCTATTACTTACAATAATTTTTTTTTAATTTTTGGTAAAAATTAAAAATTTTCTATGGACCATATGAAAACTTTGGAGGCTCATAACTCAGAAAATACGAATTTCCCCGAGAAATTTTACTTAATATTTTCTTTTTATAATTAAATTTTCTATCACATGTGATACCTTTGTTTTTAATTTGAGGTGCGTGCCTAAAGTAAATTTAAGCCTATTTGACTAACACAGAGTATATAAGACTCGGCAGAGTCGAATTTAACTTGTTTTTTGTATTTTTTGTTATCAAAAAAGAATATTCTGTGTCTACGTATCGGCTAAGGAACAAACCGATTATGATTAAATTTTATGCATTTGAGAGCACAAAAGTAGAAAGTGAAAAACGTTGTTATTTAATAATGATGTTTTCAGTCAGACAGCTGACTGCTGCTTACTTAAAGCTGAAAGAAAACTTTTTTAAATTACTGTCCGAAACTAATAACAACCAGGAAGAAAACAAACAAGAAAAAAAATTAAAATCATTTGAGCGTTTACACAATATCATGCAAAAAGAGCTATAAAAATCCTGTTTATTATTGTGACAGATTGGAACAAATGAAAAAAGAAAACATGATAAAGGAGTTAACATGAATACTAAAAGTTGCCCAAAATCAATGCTTAAAATAAAATAAAATCTAATGGAAAAGTAAATAAATTTTATTTGAAAAGTATTTCTAAAAATTAAATATTTAGAAAAAAAAAAAACATTTTCAATAAATGCATTGTGGCTTTTATAAAAAGTTTCTTGCAACATTCTCAGTGAATTTTTTTTTATAAAAAAAAATTTATGATTTCGATGATGAGTCAGTTAAATGTTTAATTAATAAATATAAAAAATTAAATTTTTTTTGGTATTATTTGATTCATTCAATTAAGAATTTAATTAATATTTGTAATATTAATTTTCTAATCAAAGTGTATTACGATTATTATTTAAATGCTAAGAAAGAAACGTTGACATCTCTGTTTACATGCTTAAAATAAAAACCATTGAAAAAAGTTAAAAAGGATAGATAGAAAAAGTTGACAGCTTCACGGTTTCTATAAAAGTTTGAGCGAAATCCGTTAAAAAGCAAAAGTTTAACCATTAAAAAAAATTTTATTTGAAATTGAGCGCAAAAGTAAGCGTGGCCAGATTAAAATATCATTATTATTGGCTATGATTAAAATATAGTATGTTCTAATTTTCAGAGAAATCTGTAGGTAAAGAAAAATTATATAAAACGTACACGTAGTTGGTTCTTCTTAAATTTTTCTTACCGTAAGAAAACGATAAAGACGTGACAAAAAGATTTAAAAAAAAAGATCCAATAATCTTGATTTAATAAAGGACAAAATAACACAGTGCAACATTTTTCAAGTAATCGAGTACAAACTCCTTCTCGCCTAGAATTTCTCGAAATACATTTTGAAAGTAACAAAACTTAACAGTGGGTTTTGCGCTATGAACCTTTGCACTAAAACTTGATTTTTCCGAATATCATGTAATTTTTCTCATGTTACTTGCAATTGATAAACGTACATATATTTCTCAGCAATAAATGTACTTTTATTGTTAAATAATATTATTTCTACAAATTATATAGAAACCATGAAAAAAAATAAATTCAGAAAAAGACATGAAATATATTTCTGCTCAATTTAAACCTAAACACAGGACAAACTCTTTCTTAAGTAACCCAACATGGCAACAAAACTTAGCCGCTTTGCCTTCAATATCTGCTTATTTTTATTTATTTCTTTCGTCTACTCCTGTTTCGTTGTTAAAATTGCATTAAATTTCTATCTTTTACTTATAACACTCTCATGTTACACGTTATGTCTTCTGTATTGTTGTAACATAAGATTATTTTCAGCAACAACAACAAAGAAAAAATAACACGCCACTCATTCAAGGACTAAAAATGTTAAAACAGCTACAACAGCAACAAAAAAGAAACTTTGTGGCAAAATCTGCGTAAAGTGGTTCATGTGCCTTTGATAGTTTTTTTTTGCCTTCTTTTACTTAAACACAAGTACAAATGCTAAAAGGAAATTTTAATACAAAAAATATAGTGTTGGTTTTCATAATATTCTTCTACTACTACTACTAATGCCATTTACACTCACTCGTATCTTCGGATCCACTGCATGTTAATAACAGTAAAAAAAATACCTGCACACACAACTTTTGCTTTTGCTGCTTGCAACAATAAAGAGTCTCTAATACTTTTCATTTCTGCTGCAATAATTTCTCTTTAAATATGGCTGACAAGTGGTACATCCACATTAAGAAGGGACAGTATTTGTAAAATCCTAAATTCCTTTTTTTCATTAAAACAAAAAATAGATGATGATGGTATACAACAGGATTTAAATTATAAATTGACTGTGATTACCGAAGCAGGTCTTAATTTTTGACAGCCAATTAAAACATTTCACTATTTTAACTATTTAAGTTTTCCAGAAAAATTGTTCTACTCTTGTTACTCTCAAAATTCTTCATTATTTTTCATACTCACTGTTAAAGATTTCATGATAATTTATTTCAAACACAGAACAAATTCAAGAACTCCTTAAGGTTAATTCTAATTTTTGTAGATTTTAAAAAAATTGCTAAACAAAAAATTAACTTGAAATTCTGTGATGATGATATTAAGTACACACGCAAAGAAAAAATATAAACAAACATAGTTTGTTCTCCGTAAGATCATAATTGTTAATTTGAAGCATCTAAACATTATTATGATCACAATAAACATGTTTCTAGTTGTTTTTACTATACTACGTTTGCCGTCCTAGATATGGTTGAATTTATCCATAGATATGTTTATGGTGAACATGTTATGATTACCGTAAGCATAATGGCCCATAATCATAGTCAGAAAAAAAGTATACTTTAAGAGTACTTAAGTATATTTTTCTTTAATACGTACTTTAGGTCTACTATAGAAAAATTAAAATTTATTTTTAGCGAAAAAGTCGATTTAAAATTTAAAATATACTGAAGTTGTTTTTAAATAATGTAGAAACAGAAAATCAAACAAACAAAACAAAAAAAAATAACCTGTCATAAATAAAAATAAAATTAAATAAAAATTCCAAATAAATTTAAAAACAAAAATTTTTTTATAAGCAAATTAAAAAATGTTTGCATTGCAAAACGTTTACAGAGATTTTGAAATTCTCGAGGAATCATAAAAAAAATTTTAAACTTACAAACAACGATTTTTAAAAAAATTTAAATTACTTTTCAGTTTTTTATTTTTAATGTCACTTTTTTATATTTTGCTGCATATTGTATACAAATGCTAGTTGAAATATTGGTGATTCAACTTAAAACCTACTAAAATTTTTAGTAACAGCTTTTCATTTCTAGGTTGTTTTTAAAAAGAACCGACTTTATTGTTAGACTAAATAATGAAAATATTATTGAAAATAATAATATAAATAATACTTATTTTAAAACTTAATCATTCAAGCTCAACTGAGCTTTGTGGCTGAAGTAGTTTAGTAACGAGTTAATGCTTCTTAACTCTTTCTCTCTCTGCACATACTTTAGTTAAAGTCTAGGTGGAGCTAACTAAATTTGAAAAGAAAATCAAACCAGCTGTGCAATGTAAAAAATAAATAAATATATATTAAAAGAAACGGAAAAACGAATAGAATAAAATAATTTTATTTACATAAAAATTATTATGGTTCACAACCCAACTATACTTTAGTTGTAATTTTGATATTACAATTAATTACAACTCTGTGTTCGTGAAGTGCTTCCATACAACTCAACTGAGTTGAGTCGTGAGTCAGAATAGGGACATTTATTTTTTATTATTTACTTAATTTACAAATTTTTAATAAAAATTTTTTAAAAAAATGTTGACCCTGATCGGGGGTTGAACCGCAACATCTGCAGTTGAGAGACATTTTTAATATCTTTGGCTTAAAAATATATGTCGTTAGATGCAATTTAACTACCAGAATATGCTTACTCTCAACCATATTTTTTCTTTGCATGTATGGGAAACACTAGAACAACAAAACTACAACTAAAATTGTATAAAATAATTTTAATTTTTTTAAATTAAAATTAAGCTTCGGAAAATTCATTTAATTTAAATTTGTTTCTGTTTTTTTCTTTCAGGTAAGTCTCAGCTTTACATTCCATGTACACGTAAGTCCATTATAATATATTGAAAAACAAATACTGGGTTGAAATTTATTAGTAAATATTTAAACACTATTTTCACAAGAAAAAATTACATCTTTTTTTTTTAGTAAACGAATGAAAACTTTGAAAAAATCTCTGCTTAATTAAGGTTGTCATGGCTCATAAGTAAATATTTAAAGCTTAATAATGTTATGTGGGATATTTAAAACATTATAGAAATATTTGGAAAATTTCCGACTAATGGCTTTACCCAAAAGCAGTTTGCTAGCAAAAAAAAAAAATTAAAAATTAATTCGGCTGTATAAAAATCCAGGTTGTGAGTTATTGTTGGATATAAGAAATTAACCTTGTTTTCGGTAACCCTCCTCACTGTTTCCACCCAAATATCTTTATATAACACCTAATTATTTATACAGAACTTTATAACAGCAGCTGTTATAGTTTTGTAGACGTATTCCTTTCTCCGAACCTACCAATATATGGACAGTGTATAATATAGGATAGACATCTGCATAAATGTATTTGGATTTGCGTAGTACTTATGTACTCTGCAGCAAGTGCATGTATTTGCAAATACAAACAAAAATGAGTTCACATTTCAGGAACAACAAAATTCACGAATGACTACTTACTTGTGCCTGCTTCCTTTTTGTGTTTGTGAAGGGTGTCCCAACAAGAACGCAAGATTTAAATTTTAAATAAATGACTGATGCAGCAATTGAATTATTTCTCTGGCTGTATGACATGTGGCGCCGTCTTGTTGAAACCACAAGCCCTCCACATTCGTTTCTTCAATTCTAGGCAAGAAAAAACTGGTTATCATTTCACGATACCGAACACCATTGACTGTTTGCGCTTGATCTGCGTCATTTTCATAAAAAAAGGTCCAATGATTCCTCCAGCCAAAAAACCACACCACTCAGTGACACGTTGAGGATGCATTTGCTTCTCGTGAATCACTCGAGGATTTTCCTCACCCCAAATGCGACAATTCTGCCTATTGACGAAGCCATCAAGATGCAAATGGGTTTCGTTACAGAAGATGATTTTATAGGCAAAATTAGCATTTTCATGTTGTCTTTCCAACACGCAATTAACGAACTCCCTTCGCTGTCCATGGTCATTTTTTACTAACCTCGTACCTTCTACTAGCAAACAATAAAAATTGTTCAAATGTCAAACAATGACACTTCGAATGGCGTGTACGCAGTACACGACTATGCTCACAAATCATTTGTAGAAATCGCAAATACATCAAATACTTCAAATCGCCACGGCTTCTGTAAATACACATTAAACTTTTACACACATCTGAAGCTACATTTCTTATTTTTTTATACAAAATTGTAATTTATATTATATTTAAATACAATTTATCATTCACAACCTCAAAACAGAGTTATTAATATCTGTCGATTTTTGTTGAATGATTTGTGCTAAAAAGTGTAGTAGCTCCAGCAAAGTATTTGGTGTTCGGCAAATACAGTACTCATTTTTGTAGTACTTTTTTCGCTGAGTTATTTCCTTTTTCTTGTTCCTATTTTTGGAACAAGATTTTTGCAAATGCTTACGAATAAGAACTTGAAAAGCAACACTTCACTACTCTTCACTGTTTGTGCTCTGTTAGCAAATACCTACTTGTAAATATTTACTTTTGGCAAATATACTTACAAATATTTAGAAAAAAGTTATTTGTTGCAGATGTCTAATACAGAAGCACATTTTTATAAATTTATAATCAATATTTTTTTGCCTTTTCTTATTCTTAAACACTGAAAATAATTTTGTTTAAGAGAATCGAATTTATTACCATTAAAAGATTGAATTGTGACAAAATATTTTGTAATAGAGATAAAAAATCTATTAAAAGAAGTAAATTTTTATCACAACATAGTTTTTGAGATGTCAACAAATGTAGTTCTCTTTTCTCTGTTTATATGTACAAGATGGGCTAAAAGAAATTACCCTAATGGAAGATGCACTTAACCCTAGAATATCATCCTTATTTTTTGTATACTAACGTCATCCTTCGTCATTTTGACTACGACCTATTTCAAGAAACTATAAAATACGTCGTGAGTGAAAATATATACCAAAATAGATTTATTATTCATATTTAGTTATATTTTAATCAATAAATAAAAAAATTCATATATTTTTTCAATTCTTAAATGTAAAATTAACATTGCAAGATCTTCTTTCAATTGGCATTTTTTAATAAAGCATTATAAAAGGTGATTTTATAAGAACTATCGGAAATTTAAAAAAAAAAAAAAAAAAAACACATAAAATTCAGAAAAATGCATGAAATATTTATTTGGATCGATAGTTGGGTCGATATAATTTAATGTTTGAAGATTATTTCATGCAAATGTTGGCCGCGGCTGCGCCTCAAATGGTCCATCCGCTTAGTCCAATTTTGGCATACTCTTTCCAACATTTCGGCCGCTATCTCACGAATAATGTTGGCAATGTTGGCTTCCAGTGCGTCAATCGAAGCGGGCTTGTCCCTATAGACATTAGCCTTAACATAGCCCCACAAAAAATAGTCTAGAGGCGTTAAATCGCACGATCTGGGCGGCCAATTGACTGGTCCCAAGCGTGAAATAAACTCTTCACCGAACTCGCCTCTCAATTGGTCCATTGTTTCGCGTGCTGTGTGGCATGTGGCATGTGGCACCGTCTTGTTGAAACCACATGTCATGCAAGTCAAGCTCTTCCATTTTGGGCAAAAAAAAGTTTGTTATCATCGCACGGTAGCGCTCACCATTCACAGTAACGTTGTGATTCGCATCATCTTTGAAGAAATACGGCCCAATGATGCCGCCAGCCCATAATCCGCACCAAACGGTTGTTTTTTGTGGATGCATTGGTAGCTCTTGCAATGCTTCTGGCTGCTCTTCACTCCAAATACGGCAGTTTTGCTTGTTCACGTATCCATTCAACCAGAAATGAGCCTCGTCGCTGAACACAATTCTTCGATAAAAAAGTGGATCTTCATCTAACTTTTCAAGAGCCCATTCACCAAAAATTTGGCGTTGTGGTAGGTCGTTTGGCTTCAATTCGTGCACCAGTTGTATCTTATAAGGCTTCACACCCAAATCCTTCCGCAAAATTTTCCACGTAGTGGAGTAACAGAGGCCCAATTGCTGCGAACGGCGCCGAATCGATAATTCACGGTCATCACCAACACTGGCCGATACGGCTGCGATATTTTCTTCAGTTCGCACTCTACGTAAGCGTGTTGGTGGTTTAATGTCCAACAATGTAAATTTGGTGCGAAATTTTGTTACAATAGCCCGAATAGAAGCCTCAGTAGGTCGATTAAACTGACCATAAAATGGAAGAAGCGCGCGATGAACTTTCTTAACAGAGCACGCATTTTGGTAATAAAATTCAATAATTTGCAAGCGTTGTTCGTTTGTAAGACGATTCATGATTAAATTATAGACCAAACTGAAGATGTTTGACAGTGACACAAGATACAAAACGTGCGTGAGCTGTCAAAACTAGTGTTGCCAAAAAGATAATAGCAAAAAAATCACTCTTTATAACATAAAATTTATAGAATACGACACATCATCCTTCGTCATTTTGACTACGGTAAAAAATTAAAAGCGAAAAAAAAAAACACTTGAAACGCGCGCAGTTCGTTGCACGTCTTTGTCCACCAACAGCTTGCAAGCGATTAACGCTATACGAAAAATGAGATCAAAACAAACAGAAAAAACAGGTTTTAATTCAAAAATAAGATCGGGCGTCGTCATTTTGACGAAGGATGATGTTCTAAGGTTAAGAACTCGTAGTTAATGCAGTTCTCTAATTAGACGATAAGTAATATTTCTATAATATGGTGAGTAACGTCCTCCTTTTGCCAAAACTATCATTTTCTTGTATTTAGTAACCAAGTAGCTTTTTAGTGTTACCTACACTAATATCAATTTTTAAATTTCATAGTTTCTCAAAGTGACAACGGAGTCTCTTACTCTAAATAGTTTATGAGTCTTTTCCCCAGCTGTTACAGTTATTTATGTTGATTTCAAACTCTGCATGGATCAATTATACCTCTTCAGTGTCGGGAGTTTTCTTGTAAATTTTCCAGAAATCACCCTTACCGTGTTTGCCGTATATTTATTTGAATCTGTTAAAAATTTTATTTATCAATTATTTGTGTTATTATTTTTACTATAAAAATTTATGTTATTACTTAAATTACCATAATAAATATCAATTTCAGAGGACTGAAAAAATGCCTTTGTGGTTGATTGTGTAGGATTAAAAATCGAACAATTTGGGTATAAATCGTTCTTAAAATTTGCTTAAATTATGTTGGTATCAAAATTAAAAATAAAATTTAAGATTTTCTTCATTTCAGATTTGTAATAATTTTTTTTAAATATTTTTGAAGTTGTCTTTTAAAATTGTTTTTGTTTTTTCACAAAACTTTTTTTATCTTAGAAGCTACAAGACTAAAAAAAATAATGAGAATAGCATAATTTAAATGTTATTTTATTCCTGATCCTTACGTGTTTTTGTATGTTTAATTAGAGATCTAGTTCTCGAGTTATTGGAAATTATATGGCTAAACCTACTTTTTTTCTATACAACTGCATATCTTGAGAAACACAGTTACAGAGGATTAAAAAAGTGCTTATACAGCTTGACTCAATTTTGGCGGCACCAAAATCATTGTAGTCCTGTGTAATAATAATTAAAACTACAGGGTGGGCCAAAAGAAACCAAGGGGTGTAAAAGTTTAATAACTTTTTTCTTTATTAACTTTGTTTTATTTTTTCTTTCAGATTATATAATATACAAAATGGAAATTTTTTTACACTAAGTATGAAAAATAATGTCTCTTAAATGACCACCGTTTTCAGCTTCGCACTGATGGGCTCTTTTTAGAGCATTTTCCATAACATCTTTCAAAACTTGTGGCTGTAGCGTTCGAATTTCTGCAACAATGTTTGCCTTGAGTTCAAGGATTGTCTCTGGCTTGTTCACATACATCGCTCCTTCAAAAAACCTAAAAGAAAATAGTCGGGTGCTGTCAAATCTGGCGATCGCGCTGGCCAAATAATTTCCGAATTTCGAGAAATTATTCGCTCTCCAAAAATTTGACTTAAAAGTGCCATTGTGTCTCGGGCAGTATGGGCAGTGGCTCCGTCCTGCTGAAACCACATACCAGGTCTGTTTTCAAGAGCAGGACGTAAAAAATTTTCTGTCATAAAACGATACCGCTCTCCATTTACGGTTACAGCACTTCCATCTTCATTCTCGAAGAAGTAGGGCCCAATGACATTTTCAGATGTGATCCCACACCATACTGTACACCTGATGGCGTGCAATTGGCGTTGATGAATGGCTCTTGGATTTTGAGAACCCCAGAACCTACAGTTCTGCTTGTTAACAAAGCCATTCAAATGAAAATGAGCTTCATCACTCATAATCAAACTTTCAATAAAGTTGATTTCATTTCTGGCCAACTCTTGAAATTTAACTGCAAAATTTAGACGTTGCCGATGATCTGCGGGTTTTAATTCTTGGACCAATTGCACCTTATATGGGTATAACTGTAAATCTTTTTTTAAAATGCGCCGTAGTGACGTACGAGACATTTCCAGCTGAGCAGAACGCCTTCTGCCAGATGTTTCTGGTACTTCGTTAACACTTTGCTGTACTCGTTCAATATTTTCCGCAGTGCGACTTAAACGTGGTCTACCGGTTCGAGGCAAATCTCTTACGCTGCCATGTTGGTGATGACGATTAACTAAGCAACGAATCATCGCTTCAGAGGGCGAAATTCTGACGTTAAAATGCGTTAAAATAATTGATCTCTGGTTTAAATAATAAAATTCTATTGTTCTGGTTCTCTGTTCAGTTGGGAACCTCTCCATTATAAATTCTGCAAGTGTTGTCTATATAATCTGAAAGAAAAAATAAAAAAAAATTAATAAACAAAAAAGTTATTAAACTTTTACACCCCTTGGTTTCTTTTGGCCCACCCTGTACATATTGTTACTCTTTATTGAATAAATCTCGCTCGCAGGTAAAATGTTTTGTAACCAGAAATATTTAGGCAGTATTTGCTAAAATAATTATACAGTAGAAGTAAATATTTATAGGTGTAAACAAATAAAAATATATAAAAGAATTTGGCAAAGACCCAAGGCGTTTGTTGAATTTATAATTTTATTAAATTATTTCAAATAGTTAATGGGTCGCAGCAATATGCTGATGCAACAATAATTTTATTAAGTTTTTTTTTATTCTGTAACGCAATATTATATTTTATTTTCTAACAAATCTACAAAAAGCCAATTGGCGCCAACAAAACAAAAATTATGTGAATCTAATATTTAGTTTTAAAAATGCCAATATTTTTTTTTTTTTGCACTAAAAATTCTTGTTAGAGAAATATAATTGAAAATTGTTTTCTTAAACAAAAAACCTTACACTACTTGTCTGTTAGTATGAAATATGCCCCTGGAAACTAGATTATTAATAAAGATATAAAATCAATTAGTAACTACAAAGATTTTTGCTTAAAAACTAGAATTTTCATATCTCTTGATTTTTCAATTAACTATTTTAGTTTAATGTGTATAACCCTCATTAACATCGTTTAAATGTTCACACCTCTCTTGTTCAATCAAGAAAACATGTGGCCAAAAATTTAATTTTTTTTATTTTCTATAACTTTTATCTTTAAATAACAGCCGCAGCCAAAAAGCTGCAGAGCATTATTGCTCCATACTTGTGTTTGAAATCTATTTAACAAAATCTTTTTAAGCAATAAATTTTTAATATTTATTAAATATTAAACACAAAATTGTTTTTTTTATTGTTATTGTTATTATTTTTCGTTAATAAAGAAAAACCTCCTACCACGATTAACCTTTTTTCGATAGTGATAACTTACAATTAAATTTTTATCTTGAATTTTTATATTAGCGGAATTCACGCTTCAGTGTAACAATTGCCTAGTATCGAGTGTACAAATGTAAAATTAAAATAAATATAAAAATATTTTACAAAATGCACTATCCTACTATTTTCTACAACACTTCAGAAATACTGTAAATACGTTCCACAATTATTTAGAACAGCTGTGACAACTTTCGGTTTGAGATAAACGTTTTTATTTTTATTTTTTTTTTATTATTATTATTGAATCTTTCTATAAGAAAATTACAATAAGTATCTTTTAATCTTAACTGTAAAAATATATAAAAAACTTAAATATTGTAATAATTTCTATTTGGAATTTAAAAGTTTAACAAAATATTAATCTTTATTTGTGCTTAATTTAATTCTGGAATTAAGCACAAATAAAGATTAATATTTTGTTAAACTTAAATAATTATTACCAATGTAATAACTACTTAGTTACTTGTACTCAAATCTTAAGAATAAAGGAAATATTCTACGTTTAAATAAAAAAGTTATATGTCTCTTCTCACTAGGCGCAAGGTAAAGGTATTGTTTATTTTTGAAGCACTTTAAGCAAGCTTATCTACTACTTGTGAAAAATGTATGTTTTAGTATCACAGTTGTTTACATTTTATTATAATAGTTCACAATTATTAGAAAAAAGTCGCTCACGCTTTGTAGCTAGAATTTCCAGTAAATTTACATTAATTGTAAAAATACTTCAAAGCGTGAATACCCCTATTATGAAAAACGAAAACATAAGCAACTGTTCAAACATGTTGGACACTTATTGAAAATTATAAAGAAGTGAGGCCAGCGTATTTATTTCTATTGCCTGCAGTAGCAGCAAAATAATTCAGCAACGAAAATTTAATGGTTATAAAATTAATCAATTGGAGTTTTTTTAAGAAAGCAAAAAAAAAATATATAAAAAAAATAATTTTAATGAAATTAAAGTGGCCAAAGCTGAAAAACTGTAATAAAAAGTTAAGGTGACTAAAGATCATGAATTCGGCCCTTATAGCGTATCAAAAACTTATATTTCTTTGAAATGAAAATTCCTCTTCATTACAAGACATTTTTAATATATTCCCAGAGTGTTATTAGACAAAATTAGGTACTCATAATAGTCCCAGTTAGAGATTAACTAGTACATACACTACACACAAGTTTAAGATGATTCTAGTATGAGCTTATTGATTTTGCAAGATTTTCAATAAAAGTAAAATTTTCAAATATCTTTATGTAAGCCTTACGATCATTGATAAAGCATTAGGAAGTTGTATACGTGATTGCGAATTTTGTGTGCTTGTTAAGTAGTCTACAAGCTGAAGTGATGGCTATAAAGCAAGCAGCAGAATGGCTGTGGTATCATGGAATATTTGGCAGGAATATTCGCATTTATACCGACAGTCGGACTGCAATCAGGTCCTTAGCGGGTGTCTATTCGACATCCCAACTTGTCCAAGAATGCCGCACATCCTTAAATAGAATGGGCAGAGCATTCGGTGATCACCCTCATTTGGGTGCGTGGACATGGGACTTCAATGGGGAACTGCATGGGGAACCAAAGACCCCGTTTGAGAAATGTGGTGGCTGTAGTAACGGGTCACTGCAATTTTGGCAACCATGCTAGGAGAATGAGATTGCGTAATAATGACTACTGTAGAAGTTGTCAAGACGAGGAGGAGGAGGAAACTGTGGAACACCTTCTCTGCCAGTGTCCGGCCCTGGAAGAGCGGCGCATGATCCACTTCGGTGAGCGACGTCTGCAGGGTCTCACTGCGCTGTCGAATACAAGTGTCGACATGGCTTCATTAGAAGCAGTGGTTGGTTTGTGTGACGGTCTCACTCACTTTCTCTCACTTTCTTTCACTTTCTTTCTTTCTTTTTCTCTATCTTCCTTCCTCCCCTTCACTCTTCTATTACTATCCCTCCTCTTCTTCATTTTCCTCTATACAGGTATCACAAAGGGACCACGACAGAGGACCCAAGTGAGCCCAGCTCTTGTTTTTATTTCTTCGGGCGACCTGTTAACCTAACCTAACCTAAGTAAAGTTGCTTTTGGCTTGCAAAAAATAGCAAAATAAAATTTTTTCTATTTAAATCTTTATTTCATTGAATATATGTAACTTAAACTTAGTATTATATTCAATGAAGTAGGAGCGGGAACTAGTCACCTGGTCACTGTAGCCAAAATCGAACTGTTATAACGTTACTCTCAAACTACAAATTCTCCCTAAGTCTAGTATTACTTATTAAAAATTTAAAGACTTTCTTGATTTGTTCGCCATTTTAGACGACTGTAGGTAGTAAAAAAACGAGTCCAAATTTTTGCTGATTCTTCGTCTTCGTTAAAATATGAATTCCTGACCGGGTCAGCCCTAGTAAGTCGTTTATTATCTTCTGAGACCACATTTTTTTCTCATAATTTGCTTTAATTTTTTAACTTTCTAAATGAAATTTACAAAATTAAATTCACAGAAATCTTATTCTAAAAATTGTATATAAAATATACATATAGAAAGATTTAGTTTCCATTGCCACTGCAGATCACACGTCTGGGTCTTTTTCAGTCTTCTGTGGCCCTCAAAATCAAGCAAATCTTTAGCAAGTGGATTGGGATGCACCATAGCCTTCACAATGTACTTTGGACTGACTTTCTTGATTTCCGAAATGACATGACCCAAGTCTACAACCAATATTGTTGCGATTCTCTTTCCAGCCACTCCCTAAATCTAAGATTAATTCTGAGTCAATGCATTTACTAGGCTCGTCTTTTCTTGCAAGTTGGTGTGCCTTATCATTGCCTGCATAACCATGGTAACCTGGCATCCATATCAAGAAAACCCTGTATTAGATGCTAGTCTCTTCAGAAGTGTTAGACAATCACAGACCAGCTCTGATCTTATCTGAGTGCCTGTAATACCGCCGTACTGTCGGAATAAATTTAGATGTGACCGTTTATTCAAAATATTTTTTGTTTTTACTCACGGCTAGTATGAGCGTTTTCAACTTTTAGATTTCAAAAAGCGCCGAAATAAAAAAAAACACTTTTTTCCCAAGTCTTTATTTTATTATTTATTTTTTTAAACTAAATTAAAATAAGCAGTTTAGAAATTTTCAATCGAAATATTTAAGCAAAATTAATCAGTCGTTGCTTATAAGTTCATGCGATTAAAGTGGTAGTTATACAATTTCGCAGTTAAGAAAAATGTTGCCAGAATGTTTCTGACTTTTTACGTAATGAAAATATTACAACTTAACTAAAATTTTTTGATAAAAGTTTCTGGTTAATTTTTTGTTGGGTTTTGACAGCATTTCACACGAAATGATGAGTATAATTGTCTGCTTTAAAAGACAATGATTTCTTTTTTTTATCACAACCGGTCACCTTAAATCACAAGGTTCTTTATATGTAGACTTGACAACAACATACTCGTACAGGCATCATCGCATTAAATGATCTTCTCCGTTTTTGGTAGTATTAATATTTTTATATCTGCTTTCGGAAAAAACAACAACAACTTGCCGTGAGTTGTAACGTAATGTCGCGCCACATAAACAAACTAAAAAAATTGCAAAGCAAAAAATATCTAGTCAGCAACTTCTCTAAATGAAAGATGAAAAAGTAGAAAACAAAAATAGTAATAGAAATATCTTTATTTAAAACTTTTTAAATAGAAAGGGAAAAAAAAGACAAACAAAGACACGTACGTTTGTATGCGAGTATGTCTAATGTTTGCACTTACAACAACTAAACGATGCAAAAAATGAAAAATTGCATCTCCTAGACCTTTGTCATGATGCATGCATTCTGTCTTTTTTTTTTCTATTTCTTTTGCGAAATGATGTTGCACTTGTTGGTTTTTTCATTCTTTTGGTTTGATACTTAATCAACAATTTAGTGTTAAAAGACAAATAATTTAAGGCAAATGAAATTGTCTGTCTGTCTATCAACGTGTATCTCCTGCTATTTTTCTTTTTTCCTTTGAAGATTATTTTTCTCTCTAATTTGAAGCAGAAAAAACACTTCATTACCAGTAGGCGTCTGCCTGAAACTTGCAACTACATATTAGCCAGAAGTTTTCAAATATAAGCGCTTGTCTGTTTTTCATGTTAATATTTTTCCTTTTTTTTTTTTTTGTTGTTATTTTCAGTTTAAAAGTTATGAAATATTTTACATAAATTTTTCCATTTCATATTTCATTTCCTTGCACCCACGATGTTTTGTTGGCATTTTAATAAAAAGTTTTAGATTTTAATGAGTGTTAGCTTTTTTTCGCTTTTTTGAATGTAAGAAAGCAGCAAAGGTTTGAAACATTTGTATTGGAGATTTATATTGAAATTAAATTTAATTTTTCTTAAATCTAAAATGTAGAGTGGTTCAGCCCAAACGCAGAATAATAAAACAAAAAGTTTTAAGAGATATATCTTAATATTTTTATTATGATAGAAGGATCTATGATAATTATGTATGAAACAAAATATCGCCGAAATGGTCGAGGTATTCAATGACTTTGAGACATAATTAAGGTTTCATAATGTTAATTTTCCGAATTATCTCATCCTTTAGCTTCTTAATTTTTCTTGACTTACACTTTATCTTTTAAATATTTTAAAGAAAGAAGTTCAATGGTGTAGCATCACCACGACATGAGATAACACGCAAAAGAGCCAGGCAACACCCTGTTGGAACCATATATCGTCCAAAAATATTACTAAACGCAGGAAATTCATTTTGTTTTGAACGACCATTTTCGTAAAAGGCTTCAATAATCTTAACGCACTGCTCAATTGTGTACCTCTCAATGGTGAAATTTTAAAAATTTCTTTCTGTTTGTCGATCAGCTAGTCAAGAAATTTTGTATGAAAGATAAGTTTGCTTGAATGTGTTACAGAAACAGCTCTTTAACAATATGTTTATAGGTCGTGTATTTGTTGAGCGCTTATTTGTTAAAAAAAGACAAGCGTTAATTTTATATAAATTTATTTAAATTCTTAAGATTCTAATTTTAGTTTTCACTTTTAATTTTTGTTTTCCCAGTCTTTCTTCTATCCACCCACATTTTTTTTTTTGCAGAAATGCGCTACACCTTTATTATTATTTTATTATATAAATTTATTATTATAAATTCAATTACAAATTTAATTAGTAATATAAGTAATTAACAATATAATATATAACAATTTAAATATAGTGATCATGAATCTAATCCCCGCGAAGCCATTAGGCTTGTCTAATTGTGCACACGTAAATAATAATATTTTTCCCTTGAGTAGGTGCCCAAAAGTTGTTTCTATTATACATAAACTAGCAACATTATTCCTTCAATATATTCCACGTGATTGATAGAGCGTGATTAGATTTCATATTTTTATTACTTAATTCTTGTCACATGCGAACCTGAGCATGATTAAAAACATTTTCAATGTTAAAAAAATTAAATTTGCTTCACGAGCAAGATCTTTTCTGGGCTTGGTCTTAGTTTTCTTCCCTTGACGTGAGTGTATCAGGCCGCAAGTAAAAAAAGTTTCAGCGTGACTATTTTTTAAAATAATATATTGCTGACTTATGCATTGAACACATTCGAGACAGCAGGCTACCGACTACAGCCTGTCAAAAATAGAATACATGTGTTTATATGAAAATGATTATTTTCACGACAGCTCGGCTACATGGCTACACGACCACTGTTGTAGCTGTCGCCAACTTAGGCTAATTTTCGTCGGGGGCAATGAACCATTTAGTGTTGCCAGTATAAAAAAATGAGTGCTTGAAAATATTTAATTTTATTTGACAATCAAGAGAAATGATTCGATTTGTTTTTACATTATTACGTGTTATAAGTACATACTCGTATATCTATATACACAAATTAATGTGTGTTTATGTTTTTTTGTGAGCTTGAATAAATAATTTTAATTTCACACATATTAAAAAATTGAACATTTGTAGCTAACGTCATTTGTAGTCGTGTAGTCGGAATCCTGCTATCTCGAATGCGTTTAATGCATTACAAAAAACTTTTTAAATTTTCCATCTCTGTTTTTTTATAAAAAAATGTTGTAATGATTAATGATCATTACAAATAATTTTGAGTTTAGCCAGACTCTTTTTAGTGCTCAATGTTTACAAGCGTTACTAAAATTCTCAATTAAGAATTCACTCCTGACAAAAAAGATTACAACAACAACCACTCAAAACAAATTGTCTTGTACTATAAACAAAATAAGTGAAATTGTTCAAGAGCATAAATGTAAGCAAAATTTAAGTGAGAAAAATATAAACAAAATATCAGTGTTGCCATGGTACATTTCAAATTTGTAAAAACAATTTCTCAGCTAGAAAAACAATTTGGTCGCACAATTTTTCATCATTTGCAAATATCTCGCTTCTAAAAGTGCTTGGAATGTAATTTTTATACCTATACAAATAGAAAATGACATAACTACCAGCCGTTTATTACGCCAATCGCCAGATATTTAATACTTTTGCTAAAATTTTTCGAAAATAAAAAAGTGTAACCACTGAGGTTACACTTTTGGGGAGCAACAAGTATGAGTGGAAAAAGGTTATTTAGTGTTTGTTTTCATAGAAAAAAAATTTAAAACAACAACCGGCTAAAATCTTCTACGTACACACAGATATCTGCTTTCAACGCCAGCCTGTTTAAGTAGAGAGCGTTTTAATTTTATTAAACAACAAGAGAGACACATTGAGAGTAGATAGCTAATGAAACTCACTTGTTTCTCCCCCTGCCCAATTCAAAACGCAAAAGAATTCTTTATGTAATTTTTTCATGTTTGTTTTGTTACTTGTTTTTGTTTATGCTCAGCTCTATTCTTAAGTCCGCACTAACTGTTAGTAAATACACTGTATTCATTTTATGAGTGTAAAATGCGTCTGTTATGCTGGCGTATGTAAAAAGTTTTGGAGTTTTGGTCATTTCTTGTTATACAGTAATTGTGCAGTATTCGTTGAAGAGGCGCGAGCGTTGGTTGGAATTCGAAGAAAAAAATTTCCGTGTTTAATTTAAATACGTGATATATTTTTGATTGAAATTTTTGCATGTAACTTAAATAATAAAACGTGCATTTAATGAGAAATGGTAGAATTTAATATATATTGAAATTAATTTTTTTTTATAAAAAAAAAGTGGAAATAACTCGTACCTACATACAGTTGAGGAAAATATTAAAAATTAATGAATAATCTAAGTATACTAAAATGAGTAAAAAATATTTTTTAATGAAATTTGAAAACGAAATTTTTTTAATTTTCTTTTGATTAAAATAAAAAAGTGTAAAGTTGTAGTGAACTTTCGTAATATTTTATATAATAAAATTTGTAAACAATTTTTGTTTGAAAGTAGCCTTTTTTCGAAAAGTAAACAAAATTCATAAATATATGATTAAAAAATAATTAAATAAATAATATAAAAGTATGAGTATAAAGTAATGTGTGTGTTTATTAAAAAATTTGCTAAAACGAAATTAAAAATTCAAATGAATTAATTGAAAAATTTTGTGCAATAAAATTTAATTTAAAAAAACATATCTAATAAAGCAATATGACAAAATAAGTAAAACCACACAAAAAAATAAATAATAAAAAAAAGAAATTCAAAAAAAAATCTAAATCACTGAAAAAATTATGTTTCATAAATTTAATGAAACTATTAAAATTTTCTCATTGATTTATTTTAATATTTTGCAAAGTGGATGAATTAATGCAATTATTTCCTGATTTTATTGTGTTTCCATTCATTAAAGTTAAAAATTTTTTTAGTTCACTATATGTATGACTCCCTCGGTTAATAAATAATACAATTGCAAAAGCTCAAAGAAAACATGTATAAAAGTTCAATAAAAGTTTGTTCATTATATGAATGAACAGATTTAAGTATTAGGTAGGTAATTAAAATGAATTTTTACATATTTGATGAAAATGTTCATCATTTTAATGTAAGTTATTTCATTAATCTAATGAAGCGTTTCATTGGTTGAGATAAAATGCATATTCTCCGTATAGAAGAATAAAACTATGACAGTGAAACAAATAAAAAAAATTAAATTGATTTGAAACGGGGCTTAATCCATAGGCCTGGTTATATTTATGTGTCGTTGTTGTAACAAAAACAGTAATATGTGGCAACGCCGACCGTATGCTTTTTATATTTCCTTGTCGTGAATTCGGCTACCACAATGACTCGTAATAAGGCTTCATACGAGTATTTGCCATATATCTTGAAAACAATTTAAAATCAATATTATGAATAATCTTGTATGTATGTACTCGTATATGTGGCTGCAAGAAAATAAAATATTGGGGAACAAATTTAATAAACTGAAAATGTTTAAAAATAATTATTTTGTAAATTTTTTAATAAATTAAATTTTGTTTTCGGTGGCAAATTATAAGAAGTTCATGTTTTTCAAAATAAAAAAAAATTTAAAGCGAAAAATATAAATGAAATAGGTTAGGTTAGGTTGCACAGGACGCCCCTAATATATAAAACAAAAAGCAGCCTTGATTCCTCTGATATGGTCCCTTTATTTATAAATAAAATACCTATACAAAATTATAAATATAAATCGACTTAAGTTAAAATTGACTTGTTTACTTATTATTTAAAGAATAGTGGGACGATATATTTCACATTTAACGAGATGGCAATGAAAATAATACCGTTTACTCAAATCGAAATGATTTTATATAAAGAAAACTCTTATGTGCTGTTTTATAACACAAACGATCAACTCGTTAAAAAAAAATGTGTGTAAAAAACGCTCAATATTTTGAATACTTTTCATACAAAATTTTCAGACAAGTTGATTGCTTGTGTTACAAAATCAGCCCATTAAGGCTTTCAAAGTAGTAGCCCTCTAATACCCTGTTCAGACATAAAAGTTAATGAAGTCAATTAAGTTTTAAATTGTGTGACTGATTTGAGTGTTCACACATATTCAATTAAGTTTACGCAATTAAGCATTTGACAACTGAAAATATTGACAGTTTTTTTTGAAAATATGTTTGAGTATTTATAAAATAAAAAATGAAAAGAAAGTCAAATTTTAAAAAAATGTCGGTAGCTTATACTAAAAATATTTAACTACTCCGATCAGTGCAATCCAGTTGAAAAGGCAAGTTATTGATTAAAAGAAATTAGTCATTTAAAAATTATATTCAATAACAATTTTATAAAATTTATTTACCGGTAACTTCGGCTGCCATTTCCGTTTTATGACATTTATTTACGTTTTCTTTTTTTAATACTGAAAATATCAACTTTTCTCACTTTTGAGTTGATATTTAAGGGCACAACAAAGAGTTGCATTTTGATTTTGACTTCATTAACGTGCAATCAATTTGTAATTGCGCAATTATTTAATGGACATTTGTATGGTAAATTGAACTCAATAAAGGTGATAATTGCGTAAAATGCTTAATTGCTCAATTAACGTGTATGTCTGAACAGCCTATAATTTGACATGATAAGTCACAAGCGGTTTTTCCATACTGCCACAAATATTGTGCGTACTACAAAAATAAAAATAAAATTAAAATGCTCCACTTTTCGGCATGTAAAAAAAATTTAAAAGCATTTTAAACTGTGTATTTATAGAAAATTAAATACATTTTTAGTTTCGTTTGATAATGAGCAAATTTTTTTTTTTAGTTTGCAATTATATTCTGTTTCTTTTTAACATTTTAAATTTCAAATTAATTTTAGAAATTTGGAATCTTTTAATTTTATTTAAATTTCTAATAAAATGTATTCTTTAACTACTTATTAAGGTTCAAGATTGTTAACAACATTGGCTAAAATTTAGCCGTTAGTTAACTAAATATGACGAATTCCATTCATATTAAAAATTTCAAAGAATTTATTTGATTTGAAATTTTTTTATCTAAAAATAGAATCTTTATCTTGAAATAGAATCTTAAAAACTATTTGAAATAATGATAATAAGTCTAGCTAATGCTAGATAAAATACTTAAGTTTGCAGCAAGATAGACTTCAGCTTGTGTCCGAACGAAGGAAACGATTCTCATTCTTTTCAATATGTTTCATTTCAAATGTTTTGGGTCAGATTATTAGTATAAATTTTCACCTATTTTAAATACTTAGTTGAGTATTTTATTAACTCTTATTTTATTCAGCTGGGATCATCTCTGATGTATCCCATATATTATAGAACATGGACAACGACCAGTGATTTGTTCTGCAGCTATTTATCATTAATCAAGCCTAGGTTTTTTGGCTCCAATATCCACTGCCTTCGCAGCTCATTTTGTGTCTTGACACCCTTGGGCAGGTGTCCTCCTAAACAAAAACAACAGAAGTTATTTTGTACCGCACCGATTTTAATCATGTAGTAGTTGAGTCTACAATGGGCTGTTACAAGCTCAACTTAGAGTTTGATTTCATTTCTGCTGAGTTTTACAAGAACCTCTGTTTTAACGTTATACAAAATAAATCATTGTACTGTCTTGGGTCAAAATCAACCAGAGATTTACTTGGACCTTGCACGCATCTCTTTGCGATTACGCTTCAACCTACGCATACGCTTCTTACGCCACTTAGCTCTCATTTTACTTCTGCAGTCAAAGACGTCTGAGAATGAATGTGTTCATGATTAATGAGTATCTTTGACTGCCGCATACCCACTTCGCTGTTTCAGCAATATTGTAAAATTCGTTTCTTCTCCTTGCGTAGTAGGGCACTAGTGAAGTTGTTGTTTACTCTGTAGAAGCACTCTGGATCTATGAAAGAGATATCTTCGCACCTTTGAGATAGATAGTCCGACATTTCATTACTCATATCCTCTTCATGCTCGCGGTATCCATAACAAAGTAACTGAGTTGAGTTCTGCGAAAACAATCCCAAACTAATCTTGATCGAAAGGAATAGCTACTTGGCTGTCTGAGAATATGTATACACTGGAACACAAGTGTCACTTCGTATTCATTCCATGCATTTCTTTTCTGCCTTTTTTTGCACAAACTAAAATTTTTTTAAATAATATGACTATTTTATTAAGCTTACTTTTGTCAAGAAAATTTTTGAAATATGTATTTTTAATAATTTGATTAATTTATAATTATATCCTGAAGAAGCTACACAAATTGGAGCGAAATATCGATATAAAAATAAATTTTTGAAAAATAAGATCTCAAGCTTAATAAAATAGTCATATTATTTTAAAGAAAAAGGTCAAATAAAACTAACTAATAAATACAATTTTTTATTTTGTTTTGCTCGGTTAGTTCCCAAAAATTACTTTTTAATTTTTTACATTTCATTCACATGAATTTTAACACGTGCAATTTGGTGTTTATTAACACTTTTACTTTAAATTGCAGAAAAAATAACAAAAATATAAATTTACTTCCTTATTTTGCTTAATTAAACAAATGACTTTTTATTTAAGGCTTTTTAAAACAAACTATTTTTTGTTTTGCTTACTTTATTTTAAAATGAGCTTAAATGATTTACTTTTAATGCTTTTTTAATAAAAGCAAATTTAGTTTATCTAAAGCTGAAGAAAATTTATCGCCGGACCTAAATTTTTTTTATATGTTTCACGTTTCTCTTTCACAAGGAGACAAATGAATTTGTTCTATAAGCTCCGAACTTGAATCGGGTACATGTAATTCGTTGTATACACCTAAAGAAAAAATATGGTCGAGGCAACCATATTCTGGTGGAAACATCATATGGTTAGATTTATGATTGCATCTAACCATTTATATTTTTAAATCAAAGATATTAAAAATACTTTTCAACTGCAGATGTTGCGATTCAACACTCGGTCAGGGCTAATTTTTTTTTTAATTTTTGTAACACATACATATTTTTTATAAATATTTAAAAAAAAAAATTTAGTATGAATTTAAAAAATTTTTAATATAAATTTTTTGTATAAATAAATTTTTTTTATTCTATTGACTTTTTCGTTTCTATTAATTTGTATTTATTTATTAGATACATAATACAGCGGGCTTGAATTTATTTTTGTTTAGTTTTATTTAACTCTACCAGAATTCGATATTTGGAACATTTATTTAAGAAACATAAACTCGCCACACTGTTGAGTTTGAACGATTAAGTTTTTGTCTTATACTCACTTTATTTGTATGGTTGCGGAAGAGACAAAATAGAAAATAATTTACATTCAACCATATTTTCTCATCATTATGTTTACTATAAAGATATTTAGGGTTTCAGATCTATGATGGTAAACGTAGTATGGTTAAAAATAACTAGAAACATGTTTATCTTGATCATAATAATATTTAGATGCTTCAAATTAATAATAATTTTTTTACATTTAATTTGGATAAAATGCAAAAAAAGAATTTCAAGAATGAAAAAAAAAATTCGACTTCTACCTTGCAAAATAAACGGGCTTTAATCTGAGAATGCAAATTATATGGCATCTTTATTTTTCAAAGCAAATTTTTCAAAATGGCATGCAGCAAAAATTTTATTCAAAAGAATTTAACATAAATTAAAAAAAAATATATTCATAGATTTGATGAATTTAGTTTTCTGCTTCTATCACTTAGTAATGCTGAGTTTGCGCAATTTTTAATGGGATGAAGCAAGCTAATCCTAAAATTTTGAACATAATTTTTTTTAATATTTTATAGCTTTTTTGTAAGTTTTTTTTGGCATTTTCTAGCCTTTTTCAGACAATTTAGTTTATTTTTCTAGTTCCAGGCGATGCTGGAACAAGATCCTATTTCTGTTCGCAAGGTGCAAACAGAATTTCAGGAATTGGACTTTTCTTTGAATTTTTGTAACAAATAATAGCTCAAATATTTTGTAAAAGCAAATAGAACCTATTAGTGCAAGACTCCATAAAATATTGTCAGTACGTCGGCCTGTCAATTTCATCACAACTCTTTCCTCCTGCTTCGCTTCCTAGACTCCATCAGAATTGTTTCCTATATAGAGTATATAGAGTCCCTTCAACGAATACTTCGTTTTTGCTTTACATATTCATATATCCACCTTTTGGTTGAACCAGACCAAAAAGTGCGTTTGATGCAAATTTTCTTTTAAATGAAATTTTTTCTTCAAATACTTGGTCTAATTTACTAAGAATTTGTTATTATTATTGCATTCGATTTACATTTATTTAATAGAATTCATGTTCTTATTTTATAGATTTTCGTCCAAATTCATAAAAAACTTTTTGATTTATTAAGAGCTTAATAAGCTGTGAAATTTGTTTAATAAGCGCTTCTTAAACAAAAATATTTTTTATGAATTTGGCTGTTTGTGTTAAGCGAGAAGATATTGTGAGACAAAATAAAATTTTACCTGGCCAAGCCAAGTTTGTAATCGATTGTTAACTTTAACAAGTGCTAACTTGCAGTACTGATTCTAAATATTCTATTCTAGCCGTGTGCAATAGGTGTGTTCACCTACAGATAAAGTAATTTTTCAACGAGTCACGATCTTATCAATTATAAAAATATTTTCTTTTCCCAACAATTATTTAATTACTCAATATATTTCTATTTTTAATTTATAGGGCGAGAGTAGTTAAATTATAAAATTAACTGGTTTACTTGCCCTCATCTAGAAGGAGTGTAACCATTTTTTTACAAAAAAAATTTAAAGAAATAGAATGGGAAACCCTTCATAAATATTTTTCAATTTCTTGATATATTGCTATCACAATCTATCTAATAAAAAACAAACATAACTCAAACCAACAATATAAATTATTTTGAAGTAATTATTAATACCACAATGTTGTAGCTACATTTTTGAATGTTTTTCTTTTTTCAGTATCTCTCGTAAATACTTACTTACTTCATACAATTATATTTTAAACAGCTCCCATATTGAACATATAAAATTTCATATTAAAATAACAAAAAGTTTAATTTCATACAATTTATCTCAATGTGTTAAGTGAAATATGATGTTAATTTTTAAGTGTACAAAACTATAAAAGATTGCAACAAAATATTTTTTTTAATATGGTGAAATAAAAGGAGCAAAAAAACATTTATAATTACATGTTTCGTGGAAAATACTCGTATGTTCTAGAGTCCAAAAAAAAAAAAAAATTAAATGCTCATACATTGTGTATATTGGAAAGCGATACAATAATTTTAAAGTATTTTACAAATTTTAATTTGAAATACCAAAACTTTGTTTTAATAAAACAAATTGACAGAAAAGTAAAAATTTATAAGTTTACAAGCATAACAATTAAATTCGTAAGAATAGTTTAACAAATAACCAAATTGTCTTCATTGTTGGCTGAAATTTATTAAAAGAAAAAATGTGTGTTAGTGTAAAGCAAAAGTTTTCTTTACTTTAGTTCTCACCCCTAATAGTGACGATACGAATTATATAAGAGAAAAAAGAAACTGCTGGCGTTGAGTGGACCCTGCTAGTATTTAATCCTGAGAGTTTTTTTTTAACTTTCCTAAGAAACATCATTCCTTTGTAGTATAAATTTTGTTTGTTTGAAGCAGAACAGAAAAAAAATTATTTTGCGTCAATTTACTATTTTAATTGAATCAATTTCAATTTCAAAATTGTCATGTTGAATAGCAGTCAAATTAAAAAAAAAAAAAAAACCATTAAATGATATTTTCTTTTTATGAATTTTTCTGTTTATATTTGTATAATAGTTTGGGGGAAATGAAATTCATTATTTTAGCGTGAAATTCAAGACTTTAATTAATAATTTTCGGATTGTCCGATTTGAGTCAATTAGGCACAGTTTTGTTCTATAATTTATTCCCATTTTAGAGGTAGCTTGATAATGCCTGTCTTTTAAAAGTCTTGGTCCTTGTTGGCGAAAAGCTCTAGTAATCCATTTTAACAATATTCTCTTGACTTTTATTTCTTATCACTCAGTAAGTTTTATAATATCAGAAAAAGGTAATAATCCCTAGGTGCCAGGTCCGGAATACATTGTGGATACATTAAAACTTCCTAATCAAACTCACAAAGTTTCTGGCGTCGGCCTGATGGAATAGCACATTTTTTCTGTTAATGAATTCTGGTCGTTTATGGTCAATCGCTAGCCTTCAAATGGTTCAGTTCTTGACAGTAGAGATTTGAATTTACTGTTTGACCATACGGTAGCAACTTACTTCCAGTCCCACCAAATACACAGTAGAAACTTCCTGGCGAAACCTTCAATGAAACCAATATTACACACAATTTCAACGGCCTAACTTGCATTTTCGTGTTTATCACCCTTTGTTGGCTTTCATTTTTAACACCCTATAATTCACAACTGAATGAACCAAACAAAAAACAATAGAATAGAAAATATGAGCTTGACAACGAGCATAAATTTTAATTATGAGACATCGATCACTGCAGCCATCCACCAAAAAAATAATATAATAGACTTCTTATTGGCCAACCAATTATTTAGTTGATTCAGTCAAAAGTTTAATCCATACGACAATTAATTTTAATATAAATTCTTAATAGAATAATTTAATAATTTTAACTTTAAAAGAAAAAATTTTGACATTTGATTCTTAAAACGAAAAATTAAAAACAAGTTTCATAAAACATTTTGCTTCCACTTTATCAGCCTTTTGCTGACTACAAAAAAAAAAAAAAAAAGATTGACAAACAATTTTTAATGTCAACACCTTTTTGTCATTTGTAACAAGATATGACTTTGTTACACAAAATAAAAATGAATTCTACATCAGTATTTTTAACTATTTTTTTAACTTAATTCTTTTAGGGTGTCTAAAAAAAGTTTCAAATTTCTTAAAACCAAATGCAAAACAAAATTTCATTCAAAACTGTCTAGTTTTACAGTAAAAAATTTAAAAATAATAGTAACAAATACTACTCGCAGAATTAAATATTTGTAAAAATTAAACATAATTAACTTTGACTCTCTTAAAATTTTAATCTGGCTTATATGTCACAAAAAAATGCCCTGCAGAAATCGCGCCCACTACAAGTAATTAAAAAAGTCAAATGTATGAAAACTTTTAAGAGAAGACCATTTAATCTACATTTACATGTATGTAATCTCATTACTACATGTCATTATCCAATGGAGCAACTAAATGTTTTGTCTGTAACAATAAATGCTATTCTCCCTTGAATGGACCTAATTTGCAAATACTCGATGTTATTAACCCATGGAGTATCCATCCATGTATGTACGTACAAACATGTTGCGGCAGTGGTAGTTTAAGCATGAATATTTATTGCATAAAAATAAATACTGAAATAGCTCTGAATGACCATGTTGCTTTTATCCGCGTTGACACATGCAAGTAATCGCTTGAAAGTTGTGTATCAACTATGATTCTTAAAAAAATTTTGAAAATTTTTCTAAATGTCTACATTTTAAAGTTTAAGTTCATTTTGAAAATGTCGGCAAAAGCTAAACTTCTCGCAAAAGCGGTTGTGCTAATCAATCAATATTTTCATATGGCCAATGTACTCGTATATGTGGTGTAAACGATGCCAGCTGTCAAATTTAGTTTCACTGATCAACACTCAACATACTTTTTTTTAAAAGAAAATCATTTTTTATTATAATCGGTATCACTGTTTGTTTGTCATTTTACAGTATACAAGTGTCAAGAGTTCACTGGTCAGAGAATTTGCTTACTCGTTAACTTGCAAGCAGCATAAATGTGAATGTGTTAGTAAAAAAGTGTGAGTGTGTTGTGCTACCAATATATAAGATTAATTGCACAATCAGCTTTTGGTTAAACCCTTAATTAAAATATGGGCTATAGTCGAAGCGCGACCTTTAAGATCTATTGCGCAGCTAATTAAAATATATTCAGAAGCTAAATGTCGGATGTTCTATCCAACTGACTTATCATTCAAAGTCAGTTAAGGTCTCACAGAAGCTTTCGTCTGTATATATTTACATTCTTTAGCTAAATAACTGACAATGTTATTAGCGATGCTTAACCTCCCAGTTAGTTTTTAACTAAAGATCGTTCATACAAGTCGTCATGTTTTAGTTACATAATTTGAATCACGTATTTCAACAATTCCTGCAGGGTTTGTGAGTGTGTATTTGTGAACGACACAAGCAACATACACATACTTTAAAGAACAGAACTTTATGCAGCAGTCAAACAAAAAAATACAATAAAAAAATTGCCTTCTTAACCTCTTTTTACTTTTGTAAAATATTGCTTTTGTTTTCGTTGGTATGTAAGCGTACATACACGCTTTCTATAGCGTTTTAACGCTTTTTTCAGTTGGTTACGGTTTCACTTAAACACAGCAAAAAAAAAAAAAAAAAAAAAAAACAAAGACAAATAAACAACCAACTGATCTTGATAATGATAAAGTACAAAAATAAATAAATAAAAATGTGTGTTTAAGGGAAAATTCAAAAGAAAATCAGGCTCTGACTGTTTTTTTTTTATTTATTTTTTTTTAACAACAATAATGGATGAAAGAACAAAATAAACGGAACCTTTTATGTATCCAAAAGCCATGTAACATGATTCACACATGCTGTGATGTGCTTAACTTTGCCGTAGATACATAAAAAACAATATCACAAAGAGAACTTTACATGATAACATTATTAAAATAAAAAACAAATATAAAATCAGTTCTGGTCTAATATAGGTACTCCTACAACAATAAGATTTGTCAGAGACAATATTTAGAAAAGAAAAAAAACACACGGTTTTTTCACTTACTTTGTTATAATTGAAACAAGAAAAAAAGTTAAAAATGGCTTAAGTGGGATTGAGTTATCTTGAAGAAAAAACGCTTCCCGGGGTCAGCCTGTCTGATTGCTTTTTTCAACTGATTTGTGTTTACTACAAGGAAGGTTAATTCAATGTCGGTAAAAATATGGACTTCAGGCGTTTTCTTTTCTAATAAAAGTGTTGCATATATTCTATCATTCAAGAATGTTTGCGTTCTATTCTCAAAAAAATGTAATAGTTGAAGTCAACATGTTGCATATAAAAGATGCTAAAATGCTACATGTTTTGCACTGGACTTATTAGTGAGGGTGAGATACTGCCCTTTTTTACAACTGTGTCAAGTACTTGTTTATAAAATTAAGTAAATTATTTAATTTTGCATTTGTATGAAAAACGAGATTCAACATTCTCCGTCAAGATATTCGTCATAAAAATCCATTATTGGTCACTTTTGAAGCAAAAATAAATTTTTATTCTATTTTGGGTGGAAAGTTTTTTTGTGTCAGCTGTTTATCAGTTGTGTTAACGTAATCGGAAAGCATATGAAAATGTTGCACGATAAACTTATTTTTGTTCTATTGAAACCATAAAAAAGGCTTCACTTTGTGTAGTATTAGCCAACCTGTTTAAAATATTAAATAATTTAGAAGCGGCATTGTTTTTGAGAATAGAAAACGCCATTAGATTTACTCTTATGGGTGCCAATACAGACTGGTGGGTAGTATGCTAACCTATCCATCTCAGGCTTGCAGGTTCGATGCCTGTCCTTACCCTGGGAGTTTGCTGCAGACAAACAAAAAAGCTTGGTGAATTTGCTTTGTTTATTTAAAAAAAAATAATTTTTTAAATGTTATTTTTGAAAGTAGTAAGTGTCTGTTAGTTAAAAATTTGTTTATTATCATAGTTTTAATAATGATGTTTTCACAATAAAATTTAAAAATATATCACTCGAATAGAGTAACGTTTGCCAACATTTTTAAATTAACTAAGCCCTTAAATATCTCGAAGCATGAAAAATGGACTTATACCACTTTCAAAAATAAAAGTTCAAATTATGCCTATCCAAATGCACTGATGATAAAACTTTCTAAAATTACAAATTAAATGATGCAGTTATGATATTTTGTGGTTAAATTATATTCTATATTAAATTTTGCAGTCCCCCAGGCCTGCCCAGTGTGTGTTTTTTTTTTTTTTTTTTTTTTTTTTTTTTTTTTTTAAACAAAAGGAAATTGTTTAATTTAATCACTTATAAATTGCCGTTTCTTGCAGTGTTTTTAACTACATTCCCATAAAATTTATATCGAAAATTAAATTGCAAAAAAGAAACTGAATTCAATAAAAAATTAATTAAATAAAGTGAAAAGAATTCCAATTTATTTATAACTTTTGTAACAGCATTTATATTAATCTGCTGATTTGGGTCAGCAGTTGTAAAAATTTAACATTTCCTTATAAAGCAGTTACTTTATTAAATGAAAAAAAAAAAAAAATATTTTTGTGTGAAAAAAACAAACAATAACAAGGGAAATTAACCGCAAAAAATGCAATATTTTATTAATATAAAAAAATATTTTTTCAACGGCGTCTAGTACATCAACAAAAAAAAACAAATGTTTGCAATTTTTCACAAAGCACATTTTTTTTGTAAAAAAAAAATTATTGAAAAATATTTTGCATGGCAAGTGAAATAAGAAGCGTTTTATATTTTTATAGCAACAAATAAACGTTTCATTTTTATCTCTTTCAAAATGCGCCCCAAAATAATTTGAAATGTTTTTGTTTGTGTTTTGCATGTTGCTGATGTCACCTTTTTTGTAAATTGTATTTAATGAATTCAAGCTTTTGTCCCATAATTTTCATACAAAAATGTTAATTTAATTTAGTAATGAGAGCAATATTATTTACTTGATTAATTAGTACCACAATATGATAACGAAATTAGTTAAAGCAACACACAGTATAGTGAAATTACACTGGCAGAATAATTCTTTATTTTTCAACCAATGACAACGGTTCATTAAACTAATGACAAAATTTCATTGATTCAAATAAATATTGCTTTAATTTAATCAATATATCATGAATTAATGACGTATTTCATTAGTCTAATGATGGTACGTGGTTGAAGAATAATTAATTTTTTCATAGGATTAATGAACAAAACTTTTTCAGTGTAAAAATGATGAGCCATAATGAGCTATTGAATTTTATGTAAATTTAACATATTTTTATTATATTTACTGATAACATAAATTAAAATAAACTTCTTATAGGGAAGCCTACATACATACATAAGTCACAGCGATTAAAAAGGAAATATTTTAATATTAAATTTCTATTGATATAAAATTTTTTTTTTACTAAACGCAATAAGTAAATAACACAAAACAGGAAAATGTTAGTCGTTTCGTGCAACCGAAATGAAGTAGGTGCCATCTCTTGTGGTCACAGTGTGTATGATGCGCAAGATGGCTAAATAAAGTTAGCTTTATACATGTGACTTGTTCGCACGGATTTGTTGAGATGAGTGTGGATGATTTGAGTCAGCTTCGCCGCGATGGCTCAATCCGACTGTGGTCAAACCACGAGTGGTATCTGTGCCTGTGACCAATAAAGAATACAGGTAGCAAATTATATATGCTAAAGCTATGTCACTCACAACTCCCTAGGATTTGTTGAGAATATAACAACCTCTAACATCGAACAAATCAGAGTTAACTAACATCGAACAATTCTATTGCAATTGAAAATTTGCAAACTCGTTCGGATATGTTCGCATCCAACAAATCAAAAATCTACAACAAACATTAAAATTCAAAACAATAGGCGTTTCTTTTGTCCTATGTGTAAAAAACATTTTCTACAAAAGGAGAAAAAATTAATGTGTTTACACTCTCTATGTATTTTGAGTATAAGAAAATGGCGGTCAGCGAATTTAACCAAATTTTAGCAAATATCATGGCAGAATTTAAAAGGTACTGACAGTAGAACAGCGTACATCTCCTGGTATCTTTAGTAAACGTCAAAATTAATTTGTAAGCTGAGGTTTTATACCCATATATACATAGAAAGTGTAAGTGTATAAATGCATTACATTGATTACTTCTTTTTTAGTAGTATATGTGTTTGACACATAGAAGAAAAGATACGCCTGCTGTTTTTACTTTTTAATGTTTTTTGTAGATTTGTCGCTATCTTGAATAGTTCTGCAATGGCAGATATTAAAGATAACAGAAGAGATACATCTGTGCTAATATCTTGTACAATTCATTCTGTCATGAAGTGCAATAGAAAATTTTTTCAGTTCTCTCTTTTTTACAAATTTTAAGAAGTTAAACGTAAATCAGATTGTCAAGCATCTTTCATGCTTTTGCAAAAACTGCAAAACAATTACTTTTCTTTACATGAGTTCACATTAACTATAAATTCCTTTTGGTGATTTAAAAAAGAGTTTGATACTTTATAACATTGACAAAAATGATGACATTGTCATCAATTAAATCACATGAAACCACTTTTTTTTATATGTAAAAAAGATCTTAATTGTGTTTACAGATAAGACAGATGTTGGTTTGATGGGAATGGAATTTTAATAAAATTAGTTGCATTTTATGTGCTCGTATGTCTCAGAATTGTAAATAACAACTACAAATTGATAAAGATTATGGATTTGTTGTTGTATGCTTTATTAATTAATTTAAATAATTTAATGATTTGCTTGTCGTAAAATAATCAAAAGGCACATTCACTCTGTTGTGATTGCGCGTGTGTGTGTGTACTTAATCATCATCATCATTATCATTTGTTTATTATTAAAATGTTATGAATTATAAAGGGAAATACATATTAATTAGAGTGCTTCACTTAGAATATTAATAATGGGTTTGCACAAGTTTAAGAAGCCAACAGAAAAATTTGCATAAATTGGCGCCCATAGAAATAATAGCAAAACACACCTGCTGTGTAAATGAATGCTTCCATTTTAATGAATGTGTGTAACTAAAAAAATGCTAGAATAAATAGTTTTGAATTTTTTTTTATTTACAAGCTTTGATTTTAAATATTAAAAACAAAAATTATATGGACAAACATCAAAGTGTTATTGAAAAATTGCAAGTTTAAACTATTTATTACTACGTTTTTATTTCTAATGTACTTTTAATACGTGACGACCATAACGTCATGACTTTTGAAATATTGCACTCTATTTTTCCACAGCCAATTCCTGTAAGATAATTACTGAAAATTTAACTTATTTAGAAGAATGCGAGTTTCACTGAAAAAAATAACTGAAACTCTTACTTAAAGTTATTTTTCAACTGTAATAAAATCAATTGATTTGCAGCCAACTTCACAACATAACGCCCTATCACACTATGATTTTCCAACTACATCTGTTGACGCAGCTTAACGCAGCTCTATTGGCCTTAAGAACATTTCATAGATAAAAAACCTTGACGTCCCGATGTTGACTTGTTAGTTACTGCTTTATTAAAAAAGATTTGAGAAAATGCTTGCAAGCGTATCTCATTAAAAATTCTAATGATAACCGCACACGTTGCGACCAAGAAGTTGCACCCAACATGGAGTTTGTTCCAGAAGTCGGTTGTACTAAAAATCAAAATAAAAACACCCAATTTGAATAACAAATTTTTTAATGTATGTATTTTATTTTATTTAAATTTTTTCTGTTAAAAGGTTGTAAAATGTATAAACTTTTAACAGAAAAAATTGAAATAAAATTAAGTGTACTTTAATTCTTTTCATTTTAGTAATAAATAAATATTTTCTATTCACATGCCCCAGAATATAAATTCTTTCAGGGGTTTTTATTAACCAAATTGTAAAAATACCTACAAACAAATAGACTGTGCAACAAATCTCGAACATTAAAACAAAAACAAACATTAAAGAAGCAAATATTTGTTGTTCCACATTTAAATGTAAACAGCAAGTAAAAATCATAAACCATAAAGAAAGGTCAAAGTTTATGGGCAATAAAAAAATTGTTTTCATTGTTTAAAGTTGAAAAATCTTATGTAATCGTTTCGTATATTAAAAATTTAATTCATAACAAATAATTTTATTATCTCATAAAAACATTTTTTATGAATTTGAATTGCGTGTACTCAAACAAGCAAAACGCCCCACTATGTATTTTAAAAATAAATATTTCCGTTTTTATAAATAAAATTGGGTTTTATATTTTCACAGGGAGCCATCAAGCAAATTTCAGTGAGAGTTAAACTAAAATTACATCCGGAAACAATAAAATAAAAAGACATGAAGGGCATTACGCATTATACATCTAACAAGTTTTGTCTTATTAATTAAAAAAAAAAATTATTATCATTGTGACCGGTATATATTTACCAGGGATGGAATGTTTCTGCTTTTTTTTTTTTAGAAACTTAAAATATAAATTGTTTGCTTAGGGCTATATGATAAATAACTCCTTGACTTTTTGAATTTTTCTTTAAATTCAATACTGATGGCATCAATGACCAGCTTTTTTTAATAAACTACTTTAAAATTTTGAGCAAGCTGGTGTCATTTAGTTTATGTAAATTTTAACAAAAATGGAAAAAAGTGAATTTCGTGTATTGATTTTTTGGGTAAAAACCACTGAAACCAAGGGAAAACTTGATAAAACTCTGCACTTCTATGGAGCTCAGGGTGGGTCTTACAGCGAACAAGACCATGGCCACAGTTTTATGGGATGCACACGGTGTCATTCACATAGATTACTTAGAAAAAAGTATAACGATCACCGTCGAATATTATTCAGAGCTTTTAGACAGATTTGATTTTCCATTGAAAAAAAAACGACCATAAATTGGACTACGATTTAGACCTTTGGAACTATTTTCTTTTTGCAGAAAGAAATGGCTGGGTGGTAAGAGATTTATATTTAGAAGATTTTATTACTGCAACACACGCGTATTTTGAAAAAACCTTGTATTTGGAATTAATAAAAGAATTAGAAAAACGCTACACCTGTCAAGTTTAAAACCATGACTTCGATACCCACTTTGGATGTGGGCTTTTTTCTTTGGAGATTTCTATTGTTTTTAGAAAATACCGAAACTTCATGCATTTGCTTAGAAAAAAAATATCTTTTTCTTCAATAAATCTATTGTTTCACGCTCTGTGTGACAGGTGGCGCTGTCTTGCTGAAACCACATGTCATCTAGATCCATGAAGAAAATGATTGTTTTTATTAAAAATTAAAATTGGCTTCACTTTGCTCCAACACAATTATAACTCGTTGTTCTTACTTAAAACGCTTCATTTTTCATGATCAGAAAAAACGTGTGACAGCTGTCAAATTTCAGAGTTGCCACTTGTACAAAAGTGACATTAAATTTTAAAATTGCCCTCGTAACGGACGCCCATAATATAAAACACAAAAGAAAGCTAAAGTGTGCTTGCTTTTACTATCCAAACAGATGGAAGATAAAACAATACACTCCAGTTGCTTAAGTAAAGTGCGTGTGAAACAAATAAGGTAACTTATGTCGACATTATGAAAGACAGATTATTTTATCGCTAAAATTAATATGAAAGTAATCCAAAAATTTAGGCTGGTGTTCAAAGTCATAGAAATTATTAAAAAATTGTTAAAAAAGAATTTGTCATAATATCTACTTCAAGTCTATTTTATTTTTCTTTGAATTCAAGTGAATATAAATAGTTGTTATATTTCGAGCTTCAGTATTTTGTATGAAGAATTTCTTTTGGCTTTTTAAAATGTGTATGCTAATTTGGCGATATCAAACGAAAAACTGTATTGGATTTTAAATAATATTTGAATTTATGTTGGTTTCATACAAAATTCCACATGTAATAAGTTCAGGTTTTATCAATTCCTATTTCGCCATCAAATGTTTCCAGATAGATTCAATTGTTTTCCATAAAATAACAAAAATACGAGTACTACTTCGCCAACATGTTTGCATTTGTTTCAACAGCTTTCTTGTAGGATACTTTCTTTGACTGCCATAAAGTTAAGTGAGATGACTCCATCCGAGGCCCGAATCAAGCACAATGAATTAATGGGCTGTACAAAAGATTTCCCAAGGCTTGGCATTTAGGATTTAGTATTGTTTGTAATGAAATGAGAAAGAAAATTTGTCTATAGAAAAAAAAAGTAAATAACGATAATATCACTTCATTGTGCAGCCAGCGTTTTATATGGAAGACTGGTGTCTCTGTTTGTTTGCTAAGAGCTCTTGTATGCATGGCATTTTTATTAGGGTTTTTATTTTTCGTCTTAAAAAAAACTTGCGTACACATGTTTGTAATGCAATAAATGATCTCTTGGGGTCAACTATCATCTCTTTATGATTAAGCATGCAGGCAAGACTGGCTGCATTTTGCAGGTCTGTTTATGTAATTGTTTGTTTCTTTTCTTGTTCTTTTCTTTATAATCACAATGAAGAGGATGCCAACTAAGACCGTTTTTAGTCATTTGGCCCCAAGCAATAAAAAGCGTAAGTCTAGCACTTTCTACATTTATATTTCAGCTCTTGCAGGTCCTTTTTTCTTTTTGCTCGATGCGGCTAACATTTAAATTTTTACGCACTTTCTTCCTTTTGACTTACGAAATAACTTTTCCGAATTGTTTTATTAATTTTCTTTTGTTAGTTTAGCTTACCATTTATAAAAAAGGATATTGGGTGCCCTGTATATAGCGCGCTAACCTATCAATCTGAGGGTCGCAAGATCGATTCGGTCGATATTCAACTAAATTACTGGTTTATACGTCATAAAGGTACGAAAAACCGGTTTTTTTTAAACGTACTTCAAGATTTTGGGGGTGTTTGTTAAATTCAAAAAACAGATTCTTATTGTACTCGATAGCATCGACCAGACCAGGCATTTGTACTTCATTTCTTTTTATAATTTAGCCCCTCTTCGCACTTTTTTTAATGTTGCATTTACCGTATCTTTTATCAATTAATAGTGTTTTCAGACTGAGTGAATTTGATATAAATGCGGTTTTAAGTTTAAGTCCAACTTATAAAAACTGTATTTACCATACAAAATGAATTTAATAAATCCACATTCAGGCATGTTCTAAAAATCACTTTCTCTCAAAATGATTTAAAATCACTAAAAAGATGTTCTGCGCACAAAATCACTTAACATCTCGTGATTTAAAACCGGTCACCAAACTGCCTTCCGATATCAAATCACTTGCATGATTTTAAGCATTTTGCTTTGAATTTCTTAACAAAATGATTAAATACACCTAATTTGAATTGTTTTTTTATTAGTTTTTGTCAAAAAATTAATTATTTTTCACAACGGAACCGTAATTTTATTAATTTTAAAATACGCTTTATTTTGTGTGTAACATTTTTCTTCTTTTGTTTATATTTTTCGTGATTTTTAGTTCTTGTTCTTCTTTTTCTGAGCAAATTTAATTGTTAAGAAAACAAAAGAGCTTTAAGCTGGTGAAAATCACAACGCAAAAGCTAAAATCTCGTGATTTCCAGAACACTAAAAAATCACTAACGTGATTTTAAAATCGTTCGTGGTTTTAAAATCACCGTGATTTCAGAACATGTCTGATTAAATACTATTGTGGAATTGAAATTAAGTTGAATTTATGAAATACAACACTGTTTTTGTCCATTAAGCTCAGGGCTTCCAAGTTAAGAAGATCTGTAAATATAGCAATAGCTGCTAATGTTATTGATTGAAATGAAAATATAAAAACCATTTCAAATATTTTTAGAAGAAAATGCTTTCACTGGCAGCAGCAATAAAAGAACTTCAAAGAATACGAAGTTTTTCGACGAAAGACAAAGAAAATATGTGCCTGATAAGTGTATTTATCAAAGGTACAGTTGGTCAAATAAGTTTTATACAAAGTAATGCATCAAATGCACATATTTCTAGGGGAAATTTTTATTGTTTTATAGAAAGTTATTTGACACACTGTATGTTAAATACTGAATTTAAAAAATTTTCAGTGTGAACGCAAAATCATCTGTTGGTGAATTTAATGTTAAATTCAGCATTTAACTCTCACTCTGAAAACACTATTAGACTTCTTTTTAAAAAATGCTTAATTGTTTTTAATCTCGAAAGTTGGCATTACTGGTTACCACTGTTGATCTTAAGCGTGTTGTTGCTTTATATGCAACTAGTTGACCCGGCAAACCTTGTCTTGCCTTAATATTTTTATATTTATATTCCATCTTCTTACACTAAGAAATCGTACTCATACAGTAAAGAACCGTGCGAGACCGGGTAAAAACAGGTAGTAGGCAAATAAGCCAGATACCGACTATAGCGCTACCTGCCCGACGGGTTTGTGACGTTAAACCTTCCTCTTCAATCACTCTATCTATTTAAAAAAAACAGCATCGAAATCCGTTGCGTAGTTTTAAAGATTTAATCATACATAGGGATATAGGGACAGAGAAAGCGACTTTGTTTTACACTATGTAGTGATGAAAGTAAAATTAAATTTCAACTTATATGAATGAGTTTGTGTCATACGCATTTTTATTAAAATTTAACTCAGTTAAGTAAAATTTTTTTCTTGAAATAATTAACTGTTGTTACAAGAAGATTTTCAATATGTAAATAATATTCGATAGCTTTTACAGTCACAGCAAAAAAAATTATTTTTTCTTTAATATAACGTTTTTTATATTTATAAGAGCTGAAGCTTAAGAAAATTATTAGAAAAAATTTAAAAGGTCAATTAATGAAGAATAATTTATTGAAGACCTTATGTAGGCATCTGTAAATTGGAAAAAGTACAAGCAATTTCAAATTAATTTCAAAAATAACTCTGGATTCTCTTTAAACTTTTCTTTAAAATTATTTTCGAGGCCTATTATGTTGTTATGAATTTCAAAACCATAAATGGTTAGGTCATGATATTTATTAAAAAAATCTAAAATAGTGTCACTATTTGTTTTTTATTTTTTATTTCTGCTTTCTTGTTGTAGTGGTGCATTTTAAGAATATATTGATTATTAGTCAATGAAGCAAAAATACACAAAACAAATATTTTTTGTTTAAATAAAATTTTATGGTTAAACAGGCATATGGATGTGCTGTATGGTGCTGGCTGAGTGGCTGGTACAAAGTGCAATATTTTATAAGTTTATTTTCCTTATGCTATTGAGCATTAAACAAATAAATTAATAAAAAATAGAATTATTCATAAATATTTTTGCAAAAAACCAACCAGTCAACCAGAGACAACAATCAAAAATGTTCTTTTAACGAAATACAAAACGAAAAATAAATAACGACAGACAAAATTCTTTTTTGCGTGGCGTTTTAAATAATGAAGTTCTTTTTTTGTTTTTTGTTATTTGCCTCATTCTGGATGACGAATGAAGTCATTCATTAAAATGTGTTGCTTTCAGCTTTTGTGACCCTCCTTCCTTTTGAAATATTTTAGGGTTCAGAAGACAACGCCTTTGTTAATTTTGATTTAAACAGAGACACACACACACGCACTCTTAACGCACCAACAAATGCCAAAAATTATTTTTTTAAATATTTAACACACTCAGAATTGCTCTCGTTTAGAGGACCCACGTGAGCCCACTTCGATCTAAGCTATTGTTAATAAAAGCAAATACATTGGCCTATAATCATAGTTTTTAAAAACGATTTTAAATTCATGAAATTCTTATTAAAAAAAATCAACTCTTAATAAAAGCATACTTTTTCCTGGCTATGGTAATGGCCCATTTTGTTTAAATTTTTCTAATTTTTAATTTTTTTTTTTTTTGTTTTCATTAATTTAAAATTTCTTTCATTTATTTGTGTGCGTGTAGAGCTGTTGATGATTTTAATTAATTTGCTCTGTACATGTACAAAATCTAAAATCAAAACAAGAGCTTTAAGTATCACAACATGAACAAGAAAAATAATGAAATAAAAAAAAAAGATTAAAAACATTTGAAATGCTTCAACTCTGACCTAAATCTTTTGTTTAGCTTTTTAAAATGACTAATTAAAATCTATTGACACAAAAATAATTTCATTTTCAATTGAGAGAGAGAGAGAGAGAAATAGAGAGTGAAAGAGAGACAGCAAGCAAAAGAAAATACCAACAAATAAAGCTTATTTATTGTCAGCGTTGTTTTTAATTTAAAAAAACAAACTAAGAAAAAAACGACTATTTTTTCAATAAAAGCACCAAAATTGGAACAATTAGGAAGTCCAAAATGTTTTCCCAAGTCATTATTTTATTACTTATTTTAAACTAGAGTTGAAAGCTAAAAAATTTTCAATTATTGCCACCAAATATTGTGGAATAACTAAAAAATCCATACGCTTATTTTGCTTATTATTATGTCTTTTTGTTTGGAACAATTTACACTCAAATTTAGTGCCACTAATTATTAAAAAAAAAATCACTAAAACTAAAAGCCACTAACTCCAAATAGTAATAAAAGCACTAATTTGACAATACTGTTTATTGCGCGCTTAAAATTCTTTTGTAAAAGCTTTTTTTTTTCTTGCACTATTTTTGTTTAACTTTTTTAATATCGTTAAAAAAGAAGCAACAAATGTTATTGAATTTATTGCAATTAAGACGGAGCCATTTTGCGTGTAAAACAATTCACAGTTGCCTGAAATTAATATACAAAATTTTGTTTTTTTATTTTGGTTTTTTCAAAAAAATTCCTAAATTATGATAAGAAGAAAGGCAAAAGTGAAAAAAATTCCGCGGAATTTGTATTCATAATTAGTATCTTTTGTACAGCCCATATGTTCAGTATTACAGCTCTAGGCCTCTATGAAGTCAATTACCTTATTCAGAGAGAGCTTGCTACCTTTCTGAGAGGCGGTATTTTACATCACAATGCCCGGTAAACCATCCCCCTCCTCACAGAAAACTTAAGTTGAGAGAACTAAATTTGTTTAAAATCAAAAATTCAGTTTTAGTAATTTAGTAATCAGAATTCCATAATTTAGTTCTCTTAAAAATATTTTGAGCTATAAAACCGATTTTCTATTGTCACTAAAGACTTCGAAGGTCACAACTGAATTTTTGATTTAAAACAAATTTAGTTCTCATCACAAAAGTTGTTTTCTCAGTTTAGGAGTCCGAGATCGTTCATCTTGAGTAACAGTACTTTCCAGATTATACTGTGCGATAGTACGTTAAAACGATTTGCTTGTCGAGGTTCAGTCACCGATTCCTATAGTTTTGGGAATTGCGATTCGACTCAAATTTTTGCCAAATTTAATATGTCAAAGTATGAACGTACGACAAGCACCTCTGTTGCAGAAGCAGTCTGCCCGCTTGTAGCCAGGGTGGCGTTATGTCCAGGCACCCAACACAATGTGAGATTGTTCTGGTTTTTAGTACGTTCAGAGACAACAGACAAATCAGATGAGCGCAAGGCCAGCGGTGCAGCCTGACTATCTGGCATCAATTATAAAGTTTTCGCTCTAGTTCTTCTACTCAAACATTAATTAGAACATATTAAAAAGGCGTAAATTTCCACTTGAAAGATCATAGGGAACTTATTGAAGAATATTTAAAATTTATTTTTTAATATTAAAGTTAGAAAATAATTAGATCTATTTGCACTTTTTTTAATTGCATTTGCTATAACATATAAAGGCAATTTAGATTTTTAAGCTCTAGTATTTCTTTTTAATTTTTTTGTTTTGTTAGATTTATTTTTTTCTAGCCTTTTCTTTATCCCAATTTAGCTTATGTTTTTCTATATAAAAGAAAATAAACGGAAACTTTTAAATTTTTTCCTCATAGGGGATTGCTTTTGGGCGATTGGCATAAACTTTGTTTGAAACAATTATTAAGAATATCATTGATTTAAATGAGTAACAATATTATGTTTAATAACATCTAAGCTTTACACATAGTCAATTAATTCAAACAATTCATTAAAATTTAAACAGTTCATTCTCAAAGCATCGGCTTTTTTAATAATTTGAACTGAAATATTTAATTGCCAATTCATAAAAATATCATGATAATCTTGGTGGTACAATAAACAATATGATACTTAAAAGACATTTAGATTACACGAGATTGCAGACAACTAAAATACAAATACACAAAACAACAATTTAGAAATCAATTAAATACCAATTCATAAGAATGTATTAATTAAAATTATGTTTTTAATCACTAGATCAACATATTAATAATAAGCAGTTCAACCTAAATGGGAGCGACAAGTGAAGCGTTTTTTAGCGCCCTCAATTTATATTAAAATGTTATCCCTAAATAAGAGAGCTGGCGATGCTTATTTGCTATAGTAATGTTAATTATCATATTTAAAAAAAATCCACTAAAGAAAAACAGAAATAGAGTTAAAAACGCTAAACTAAAAATAAATAGCTGAAATTGGAGTACTGGTCAAAAATAAGAAAACAATTGTTTTGCAGCCAACTTCACTACAAAACCGCTGACAAAATTGGATTTTTCATTTGCTCAGCGTTGCCGCCGCTCTATTTCGGTATTCTCCGTACATTTTGTATGAGTATGAGAATTTTTGATAGAAAAAAACACTTGGCGAGCAAATTTATTTAAAACGGAAATAAATAAATACACAGCTGGTTCTCAAAAAATTTTTTAAAAAAAAGACTGCAAATTATATGTATAGAACACACATACATATCTGTAGAAATATTTAAAAATTGCTTTAGCCGACTTGAGCAAAAATTGACTTGTTGTCGCAATTAGCTCAAGAACTTTATTACGTATTGTGCTTCAGTGATCCACATTGAGTGAGATCCCAATGAATCAAAATAATTTGCAATAAAAACTTTTACTGGTCTCAAAATTATATTCCTCTATAATGACCACTTGGCCACAGATATTATTATAAAACAAACTAATTGAATAATTTTTATTATATTTTAAGACCAAGTGCAAAGAAGTTCATTTGCGTAGGCAGCTTGTTGATTATCACAGTTTACAAAACAAATTTTTTCGTTCAATTGAATGTAAAACTTTTAAAAAATTTAATTGTTTTGTTACTTCATTTAAACATATTTTATTAAAATACAATCAATTAAAAAATACAAAGGATAAAAAAAGAAACAAATGAAACTTTAATGAAACGAATTTATGATTAAATTTTTTATCCCAAAGAAACAAAATTGTACTTAAATCGTAAATAGAATTTCTGTGCATTGAACTGAACAAAAACAGTAACTGAAAACAAAAACTGCACACCCCACTCTACTAATCAATCAAGCGAGACTTTCTGAATTATACACGCATTCACTCAGTCATTCAAACACATCCATGTCGTACATATACTATCATTCATGTTGTTAATAAGCTATAATTATGTTGTAATTCTCTCTTTTGTTTATTTTTGTTTTTTAATTTAAATGTTTTTCTTTTTTTAATTTTTGCTAGATTTTTTTGTTACAAAGCAATTGAAATGATTGTCAATTACTGACATGACAGACATGCATATTTTTATTCTTTCTTTTTTTTTTTTTTTTTTTGTGTGAAAAGATCATTAAAAGTTGACTTACACAAATCGTCATACAACATTCCGCCTGAATTAATTTTTTGTAAATGAAAAAACTTTCTTGAGAATGAACAACCTAAAAGAAATAACAAAAGGAAAAGCATTTTGCAGTAAAAACAGAATCTATCTTCTTTCCGTGTGTATTTGGCAAATTGTTGACCTTTAAATTGTAATTTTTCATTAATTTTATACAAAGAAATGAAACGGTTTTAATTTTGTAAAGGATTTTTTTAATTAAAAATAAATTAAATTTATATGTTTGTAAACTATTAAACTTTCAAAGACAACAACTGATCAAATCTTAAACTTAATAATTTTATGATCTATTTTATAACAAGAGGATCAACTCGTTTGAAAAATTGGTATGAAAAACACTCAATATTTTAAGTACTTTTTATATAAAATTTCCAGACAAGTTGATCGCTTGTGTTATAAAAACAGCACATTAATTAATTTTAGCTAATGTTATAGTTTTAGGTGATGTTAGACTTCAGCTCTGTTGTGCCTGATAAAGGTAAAATAATTTTTTTAAACCAAATATTTTCTTTTTATTTCATAAGCTCTAAATCTTCTTATTTCTTTTTTTTTATAACTTTCAATACATTTAATTTTTTAAAATGGTTTGTTGTATATTTTCCAAATTTTTCGCAGGTAGCAGCCGTCATAGTTTAAGAATGTTTTTTTCGCATCTTTTAATAATTTTTTTATATTTCACTAGGATTTTAATTATTAAAACAATCAAAAATGGGCATGATTGATCCAGAAACATATGACAGCCTACTCTGCTTGAAGTTTAAAATTTCCAAATTTCAATGAAATCCATTGAAAAATAATATTTTAATTATTTAAAGACCCATGTAAATTTTTTATTAAAAAGTATAGGTGATCAGTTCAAAAGTAGTCCACATGTTATTTTCATATATAAGTTACATTATTGTAGAATTTCATTAAAATCCATTTAGTAATTTTTCCGTGAAAGAGTAGCAAACATACAAACTTTCGCGCTTATGATATTAGTAAGGATTTTAAGCTTGTAATATTAAAATAAATAATAAAGTAATAGAAACGAAAAAAAGCAACACAATAAATTTTTATTTAGAAAAATTTGCTATAAAAAAATTCGGATCGCCCAGGAATTGAAATTGCACATCTGCACTCATTATTATTCTTACATTTAAAAATAATGGGCCATAATCATAATCACACTAAAGTCGGTATCTTTTTAAAATCGACTTCATATAATTCTTATGAACAAAAGTCAGCTCTTAATAACCTACTTTTTTGTGACTATGATTATGGCCCAATATGTTGGAAGGGAACTATTACTATTATTATATATCTAAAGCATATGGCTTACTTAACTATATTTTTTCTTTGTGTAATTGGACTTTTTCAAACCTATTCTTTGGGAACCTAGTAGAAAAACATACCGCCTAAGTTAAAAAACATACCGCCACAATATTTACCCAAACCCGTCGGCACACTATGAAAGTTTTACTTCGCCGTGATGGATTGGTCCAGTCAAAGCTACTGTCCTCTAGTTAAAGTTATACGAAGTTCCAAAATAAATAATCTTACTTACGTCTAAATCTTCAGTTTTCAGACGTTTCCATCATTAACTGGATTATATTGTGAAGTCCATTCTCATAATTTAATTGTTGTTTCAGATGTGCTCTTGTTGCATCAAATCTGGGACAGACTGATCAGCTTGCTCGATCAGTCCCAATATTAAGGTAGTTCTAATTTAAACCCCATATGGCTATATGGCGTTCAGCTGTGGGGAACTGCTTCTGCATCAAAGGTTGCAAAATTACAAAGCAGACAGTTAAAAATTTTACGAATAAGCAAAGGCGCTGCTTGCTACATTAAATTTTAAAGGAAATCAAGAAAGTCAGTAAAAAGTACATGATGAAGATCATGGTGCATCCCAATCTACATGCTAGAGACTTGCTTGTTTTTGAGCGCCAGAGAAGACTTGAGAGGTCCCAAACGTTTCATCTGATTGGATGAATATTCTATTGTTTCAGCATGAAGTTTAAACTGCATAGGCAATGGAAACTAAGCCCCTTATCAAAAAAAAATCAACGCTATCGAAATTTTTCATATTATTTTTCATAAATTTTACTTTAAGGTTGGTTGTTGATCAAAAGTAAGAAATTTTGATAGACTTAAAGAAAACATGTGTATTTTAAATTTCTAAAATCGTAATAATCGTCTTAAGGGAATTAAAGTTATAGGCCAAAACTATTTCAAACTTGTATAAAATTTTTAATATACATATTTCTACCTATAGTGAAAGCAACTATGGATCAAAAACTTAATAAATCATCATCAATATCAAATTACCAATTAATGATATGTTTGTATGTATTTTTTCTTGCTTCTTGACTTAAAATTAAACAAGGTTTCATATAAAAAAATAAAATTATAAAAAATTTTATTTTTATTTTATAACTACCCAATAGTCAACAACAAGTTACACATTAGGGGTTTTCACGCTTTGTAGTATTTTTACAATTAATGTATATTTACGGGATATTTTAGCTACAAAGTTTGAGTGACTTTTTTCTAATAATTGTAAACTAATAAAATGTAAACAACTGTGATGCTAACATACAAATTTTCTAAGTAGATAAGCTTGTTTTCAGCACTGGCAATGTAAACAGCACGTTTTATCTCAAATCGAAAGTTGACACCATATAACGACAGCTACTCGTATTCTACACAATTTTATGTAGATTGTACTTATATTCGGTTTTCTTATTGCATTTCTAAAATGTTGTAGAAAATAGTAGGATAATGCATTTTGTTGTTGTGTGTAAAAAAATTTCTTCATTTACACCCGATAATAAGGGCTTTGCACTGAAGCGTGAACTCCGTTATTAATAATAATTTATATTTAAAAGGTGCGTTGTAATCATAACACAACAGCAACAACAAAAATAACAAACATAAATTTATTCCAGACCAGAGAGCATATGCCTGCCACATAACATAAAATAGATTTCTTGCTCAAGATAATGAATATTATTGTTATTATGTTAACCACCAACTCTACAAGCGTTACATTATTTACAGCTTAGAAAAAGAAATAAAAAACAATTAATCAAACCCTTTTAAACGTGTATTTAACTAAATGTCAGTTACTTTCAACTTCTACGAAAAGCGTCGTCTTCTTTTGCAATCCATGTGCGCATTGCATTTTCATAAGAAAAATTTCATTTTATTTTGTTTTCTTTTTCTATTTTGATAAAGCCTGAGGAGCTTATCAAACCCATTACAGGGATTTAATTTAAGTTTTTTTTTCTAGTTTCTTTGTTGGTAAATGCAGAACAACTTTACTTAGAAGTAAAATATTCCATTTAAAACTAAACTCCAGCTATTACTCTTTTACACAGCACATGAGTACAATTTTTTTGACAGAGCCAACTCGATTGATGACAATTATGCAAAAAAGTATACGTAAAACAAAAATTATATATTTTTTTTCTTTTTATTACTTGTACTTTGACAAATTCCTAAGAAGGCGACACGAAGACGTTTAAACTATTCTAAAAGAATCGTTTCATTTGTGGCCACATTTTACAAAAACGCACTATTTATTTGAAAAAGAAGGCTTGGTGCTTGGAATAAACAAAATTATTATTATTATAAAATATTTCGTAATTGACACCCTACTAAAAGGTAACTAAGTTCAATACTGCTTTGATTTAAATTAAAAAATTTCGTTAACTTTCTTAAAATAAAATGTAATTATCGTTCTAATTAGCATTGCTGCCAACCGTAGTCCTACAAGGTGAGAAGAGTACCATATTAATTATTCATCTTTCAAAGTACTCAGAAATATTTTTTTTGTGCTTTGTGCAAACAAGACAAAAATAACCTTTTAGTGGTATTTGGGGAAGTATAACATTTTAGAACAATAAAATAAAATTTAAATTTAATTTAAAAATAATGCTCTGACTTTTGCTTGATCGATAGTTGATAAAAATAAATAAGCTGACCTGTTTTTAAAATAAATTTCCATTTTGGGTGATTGTAACGCAAAGAATATGAATGAGTGTAGATCTGGGACGATTGGTTAATGAGTTATTGAAGCTTTCTCTATGATTGTCTCGTCCAACCCAGTCTTTTATTACGTGAGCCGGATAAATCCGTTAATAAACAAAATTTTAATTGTTAAAAACCCATCCAAATCAAAACAGCCCTTCACTTCCTTATAAAGTGGCTCATGTTTTTGCTAGAATTATTATCAGAGGTGCTAACCTAAGTGGTAAATAAAATATTTCAAAGCATAATTTTAAGTTTAAATTAAGTGCATTGGCGAGTAAAAATCGTTAAGAAGTGGGCTTAAAAAGGGCGTGGCTGGTCCAAAAGTACATTTCGATCTTCCTTGGAGTCTGGAGATTATTTTTAACAAATTTCAGACAAATGGAATTTAAAATAAACAGAAAATTAATTTTATTTATATCGATTATTAAGGGTCTGTGTACGATAAGATCTTTTGTGTGGCCGAATTCCTAACTAAAATAATCCATGACTCCTCACGAATCTCGTATTTGTTACAGGATTCATTTTAAGTAGATCTTCTGGGGCCAGTAACCCACTATCTATCTATCTTCTTGTAGCATTCTACCTACCCCTGGGTAAACACATTTCCTGTCTTTCTCAACAGAAACAACAGAAGTCACGAATTTTATGGATACAGTAATTGAGTCTACAAATTGCTCTCAGCAGTTGAGAGTGGAATTTGAGGTCATCTCATCAAAATAACCTCTACCCAAATACATTCTTGGTTAATGTTATGCTTAGCAATATCAAAAACTTTTCGCTTGGCTACCCTCAAATCTCAAAGTTTTTCTATAAAATTATTTTTTAATGTTTGCAAGAAACGTTGGGAGTAACCTACTGAGGATTCGGAGTAGCGTCTGATGAAATGGTCCATATAGATATGCTATCCCCTTCAGTACTTATTATACTGAATAAATAACTCATTAGAATATCATGAGTAAAAGAATAAATTTTAAAACCAACACAATTTCTGGAATTAAGCACAAATAAAGATTAATATTTTGTTAAACTTTTAAATTCCAAATAGAAATTATTACATTATTTTTTAATTATTTCGTAGTGCCTTCACAAAGTCTTTAGCAGCCTCAGACATTAAATTAAGTTTTAATTTTTACACACAATTACTTCGTTTTAGATTAAATGGAAATGAAAAAATTGCTACAACAAAAAAAATTATAAATAAATAAAATCAGTTTGAAAAAGAAAAAAACAGAAAAATGAATGAAAAAAGGAATTTGCAAAAACAAAATACCAACGTTTAAAATAATAATTGTAAATTTTAAGCACGCAATTTATGTGTGTGTGTGTGTTGTTTTGCATTCTTACACTTTTTTCCTTCTTAAAGTTCTTTTTGTTCTTGTAAATAGTTTCTTGCAACGACAGTACAATTGCACAAATAATGTTTGTTTTATTCTACAGTAATATTTACTGTCTGTAAATTTGTCGCCATTGTTGTTGGTTTTTTTTTTTAATTTGAGTTCTTAATAAATACATTGTATTGGTGGTGAGTGAGCTTTGGTGTACAAAAAGAATCGTATAAGTTTAATTCAGTAAAATCTCTTTTGTGTAGTTAATGTCGCCCTAGAGACTAAATAATGCGATTTACACATTTCAGTTTAAAAAATTAATTGACTTAGCTATTCAATCAGTAGGAGAATTCCTTCATTTAACGAAAAAAATTATACTTTTAATTAAATATTTCAATGATTCAATTGAAAACTTAATCAATATGACAACTTTTTTTCTGTGTAACTCATAAATATTTTACTTAAGAATCAATTTTATAAGAAAGTTTATTTATTTATTTTATCTAGAACAAACACAAAAATCTTTCTGAAAAGGCTTCAGCTTCCACATTTTACTTTAAAAGAAGAATTATGTTAATTTCTTTCAGCTGTTGTGCCACTACCCAAATATTTAATTCCTTTCATTTGCAGTTTTTATTGTTAAATTTTTTCTTCTCATTTTAAATTCAACAAAACTGTATGAAACACGCAAAACTACAATTTTGAAAATTCTGAAACCAATTATTTTTTCTTAATTCCAAAGAAATACAATTAAAAACTAATTTGATACAGTTACTGCTCTCATCTTCATCTGAAAATTACAATAATAAAAAAATTTTAAGTATTATGAAGTCTCTCTCATTAATTTTTGTAGATAAAAATAAAATCAAATAACAAATTATGAAAATAATTTAAATTTAAATTCCTACAAAGTTTTGACAAATTAGTTTTGGAATATTTTTTGTTAAACACACAACACCAGCTTTCACACATACAAATTTAAGCTCTAACAACCCAGACAACAAAGAGGCATACATTTCCTTAATTTACCTGAAATTTAAGCCAAATAATTTCTTTCCATAAGGCAATTTAATTTATAGTCATAAAATTAAAATTAATAAAAATACATTATCCATGTTTTGGAATGTCATTCGATTAAAAAACAAAAATATGAACGTAAAACATGCTTTTAAAAATATAAAATATGCACTAATGCCCTTATGGAAAATAAATAAAAAATCATTATTTTTCGCATCATATATTTCAAAGATTTATTTATTTAAAACTTAAATTTAGTTACATAAATAATCGACAAATTACTTTTTCAAAAATATTCTTATAAATTTCTTTTAAATCAATTAAATGCTCCAAACGGCAAGATCTGAAAATGTGTTGCTACTCGTACACTTTGCAAGACTATGTTGCTTGATAATGCTTACGTTTACAACACCATCAATTAATTATTCCGTAAAATGAACAAAGTTCAAATCTTCTAGGAAATCTATGTTGAAATAAGTAAGAAAACCAGTGCTGGTCATACAGTTTGATCGCTTTCAACATCAAAACAGGCAAAAAATTAATTTTTGCATTTTATATGTTTTATGAATTTAAAAATCAAAAATTCTTCAATAGCATTCATCTGAGAAAATTATTGTGAAGTAGTGAACTGAAATGACAAAATACATTCATACGCACAAAACAAAAAGAAGAAGAATATGCTATACTAAAATGCTGCTAAAGCGTGTTTCACATTATAATACAGAATATTAACATTTTCATTCGATCGAGTGAGACCGAAATCAGATGCAAATCAAATAGACTGTCAAAAAATCTAAAGGAAAAAATTTTCTGTTTTCATACCATCACACTTCAAATAAAATACAAAACGCGGCAAATAATTTCACAGCTGACTTCTAGTTTTTTTTTGGTTGCTTGTACAAAAGTAACCCTGATAAAATGAGTAGTGTGATAGCTTAGAAAAATTCTAAAAATGACAAAAACCAGAATACTGCCACAAATACTTAAGTATTTCACCATACTCACCACACTTGCTTAACATTTTGTTTTCACACTATTAGATTTTTACTTAATACACAAATTTTTGACATGTATTAATACTAAATACAATAGTCTGAAACCCGTGTGATTTTTTATTTGTCAAATATTTTACAGGTTATCAGCAGCGTTGCCATTTTAGCCTTTTTAAGGTTAGATTTAGCCTCTTTTTTTGCACTTAGCCTCAAAATTTATGATTTAGCCTAATTTTTTGTTTTTCAAAATATCCTTTTTTCAAAAAATGAAAACAAATCATAGATAAACAAACTGAGACTGAAACCAAATTATTTAAAGTAATATTTTCGATAAAACTTTGATATGTAAATTGGTCCAACAAAAGTAATTTCATAAGTGAAGAAAAGTATTTGACTTCTAACTTTTAAAATGAAAATTCACTTTATTCCTAATTGATTAGTAGTTAGTAGTTCCATTTAGGATTTAGTTACCTAGTACTACCGTATGCTGAGGTTGCAAGCAAAGTGATTTAGCCTTTTTTAGCGTTTTTTTAGGGAAATATAGCTTCTTTTTTTTTCTAAGTCCTGGCAACGCTGATTATTAGTAAGTAGAAACTTTGAAATATGTAAAAATATGCAATTACAAATTGATGCCATTTTTCAATAAATTCTTCAATTCGGAGAAGTATAATACTTGATCAAAATCGATTTTAAGTTACTGAGTAAACACATGCATTTTTATTAAATTCGGCCCCATTTATAACAAATTTTATTTAAAATATTTTTTTATAGAATTTTGTTATATAAATCTGCTATAATAAAAAAATGTTCACGAATCTTACACAGAGAAAATACCTGAATTTTTTCACCAGTCCAAAATTCAATTGTGATAATGGATGTTTTTTAGTTAAAAAAAATTAATATTCGATAATACAGTCCAAAATTTAGATTTCTAAATAATTTTTTTAGGTCTATTACCGAACTAAAAATTCAACTATCCCAACAGAATTTATGTTTGGTGACTAATTCAGTTTTCACAGCCAAAGTTGATTTCTTGGTATAACAAATCAAATATTTAATTCCTTTCATTTGCAGTTTTTATTGTTAATTTTTTTTCTCTAACAAAACTGTATGAAACACGCAAAACTACAATATTGAAAATACTGAAACCAATTAGTTTTTCTTAATTCCAAAGAAATACAATTAAAAACTAATTTGATACAGTTACTGCTCTCATCTTCATCTGTAAAAAGAAGGCAGAATAATAATAATTAATTAAAATTAATAATTTTGAGTGCTCATTAGTTGAACTGTATTTATTTACGAGTATGTGCATAATTATATTATTAAGCGCGCTTCTTTTCACTTTTCAATAGTCGCATAATAATTCCATATTAAAAGTAAGCGCTTTTTATTTTAAATATAGAAAAATTTAAATTACTCATAGAAACTGGATTGCTGGAACAGTCTTTCTTTATCGCCAGCATTTGTGTCATCAAAATCAATTTGATATGGAAATATTATAGGACTATTGAAAACACAAAATATGAACTTAAAATGGCGTTAAATATTACGAATTGAAATTGTACGGGCTTAATAGCAGTATTTTTGCCTTTTAATATAGAGATGTCTGCTGGGCAATACCAGCTAACTATTTATTTTCCTGCTGTGTTTCTAAAAAAACATGAATCAGTTCTTCTACTTATTAGCAGAGTGGTCGGCATTTAAGCTAAACAGGCTATTATACAAATGCAACTGAATCTAGTTCTTTCGTTTTTGTGTTGTAACTTTTGCTTTTATTTAACCTCAATTCATTTTAAATCTTAAAAACAAAATAAATCAAAAACCCTCTAAACTTTTGCCTGTTTTTACTACTAAGCACAGCAAGAAAACTTTTCTACTTTTGGCTTAAAATTTTTTTTGTTTATAAACCTTAACCAGCTTAGCTTGATAAGAGTGTGGATGATAAATTAAAGTGAAGAGTCGGTAGTTCGAATGTTTCAAATAAAAAATAAAAAAATAATAAAAAAGAATACAAAAAATGTAAATCAAGTTAAACCGATTGGGCAAGAAGAAATATACAGTAATTTGCAAAAAGTAATGTTACACATTTTCTAAAATCTATTAAATTATTTCATATTGGAACTAAAATTTAGTTCATTTTTTAAAGCCGTAACTTTTAGTGAATAATCTGAATACACTAGTCTCACCTAGCATTTGCACTCACATTTTTTTTTTACTAACACATTCACAATTTTTGAACTTGAAGCTGAACTGGAAACGAAATTCTCAAGTAGCCAGTAAAATGACAAATGAGAAACAGTGCTATCGAGTATGTCTTTTAAATTAATTTAAAATAAAAGTTTCCTAGTAATTGATATTGAGTATATTTAACGAAATTAATATATAAATAAAAAAAAGAACCCAACGATACAACAACACATTCAGAAGATACATTCAAATATCAATTTCATATTTTTGACTTTAAAAAATACTAACAACATGGTATTGACAACACTTCGTTCATTTGCTATACCAATTGCGCACCATGGATCATTAGAAACTTAGCCTCTGACGATATTTTAAAAATGAACTTGCACTGTTCTGTCTACACATACAATTTTCAAGACTTTCAATTATTTTTTCGGCTTTTTCAAATATAACATGGACTCGTATACTCAACTTGCATGTGGAAGTGAAGACTTAACATAATAAGACTTCTTATTTTCCGGAACTGATACTAATTAAAACAAAATTGAGTTTCTCTGCTTAACAAAATGAATTTAATAAATAAATAATAAATACAAAAATTTTTAATATTATCTGTTCACCTGTTTAACAAAGAAACGATATTTAATGTTTCTTGCTAAAGCCGTGTAAGTTCCCTCCCATCAATTCTAATGCAGTTTAACTAAAATTTTAATTAATTGTTAACAAAGTTAAATAAAATTAAAAAACTACGATTCGACAAAAATTATTAAAAAACAGCTATTTTTCACCTTTGATGTTTTAACAAAATTCAATCCAATAAAAAGAACGATTCGGCAAAAACAGACGTTTGAATAAGGGAATTCATTTTCCTTACACATCTATCCTTTTAATTCTTATTTTTTACTGTTACACTATTCAGAAATTGGCTATTGAGCTTATCTTAAATTTTTTTTTTTTTTTTTTTTTGAATAGTGCTTGCTTAGACGCAATCTGTTTCTCGCAGATAAGCCTTTGTGAAATAGACGTCTTTTTAAATTCTGTTTTAGCTACCTAACAAACTCTAAGTTCTGAAAATAGTTTATGTCATGCCAATTTCATGTTAATGTCATGTACATGTCATGTCAATGTCAATGCCAATGTCAAAACAATGTTATGTAAATGTCATGTCAACCTTATGTGAGTGTCATATATATAAATTCAGAAATTTTATATCATGACATAATCTTTTATTGTCTTGTTAATGTCATGCCAATATAGCATAATTTCTAGGCCGTTATGGCATCATGGTTATAGTTTACACACATATGTATTTCAATGTCGCGACAAAATAATATCATTTAAGTTTTTATCGAACCCGACTTTTTCATATAAATTAAATTTTTTTGTAATTTAAAACCCTAAAAAAAAGGAGCTACGGGTTAATCCCAATTACAGAACTAATATAGTTCGAAAAAGGAAAATAAGTCAAGTTCTTATTTGCAAAAGTGATAAGTTAGAACATATTAAGGGCACAAACTACTTGCTTTAGAGACCAAATAAGTTTTTAACTTTGAGCAAAAAGGACAGAAAGAAAACACACGCACTGTGGCTTTATTATTTGTGCTTAGTTTAGTAAAGGTTGAACCCTTTGTCATAAGTTTTTTTCTAACTCATCTCTTCAATATGTATTCTGTCTCTAAAAATGTCTTAAATTTTGTTTACTTGTAAGGTTATGGTTGTTATATCTGGCCAGTTCTTAAATACAATTTTTTATTTATTTTCTTTCCACTTTTTGCTTGAGTAGCATTTTCTTCTTGTATGTATATTTAATCAGAGGTTTTTTTGTATTTTAATTTTATGTCATTTGACCTTTCTTACTATAATGACTTGAACCTTGTTAATGTGATATCATAAATTATATTTTTTTCTTAATTTAAGTGGTTTTCTTTCTTAATATATTTAGAATCTCTATATGTGGTCATGGCCACACAAAGGTGTATGTGAATAAAAAAAGGTTAAAGGTTAATTAAAAGAAAAACTAATTCAGTGCAAAATCTATTTGTTTTAAATATTTTTATAATTTAAAAGGAATTAAAAATACTTAATGAAATTAATATAAAATAAATATGTAATTAAAGAAGAAAGAAAAATCTTTAATTTTTAAATTTATCTTTTCTTCCTTTACTGAAGGGGTTTTTTAAACTCTTTATGGTATACGACATTTTTATTTGTTGTTTGTTGGTTTTAAATAATTTTTTATTTTTATTTTTGCTCAAAGTAGATTCTTCGTGTTTATATCAAAATCATATAAGCATTTCTGTTTAAATTTTTTATTTATGTCAATCACTTTACCCACATCAACATACAAACTTATACGAGTTTGTACTCGTACAGAGCCAGAGACCAGAGATCATCTGTTTGCTCTGTTGGTATCTATCAAATAAAAGGATTTTCAGTTTACTGTTACTACCACAAATATTTGTATAACTCATTTTAATTTTCATTCCTTATTTTCTTTTTTTTTTTTAGCTTTTTTATATTATTTAGTATGTTTGCTTCATATATATTTAAAGTGGGTTTATTGGCTTCCAGTTAATAAAATGATAAGCTAGACACTATAGCACAATGAGTTGAATAGTTTGAAAATTATAAAATATGAAAAATTTTTTCATTTTTAAAGTAGGATTTTTAGTCTTCACTTAACTAACAAACCAGCTAAAAAAAAATTATTCAACTATAGTTATGATATAGGAAAGCCTGTACGAGGTCCATATCGGTAAACCCTGTGTACAATACATAGAGTCTACTTAATAATAGCAGTTATTACTCGGGTCGTAAGTAACTAAAGATCGTAAATTAAGGCCTGAGGTTTTAGTTAACATATTTCATTAGTAATAGCGGTTTTACACGGATACAATAATCTTCTGGCAAATGAGAAAGTTTTTTTTTTAATTAAAACAAAACAAATAACAAGAAATCTTTATTTTCTTATAAAATCAAAGGTCAAATTACCGCTGAACTAGTAGAAATTATTGAATTATTTTATACAAACGTAAATATTTATATCAATTTCTTAACGATATCGAACGCGGCTTAAATTTTTTTGCAAGAAAGTTTTGCAATAAGTGAATCGTAAATATTTTTTTAAAAGAAAAGTAACACTTCCCACAAGACTACAAGATATTTACGATCTGTAAAGGATAACTTTTTTTATGCAACTTTGAATGACTGTGGATTGCATTGATTATCTATTGCAACCAAAATTAAATTGCGTTGCCAGTTGCCAGATTGGTATTACAGAAAGCAACTGAAAACTGCCTATTTCAGTTTCTAATTGAAATATTAGCGGCAACCAATTTTTTGTGATTGCTGTTATTTGCGTAGTGGAAATAAATAGCCAAATATTGGTTTAAATTACTACCAAACAGCAATTTGAAGCCGTAATACATAATATGGAGGCTAACTAAATTTTGCACGCGTGGGGAAAGCCACAACAGAATAGGTGTGGACGAAAATTTTTACACACGACGAATGGCAGATAGCTTAGATTCACTTATATTCCAAGATGAAAACAAGAAATTATGAAATAGAAAATGAGCATCAAAGTCAAAACAGCACCAAAGCAGATAAAGCCTACTAAAAAAAGAAGAAAGAAGGATAGACGGACCAATCTACTCCCAGAGCAAGCTGATTTTGCAAGAGACCACTTTTGCATATTAAAGACCAATTTAAAAGAAATCTTTATAAAAAAAAAAGCTACCGGTAGCTCTAGGTTAGATTAGAATTATCGCTAAAGCTACGTCAAATATCAGCCACATTCACGGTTTCTTGCTCATCTTTTAAATAAAATTTGACGGAAGACAACATTTTCAATAGTTTTTATTCAATTTTGTATACTATTCTATAGAAAAACGTTTTATTTTTTATTTTATACAAAATTACAACTTGAAAATTCATCTACAGCTTAGTAGAATAGACTCAAAAATATTGAAATTTAGAGAAAGTTGTACCAAAGATTGCAATATGTGTAGCTTTTTCTTATTTAAATTGGAAATCATGCTTAAATTCATTTTGTCACAAGAATGATTTTATTTTGTAATACAGAAGAACTTTTAGAAAAATTTTGATTCCCTCATCCGCACCATTTGTCTCACCAAGTAGGATGAATTTAAAATTTTATTTGCAATTATTTCAAGTTTGGGCCATTATGTTGGGCTTAAAAAATGTGTTGGCATTTAACTTGTCTTCAAATTAAAAAAAAAAATAATTTAAAAAAAATAGAAAGAAGAATAATTTAATTTCGTTCGTGTGTATCTCATGTTAAATTGTAACAAATAAACAAATCACTGTCAACTACTAAAAAAGAAGAAAAAAAAAACATAAAACTAAAAACAACTCATATCATACATTAGATTTGAAACCAGTACGGGTGTAATAAGGAAAAAATGATGATGATGATGATGACCATTAAAACAAATTCAAACATTAAACCGAAAAATAGTAAAATAAATAATATAAACACATCACACAACTCAAATACGCCATAAAATTTGTTTTTATATCGCATGCGTGGCCAGACGAAACTCTCAAGAAACAACCAACGAACACTTTATTTGAAATTTAAGCATAAAATAAATTTTATGATATCAAAGAGATCTAAAGAGAAACCGTTTTTATAAACTGTATTTTAGTAGTAACGCGGTCAGTATGCTGGTATTTAGCTTCAATTTTATGTACCTTGTTCAGGATATAATTATAAATTAGAAAAATTACAAAATTGTATCTATAATTCTGTCACTACTAAAAAAAATAAGCGCTTATGTTGACTTTAGATAAGCTCCAGTTAAAACACATTCAGAACCAGCCTGTGAGCAAAGTTTACATCAATTTGTAAGATTTTTTAGGAAATTATAAAAAATTACTTATTGCTTATCTTTTTTCAATGTTCAATATTTTTTCAAATAACAAAAATTATTTCACAACTAAATAATTAATTTTTTTGCATTTCACTAGCATAAGTTATGTTTTATAAATAATATAAGTAATTTATTATTATTTTCCAAAATAAAATTTTTTTTTATTAATTCTTAAGCGTTTTTTTTTAAATACTCGCACATACGTAGATATTTGAGTAACTGTAAGGGAGTGGCTGGAAAGAGAATCGCAACAATGCTGACTGGAAACAAAAGTAGCTAAAACATTCATGCCATTCCGAACTCAGAAGAGAACAAAGGAATTACAAATCACCCAAAGAAGTTTTTGAATTCTTAATGAATTCTAGACACAGGGATGATTTGTAACATGAGATTAGTTTCACAATAGGCCTATCTTGCGCACAGTGACCAGGTGACGTGTTCCCGCTCCTCATACTAATTCTAAGTGTTGCCACCAGATACATGTAAGCAATGTTTCAGCTGATATAAAAGTTATCATTTTGGAAAAAGCACTCAAGTTTTGTTATTGTGAATAACTCATGAATTTAACTGTTATTTTTTCAAAAAGTGCAAGGATGTAATTGATCTTCATTAAAATAGGCCAATTGTTTTTTAACTTCATTTTAAAATTTAAAATTGCTTTCCCGAAAACACACAGAATTATATCCTGAATAATTAAAATCAGACATTAACTTGAAAAAAACTAATGTGCTGTTTTTATAACACCAACGATCAGCTCGTCTGGAAATTTTATATGAAAAGTACTCAAAATATTATGTAAGTCGCCGGAGACATGTTGTCTTTATTGTCACTGTCGTACGAAAGCGACAAAACTGTTGTCTTGACGCTAAAATATAATTATCTAATAGATTTCTGTTGCCGGCGACATACTATCGATAATATGTCATCTCTGTATACCATACCTAAATATTTTGGGAAAGGTTTTTACTTGTGTTTTAAATATAAAATAAGACAAGTTTTATGTGAGAAAATGAAAATTGTGCTGATGAAGAATATCAAAAAAAAAAATGGGGCTGCAAGGGAAAGTCTTAAGGAAAGAGTCGGACATTTTTTATTTACAGAATAGCAAATGATTGAAGAATACCATTTCTTGAAAGTTTTTGAAATTTACTTTGTGCAAGCCATTAACATCCCTTATTAGTGAACAAGTCAAATTTAATTTTGTAGTGATTTTCTTCCAGTCGGCTTTAAAATACAAAGCCGCTTCTATAAAACCGTCTTGGTAAACTCAGTTTACTTTCTTGTTTAGCCATTAGTTTTTCAAATTGTTCTACATTTTTTATTTTAATTTTTTCTCAATTTTAAATACTATTAACTTCTAAATTTCCCTGTTTAAAGTCTTAAAACATATTGTAGCTTTTAAATCGGTTTCAAAATATATGGCCACAAATATGTACCAGCTAGTTTAGCTCAACAGTGACTTTAAAGCGTCTCATGTAGTACTAAAAAGCAAACAACAGTAATAGATTACTGTCAACGGTGACTTTGTCAATAAAATTTTTATGTTGTCACTGTCGTTTCTACTCAACAACGACTTACATAATAGCGGCGATTGAGTGTTTTTCTTAAAAACTTCTTTAATATTAAAAGAAAAAGTGAAATAAACTTGTTTTAGAGGACTATAACAAAATTGAAATTCTTTAGAAATTGAGAAAATTGCAGTCATTTTGTTAAAAAAAAAAAAAGTATGAATTTTGTTTGCTGGGTTAGGAATTGAGACGGTAGCATTATAAATATTCACGGGATAAGAAAAAATGTCATTATTTAGTTGGTAAAAGGTTTTTACTGTGTCTGCATGTTTCTCTCTTTTTATTTATCTGTTTTTATTTTTTTTTTCAAAGAAATTTTATGCTGTTGGACTGACAAACCGATCCAGCAGCAATGTTTGTTGTCGCCAGATCGGTGTTGAAATACAAATTTTGTTTTCACTTGGCAAAGAGTGTGATTAAGTGTTTGTTGTTTGGTTTGGTTGGTGTCTTGCATAAATGCATGATGCGTGCTTAGCAGCCAGTCTGTCATTTAACGATGCATGATTAATTTTCTGATGTGTTCATTTTAAATGATTCAATAATTCAAGTCTTTTTTGATGGTTACTTAGAGGTTTAAAAAATTTCTTTTAAATTTTGTTATGAATATATTTTTTTTATATGCAAATCGCCTAATTTCACTTTTATTTATTCTCACCTCTCTCAGTTTGGTAAATTGAAAATTTATTAATAAACAATTCCCAGCAAGCCATATTTTAAAAATAGTGTTAACGACATTATGCAGCACGATGTCGTCTACAAGATCAAATATAAATTATAAACGAAAAAAATGTATACATTAATAAAGTTAAAAAACAATATGGATAAGCAAAAATATAATTTATATTTGGCTTTGCAGAAATTTAAGTCAGATGCCTTTCGAGGATATATAGAAACTATTTTTTATTTAAAATGCAATTACAACAAATAGAAAAAGTATACAATATCTAATTAGATACTTATTGAAGACAGTGTCTTTTACCTTGTCATTAATAAGCCTTGTTTGCAGCATTATAACAATGTGTTTAGTGCTTTTTTTACTCGTCAGTAATGCCACTGAATTTGTGTGAATTTATCCTAGCAAAAACATTTAATAAGCACAAGCGCAAGAATTTTTTAATTGTGCCTTTGAAAGAATTTTTAATGAAATTGAGAGTCTGTGAATGAAGTATGTACTTTTGAGATTTTTTAATTCTAAATAATTATAAGTAAGCAACATAATAATTACTTGGGAAAAAAAAAGTTTAAGATTTTTTGTTTTTTTCGAAATTCAAAGTTGAAAACGCTGCTTGCGTGGGACACGATATGTTTTATTTAGTGTTTGAAAAGTCTTTATAAAATGCTTTTGCTTTATTGCCATCCATAAACTTTAGAGCACGACATTTTACAAGACTTTGATACCAAGCTTGTCGTTAAGAAAATTTTAATTCAAAGCAAATATTATAAACAAAACCAGATGCACCTCTATAAATCACCTGTAATATTAAACCAGAAGTCACTCTAGGCATCATCAAGGAGACAATGTCGTTTACGAATGTCAAGTCTGCTAGAGTTATAAGTCTTTTACAAGTCCTAAGTGCTTCTACTAGGGTAAATCTATATTTGCTTCCTTGGCCACGTATAGTAAAGAGAAAACTTGTTTTACCTGCTTGTGTGGTTTAAAACTCTCCTTAAAAGGAATATGAAAAACATACTAAGATAAATGTTAAGAGTGTTAATTAAAATTAATTGATTTAGTTTAATTTTCTTTTCTTTTTTTATTCTGGCTTACTACTAATTTTATAGTCGTGTTGGTAAATACTTTTTTTCTTTCTTTATGAATTTCTTTTAATGGCTAAAGTGTGATAAATTATAGTTAATAAACATTAATTATACACAAGTCATATTAAAACCGTTTTAATACAAGTTACTGGGCGAGCAAAGTAATAAAATTAATTATCATACAATTAAAAACTAAAATTTCATTTATTTTATTGTTTTGTTAATGTGGGTTTAATTAACTTTTTATAAGGAACCAAACAGAAAGAATCTTACTGTAATTCACTTTTCAATGTTATAAATAAAACCCTTTCCAAAGTTTTTGCACTCTTTTTTGGTACGTATTTTCTCCTCAGAACAAAAAAGAAAAATAAAACAATAAAGGAAAATTATGTAGTTTTATTACAGCCTGTTTATTTATTTGTTTAAATTAGTGTTTTTGTTCTTCGTTTATTGTCTGTTATTATTTTTTCTGTTAATTCTTCCCTAATGAAACATTAATAATTTGCGGTTAAATAATTTGTTACTATAGAGTGTCCCATTAAGGGTGCCCTTTTTCATTTCGTGCTGTAATAAATCGATTGTTGGCATGTCTTTCAGATTCATTCCTTTCAGTTCAGGCTATAAGAGATCCATTATTATGATGGTCGGCCTCATCTTCAAAAAAGTTCCTGGCCAAAATCCTCACCGATTTGTAGCACTAATTTGATATATGCATAAAATCTGCAATAGGCAGTTGTTCGTTGTGGGTGCATTTGTTTCTCATGGTTTGTATGAATGGAAATTATTTTAGCCCCAAATTATAATTTTATGTTTTCACGAGCCGTTCAGATGAAAATGCAGTTCATCGGAGAAGATGTTTTTTTTTTCGAAAAAATGTCCTTGACTTCACTTTACTCCATCGCAATTATAACGCGTTGTTCTTTCACAAAGCGCTCCACTTTTATTTATTTATCGGAATAAGTATATGTGATAGCTGTCAAATGGCAGAGTTACCACTTGCTCAAAAAATATTACACTAAATTTAAAAAGTGGGTGCATTTGTTTCACGTGGTTTTCGACAATTTTGTATATTCACGAAGCCCTAGAAATTTAAATGTGCTTCATCGGAGTAGATGACTTTATTTTCGAAAAATTGACATTGTCTTTATTATCCATTTAGCGAATTGTCGGCGCGGGTATTTTATTCCATACTTAATCGGAGCATATCTTCTTTACAAATCAATAAAAAAAATCACAACTGTAATTTTTATGTTAAAATGAAAAATAACACTCTTACTGGGACACCCTATATCATTGTATGATGAGTTGGTTGTTGTTGTATCTATTATTATTGTTGCTGTCCAACTAAGTAAATACATACGAGTAATTGTTTGTTCGTTGGTTGTTATAATTTTTTGCCGACTTTATTGCTGAAAAAAGACAAGAGCAAAAACATTATTACCAGATAGATTAACTTTTAAGAGAACTTGCTAGAAATAGATCGAGGAGTTGTCCAAAATAATTTTGAATCCAAATTTTCTGTGAAATTATTATACTTTGAAAATAAAATAATTTTATTTATATGTGATTTCATTTTGCATTTGTGCAACCGCAAAGCACTAGTAAATACTCGTATGCTGAGACTTTATATAGCTTTTTATTATAATAGGCTTCGGTTAGTATAGGTCTTAAAGTGAACTTTATGATTATGAAAATATTTTGTTGTTGAAATTGAGTGAACTACACTGAGCCAAAATCGCTTTGCAATATTAGCAACGTATGTGTTCGTTTTGACACCATCCAGTTATCTATTTTATTGATAACGAGTGTTTTTAATTTTTTAACAAGTGTTGATTGTGATTTTAGAAAAAAAAATAATGGTCTTACTTTTTGGGAATGCACATTGTCAACTTGTTGTCAACAATATGTTGTCAAATTTTCAACTTATTAACAAACGTTATTCAATGGACAATGCATGTTGTCATTTCAACAACCAGATGTTGTCAACTTATCACCGGTATGGGTCATTTCGACAGCAGCATGGTGTATAAAGAAAATTATAATTGATGTTAGCATAAAATGTCTGACTATCCATGCAAGTTTAATAGGTCTTTAGTTGAGGTGGAGGTGTCAAGCGAGAATTTTTCCCCTCTAACTGTAATTTTTTAATTACAAAAAAAAGTATACAAAAATCAAGGTAAAAGTCAATACATTTAAATTAAAAGGATTAAAAGAATAACATTGAAAATATTAATACCCGGAAACTTGTTAACTTTATTTTCTTAAAGTAAATTGTAAACCAAACTTGCAGGTATTACGCCAAAGCAGAATTGACAGTTTACTTGCATCTTACAATGATGGGTACTGATGACTAAATCTTATTAATTGATTTATCAAATAGTAAAAAATGTAAATTTAATTTACCGAAAGTCTCATTACATACGAACACAAAAATTAATTCAAAAATATAGTTTTATGACAAAATATGCATGCCCACAACAAATTATTGCTCTAGTAAAACAAATGGTTTGACTGGCAAATGTATTTTAATTATAATTTTATTATTTCCTTTTGAAATGAACTTTCTATCCCTGGGAATTACAATTGAGTTTTGCCATAAAAATCATGTAAAAGTGTTTATAAATTTGTTAAAGCGAATAATGTGCATTATAAAGTAATAAAGTGCAAAGCTGATATAAAAATTTGGCAAAAAAAAAAAAAAACAAGTCTTCCTACAAAAATTGGCTTCTAAATATAGAAATTCACTAAATACCTTATTCATGAGAAATAGGTTTCGAAGTTTCGTCATGCAAACTACAGAACCTGTATTGTCTGATAAATATTATTAATATTTTATACCACTGTGCTTGGTAAACTACATATACTGTTAGGAGTCGGAATACATTTTAATTGAGAAACCTAAACCTTCGCAGTCGTTTCATGATATAAAATCCCCTTGATAACCATAAAGTGTTTAATACCTATACTGCGTTTGCACTGAGACGGTTCATCAGAAAACTACTCTTACGTGTTTAGACCAGACGCATTTTTATTAATTTGTTTTATTTAGATATTTTTTTTAAATCTTTCGACCTTCATATTTCATATCATATTAATTTGATTTATTTGATCTATAGGGCAAAATTCTTTTCTAATTTTATTTTTTAGTTGTCAATATTTCCATTCAGGTATAAGAAATAAATGAATTATCAACAACAAAATTTTTTTTCCTCTGTCATATTTGAAAATGCTTATCGTTGTAACGTGTATTTTTATTTTTTAAATAAACCATTTCCATTTCATGTTATAAATATATTGTTGTATTTTTCTTCATTGTTTTCTAACAAATTTGTTAAACATTTATCAAATACAAATCTCTTTTATTAGTGTGAGTAGATACGTAATGCAATCATACGAATCAAAAATAATAAAATTAAAATGTGGGTGGAATATTAAATAGAAACACACAAAAAAAGGAAAGGAAAGAAAGAAACAAATCCTAAAGTTGGTAAATTAATGCGCTTTTGGAATATTGATGCGAAGGTAGACACACACACACACTCTATAGTGTATGAATGTATGGTTAATTATATTACAATTTTATGTTTTGAAAAAAAGCAAGTTAAATGTCGAGTTTTGTATACCTTTCACATATCCATATATTCATATTTTAATTACACTCTCGTCTTAAATATTCAAAAATATAAAAAAAAAAATTTCAAAAGATTTTTAATGAAAAGAACAAGTCATTTGAGCGGGAACAAGTCATTTGATCACTGCGGTCAAAATAGCCCTATTGTGACCCTACTCTCAGGTTACAAATCATCCCAGAGTCTAGTATTCACATTAAGAATTCAGAAAATTCTTTGGGTGGTTTGTCTGTCGGATATGGCAAACGGGTCTAAGTTAGACACTTACAGTGACACAATATGTGTTCTGCTGTCTCTTCATGTTCGTGACATAACCTGCAGAGGTCATTTTGACTGATCCTCATATTTGCCAAGTGTTTCAATACTCTGCCATGTCCAGTTAGGAATCCCGTGACAATGCAAATTCCTGACCGGGTCAAGCTAAGCAATTCCTTTGTTCTCTTCCGAGATCGGAGTGGCATGAACGATTTCGCTACCCTGATACCTCCTGTTTCCAGCCAGAAATTTAAAAATATTTAAAAGCAATAAAATACTCCATTTTAAAAATAAAAAAAAATCTAAGAAAGATATCCAGCAAGAATGCAAAATAAATTTAATTAAAAGTATTTAAATAAATTCACTTAATTTCAAATAAAGAAATTAAAAATTCTCTCTAGAATTTCTCTTGTTATAAGTTTTTTATATTTCTAGTTCTTTTACAAACAAGACATTTATAAGGATACTTACATATGTTTCTATAACAACGATAGCCTTATTTCTTGTTTATGTCAATACAGACAACGCACATTTACAACTTAAAAAATTTTTATTAAAAAACTAAGTAGAAATTAATCAAAATAAAAATATCTGTTAAATTTTTGAGTTTTCTCCGCCATTAGAGAACTGATTATTTTAATTTTTGGTACTGACATTTTGACTGTTATTTCTGATTCAACTTCGTAGCACGTTTTTTTTTTTGTACTTTTTGTATTTTAGATAAAATACTCAAAAACTCATTAGGAAAAATTTTCAAAAAAATAGAGGTAATAGCACTTCCGACCTCATAGCTCAGCCATCTGTGAATGGATTGCGTTGAATTTACATAGCATCCTACGTGCTAGAAATTTCAACAAATTGGCATACTAAGCTTTTCTGTAGGTCTTCTAGAGAATTCAGAAATCTGATTTCAACATCCAAATGGACAGACGGACTTCGCTATTTATCTAAGATCTAGAATATATATATTTTGTAAGGTGGCACAAGTGGAAATTTCACTGGGAATGACAAACTTTTCATATATTGTGAGGGGTATAATCACAAAAAATCTCCTGCAAGCAAAAAAAAAAAAAGAAAATTACAAAACAAAAAATTAAATTAAATAGAAGAAAAGTTTTATCCTCTTAGCTAGATTTATTTTATTTATATATTTTTACATACGAGTAATCAGTAATGAAGATTGTTTATATTAAACAATAAATAAATTTAAATAATTTTACAGTAACTGCAAAATTTTAATGATGCGGCGTAGTCGGCCATTGTACTTTTTGTTCTAGAATTAAAATTAAATTCAAATAAATTAAATGCCCACAAGTTATTTAAGTAATAAAATTCAAATACAGACAAATAAGGCCCAAATTAAACGTCAAATTACTATCAAACTATCAACTACATAATTATTTAAATTTAGTTTTCATTAATTTAAAGCAAAAAGGTTAGAGGCCAGCTTTGCTTTTCTTTATTTTTTTTTTTAATGAAAAAAATAAAGTCCGTTGAGTGACTATACTGGGTAATGATCTATTTTATTATAACTATATTTTTTTTAGTTTTTCGTGGTATATCTTTTAAGAATTTTTTTTTTTTTGTAAATTTTTAAACTCGGTGTAAAACTTTAAATTGTGTAAAAAAAATTCCTGATAGCATCCATTTTGCTGGCAAGAAAAAAGTTTTTAAAAATGTTCTCTAAGCTATAATACCGATTTTGCTTTCTTTTTTAATAAAGTTTATCACGGAGAAACTGTCTTTAAAATTGATTTACACTTGCAGTAGTTACAAGCCTTTAATAGTTTTCTAAACCAGAGTTTGCTATGTATTTATGAAGTCATTTTTAATTACCCTGTATCTAAAAATTAAGTTAGCGTAGTGTGAAGACTTGGGTCCTTTTCTACCTCCGTGACCTAACTTGTTTCATTCAAATCTACTTACATGTGTGCAATTTGAGACCGATTTTGTGGAAAGGACTACTAATTCCATAGCAACAAGTTTAAAAGCAAATTGCTTGAAATATTTCATAAAAATATATTTCAAATCATTTTTTATATTCTTTTAAATAACTTTAAATAAATATTTTAATAAAATTTGCTTCAAGCTCAAATTTTTCTTGATAATAATTTTTAAGAGTGCCATAAAATTGTTGTATTAAAAAAAAGCAAATTGACATTTCACACATTTCAATATCTTGCACTTATTGTTAATGGCTCTTTAGATAAAAAATTAAACACAAAAAAATTCATACGTTTTCAATAGAAATAACCCAAATTTCTCCGTTAATAATTGAAAAGAAACGAAAAAAAAATATTAAGAAAATTCATGGAAATTAAAGACTTTTCAACAATCAACTTAACGAATTGGCATATTTGCACTGCTCTAAGAAAAATAACTTTTGCTTGTAGCCAGTTTTACACTCACCCAATTTTATTGAATTGAATTGAATGTGTAACAAATTGAATTGTAATAAAATACATCTTCTTTAATATTTGATCTTATCTCCTACGCTTCATAAATTAATTGAAAATGATATTGTTACTCATTCTACAGCTTGAAAGCAACTCGAGTACGAGTATGTTCAAAAGAATTGTTGTCTCAATACAAAATAAAATAAAAAATAAAATCAAAAATGAAGTAGAGTTTAAACAACTTATTGCTTGTGAGTGAATATGGTACAACTAAAAAGAAAAACAGAGATACTTGAATTGTAAATTGAGAAATTTATTTATTTGCAAAATCAAATTTTTCTGTATGTGTCTCTGTGTGTGCATATTTCTGTTTAATTTATTTAAGTTTTTTAGTATAACGAACAGTTTTCCTGTTTACCATAGCACATTCAAACATTTTTAGTATAAAATATCTGAGTGTGGCCAATCAGCGGTCCATGTCTTTAACACAAAGTTAATGATGCCCGTTGTAAAATTTCTATGATACATAAAAGCGTAGCCAAGCAAATCATTGATGGCAGCTTTTGCTCACACATGATAGATAGTATTGTTTTGCATAATGTCGCCAAAAATATGAAATATAAAATGAAAATGTTTAAAATTGAAATAAAGATCTTGTCTTGCATACTGTCGTCAATGGTGGTACAGGATTTTAATATAAAACCAGGAATTAAGCTCATCCCTAAATACAAAGAGTACTTCTTATCGTGAAGGACATTAAAAACAAAATTGTTTTGCAATGAAATTTTAAATAAAAAAAAACAAACAAAAAATTCAAGAAAACTCCGAAATTATGCCTGATATTATAAACGACTTAGTCCTGTATATAAAATTATAAAAGAAATCAAATAAAATTATTATAAATAAAGTAATCATTATACGAGTATACGTACCTGAGAGCTGAAACCGGTATGCGCGATTTATTCAACCCACAAAAAATTATGCAGAACAATTGATAAAATCATGTTGGAGGCACTATTACAAACTGATTGTTTTTTATGCTGTTTGACACGACAGAACAAAATGCAAACATTGAAAAACGCAAATATGCAAAAAGCCACACATATTTAAATAAGCTACTGCGTAGTAAAATAAGAGTTTTTTTCAGTTTGTGTATGTGTTACTCAAATCATGTTTGAATTTTACTTTTCAAGCTTCAATCGTGTCGAACAGCATAAAAACAATCAGGTACTAATACTGCCTCGAACATGATTTAATCAAAGGTTGTGCACGATTTTTATTAAAATTGTTCATTTGTGTGGTTTGATTGATTACAAAAATTCTAAATCATGCACTAAAAATGCGATTTTTGTAGTTCTCTGATACATATTGCACAATATTTTTAGTTAATGCAGATTGACTTATATCCTAGAATGGCTTATGCGATTAATGTACCTTCAAGTTACATGACTTCTCAATAAAAAATAAATTTATCTAACGACAATTTTGTTAATTGGTTTTAAAACAACACAGAGCTGAAATGCTTATTTGGATAATAACTTTTAAGAATTTTGCTGGCAATCCCTGGAAAACATTGACGCTATTGCCAGCTATTGGAACTGCTGGGTTAATTTTTCTAAAAGCATTTAAGTGTATTGTTGTGGATGTGTGTGTTAGAGAAAAATAATTCACAAGAGGGAGTTTATGGATGTTTTTTAAAATTTTTGTGCTTTTTTTATTTTTTTAATTTTTCTAAAAGCTTTCAAATTGTTGCTTGTGCAGGCTTAATGTTGTAGTTTTTAGTTTACCAATTTTAGATTTATTTTATTTTACCTTTTTTTATTTCTGTTTGTCAGTATGCCTGATTGGGTTGTTATTGCTGTTGCTTGTTGTATTTGTCTGGTTTCCGATCTGGTTATTTTTGCACTTTGATTTAGAAAAAAAAAAAACTAACTGCAACAAAAACTGAATGAAAGCAAAGGAAACGTAGACACGGTATTCAAATCATATTTCTTTCTATTTTTTTTTCTCATTTTTTGAACTATAAGTTTCTTTTTTTTTTTTAATTTCAAACAATGAAAATATTTTTTAACAATTTTAATCTGATGATGTCAATGTGTCACTGGGTTAATGGTTTGATTTCAATCCTATTCTAAAATTCAATACTTTTGGGTGAAAAACAGAAAACACAACACTAATAAAAAGAAAAAAAAATATTAACAATTCAAATGAAAATAAATTGATTATTGATAAATAAAATGTTGAAAATTCCATAACAACTTAATTTAATTTGAGGGCGATTTGTGTGGACACAAAAAAAAAAAAAAACAAATAAAATGCTTTTATTTTAATAAATTTTTTAGCAACAACAACAAATTTAATAACATTAGCCATATGATTTGTTTTTTCAAATAAATTTACAAACGTAAATTAAGTTTAAACTAAAACAATTAAATATTAAAATTAAACCCAAACTTGAATTAGTATTTTCAAAACTTTTGGATACCAAATTTACAGATTATGAAATTTATTAAACAATTTTTGTAAGTCATGTTTATAAAACAATTTATTTTAATTTATAATTTGCTTATGCGATTATTTTTTTATTTAAACAAAAGAGGAATATAATTTATTTTTAAAAAATAAATTAAACTTCTCTGTTCTGTAAATCGAATTAAAAAAATGACAAATACCGAAAAAATTGTTATTTAGTTTTATGGTACAATAAAACCAGGTAACTTCAAAAATACAAAAATAACAAAATTATAAAAAGCTCACATATTTTCTTATTGCTTCTTTAGTCAAACACTATTTTCGGCGTGCTAGAGTGAAACAAAAAATTTGTTGCCTCTTTTGATTTCTCTTAATTTTTGACAGAAAGAGCTTTAATCATGCATGATTCATCTGGCGTCTCAGGGTCACCTGGTTTTCTTACACCATGTTTAGTGTTTTGTTTTGATATCATTCGAAGTTATGTTCGAATTTTTATTTAAACGTTAATGTCCAGATTTTGTATTATTTTATAAAATTAAAAAACGTTGTCTATTGTGATGTCCTTAAAAATTTGACAACAAACATACTTTATTCATCGAACTAATCTTCTTCATATTTGGAGCTAAAAACTTAAAGAAATTTCAGAGCATCTTTTAGTTTATTTTTTTAATTTAAATGTATTGAAGTGTACGTAGTTTTACTAAAATAAATAAAAAATTTTATGCGTTAATTACTTTTTTCCTGCTTTGTAGTCATCATGGTGAAAGTAAACCAGGTGACTGCAAGAATATTTTGTTAATGCATTTGAGTGCCTTCCTGTCAAAAGTTATATCCGGTGATTGATATTAAGAAGTATGCTCAAGCGAAACAAAAATTTGTTTCCGCTTTTGATCTCTCCTTAGAACAATCATGCAAAAAAAAATATTCAGCTGGGGTCTCAGTGCTACCTGGTTTAGTTACACATTTATTACAATAAATAAACCATTTAATTTACATTCGAAAAGTTTGTTTATTTGGTTTTAAAATGAATAAAATTATGTGAATTTTCACTTTAGAGAACATCAAAAAATATGAACTCTTTTTAAAACGAAAAATTTTTTGGAAATCGGTTTACAGTATAGGGTCGACTATCTTTTTTAAATTGAACTATGCCCACATATAGAAAGAAGCACAGCTCCAAAGTATCTTTCAATATTCGAAAATGAGATGATAGGCTTCCAACTTTTCTCTCTCTCTCTCTCTCTCTCTCTCTCTCTCTGTTACACACCTTATGAATATCCTATCTAAATTACTGGGAAACAGCTTAAAGAGTATTTTTTAGGTAAGTTTAGATATATAATCCCTTCTATACCGTATGTCTGGGCAGTACATGGAAAGAATTTTGTACATTAATACAATGAAAAATTTCATTGTTTTCCAACTGATTTCCACGTTGAAATATTTCATTAATTCAATGAAATATTCATTCATTTAGGGCCATTAATATAACTTACTTATAAAGTGTTAGATACGAGTAGTTACAATTAACTTTAGTTAAAAAGACCAATTTATTTTTAATTATTACAAATTCCTAATAAGATAAATTTTAGAAAATTTGTTATGTGGCGCCACTGCTGTGAGTACCGATTACTTTTCGTAGCTTTACGTACATAGTGGCAACGGTATACCTTTCATTGGGACAATTATTTTTAAAATAACTAGGAAATTCAATACTTTCCAAATTTAATTTTAATATTATATTTCTTCTAATAATGTTTTATTTTTATGTATTTATTTTGTGTGCCATATCTAAAATCAAAAATATGGCAACTTTTAATGCTTAAAGTTCTTGTTATCATACACTTTTCATCTTCAGTGCCTTTACAGGATTTTTACACTAGAGCACATCTTAGAGAAATTTAATAAAAGCAATACATGACAACATTCGAAAAAAGTGAGTGTTATGAATATGAATGATTGGAATGCCTGTTTTTTATTAAATTGTTCAAAACACTCACAAAAGTCAACGAATAAAAAACGACTAAACGAAAAGTATGAATAATTGCAATGTTGTTTGAATTAAAATTAATTTTTTTAACTTATACATGCAAACTTAAATATTTTTTTTTTATTGTTTTTTTATCCAAATAGAAAATGTTGAGTCTAGTGCCTAAAATTTTTTTAATTTTGACACTTCCTAAATTAATATAGGTGCGTTATGCTGCAGAATACTCTTTAAAAAGAATTTCAACTAACAAAATTTTTGTCTGGAAGATGTGGAAACAGTTTGCTAAATTTGGTGTTTGTTATTTGTTGTCATTTTGAATTAAATAAAGACTTTCTAAATTTTACTTCTTGTAATTGTTTTTAATTGTGAAAAAAATATCGGAATATTTTTTTCTAAAATTTCCACAGGCTTCATTTTTTATAAAATTAAATTAAATTATAAAAATGACAACGAATACTAAAGGAATGGTTTGAATGTTTTTGATTTTTTTACATGCATGTAAACGCAACATATTTTTGAATGAATACATGACAAAAGCAGTGAATATATGAATGGCAATAAAAACGAATGTTTTCATTCCTTTCTCTGATGTGTATATATTTCTAGTATCTATGTATAAATAAATGTTACTTTATTAGTAATGCCACTAAAATAGAATATAATGCCATTCTTCTGTGTGATGGCACGAAAACTGCCGAAAGATGTTGAGTGCAACAAAATGATATATGAACATTTTGTAATGATGTTGAAAGATATTGATTTTTTCCTACATGCATTTTTTAAGGGAAGATGTCATCTCACCGATGTTAATGTGCTCTAGTGTAAAAACATTATTACACATGAAAGTACTGTCTTGCAAAATGTAGAAAATCATTTTACTGTCTTGCAAGTTACACGAATGCTTACACATGAAAGTAAAAGCTCATTTAAAAAATGTCGTTGAAAAGAGATGTTCATGAAAAAATTTTGGCACATAATTTTCATAATTTTATAATATAGAGTTATCAAGTTAATCACATTTATTTGTATGGAAAAAGCTGATATTAACAATAGTTATTCGTTTTTTTATTATATTTGTAAATTAAAACGATATAATATGTCTTTCATATGTATTTGAAAATAATAAGTCACAATTACTTTTTATTTTACAGCACAAATATTAATATTTAAATTATTCTTTTACCACAATCCCGAAAATTTGTCAACAATTTTTTACTAGGTAACACTGTTTATCTCTTTGGCATTCAACTTTCTGCAAGTGTCAAAAATTTACTTTTAAAAAAATTTCGTTGCAAGTTCAGCTGCAAGTCCAAAAATTGTCAGTGTGTTAGTGAAAAAGTGTGAGTGTATTGAGTTGCTATTTTTCATGTGAAAACGTTAAGTTCTCATTTATCTGTTGGATTACTTAGTTGTAACATTTTATTGAATACCAATAACACGATTTCATTGGTTGAAAAGTACTAAACTATTCTTGCAGTGCTTGTTATTCAAAACTACTTCTTTTTTTCTTCTTATGGCGGTCAGAAAGTCACGCCGAACTTTTTAAAGAATTATTTTTGACTAATTCTAGTCATTATTTTACTATTTTATTTTATATTAGTCATGATTCTGCTTGCAACTAAAACAGAATTCATGTTTAAATGTAGGGCCGGCTAGATTTTAAAACTAGCATTTAGCAATAAATTAAAAATAGATCATTTGAAGTTTTACTTAGTGGTCTAATCAAACTGTTACTTCAACTATTGGTAATTTACAATAATATCTCTATAGCTTAGCTTTGTAAGTTGACTTAACTGTTTATTTATTTCTTGTTAGCGCAGATGTAGTCTTTTATAACTTGGTGTGAATAGAGGGGACCTGAAAAAAGGTGTAATTTTACAACTAAACTTTTAATTTTGTATATCACCTCTTTGGTTTTAAGACCTAAACTTAGATATGCGCCTGTCTAAATGTTTTGTAAAATATTTATATCCATAAATTTTTTTTTAACCCCACATTCATTTAAACTGAAAATCTTATGAATTAACCTTTTTTTAAACTTTGAATATAATTTCTATAAAGTTGGCTTTTAGCCAACATTATGAAACTCAATACAAAAGCAAAAATTGCTTGTAATTAAAAACAGCAGCAGCCAGCAACCAGCAGGCAGCAGAGAATTAAGGAAAAAAATATTAACATCCTTCTAACTATAAAACGAGTATTAAAGTATCGCCAATTATCTCTTATTAAAATGTTTTCCTGTCTTATTTACGCAACCTTAAGGTGATGACATGCCAGGAGGTGAGTAAGTAAGCTAAACACACCTTAAAGCGTCACAAAGAATACTTTGTTGAATGAAATACTTAAAAGCTGTGGCACATAATCCAGGCCAAGCCAGCTATTTTACACTTTTTTTAAATCACATATATTGTGTTATAATTTCTATAATTTTAATTACTTGCAAACTGTTTGTTCCATTAAAAATGGAAAAAGGAATAAAAAAATCTGCAACAGAATTGTAGGCAAAGTTTACGGTGCGCAAACAAAAATAAAAATAAAAACAGGCTAAAGAAGAAACCCCATAAGAAGCTGATGTTTTGATTGGGTGCCGGTAGTGTATGAAACAATTTCCTAAAAAAAAAAGAAAAATTAATAATAAAAACAATAAATCTGAAAGGAAAGGAAAACCAAGAGCACTTTTACTTTTTATTAAATTTCATTTTTTGTTTTTTTATGAAACAAAATTTAGGTCACAATTTCGTTTTGCTCTTAACTATTTATGGATTTGTGTAGCCTTATTTCTGTGGATGCTATTGCACGCGTATTAAGTGGGTAAAAACACTCACACCAACACACTTATGCACGCACACGTAAATACATCCAGAACAGAAGCTGAACCAAAACCAAGTTTATTGTTTGCGGTGTACGACTAAATATGAAATTAAAGGTGCAAAATGTAGTTGATACGTTTTTTTGTTAAGCAAAAAAAAAAATCATGGAATAAAAATTCGTTATGGAATAAGGATACCATAGTTTGAAACAAAAAATAGAAACAGAAACTTTGTTAGTTAATTGGAGCAGTTTTTCCTGGTAGGTAACTTTTTTTACGTTTATTAACAACAACAGCAATAAAAATCTACAGAGTAAAATTTAAATAAACTAAAAGTTTTATTATTACAACATGTAATTGGTTATGTTATGAAAACAAAATTAAATGTTTAGTTTGCAAATTTGTAACAAATTGCTTGTGTGTGGCCGAAAGCTAAAAACTACAAGTTTTTTGTTTTAAAGTCGTTGAGAATTTTTTTTAATTAACAGCACCGTAAAGCTTTTACGGACACATTAACAAAAATATTAATATTCATCATACCACCTGGGCAACAATTTTTCTCTTTTTATTTTATTTATTGAATCTTCAATAAACAAATTTATTAAGGGTTTTCTTTAATAAATATGAAAAAACTTGGTTATTTTTAACAAAATAAAACAAACACTTTATATTGTTTTATTAAAAAATAATAAGGATTGGAAATTATAAATGAAAAATGATATTGTACCGGTGACCACCACGATATGTCATGAAGAGTTGTTAACACATGTGGACAGCACAAGTTCTTCACATTAACTTAAAAAATGGCTTAACAGAACTTATATAGTCTGACATTCGGCATGGAAAAGTTTCTCGAAAATTTGCTTTTACTATTTGGCAATTCTGTCTAAATTGACAAGTGAAATGGAAATAAGCTTCTAGGTTTTATGTATCCCCCAAATTCATGAATTCAATTTGATTGTAGACAAAAATGTCAAAAATTTTAAATTTAAAACTGGCAGGTTGCGCCAAATATTCAGCCGGTTTAAAAACAAAGTTCTCATTACATATTCTTGCATTTATAAAAATTGATAAAAACCGGAATATGGATTTTGAATATAAAAATTAAACAAAAAATTTAACAGAAATTATACTTTCCAATTATTTGTTTTATTAATAAGTGACCTAATGCCACTCTATATTTGAATGTTATTATAAACCAAAACGTCAACTGAAACTGTATAATATAAATATTAACAAATTTTTTAATCATAAGTAATTAGATTTGCAGTTAAAAGTATTAAGGTGGCATAGTTTTAGTGACAACAATTAAATAATTTGAAACTTGTCAGCTGCATATACTATCAGCATTGCCAGGAGCTAAATTGGTCTCAAAAAAGGCTAGTAAAAGCTAAATAACAAAAACTAAAAAAATACAGTTGTTTTGCCACATGGCTACAAATATTTAAATACTATTGTACGAGGGCTGTTAGAATTAGCATTAGAATGAGCAGCGGGAACAAGTCACCTTGTCACTGCGGCTTAGAAGACATATTAAGAAGTTACAAGTTCTCTCAGGGTCTAGTATTCATTAAGAATTAATTTTTTTTATAACTCTGTGACTTTAAAAAAAATTTTTTCGACGAAATAAGCATTTTACTAAAGGGTGTTTTTTATAGACGTATAGAACTTTAAATTGCAATAAAACAACGATGGATTATTATTCGATTGACATGAATTTTATTTATCCGAAAGATAATCTTGTGGCATTACATTTTAAATATGATTTCTGGCATATGACCGCCACGGCTGGCTCGGATGTAGTCCAATCTGGACGTCCAATTTTCGATGACTTTTTCCAACATTTGTGGCCGTATATCGGCAATAACACGGCGAATATTGTCTTCCAAATGGTCAAGCGTTTGTGGCTTATCCGCATAGACCAATGACTTTACATAGCCCCACAGAAAGTAGTCTAGCGGTGCTAAGTCACAAGATCGTGGAGGCCAATTCACAGGTCCAAAACGTGAAAACGTGAAACGTAAAAAACACCCTTTATAATCAATATATGTAGTGCAGCCTTTTTAAAATTTTTTTATTCCTTCCAAGTAAAAGGTTTTCTCAACGAGCTAAAAATACAAGTTTGTTAATGATCTCTTTGTTTGATCACTTAGCCATTTCTTCAGGCTTGAAAAATTATGCAGGGGGCTAAATTCCTGATGGGGGTTATGGATTTTTGCTATAGCGACTGCAGACGTATTTACTCGTGCATTGTCTTCATGGTTACCAAGACTACGGTGGTCTGTTATTGGCGCCATCGCTCTCTGGAGTTCCAGTAGCCCCTACTGCGATTATTGTCCAGCCTAGGCCTCATCCTCGTTGTATTGCACATCTGTTCGTCACTTCATCTAGAGTGTGCCTTACACATAAACATACTATCCTGTCGATCTGCTGTTTGCAGACCAAGAGAGGGATGCTGCAGTGCATGTCGGTATATTTATAAAAAAAAAAAAAACAATACAAATCAAATTCCATAATTCAGTGACAATATTGAAAACCCGCTTATGGCTTATTATGTTAAATAGTTTCGAAGCTTTAAAAGTTTTTCTTCTAAAATTATTTCGAAACAGGGTTGTTTCATTACCATCTCCTTAATTGTGGATTATGTCGCCTAAACAACCCTGAACCACAATAACAAAGTTGTTGAGTTAATTTTTACTCAAGTCGACATGGAATTTTAAAATCTGTAGTGCGATTCAGTAACTTTTGTTACGAACATTCGTATCGAAAAAACAAGTATAACGATATATTATCGAATTTGGTATTCAGTAACTTTCCGATAAAAATATTCGAAAATTGCGACGAAGTTAACAGCATTAATAATCATCATAAATACGATTTCTATCGTACCGAATATTTTTGTCGGAAATTTACTGAATAGTGAATTCGATAAATTATCGTTAGACTTGTATTTTCGATACGAATGTTCGTAATAAAAGTTACTGAATCGCACTACTGATATCTTATGAAAAACTCGTTTGAAGCTTTAAAAAATTGGTTACCAAAGAAAACTTCAGCAGCTTTGTGTTCAAATTTATGAGGCTGTCTGTTTCTAATAGCTGTCACACACAAACTAAAGGACGCAACTTGCTCAAAATTTCACAATGGCTTATTAAAAACTCCTGATTAATGCCATTAATGTTCCATTAAAAGTTACTGCAAAGTAAATTCAAAAAGTTACAGGCCTAAAATGTGTGTATGGAAAGCCTGTACAAGCATACTTAAAATGGCTTACAAGCGTTTTCAATATTACACATGTTTGTAATGATGTGTGTTTTTCAAAACGAATTTAATTAATTTTCAACTTGAATATTAAAAAATTTATTTTGAAGTGTCTTCAAGTGAGAAAAATAATGTAAAAAAATTAGTAAAAATAGCAGCAACACTTATCTAATCAATCTAAGAGTATCTAAAGTACAACAAAGCACTTAGTATATTGATTTCAATGCGATTCCTTTGCTTTGTCGCACTGTCAGCATTACTAAATTGGAATAACAGAAAACTAAATATTTACCTCCTTAGCCAAAAAAAATTTTTAGTAGACTTTAAAGTCAACGATATCGAAATTTTTCATATAACTTTTTCATAAATTTTACTTTAAAATCTACGTCAAATTTTTGGATAAAATCGTTAATATACTTAATATATTTACTTGTGTTATTTTATGCGGAATTGTTTTGAAAAAATTTTTGTCTCCAGAAATTTTTTAATGATAGTGTTCTGCAGCATTTTTTTTATCATTTCGAAAACTGAGTCCTGAAAAATAAATCTCTCATATGAAGTATATGCTGAGGACAAAGAGCATTTATTTTACAAAGTAGAAGCCGAATATTTTTTTAAGTGTTATTAGCCCTGAAATACTAACGTTATTTTGTACTGCATAAATAAAATCGCCTTAAATTTAAAATTATTGAAGAAAAATTTTGTGCTTTTTTTACTTAAAAAATATTGTCAAAGCACATGTGAAATTTAGTAAAATTGGTTGCAATACACGTGTGTAGTCACAATTAGAAAAAAAGACACGTAAATTTTACATACAATAGAATTGCAGGGTTAAACGCAGTTTAATCATTGTTAACTTTTAGTCTGTAAAGATTTATCTATAGAATTTTTAAATAAATAAATCATTTCTTGAAATTGTATTTTTGTTCAGTGAACATTTTTTTATGCAAACAATGAGATTTTTTTCTATAAAAATTGTAGCAGATCAATTCAACATTGTGCAGACAAATTTAATCTACTTACACCTCAGAGTTTGTAGACGAAAAATCATTTGTCTTAATATGAAAAAAAGATGTGTGAAATATATAACAGAAATATGTTCGGAGATTTATTTTCTTTAGCTTTAGTTTATATATAAATTGTTTTCATTTTTCAAATAAAATGCATTACAAATAAATATATCGTTTTAGCTTTTTTTAAGGCTATTTTGGAAACGAAAAAGCTGGAAAAAAGTTCGAAATTGGATAAAAAAAAGCCAAAATTTATAGAATCAAAAATGCTAAACTGGCAAAGCTATGACACAAAAAATGTATTTTTTGCTACTGACTTTAAAGTTTATTTTTGTTTAGCTTTAAATGACTCATTTTATTCACTTTGAAAACTTACAAGTCACGCATCTAAAAGAAATGTATCCACAAAAAAACTGTTGCAAACAAAGCAACTTTAGCAGGGTGTGACTAACAAAGCAAAATAAAATAAAAAATAATTTAACTATTATTCTTTTGAAATCATAAGCTCATAAAAATAGCAGTTATTTTAATAATACAAAAAAAACCACACTTGAGGTACAAAAATTTATCACACCGGCTTTATGCTTCATTGATTGTTAAACTACACCGTCTGATACACAAAAAAAGTGGTCCAGTCAAGCAAACAAATTAACTTAAATGTTTTATTTCTTTTTAAAATTTATTATAAATAAATTTTATTTTTTTATTTAAAACCTAAAAAATTATTTTTGTTTATTTCTTTTCATGCTTGATTAATTTTAAATTTATTTGTTTCCAGAAAGGGCGTATTACTAAATAAAACCGGGAAAATTAAATTTGTTTTTTTTTTCGCAGACTATTTGTAACTTGTGCCATTTTGTTAGCAATTGTTTATGAAATTAAAATATTAAACAAATTGTATAAAATTTTCTATTGTTTTCCTTCAGGCTTACTGAAACAGACTGATACATTTTCCGTTAGTATAAGGTTTTTTAAATTTTTAAATAATTTTTAATTTTTTAATTTAAAAAAGATTTAATAATCCCTGTGGACCATGTCATCAGACGTTACTGTGAATCAATTGGTGTAACAAATGCATAGTATTCAAGTATTTGCCCAGAGACTTAACAAAATTTTTGAGTAATCCAATCAAAGAGCCGTAAAATAGTTTAAACTTTACAAAACTATCTAACTTTTTTAAGTAATTTTTGATAATAGAAAAAAAATACTTTAATTATTTCCGCCCTTTTCTTTCAACTCTTTATATTTTAATCCAACAATGATGCATTAACGTAATAATATAATGTAATGGGTCTAATTATTCGTTCCCTTCCATTGATGCGGTATTCTTCCGCAGTTGCGGTATTGCCATATTATTAAGTTTTCAATTTCGGTTGCGTTAAAATTTTCTCACGGAAAGTAAGAAAAAATACAAAATTTCGCAAAAATAACATGTGTTTCAGCATAATTTGTTTTATTTTTGGAAATTATTTTCATTTGATTTATTGAAAGTTAATTTTTTTTTGTTTATTTAAAATTTATTTTTATTTAAAAAAAATGCAATATTTTTTCTTATCACCAACAGCTGGCACAATAACACAATTCATTCACAATACACAAATTTTAAATTCACAATTAAATGAAACAATTTAAAATAATAAGATATCGGTGTAGGAATAAATAATAACAATTTGCATATCGACCGATATTTCTTTCTGTTAAATTTTCCTTTCCGTGCGGAATCAATAATACCTCCCAATGTCTTTAGCTGCTATTTTCAAGTATAATTAATTGCGACATGTCGTATATCTTCATAATTTCTATTGGTGTGTTTTGATTCCAATGGTGCAAAACCCACTAGAAATTCATAACAAAAAATTCCTAAAGCCATTGATAGATCGCATTCAAAGTACCACAAAACGTTTTATGTTTATTGAAAATAGTGTATGTGACCATCCGATGTAGTCCCTTATTTAAATGAAAATAATGCAAAGAATCTGCAACTTCATAAGTATATTTGACAGCTCTAGACTTATTAAAGCGATTGCGCGATGAACTTCTTAGGAAAGTATAAACCTATCTTGACTAAATTTAAAATTTTCTCTCAACACTGTCACTCACCTCGAAATCTGCTGTTGTCCAGTCATATGGTCTCCCATACGCAGGATGCTACATTAATTTTTTATACAAATTTTCCACATATTCTTTATGTGCATCGGGTATATCTTTCATCAATTGTAACAAATTAGCTCTGTAGTGCGATTTAGTAACTTCTAAAGGTTACAAATGGTGTTATTTTTGACTTCATATTTTTCTGCTTGCATTAACTTTAGGAGTTACTAATTCACCACTAATATCAATATCGTTTACAACAACCAAAAAGGCTGCAAATATCATGTATAACAACCGAAAATGATTTATTTATTATATTTTTTATTCACTTTTAGTTTTCAGTTAAGTAAACATCACACGGATTACAATTAGACATTTTACTGAATCATAAGTTCCTTAATTTTAGTGGTAACTATTTTTAGCCAAACATTTTTCTTTAAAATAGTGAACCGCACTAATGGACGTGATTTGGATAATGTATTGTAAGTTAGTAAATATTATTGTCTGCAGATTGGCAGAATAAAAGAATAGTTAATTAGAACGACGGATACTTACAAGCAATTAAGTTTAATAAAAGACAAAACTATTTTAACCCAAGAATGATAGAATCAGCGTTGCCATTTTAGCTTTTTAAGGCTAGATTTAACTTTTTTTCTTGCTTTAAAATTTATGATTTAGCCTCTCGCTTTTCCTTGCCCTTTTTTGTTCTTCAAAGTAGTCTAAAATAGCCTTTTTTGGAAAAATGAAAACAAATCATATATAAACAATCTGAGACTGAGTCCATTTAGCTAAATTAATGTTTTCGATAAAACTTTGATATGTAAATTAATAAATTGGTCGAACGAAGGTAATTTCATAAGTAAAGAAAAGCATATGGCTTCTAACTTGTAAAATAAAAATGCACTTTATTCCTATTTGATTAATTAGTAGTTCCATTTAGTATTTAGTTACCTAGTACTACCGTATGCTGAGATTGCAAGCAAAATATCAGAATAGAAATAGCATTAGAAGTCAAAAATTAAATTATTACTTCAAGGAATCTTAAATATTATTTTTTAGTATCGAAGTTGAAAAATAATTGAATTCGCTCAAAAGTATTTAAATACAACAGAAGATTACAGGATAGGACACATATGATTTTAAATCTAAGGTTGTCTAAATGTATAATCTACTGCCCAAGTACTGTAAAGGGAAGGCTGTCTAGTTTTGTAATCTATTGCTCAATTACTCAGAAGTTACTTTGAATTATTTAAAAAACTGCCCAAATACTCAGAAGAAAGAAAATAGTCCAACTATTTTAAATTTCCATGTACCCCAGTGCTGTTATTTTCATATTTTTTTTTTTAAATTATATTTAAGATTCCTAATGTAATAAAGAATTAAGGAAATTTTAAATTTTAAGCTGTAGCTTTCTAACTTTCTTCTAGCATATTTTTTTTCGGCGTGACTTAGCCTTTTCTAGGGTTTTTTTAGGGAAATATAGCTATTTTTTTTAAAGTCCTGGCAACGCTGGATAGAATATATCAAAAAAGAAAAAAAATACATACGATTTTGTTCGACTTTAATTTACAGCGTAGGAAAAAAGAACCCTTACTCTATGCTCTTAAGCGAATTTTTTAAAGCTTTCAAATAGCTCTTCAGCTTCTCAAAGAATGTAACATTTCACATCAGTTAACTCACGCTTAGCCATAAAGCCACTTAATTAGAGCGCCTAGACATTTTTACATGTTGTGGATATGTTGTGAAAAACTGTTTGTTTTTGCGGTAGCTACGATTCAGACATTTAATTTTGATTGTAAATATAAAAGTCTGTGTAAATTATACTTATAAAATCATAAAATACTTTTTTTTTTTTTTAATTTTATACTAAAACTAAATAGTTGTTTTGCTCGGTCTCACCCAGTCCTTTGCATTGTCAGTTTGAATACCTAGAGTAAAAAGTTTTAAGCATTAAAATTATGAAGTGAGTGTGAGAATATGGTGACCTTTGTAGGAATATAGAGATCATATGAATAGAATAGAGTAGAATTTAAGAAAATCCGTCGGAAAACAAAAATTTGTATAGCAATGAATCTTATTTATTTATATAGAAGATGTTCGTTTATTTAGATAAATAAATTTGTAAATAATTATGCAGGTATCTCTGACGTATGATTATACAGGGTGTCCGCCGGGAAGGTATACTACTTTGTTTGTTAATAACGTAAATGGTCTTGTGGAAGAAGCTCTTCTGTCAACTGAATCTTATATGAAAACAAATGCCAGTTCTTGTTCAAAATTGTGGCCAAAGTTGTTCTTTGAAGACCAAGCTCCTGAGCACGGCGTCGAATTGAGGTTGATGGATTGTTTTGAACACTTTCTTGAACAGCAGTACTGTTTTCAGCCGATCTTGCAGTACGTTTTAGTCCATGCTTGGGCCTATCACCTACAGACACTCCTTTTGTGAAATCATTCACTACACGATAAATAGCGCGTTTTCCCAAAAATTTCACGTAACTTTCTCATCGTCACAGTAATCGATTATTGATTTTGGTAAAATGTTTTAACGATTAAAACACGTTGATTTATTGAATATTTTTCCGTAATATATTTGCCACGTGTCTACTCACGACTGCCAAATATGAACTATCAAGACTAATGTTTACCAAAATGGCGGCAAAACAAAGTAGTATACCTTTCCGGCGGACACCCGTTAATAATTATTATTTTATTTAATTTATACAACAACAAATATCATGAAGTTTTATTGCGGAAAACAATTATAAAATTTTATTTATTTATTTTTTGTTTTTGTAAATTTAAGAATTTTTATCTTCAATGCAAGTATGTGTACGTATTACGAGTAATTACGAATATTTTTCAAATATATTTTATATGTGCTTGCTTGCCCCACTTACTAAGTTATTTTCACTTTAATTAAAATGTAACAAACGAAACTTGTTGGCAGAGTAATAACAAGTTTAAAATGTGCATATCAAAAATTTTTATCATTTTTATTACTACCGTAATAATTTCATTTAATGTTGAAATTTTAATAACTTTAACCAACCATCAGTAACAACGTACTCGTATAATAAGTCCTGGTTAAATTACCCCAATTTTCAAGAGAAGAAAACTAAAGTTTATGCAATCACAGACACTTGGATGCACTCTTGCTCACACACACACACACATAGTGTGGACAGTGAGGCTAAAAACTAAATAAACTTTATTTTATTTTTATAAACTTGCCGGAAAATGGTTATTGATTTTAAACTTGTTTCATTTAGATTTGTTTGCCACTGCTTGTTTGTTCAAAAATAAAAATAAAAAATATTTTGTGAAAATCAAGGCAACTGTAAAACGCAAAAATAACATTTTAAATGATGCACAGTGAATATGATAATGGTCAAGGAATGAAGGAATATTCTCGCTGAAAAAGGGGGAAAACAAAACAATTTTTTTTAAAGTAGAACAGCAGCCGTTAAAAAAGTAACTTTAAGGAAAGACGACTGTGCTCAGTCAGTAGCAGCCAGTAACATTCAAATAAAATAAAATACATACATAAATACACTTATTCATATTTATGTTTTCAAATTTATGTGCTCAGAAATGAATCCTTAACTTTACACTTGGTTTGAGCAATAAGAGATCAAGTAAAATTTTTTAAACTTTCATATTTTTTTTGGTCATATACACACACATACACGCACAACATACATATGTTAATGGCAATATCTCCGCATTTTAGTTATAATTTGAAAAATATTTACATAAAATATTTCAGAAAGTGTTGCCTACTTACACGCCAGTACCATAAATGATATATTTGAGCTGTAACAACAATGAAATTATTTTTTTCTCTCTCTTTCTTGCTCCCCTTCAATTAATATGTATTTGATATTCAACATATTTGCCACCAATTTCTTTTTAACAGTTACAACGAGGCAACAGCTTTAATATCCTACGATTTTTCTTTTTTTGCTTATACACTTTTTCTTTGTGAAATCCCACAATTAAGTTTCAGATTGTATTTGTAAGTGAGATGGCAAACATTAAAAAAAGGAAGAGAAAAAAAGGTATGAAACTGCAAAAATTATATTTTGCATTTTAATCAAATTAATGTGCAACCACAAGTGGAGTTAAGAGTTACCCTAGGGAGGTTGCTTATGGGTAGTATAAAAGAAAAAAAATAAATATGACATTTTTAGTTGTCAATATTCATGAGACAGTTAATGTGTACGTTTATTTCTTTGCAAGGGCAAAAATTAAAAAAAAAAAACAGATTAAAATTTTCATATTCCGTTTACAATAGAAGGCTCATGATTAATATTAATTATGAAGTTCAGCTGAAAAATACTTGACAGCATTTGTTAGGTAGACGAATATATAAAAAATGAGAAGCGTTTTAAAAAGATATTATTCATAAAGTGATGAAATTTTTTGCCACCAAAAAAGAAAAGGGTATTAAAAAAATACAGCAAATAAAAAAAATTGACTCAAAGTACTTGTATTCAATATAAATATTTACTTAATGAAACTTAAATTTTTTTCATATATTGCCCAGTAGTGGGATTCAGTAACTTTTATTACGAACATTCGTATCGAAAAAAACTATATATTTTATGGAATTAAGTATTTAATAACTTTCCGATAAAAATATTCGAAAGTTGTGACGAAGTTAACAGCACATAAATAATTATCGCAAATAACTTTTTCTGTCGTACCGAATAATTTTGTCGGAAAGTTACTGAATACCGAATTCGATAAAATGTCGTTATACTTGTTTTTTTGATACGAATATTCGTATTTAAAAGTTATTGAATCGCACTACAAAAATAATTACTTTTCTTCAACAAATCTTGTTGGTTTTCTTAGCTGAGTCTAACGGGTCGATTATTAATAACAACTTAAATAGAAATTGTTATTATGAATGGCAACGATTTTTATTTGCGATGAAGTTATCGAAAATTATATTTTCAAAATTTGCCAACACAAAAATAAACAAAATAAAAAAAAAAATACAAAAAAATTTAAAAAAGCTTTGAAAATGTGGTTTTCCGTCGAATTTTATTTTGAAGATGGCTGCTATTAGACGGAGCTTGGAGAATAATTTTAATCCTCTACAACTGCCAACTGCTTTTTTTGTAAAGATTTTTTTTTAAATTTTATATAATGAACAAAGGTTTGCTTTTGAGTAGACTGCTTCCTACCCCCATTTGATTTTTTTAGAAAGTTTATCTGCTTTGACTTTGCTGCTCATTTTTAACTACATCATCCACTATATTTCTGCTACATGACTAAGGCTACATTTTTATATCCTTTAAAATTTCGATAGCGTTTCTAACAGAATTTACACTAAATTCCATATGTAGCAGGTCTGATGCTGCCTGTTCTAACGAAAAAGGCGTCTTTTTTTGCGATAGACCGTTTTAAGTCACGTTTCGGTTTTTTTTAGCTTGCCCTTAAAATTGATCCAAACTCTATGTCATACATCGTGTGTACATATTGGTGGGCCATACAAATTTAAATTTTCTGCTATTTTCTTCCACACCCCTTCTATTGGGGCTTTCGTTTGGCCAAATTCGCTCACCCCCCAGCAATGTTTGTGTTGTTTTAAGGCCTGAAATTTTTACCATTATATAACCTAAACCTTACTTTACTTTTTCCTTTTTATTATTAAAACTATACGAGTAACAGCAATTAAAAAAATGGTTGCCAAAAATATTTCTAATAGCACCTGAAACTGACAGGTTTTAGTTGATAGTCGTTTTCTGAAATACCAATTTGACAAATGGCCTTAATTCTTGCAAGTACTCTTTTGCAAGTTATGTATACGTATTATCCCTGAAAATATCGGAAAAGCATTCGAGTACCTTGGAAGTTGCACGAATGCTTACATATGAAAGTAAAAGTTCATTTTGAAAATGCCATGACAGATAAAAGTTCTTTCAAAAATTGTGGCACTTTATTTTGCAAAATTCCTATTCTTATTTGGGCGCCCTGTGTAACCTAACCTAACCTAACTCGAATACATACAAAGTGATATCTAAAACGCATGTGTGCGTTTCATGTTTTTTCCTGATTTGTCAAAGTTGTGTACATTTATATTGTCGGAGTCCATAAACCAGAGACAAATGACAAATATTTTAAACATAGAGATGTTGGACGATTTCACCTTGTATGAATTCCCTGATGAATAATGTCGTTTGCTTTATAATTTAGAGTTAGCAAGTCAATCATATGTGTGTAGTAAAAAATTCTTTTATTAAAATTATTATTCGTACTGTAGCTACTTTTGTACTGTCTCTTCTTTAATGTTCTTTCGTCATTGTCGTCTTATTCTGTCTGTCAGTCTGTTTCTCAGTCATCAGTCAGGGTTGACTCTATATCATACCGTACATGTTTATATTTGTATTGACAAAAATGTCATTAATAATGTACTTTTTGTTGGTAGATTAAAACGCTATAATTTGTCTTTGTATGTGTGTTTGAAGACAACAAAATTACAAATATTTCTTAATTAAATAAACAAATTTTAATTATTTAGTTATTCTTTTACCTCAACTAAAAAAATGTTATCAACCTTTTTTTTTACTGGGTAACACTGTGAAGTGTACGGAAAGTGGCAAAAAATCACTGTCATCCAAAATTGCAAAGTTCGAAAAATGAGAGTGAATTGCATGTGTAAAGGTTGAGTTCGATGAAAGCAACATTCTTTAATTATTGTGGGTTTAGTTCAAAATATTTTTTTTTATTTTTATAATATTTTATACATTAATTTTTTTATGTATTTGCAGAAGCATAAAATCTATTGGAATTATTTTTTGTTAAAGAAAACTCAAGCTCAAGTTTAGAAAAAAATTTTTTTTTGTTTTGTTGGAGATTGTGGACAGTCACACTTAAAAATTAATATTAATATTTATTAATTTGTAAGCTTCTAATATCTTTAAAGTACATAAAAATATTGTTACGTTTTTACCCTATCATAAACACGTTTAGTTCATTACGGTTCGGTATTGTAAAATAAAACACAAGTAGTAGATATACTTTTGCAGCACTTTTTATAGACCGTTTTTTATTACACACCTTGTTCACTGTTTAACGTCTCAATTAAAACTGATCAACTCTAACAATGTAAGCATTGCTTTATATACCTTTTCAGCTCAGTCTAGAACCGTCTAGATTTGAAAGTAATAAAACTAAACTGAAATGGTAATCTTAATTTATACAATTAAAACTAACATGAAACCTATGCACTAATAGAGATATACTAAATACTACACATTTTACTTTATAATTCAAACACAAGCACAAATTCTGCGTATTAGCTTAAACAACCAGTTGGTATACATAAATGCAGTTTCATATGAAAAATAACAGTGGGACAATGACATGATTTTTCGTAACAATATTTTCCAACATATTTAACTACATTATTTAGTTCAAAACCAAACCATTGTATTCTCCTGGGACAAAGACACGATCATATATTTTGAATATAAAAATTGTATGACTATAAAATCAGGACCATTTGGTAAAAGTGGAAAAATACTGAATGTAAAGAGGAAAGAATGTGTTGACTCACACATGGTTTTTAGCTAGAATATACATCTGCCTTTAACAATATACTTTTTAATTAAAGAAATGTTGTAGATAGATTTTTGAAACTATCATTTTAATTAGGTTATAAATTGTACCCAGACTTAAGATGCAAATGAACATTTAACATTTACAATTTGCTATCAGTCCAGACTATTTCTTATTCTGTTTAAAAATTAGATTGTTTACTACACGAAATATTTCTAACACTGCAATTTAAAAAAAAAATTGTATTCCATATGAAATCAAGTAACAGAAGAATTTAAACAGCAAACAAAACTACATCTCTTTTCTCTCATATCTGTCATATAGACAAATAAAGAAAAGGAACTGTATCTAGCTTTACACTGCATTTATTATAATTTATGTAATTGACTATGTGAACTACAGGAAATAAATTATAAAGTTAAGAAAAAAGTTATTGTCGTCATATTGAAAACTTAAAACAAAATATTTTTTGTACCTTTTCCTAGAGGAAAATTTCAAATGCAACTTTATTTTATTAATAGTTTTTATTTTTTATTTTTCACCTGATACTTTTTTATTTAATTCAAGTACTCGTATGTAAACAAACGTACACACATCCACATTTGTTAATACAATCTATCTAACAACGTTTAAAATTTTGTTAGTTGAGAAAAGCAACAATATTTTGCTGTAAAAATATAAGAAAAGCGTAACAACGTTTATATTAATGTGCTGTAAAAAACTTACAATTGATTTCACTTAGCACATTTCATATTATTTTTTTTTACCCGGTTGCTGCTATCTTCGTTGGAAAAGCTTTTGCCGGCACCAATAATAAGAACGAACACTAGAAAAAAAAATTCGTTAGTAAAGAATAAAAAGACACTTTTACATCCTACAGCAAAATACTCTTACACAACACACTTGATAAATTGTAGAGGGTAAAAAAAAAAGAAAAACCTTGAAAAAAAATTAAGGTAAAGGAAATTTGTACGTAATTTAATTTTTATTTTATACTCTCCCTTCAACTTGTTTCCTCTTCACCATCATCATATAGAAGGGCTGCTTTTTTTCATTATTTTGTTACAGGCAGCAAAGCTCATCAGTTAGTTAAGTTTGTTTGCAAGTGTGTCTACTTAAATATTTGCTGTTTTTTTTTTCTTTCAAATTGAAGTTGGCAATTTCTGCGTGCTTTTTTCTATTATTGTAGAATAATGGTAAAATAGTTTAAACTACGAGTAGATACTCAATTTTGATGAAATGTTATTGATTAAGAGGAGAGTTTTTTAACGTCATCTTAATCTTACTCAGTCTATACCTTGTGTTTCTAACCTGCACATAGTTCTTATACTAACGCATGTAGCGCGTATTACACACATAAGTCTCTTATTATGAAAAATTTCAAACTGGAGCAAAACTTTCTTACTAAAACTCATACCAAAATCAGAACTCGAGTGTTGTACTCAGACAACAGTCTGATGGCAGCCATCGGTCATCAATTATAATCACAAGATTCTATTTTGTGTCACGTACTGGCCAACACAATGCTATGAAATAGTGAATGAATATATATACTTAGGGCTGACTCTTACAAACTTGTATTAAATAGTTAAAAGTACAATATAGTAAGGCCATTATTTAGTACGTTTTTGGTAGTGCTTTTAAGCTCATATTAAGTGGAAAAACCGTCCATCATTTAAACTATCGATATATTTTTATTTAAAGTCCCCAGATCCTAACTTTCACTTTTGTTTACTTGTAATAATATTCGTTATACGAACTTTTTAAGCTCTAATAATGCTTTCATCCCACACAAAAAAATGAACTTGGATTTTATAGTAAAATTTATGAAAAATTTCGCTAACGTTGACTTTAAAGTCCACATTAATTTTAATGGAGAAGGAGGGTACTTACTTACAGTAAGTCTTTAATTAAATTCTTAGAACAAAACAATATACAAATTTTATGCTCTTATCCAAAAAAAGTTGACGTAGACTTTAAAGTAAAATTTATGAAAAATTTCGATAACGTTGACTTTATAGTCTGCGTTAATTTTTTTGGATAATTGGGTTAGAGTTTTATATTCAATAAAATTTTGATCTTAATCTCATAATAACAAAACTTTTTTTTTTTTTTTTTAATACAAAAATAAGTATTCAAATCTTAAAATCTAAGTAATTGTTTATTGAGCCTAACCAATGATAGGCAAAATACTACATATATCACTCATCTTGTAAGGGCAGCAACATCCCTCCTTTTTAAGCGAGCGTATCCTCTCTCGTTTAATATATTACGGGCCAGAATATTTGGGTGCACTTCCAGCTTTGTCAAATAAGATGAAGCATATGTCTTTATCTCCTCTTTAATTAGTGGCACATTTAAGTCGTTGTGTATGTGGGTATTTTTTATATACCAGGGAGCGGCTGTGATTGTTCTTAGAATTTTGTTTTGACGTCTCTGGATTCTTTCTATGTTTGACGCTGAGGCTGTGCCCCATAACTGTATTCCATATTGCCATATTGGTTTTAATAACAAAACTATTACACAAATATTTGTCGAAATAAGTGTGGCAAATATTTTAATAGTCTAACATGACTTGTATTAAGTCAAATAATATAATAATACAAGTATATTGAATTTAATACAAAATTAAACTAATTTAAGCGCATACTTCTTCAAAATATATAAAAGTGATCATGCTTATTTCGGGAAATATTTGTGTAATGAGACTGCCATGCAAATGATTAGAATGCTACATCCTAGTCCTACCTATCAGAGTGGACATTTGGATAGCATCCATTCATCTTGTCAATGTTGCCAAGAGTCAACATCTGATGATTGTCCGGAGCTCCTTATTTGGGAAAATTCATTTATTTGAAACTGGCATTTATATCCCGTCCGGTTGACTTCATGGTGGAGCCTAGACCCCCTTGTTTCAAGGATTTTCATATATTAACCTAAAATTAAACTTTTACATTCTTAGAATATAGCTCTACAGACTTGGGCTACGACCTTAGGTAGATTTTTTCATACATTTGTATTGAACACAAAAACAAATAGACGTAAATTGTTTTTGTTTGCAATACAATTGTATGAAAGAAGTTATGGAGTTCGGCCGTTAAATTTGGTTTTGTACTCAAGCTATCCTCAAACTGTCCACTCTAACATTAAATAAAGACTTTTATGCTCTGACGGTACTCTTGTACTCAGTGCCTTGTTTCTATAACTGTTGCATCCAGAAAATTTTTACAATAAACAATAGAATTGAACAAAAAACGATGAGAATTAAAACAAAATATCATTTATTACAAACAAGTGTTTCTGTAATTTTTTTTTTGTGAAAATCAACTGCAATTTTAGTGAATCTGAAATAATTTATTGGAAAGATGCGAGTACAAATGTTTCTGAATCAAAATGTATAAGAGAAACTTAAAAAATCAAAACGTCATGACAAAACTAAAAATTTAAATCGTTTAATTAATAAATTACATAAAATAAATGTATTTAAATGATTTTCTGTAGCTAAACATTGCAATTTGATAGGTATTCTATGCTAATAAATTTTATTTCTTTTATTTTAATTTTAAATATTTTTATTCACATTTTGTATTAACAAAATTTCATACAATCAAAAATTTCGTGTAGAAGTAAATCATCTTATATAAATTCCTCTTTTTGTAGAGACTTTCTTTTCCAATAAAATCGTAACAGTTTTACATTTTCTCACATTTAACTTTTTCACCAACACGAAACGGTTGAAATTTTCATACTTTTCGATCTGAGAAGTTCTCGGAAATAGTCACAGAAACTAGCCACAGACTTTAAACTTGTACTTAGACTATAGTCATTATGCTGATTTCTGACTTTGGTTTCAATCTGATAACTATTTTGTAATGAGATTTTTTACCCATCTAACCAGCCTTACCAAGACTTAAAATTTATATTTGATCTATAGGCTTATTATATCGATGATAATAATACTTTCCATGCATCACAGATTTCTCATACTTGCATCATTGTGTTTTTTTTTTGTAGTTTGCTAGTGTTATTAAAAGTTCTTCTCTTTTCCTAAATAGAAAAAAACAACAAAACACCATCATTTGATCGGCCAAATAAAAAAATTTCCTAATTTTATGACTAAGAAATTGCACAGAAAAAATTATAAGCAAAATTTTGTTCAAGTTAATGTTTTATTTTATAATATTTTTGTTCATCTCTATAATTGTTTTTGTTTGATATTTTGCTTCTGTTTATGTTCACTCTAAAAATGATACGCAAATATTAATTCTATTTCAGTTAAAAATGTGTTTATGAATTTCGCAATTGATTTTTAGTTTTTTCTGTGTGTGTTTTCTATGTGCATTTACCAGTAAATAATAAAATGAATAAATAAATAAAATGCAATGTTCGTCTGAAATCTATTACTTGTCTCTATGCTTTAGAGAAGATCGTTATATATGTACCATATGTGCTCCCACTTTTCTATAAAACAATTTGATTTTATTAGATACACAATAGCTTCGGGAGAGAAAAACAACTTCGGTTGAGAGAACTAAATTGATTACTAATCAAAAATTTAATTGTAATAGTAAAATTTTTTGTTCGTGTTAATAGAAATGGATCCCACAGCCAGAAATATTTTCACAAGATAACTAAATTTTTATTCTATATTATCGAATTCTGGTGGCTACAAATAAAAACTTTAATTAGCACAATTGAATTTTTGATTGGAATCAAATTTAGTTCTCACAACCGAAGTTGTTTTCTACACATTTCGGTGCTAACCATGATCCCTTTCTTAATGATTACATATCTGTTTTTCAATGAATTTCTCTGAAATTTGAAGGTACACGCTATTTATGCCAACTTAAAAAGTAAAGGACAGGCTTCAGTACAATAAAATTCATACAATGTTGTATTTTTAAAGTGTAATACATTTTTATATGGTTATAATAACAACACACTAACTATGTAAGTATGCGCATATGTACCACAAATGGTAACAATAAAAAATATATAACAACACACATTCACCGACATATAAAAAAAGAAATAAGAACAAAATGAAATAAAATAAAATGATAAATTGTTGTAAATTTAATATTGCATTTATGCTCATTCTAGTTGTTTTTTAAGCTCATAGGAAATGTAATTTGTATATCATTTCTAAATGAAATACTCTTTACATTTCATACACATACACAAGTGCATACAAAATGCATGCATGTATGTATTTACGTCTAGTTGTTTTACATCAGCACACTTAATTGAGTGGGTGGTTGGTTGGGTGTTTACAATGCATTAAAATAAATGTACTGGCATATATGTACGTGTTTATAACTGAACAATAGCAATAACATTTAGTTATTATTGCCGGAGCAGAATATGTAGTTACAAGGTAAACTTTTATGTACGAAATGTTTAACATAAAAAAATATGCACACACCAAGAAATGGCTCATATGATAAGGCTACAAAGTAACTAAATATTCTTTCTTTTCTTAAAAAAAAGAGTAAATTCTTTTCTCTCTTGTAAACAATTTACAAAAACAAAATATTATATTTATAAAAATATCTACAGTAAAGAAAAAAAACAACTCTTTATTAATATTGTTGTTCGTGCAATTGAAAAAGTCTAACAAATGCGAAACTTTTTACAAAATATTATTTTAATTTTGGTACAAAAATATTTTCCCAGCATGTTTTAATTTCAGGGCTAATTTGGAAAGAATTTACTCATTCACTCAATTTAAAAATTTTTTTTTAATTCAGCAATTTCTTTTCACACTTTTTTTTATTTTTTATAAAAAAGAATATATTTTTTTTATTAAACTTGATTTAGTTCATGGTTTACTGCTCAGTTACACAATACTTGATTAATAGTTTTTATTTACAAATTGATTTATTTACCTGTCTTTTTTTTTTTTTTTGCCTGGTTTAAATTACTTCCTGTAGTTTACATTCTGTTGAACTTGATTTATAATTTTATGGCTTTTATTTAAAGGCCTCTTTACTATTCGGTTATTCATAACGGAGCTTGGCAATTCATTTAAAAATTATTTATTAAGACAAAAAGGTAAGCAACAGTTTAAGACGAATATAATTTGTGTTGTTTTAATTTATGTTAAAAACTAGTTTTAGAAGAATCATGATTTTTCTACAAAGTATTTTATTAAAGGACATTTTCTTCATTTGAAAAAAAATTTTTTTTTTCATTATTTATTTACAATCTATTTTTTCATATTAAGATAATCAGTAAATGTAGTTTATAAAAAAATAAAAATTAAAATAATTTGCACATGAAATTGCTGTGAATATCACAACTGAGTTTTAATTCCTTGACTGCTTTTATATCAAAACTTCTACTACAGAAGATGAAAGCTATGTTACTCTAAATGTCTAATTTGGACCAGTTTTCATTATCTAGGTCCTAGGACATCGCTACCTACAACCGTCTAAAAATTAATACAAGAATTTGTAGCTTGAGACTAATGACACAATAAGTCTATTCTGGCAGCACTAACTTGGTCACTTGTTCCCGTCCCTAGTTCTAATTCTAATTCTAGACTACAGCGTTATTTATCTGCCCAATACAGTCTTATACTCAAACTCACTTTTAATCAGACTGTAGAGTCATATTCAAAATACTTTTACTCACACTATCATCGTGCACTCAAAATACAGTTTACATTGAGCTCCTATACCAATTGATAAACTAATGTGCTGTTTTTCTAACACAAGTGATTAACTCGTCTAAAAAATTTGTAAATATGAAAAACACTTAATATCTTGAATACTCTTCATATAAAATTTCCAGACGAGTTGATCGCTTGTATTATAAAAACTGCACATAAGGCTTTTAACATTAACAAAGAATAAAATTCTGCACTCTACTTAGTGTCTTCAATTTAATATATTTTTGATATAATTTTCAAAACACTATTTCAAGATCTATGGAGACTATAGCCGATTAGACTATAACGCCATAAACTTTGATTACAGTCTAATACGCAAACTGAAGTTTTTGTATAATGTTGTTCCGACTGATTCTCATATTTGCTATGCCCAAACTTAAATCCCATGACAAAGCAAATTTCTGACTGATACAGTCCCAGCAAGTCATTTGTTCTTTTCTGAGAACAGAGTGGCATGAGTGTTTTCGTTACCCTGATATCTCTTGTCTCCAAATAATATTGTTACGAACTCATTTCCAAGACAGTCCACAGAATGGTAAAACTGTTACTGGCTGCTACTGGCTTTCGAGTTAGTCTACCTCCTTAACTAATTTTTCAATGTGGCCTGGCACTTATACTGAAACCTGTTTTTAAGTGCTAGTCTCTTTAGAAGTGTTAGCCAAACCCACTTTCGATTTTATCTGAAAGGCACTAAGTGAATATAATCCTGCCTGCCGCTTCAATAGAAATTTTGATTTTAGTTATTTCGTTTTTTTTTTAATTAATTACTGAAAACTATTAAGCATGATGTTTATCAGCTTAAATTGTTTTGCGAATATAAAGGGTGCCCCAGCAAGAGTGCACTTTTTCATTTTCAAATAAAAAAAAAAAAAACACTTATTTTTTGGTATATTTTGATTTGCCAAAAAGGTCCATCTATCTGAATGACCTAGTGAATACACAAAATTGTCGAATTTGGGGCTTAGAAAATTCTCATGCAATCCATGAGAAAAAATGCATTCAATCAAGCGTTCTATTTTTGAGATGAGGCTAAAATTGAGGTGACTGTGAACGGCATTAGTTACAAAAAGATTATACCTGATTTTGGTCGAAAAATCGTCCACTTCGATTATTCCGCGTTCTTGGGGAGTGCATCGCTCCATGGCTTGTTCACTTGTATTCTACATCTGTCTAGTTCACAAATGTCAAAACAGATTTGACATTGGCTGCCATTTGCAAAAATAGGGTGATTTCTTTTATACCACTTTGTATTTTATTTTATTTATTTATAAAATATTTTTTTAGAATAAAAGCAAACGCTTATCAAACATTTATAACAAAAGAAAACATTTTAAATTTGACTTATTTTTAGCTTAAAGAAGGGTAAAGTGTCTTTTAATAGTTCAACGTAGAGTTTGAAGTCATTTCTGCTGAGGCTCAAAACAATTTATACCCTAATGCGTTCGGGATCGGTAAGTCTAATTGCCGTATACCGTATGCCGTATGAATGAAGTTGTTATGCACCCCTCAGAAGGCTCTGGGTTCATGAAAAATGTATCGTCGTACTTTTTAGCCAAATATTTCACTATTAAATTGATTTCATTCCTGTTGTAATCCGGTATCTATATTAGAGTAATCGAGTTTCTCTTTTTGGCAATCTGAGAAAATTTATATTCTTTAGCATCCACTAGTTAGAATTACTTGGAAGATACCTAGGCTGCCAATAATAAAAATATTTTATATAGAACCTAGATAATCCCATTCAAAAATCGTATATGAATTCATGAAAAATTATAAAAATAAAAATTTTTTCCATTGAACTTATGCAGAAAAAAAATATCAATAAAAGTTTTGCTCTGCTATTTCTCACATACAAATAAAAATGAATGCAGCCAAGTAAGAAGGATTATTTTATTGCATTCCATATGACGATTTTTCATCAAAAATTTTGTACAATATTTTATTATAATTATAATAAATAATGACTAACATACCAACAATACCTTTACACAAATTGAAAAAATATCAATTACAGAATGTATGTATAGGGTAAACGCTCCTAATTTCGGCATGTTCCAGTAGTCGTCATTTTTGTTTTTAAAACTCAAATGAAAAGGTATAATTGAGAGTTTTTAATTTATAAAAAACCATTTTTGATTAAATAATATACTTAACTCTATATTTCAAAGTATTTAATAATTTGCCTTTATCCAATGTGTTCTCTGAAGTATCTGCAGAAATGCTTGTTTTCTAAGGAAAAATTTAGTGGCAAGGCCAATTTTCAATGGGTTGTAAAAGCTATTATTTGAAACAATTTCCATATTTTAATGGTTTCTATGGAAAGAAAAGAGTTGAAATATTGTTCTTGATAAGTAAAAATTAGCAAAAACTAATAATTTGTTTGCTGTTTAATGGTGCCGCTCTTAGGCACAAAAAATTTGTACCATTTCCTATAGTCGTCGTTGGGTGCCGACTATTCTTAAATTGTGTTTGGCCAGTAGTTGGCAGAATGTTTTATTAAGTAATTTCAAGCCTGCCGAATACAGGATCATGTTTCTGGAGTCGGCATCTGGTTGCCTTGAAAAAATTTGCAGCCAAAATGATATGCCGACAATAGGATCACAGTGTGACGAGCACTGGGATATATATGCCGACTACTGGCAAAATTGGTGTATTTTTAAAAAACTATATATTACTCAATTTTAATTTAAAAAAAATTTTAAAATAGCTTAATCCATTTAAAACTATACCCAATACTGTACCATTACAGAGTTATATCAGAGTAATACCATGATCATGTATATAATGGTAACAATTTGAAAAATGAGAACGCGTTAAGCTGCCGACTACTGGCACATTTACCCTATATGTGTTTTGTGTGCAAGTGTTTTTATATATGTTGGTGTGTGTAAAATGTTTCCAATTACAGTTAAAACTGTAGTACAGCCAAATATTTTTAAATTAAAAAAAAAATGTTTGTTGCTTTTGCTCTTCTTTGAAGTTTTTCACTTCAACATATTTAAAATAAACGTGTTTTCATTTAAATAAAACAATTTTGCTCCCTATACGCAGTAAACAACAAATGAAATTTAATAAAAAATTATTTATTTGAATAATTTTGCTTCCTTGTTTTTTTTTTTTTTAACAAAAACATACAATTTATACATTTTTATTTATGTTTGTTTCCACTTTTTTGTGTGTTTTTGTTTGTAAAACAAATATAAATCAATAAATAATTAGTTTTTATAAAAAAGTTAACTATTTACTCGTAACTTATTTGATGGAATGGAATAATTATGCAAATAATTTTTTAATTTAATGAAAATAAAAATAATAAAATTAATGATTGAGTAAACATTTGTGATGAGGAAAAGTAAGTTGAAAAACAAAAATTAATTATGTTTTGTTTGAAATAAAAGTAATTAAGTCAATTTAATTTTTAGTTAAAAAAGTTTTACACAAAAAATTTATGTTCTACCAGTTACGATCTTTTGCTAAGAGGCTTTCTAAAAAGATTCTATTTAATAAGATTAATGTGCTTTGAGAAAATAAACAAAATTTTAAACACTCTTTGCAAGTTATCAAATAAAATTTCTGACATAACAGATTTTAATTCAAGGCTTTATTTAAACACTAAGCTCAAGTCGAAGAATTTTCATTTTATTTAAAAGATCAAGAAAATTATGGTTCATTTGTAACACAAACGAAACACAGACAGACAGAAAAAACTACTTACATTGTCATTACATTGGTGCTGCAACAGTATTAGCTATACAACTGTTATGAACGTATTGAAACCAGCGTGAGCAGTTACTATTTATAGACAAAAATTCTTGAATTTAAATGAAATAACAATAACAACAACAGTAACCACTACTACTACTAAAAGAAAACAACAGACTCCAGACAAAATTTAAAAATCCTGGCTTACAAATACTTTAAGCTTTTTAAGTTGAACTTGATATGTTATACGAGTGTGTTTGTTCTTGCTTTCTTGTTTTCTTTACCTAACACCCTACAGGTCGCCACCCCGCACTCAATGTCAAACAACTTTTATTGAAATTTCCACAAAATATATTTTTGTGCTTAAGTCGATTTAAGTAGAAATTGACTTGTTGTTTCAATTAAGTCAATAATTTTATTATTGGGGTTCAGGGATGGTGTGGCGATATATTTATTACACAATTAACGAGATATGCCCCACAAATGAAAATAATACCATTTGCGAGAATCGAAATAGTTTTATAAGTAACGTTTGTAGGGCTTCTAAAGTTGTAGTGCTCTAAGAGGGTTTAATAAGCGGTTTTTTCATATTGCCATAGACTTAATGCGACCTTGTTGCTTAATTAATTTTATGTTCACTCTTTACTGCAAGCAAAGTAAATATTATTTGTTAACATGAAACATTATTGTTCTTATCAAAAAAGCAAAATTGATGTAGACCCTAAAGTAAAATTTGTGAAAAAATTATATGAAAAATTTCAATAGCGTTGACTTTAAAATCTACATTAATTTTTTTTTTGGAATAGGGGGTATATATGATATTTAGATCAAACATATTAAAAATCTTTTTCAACTGCAGATTTCCAGGTTCAAATGCCAGTCAGGTAAAAAAAAAATTTTTTAATGAAGTTTTTATATAAATTTTCTGTATACATTTTTTTTTATAAATAAAAATGTTTATATTTGATTTTTTTTTTTTTTTTAATTTTATTTGACTCTATCTAGATATAGAACTACGGCATATGCAGTTAGGAGCATTAAGTCGCTTGAACGACTAAGTTTTTCTTAATTAATTAAAACTAGTACGCTTACGGTAATCATAACATATTTACTATAAACATATTTATGGATAAAATCAGCCTTAACTATGACGTTGAAATTAACTATAACAAACAGGTCAGCAGTCAAAATAAAATTTAGATGCTTCAAATTAACAATAATATTTTTGCGAAGAATTAACTATGTTTGCGGTGACCATTAGCATTGCCATTTTAGCATTTTTTAGGCTAGATTTAGCCTTTTTTTTTGCATTTAGTCTCAAAATTTATGATTTAGCCTCTAGCTTTTTTCCTAGCCTATTTTATTTTTCAAAATAGCCTTTTTAGGAAAACTTAAAAGACATCATACATAAACAAACTAACGCTGAAGAATATTTCTGAACACAAATGAGTTTCTTCTGTAAACTTTGAACTTGAATTGAATTAATTTTTTTTGTCTGCATAATGTTTAATTGAGTTGCTATTACATTCAATTTTTCAAAAAAAAGGTATTGGTTGTATAAAAAAAAATTTTTTTGGGGGACGCAAAATATTAACCAAATTAACTAAATATGCTTGATAAAACTTTGATGGAGATGGATAAATTGATCGAACGAAAGGAGTGAAAAAAAATATTGTTATTCTACTTTGTAAAATAAATGCACTTTATTCTTTGCATTTGTTTTTCAAGATACATTTTTCTAAATGGCTTAAAATGCGGCAGAAATTTTTTTAAACGTTTATTTACACAAAATTTATATACACTTAACACTATAAATAAACAAATAGAAATGAATAAGTTTATTACCCGGGGTCTATAACTGTTGTATTTCTATCATGCTAAATATCAAATTCATATCATGATAGAAAATCACCAGGTATAGACTCCATTTATTAGTGTTATCGTAGCGTTATGATAGAAAAAGTTTGCAATGCGGAATGCTATTACTATCTTGATATCAAATGGCATTTTAGTTATGAATTTGATTTTGAAGTTTGTTTACTTTCAACTTTTTGTTTAAAATAGGACCAAATAATTATTTTACAGCTTATATGTGCGTATTAATAAATAAAATCTATCGTGCTTATACAAGAAACTTATTTTTTAATTTTTAAATGACAAAAAATAATACTAAAATATATATCATCATAATATAATTCCATCAACGTCTTCCCCTATATACTGCTATTAATATGAAACTCAAGTATATCTACTAATATATATAATAATCATTTTAGATTAGAGATTTTCAAATTATTTTTATATGTAGTATAATTATTTTTTTTTATAATGTACATGTAACCAAAAAGGGCAAAAAAAGTTACTTTACTATTACGAGAAAACTGTTATTAATTGATCACTTTTGTTCTTAGTTGTCTAGTACTATCGTTTAGTAAGGCTGAGGTTCTTCGCTCTTTAATACGAAAAAACAAGTTAAATATCAGAATAGAAATCGCATTGAAATCAAAAAGTAAAAAATAATTGAATTCATATATGTAATAATTTCTATTTGGAATTGAAAAAAAAAATATCAAAAACTAAAGGAAGTAAAATAAACTTTTAAATTCCAAATAGAAATTATTACATATACAAATACAAGTGCTCATTGTAGAAAAACCCTATGTTTTTCTTATTATTTTTTATAATTTTTTGTTTTTCATATACTCTTTAATTACATTCAGTAAACCCACCTGGCATTCAAATGTAAAAGAGAAGAGAAGAATAAAAATAGAATATATAGTTTTCAATATTAAAATGTTGGTTGGGAAATTTATTTATTTATTCAGTTCAATGCTTACTGAGTTTTTTGTTTGAATATTAGAATTTTTTTTTTTTTTTTTTTTTTTAACTCTTGATTAATAATTCTTATTTAGTCAATTGCTTTTACAATATAAAGGTTCTAATGTTTGCAAGAAACGTTGGGAGTAACCTACTGAGGATTCAGAGTAGCGTCTGATGAAATGGTCCATATAGGTATTCTCTCCCCTTCAGTACTTATTGTACTGAATAAATAACTCATCAGAATATCATGAGTAAAAGAATAAATTTTAAAACCAACACAATTTCTGGAATTAAGCACGAATAAAGATTAATATTTTGTTAATTGAATTCATTTATAAGTATTTAAAGCCATGTGGAAAACGACGTTATTTCCTTTAGTTTTTGATATTTTTTTTTTGTCTTCTGGATTTTTTATAAATATTATAATCATACTTCTCCTAAAAAATGAAGAAAATATTGAATTTTAAACTTTTTAGCGTTTTTTAGGTCAATTTAGCTTATTTTTTTTCTAGCTACTGGCAACGCTGGTGACCATATTCAATCATATTTTGACTGCGTTTGGTTTACAGACAAACATAAAACTTTTTGTTCAATACACAATGTCAGCATTCTTATTGTGGTACTCCATTTTAGCAGAAATACCGTAAAGGTCCTACGTAAACATTCATTAGCGTCCACTAGTTAAAATCTTGGAAAAAAGCTTATGACTGACGCTCTGACTTAGATTGATCTGTTAGTAGCAATTAATATCCAGCTGCAAAAAAATGAATTTCATTTATTAAAAATATTGAATTTGTTTAGTTAAAGTAGCGCTCCTGACTGTGTACTTCATTTCACTGAAATAAAAACATGTACGAGTATATCTCAACTTGTCTTCCTTTTTTATAAATATAAAGGCCATGTACTCGCATGTGCACTGTATTAAAGCCACATAAAAAAGTAAAAAATAAATTTATATAAAATAAAGTGCTTCAAAATGTATGCGTGTGTATGTGCTTACTAGTATTTTTTTTTTTTTTTTCATAAAAAATATTTGCTGCTCTGTACAGAGAATGTTCTACACAAGTCAGTTAAAGAAAAAAATCTTAAAAAAACGTGTAAAATCGTTACTTGAAATAAACGAGTTATTTAAGTCCATCTTGGAAACGATGTGTGGTGTTACACAAGAAACATAACCAAGTGCAGGGAGCGATTCAAACGATTCTTTAAAGAAAATTTCAATGTGTTGCCAAAAGGAAGGTTCGTTTTGAAGATATTTGTTTTTGAGCTGCAGTTTTGATAAAACTTGCATGTAAATTGATTTGAGTGTAATCCACAAGGTGGTATTCGTGTTTGCTTGTTTGTAACACAGGCTTAAAATGGCGCTTACATTTTCGTAACTTGAGAATTTTTGAAAACTCTTCAATTTTAAAAATATTTATTGTAGAATTGTTTCATGGTAAAAAAAAGGAAAGTCTGAACACAATGAATACAAATTTAAAGAAATCAATGTGTAAATATTTCCAGCTTCTCTAAGCCCCAATTGTTAGTTTCCTTGGGGAAATAAATAGTTTAATAAAAACTTATTTAATGAATTTTTTATTCAAAGCTGATATCTGTTTTATTAATTGATTTAATTTTATTTTGCCACAAAATACTTACGTGATATTGTTAGTAACTAAATAATAAATAATAACAACAACAACAATAATAGTAAAAAAAAATACTTTAAACACAACAATTAACCACATTTGAAAGCATTTAATAGTTTAATATCAAAACATTTAACGAGTTTTTAGACACCATTAAATTTGTGGTTTTATGACACTCATTTCGTATTGCCTATCATAAACCACGAAATAAAGTGTCACATAATCAAAAGAATGACTTATAGAGAAATTACTTTTTAGTGGAGGCAAGATTAAATCTGCTTTTATTTTACATTCGAAACATACGTGCTTGCGTGTGTAAATGCATTTAATTATTATTTTGTTTAGGCATACACTTAAAGTGAGCGTCATAGTGATGAGGCTACTAACTTAATCTAAAATTTTTTTGTTATTAAGCACAATAGCAACTAGTTGGATTGTATGCCTCTCCTTTAAGATAAAATTAAATTAGTAAATTTGAATCTTTCCCTGGGGTGTGTCTTCTTGGTGAATTACCCCACCATGATGTATCACTATACCGGGGGTAAAAGGGTGCCTCGAATTTGGCAGAAAAATAGTCCTCGGAGTTCGACCAGTATCTATATACTGGAGTTATTGGATTGTTATGTTATTAGCTGATGCTCACTTTACGATGGAACAATGCGTGCTGTGGGTCTGTGGACCGAATGTCGTTCCATCCGCACGGGTTTTAATGGATGGGGACAACATCCCTGCTTCATTGTTCGGTCTGTGGGCTTCGTGCACCCCAACAGGTGGAATCTGTGTCCGGTTATTGGTGAGATTCCCTTCGAGGGTACATATGATGGCTGTGGTTGCTACCAAAAGTACGCTGTAAAAGAGAACATGTTACCTCTTTCAAAGTAACTTGTACCTCTATGTGCTATTACATAGCAAAAGAAAGTCGTTTTGCGGCACGGGTCAACTCAACTTTCTTAACAAGGGGATGTGTGTAATGTTGCTTTAACACACATAATTTGCTACCTGCGTCTTTTATTATTCACAGGGGCATGAATACCACTCGTGGTTTGACCACGGTGAAATTAGTCCCTAGTGGCAAGTGCTCACCTAAATCATCCACTTTCTCCACACTGTAAATTACAGCGGCATAATTCTACACATCGGAGAGTATGTAATATGGCTTCCTCAGAGAGAGGGATTATGTGCGTCATAAAAATAACAAACTTATTTCTAATTTGAGTGAATTAAAAATCGATTCTCAAAATAAATCTTAATAATTTGCTCAAGCATCAATTTATACATAATTATTTGACAAAGTGGACCCTCTCTTAAGTTTAATCAAGATTAATAAAAAAAAGAAAACATCCTTTCAGGTTGTGACTTAATGTTTGGGTTTGTATTCTTCAGACCCACTAAAAACTACAAATCAATTTTTTCGTATAATAAAAAATAAACAAAATTTTAATTAAATAAAATTAAACAGCTGTTCCTTGACATATTCATTGACTATACGCTAACCATTTGTTAGATTCATATAAAATTCACCATCTTCTGTTTCACATTTTTATACTTCTTTTTACTAACTATTAAATAGATAACTTCAAGCTAGCTAAAAACTTCTACTCAGTAGGACGCTGCATTTTAAAACTTCAAAACATTAGCCATTTGGCTTTCTGAAAGGAAATCTAATCAAGAAGCACCAGCAGCTAAAAAAGTATCTTTAAAGTTAACTGAATTGCATGAAGGGTAGTTTCGTGCGTGTTTTAAAACTCCCTATGCATGTGCGTACACTTTAATACTTTATTCAATAATAAATACCAGTAAATACACTTAATTTTAAATTTATTTTACTGCCTCTCATGAGTTTGCCTGTGTGTTTGTCTTTCTTTCACTTAATTTTGGTTTAATTTGTTGTTGGCATTTATGGTGATTTTTCATACAAAATAATCATAAAAAAAAGAAATAATTTGAAATCGGCAAAAAACAAAAAAACGAAAGCAATAAAAAATTACAACAATGTCACGTTTTAACACAAAAACTACGTGAGCAAATTAATTACAAGCATTTGATTTCGGTACGTTTTTTTTAACGTGCATAAATATTTTCGTTAACAGCGATACACCATGCAAATGTAAAAGAAAATATAATTGACAACGATGTTTTTTTTTTAATCTTTCTATAGAAAAAAGCATTTTATGTTTGGCAGGGCCGAATCTTATGTACCCTGCACTGCACACAAGAAAATATATAGTTGAGGCGACCATATTCTGGTGGAAACATAGTATGGTTAGATTTATGATTGCATCTAACCATATATATTTTTAAAACAAAACTAGTATCAATCTGGGGGTCGCAGGTTCGATCCCTGCCTAGACCTCGGGTGTTTTCTGTAGACAAGACAAGAAGCTTCGCGGATTTGTGTTTTTAAAAAAAATATATATAAAAATTTCTCTCAAATGCTCACGTTCAAATTCAGATCAGGGCCAGAAAAAAATTTTTTTTTAATTTTTTGTGCAATTTTTATAAATAATTTTTTTTTAATTAATTTTTTATATTTATAAACAAAAATGTTTGTGTTCTATTGATTTTTTCGTTTCTATTACTTTATATTTATTTATTACATAATACAGCGGGTTTGAATTTTTTTTTTCAATTTTATTTGACTACCAGGATTTGGAATATTTAGTTAAGAAACATTAACTCGCCACTCAACCACTTCAGCCATAAAGCTCAGTTGAGTTTGAACGTTTAAGTTTATTTGTATGGTTGCGAAAGAGACAAAATAGAAAACAATTTACTTTCAACCATAGTTTTCTCATTATTATGTTTACTATAAACATATTTATGGTTAAAATTTTATATAAAAATAAAAATAAAAAAAAAATTATATCAAAAATAATATGAAATGATATGACGGTAAACATAGTATGATTAAAAATAACGAGAAACATGTTTATCGTTATCATAATAATGTTTAGATGCTTCAAATTAACAATAATATTTTTGCGAAGAATAAACTATATTTTTTCTTTGCATGTGGAGCTGAATATTAAAAAGAATGTTTCCAATGAAACGGAAAAATATTGATTAAAATCACACAAGTTTACAAGTTCAAGTCACCACTTGAACGAAGTGAAAACCGTTTTTAAAGTATTTTGATCTGCACGATAATTTTATGCAAAATTCACAAATAATTTTAAAACATAGAAAAGCCAAACAATCTAACGCTGTTTCTATATACCACTAAGATTAAAATATAATGAGAAATATTTTATTAAAATTGCTGCACAAGTGCAATAGAAAATACATACTTGTAATTGAAGGCTGATACAATATATTTATTATTGTGGACATAATAATGTTTAGGTGCTTCAATTCAAATACAATATTTTTGTATAGAGCAAACTATATTTGCGGTGGCCATATTGAATCATATTTCAATTTGATAGAAAAAAACTATATGTATTAAAAATTTCCCTTCAATCTATTTCTATACATTTGTTCAGAAAATATAAAAATTTTAGATGGATAAAATGGTGAATAAAACCATAAGAAAGTTTATGTAAAAATTGCATCACCTTTGGGTTATGGTAAGCTGAGAAACTTAACTAGTTGAGCCCGACTGACACAAAAACCTTGATTTATTTAAACATTATTTTTTTTAGGTTTCCCTTTCTAAAACGATATAATTTATTTACTTATTGATTTTTCATGTGAAGCAAAAGTTTCTAAGCTATTTATCAAATTGATTAGTTTTTATTTTTAATATTTGAAAATGACAAGCATTTTTTCTGTAACAGTTATCATGATTATTGTCGACATTAAAGTAATTATTCACACATTGTTGGTATACAAAAGACAAAATAAGCTGAAAAAAAAGATATTAACTGGAGCTGTAAGCAGTACACTCGCTTAAAAATCTTATATTTACATTCAAAATCTGTAGTTAAACTGCTTTGGAGAAAGTTAGATTTGGTTTCGTTTTTATTTATTTTTTGCTTTTCTTGTTTAAACGTCATCATGTCATGTCATGATGAAAGATTATTCTTTTGGGCTAATTGAGAGTGTTTATTTATTTAGTTGTTTGCTTATTTAGTTTAAATGTTATCGCTGGTTTTTAGAAAACAAACAATTTCAATCACTTTCCCACATACGAAAATATTTTCTTCAACCTAATTTAAAATTTATTGAATTTAGCGTGTGATGCCAAAGAAATGCTTATTTAAAAATGTGTTTATTTGTTAATTTAATTTAACAAAATCTTTTTTTTATATATAAAGTTTAACAAAAGTTAGTCCTTATTACTGCTTAATTCCAATTTATGTTTGTGTGTAAAATGCATTATTTTCCATTATATTTTTGAACATATTTTTACTTAGTACAATAAGTACTAAGAATGAAAGCATATCCATACAGCTGTTTCATCAGACGTTTTCTGAATCTTCATTGAATTACTCCCAAGTCTTGTTACATTCCTGCCCAAACATTTAAATACTTCTTTTGTTATATCAATCGACCAAATGAGAATTTTAGTCAATAGAAAAACAAAAAGCTTTAAAAAATTTGAACAAGAAAATAAAAAATTTTGTTTATTTAGTTCAATGTTTTTTATTTTCTTGTTGGTCAAAAAATTAAATTGGCTGCTACACACATTAAATTGATTGATATCAATTTCATTTTAATGTGTAAAGACTTACAATTTGCCGCCGGTAAAACGCTTTTATTCTGATTGCACATCAAGAAAAACTCAAGATGATGTAACAACAATGTTTTTATTGCTATTGCATTAGTACTAGCAATAAAAAGCAAACCAATTAAAAAGAATTAATGAGTTTATGCATGAAATATTGCTAAACGAACTCAAATTCAGTTTTGACGATTTTCGTAATTTTTTAGGAATAGTTATTTTCTTTATATTTTTCTAATAGAATTCCGTATTGTGAATTTTTGTTTTTTATCCCTATATTCTTTACTTTTTATATTCCATACGGCTGGCAATGAGCAATACACTTTACTAATTCTATTTTTTTTTTCTCCATTTTTATTTTAAAAATTTCCGCGATATACACTCAACTTTATGCAAAACAGAATGATGATTGAATAAGTGGTGACAGACGACATCAAATTAAAATCAAATTTTCAACAAAAATCAAACAAGTTACGTCAAATTCACATACAAATTCACATCCATTTTTAAAAAGCACGCACACACAATCGTGATTGATGTTGAAATTTGATCGTCTGTCAGCCACAGAATTCGAGCGTTTACTTATTGTGAATCCCTAATGTTTCGTACTGTAAAAATTAACAGTACACATTGTTTTATTGTTTCGTAACTTTGTATTTATAAAAAGTTTAATTACCACATTAGAATTGTATGTAAACATTGTTTTGTAACATTTTTAAACTCAGCCATTAAGTTTATAAGTTTACCATTTCACATCCAAGCCTCACATGAGAACTAATTTACTTTTCTGGAAGTCAACAAAATGTGTTACAGGAGTCTTGCCTTACGAGCACATTGCATTGGTTAATCTCAAAATGTCTTGTCTTGCACTGATGATATCTCAGATTACTGCCACTAACTTCTGGGGTAATAAAGCGTTTCGACTATGTCCATTAATTTCAGAGTTGTAATTTAACCCAGAAACATGTTTTCTTTCTCCAGGGTTCTAGTCCTATTAACATGTAATGGCCCCTGTCGTAGTCCAGCAGTAAACTTTCTCAATACCATAAGAAAATAATTAAGAAAATATTTTTGTATTCCTCAGCAACATTATTCGCAATTTTGGATTTTGTAAAAAATTATATTGAACAAAAAAGCAACATGGCAACAACAGTTCTCTATAATTGTAGTGAAACTAATGTTTCATGAAAATTTTTAAAGCAGTTATTATACTAACTTCCCTCTTTTCACAGAATGAATGAGTGTAATCCTAATAATATCAATATGTGCATCTTATTCGTTTATCAGTCTGCATTGCCCAGTGTTAGTCCTTTCTCACATAATTTAGTGGAGCGTGCTGTCATCTATTATGATCACTACCAATTTAAATGTTAGAAAGCTTTTGGGCATATACTAGAGCAATGCACAAGCATACTTGAAAGTTCTTACAATCACTTTAGCATATCGAGCCATTACCGTCAAAAAAGCTTAACCACCAACTATAAAATTTTACAGTAGAAGTTGCTTTTATAAATATCTTTGCTGTAACTAAACAAGCAATGTGAACTTGAGCTAAAATTTTTGCTTTAAAATGGTTTTTCCTTTGTTTATGAAATTTTAACAAGTAATTCAAATGTTCACATTCTTGTGATTTTTATAAAAAACCGAAAATCGAAAGTCATGTTGGTTAAGCTTTTTTGGCGCTCATTTTTCGATATATGCGTACGACACATTTTTAAAATTTTTATGAGAGTAAGATTTGGGTTAAAATGCACATTTTTATTTTAGTTTCATTAAAAAGTAACATTAATTTTTAGTTGATAAAATGCAATTATAAATTAACTTTCAAAAAAAATTTATTACTTTTAAATCAGTTTTGTTATTTATTGCTTTCAAACGTCAGTTTTATCTTAAAAAAATAATATTTTTTTGCAGATCCTCTCAAAAAAACAGTAGATTAATTTACTTTAGAAAAACTAAGCTTACCCAACCCCCAAAATAAATTTAAACTCCAACAGCACAGAAAACATTAGATTCTCCTTTTTGACAGGTGACATTCTCTGAAACAAAATAATCAAACACAGTGTATAAATGAAGGCTTATAAATCAAATGTCGAATAGGTAAACTGAAACGGGAAAAAAATATTTGTTGTATCAAACATATCGAATCAGAGAATATAAACTAATTAACTAATAAAACTGCACAGCATACGTACCCCTTCATTCGGCAACTAACCAACAATCAAGGGGATACTTGTTGTAAATTTTATATTGTCAAAGTTACAGGACAAAAATATGTTCAAGATGTGGTAGTGTGAGTGTAGGAGACAAGGTAAATGTTTTACATTTCATTTCTTTAAGACAACAACAAAAGAAACTTTTTAAGAGTTTCGACTTGTAAGTTTTCTTTCTTTTTTTGTTGCTAAATGCGAACATCTTTGAAATTTCTTTTAATTTTTTTTTTTGATTTAAAGTGACCATTTTTTTAAATATCTAAATAACAAATAAATGTTTTATATGATTTTATTTGCGATTCTGTGGCTAAACAGAAGTTGCATTGTTGAACTACTAAGCAACAGGTGCTTAGTAAGGCAGAACTTGCTTTTAAATCGTTCTTTAAATTTTCTTTTAGTAAGTGGAAAAACCATAATTAAACAAAGTCATCGCGCAAATCTATTGATTGTTTTTAAGTTTTGCTAGACTCTTTTACACAATACTCTTACATGCTAAAATGTTGACTATCAAAATGTCTCACTCTCAACTGTAGTGCGATTTAGTAACTTTTAAGGACTCGACATGCTGTTATTTTTCGGTTTGCACTAACGTATGTGTGGTTCAGTAATTTTCGGTTAGAAGTTAAAAATTCATTACTAATATGAATTCCGTGTACAACAAGCAAAAATGGCTTATTCATAAAATTTTTTTTTATTTAAGAGTCATTCTCTTTTATATTTCGGTTAAGTAAACATCACATAACTGACAGTTAAAAATTTTACTGAATCACAAGTTCTTTAATATTAGTATTAACCAAAATATTTATGTTTCTTTCAAATTGAATAGTGAATCGCACTACTGAACTTCAAAAACAATCAAAAGGTGATGGTTACTCTATTCGTAATTATTTCATTGTATTTATTCCTTTACACATTTGCCTCTCATCTTTTAAAAACTTTGTTACTTAACGAAATGTGTCAACATTGACAATATTTAACAATAACATAAAATGAATTACGTAATTTTTTTTTTAATGAAATTCATTAAATATGCAGAGTTCTTGGACCTTCCTTGTAGGAAAACAAAACAGAAGCATGAAGAATAAAAATAATTTTTTATTTTTTTTTATTCCTACACAAAAGAAATTTACATAATATTATTATACATAAAGATAAAAACATGACATATACAGTGTCTCCTTACTGTCTCACATTTGTAATTTTAATTTTTTTTATATTTTTGGGTGTGGAATGCCTTCAGGTGATGGTCTTTAATTTTTTACTTATACACACAATGAAAATAAATATATTTTTAAAGTCAAATAATTGTATTTCTTTGTGAAAATATCACAAAGACTCGGTCGTTCCTTTATTTATGAGTGAGATTAAAGGGAGCTTATGTAATAAATTTCAGAGAAATCCGTTGAAGGATAGAATTTTAATCATTAATAAATCCATCTAAATGGTTTTATCGAAAAGGGGGCGTAAAAGTAGGTGTGAAATGTGCCAAACTATACAGCAAACTTTCTTTTATTATATGAAGATTATATATAACAAATTTAAGGGAAATTCGTTGCAAAACAAAAATGAATAATTAAATAGAAAATAAATTTTATTCATATAGAAAAGGGGGAATACCGAAGCAGATCACTGCGTTGAAGGTCACTTTTTAATCTACTCAGTGTTGCTCATTAAAATTAGGAGCAGTTGGCCACTGCAGCTAGATTTAACCCTATCGTGATACAACTCTCAAGTTACAAATTCTAAAAGCCACATTCCATAATGAGTAAGTTCTCTGAAAATAAAAAAAAAAAAATAAAATTTCAATTATTTTTAATTGATAACAAGATTTTTTTATCATGTCTTCTGCCGCTATTAAAGATAAAATAAAACTTAAAGCAGCATAAACGAAATTATTAAATGACCACTAATTAAATTAATTTTTAATTGAATTAAAACAATAAAGAAACGCTAATTTTTTTTAGCAACTAATTGAAAAAAATTACAGATAGTGATATTTTAATCTTGAAAATAATTTGCCAATCCGAAAACAAAATTTTAACAACAACAAAGCAACACATTTCTACTAAATAAATCCAAAAACAATTTAAAAACTTATGAATATTTTTTAAATATGACTAAGCATATTTAATGTCATTTAATAAATAAAAAAAAAGTAATTAAAATCTTCTTGCCAATAGAAAAAAAAATAATAAAACCAGTAGTTTGAAAAATATATGAAGCAAGTAAAAAGAGCTTTAACAATAAACCATTCCATGATAAAACGTTTAAAAATCAAGTGAAAAAAATTGTTTTAAAGTTGAGTTGCCGGTAAAACAGCCTGCCTGCCTGAAGGTTTCTAATAAATAATTGTAAAATGCAAAAAGACAGTACAAAAAAATAAACACAGTGATTAAAGCTACAGCAAAAAGTGTTTAGCAGTAGCAACAGCAATAACAACAACAGAACCAAGCCATCGTCAAAGAAAAAAAAATAACAAATTTTCCTTAAGGCCAACATCATAAAAATCAACAACATAGTCAGCAAGAGTTTTTGTTTTATTAAACCCCACCCTATGACACAATGCGTTTATTTTCCTCAATGTCCACAACAACAACAGCCACCGGCACGGAACATGCAAATGCCATAATGGGCAAGAACATGCAAGCCCTAGATCAAGGTAGCAACATTATAGAAAACACACACATAATGCGAGATTTAAACAAAACCGGTGGCCATCAAACCACCGGAAGAGTGTTTCGTACAGCCTCATCGTCGTCATCAACGAGTGGCAACAATTTTAAAAAGCATAAAACAAACAATTTTGCATTACAAACAAGCACTGTTAGGGGCAGGGAACGTCAGACGACAGCACATCATACTGAGGAATACAAATCAAGGTCGTTGGAACGTTATGCCAAGCCGCCACATACTTTGGCGGCAGCTGCGGCTGCTGCTTTAGATCATAATGAGGATGGTGATGATGAAGAGGAAATATATGTGGCTGCCAGAAGAACACTGACGCCTTCCTTTTCCACTCAACGCAGACGCCTGCTGTCCCCTTTTGTATCCATGAAGAGACGCAGTCGCAGCAGCATCAGCAGCAGTGGCAGTCGTTCTCATTGTGATTCTCGTGAAGTTAATTTTAATTTAATGTTGCCACCCTTAAAACTACCAGGACCCATGCAGCAGCACATAATGGAACATCAAAAGTCAAATACTAACATAAATTGTCTTAAGAATATTAACAAACACTTGGGCAATTCAGCCAGCTCACAAAGTGGCGATAGTGGCACAGGTGGCACTGAACTTGAACAAGATTGTAGTCGTACCTCGGCAGCAGAGAGTAGTCAGCTTAGTTTAAGTTACTCACAATTGAGTAGTAGTGCCTCAAGTACTCATAGTCTCTCGAAACAATCAAAAATGAGTCATTCGAATACAACACGATCACGTTCGCACTCAACTGAATCTATAAACATCGATCAACCTAATGATGATCATGATGATGCTAATGTTGCTGATGATGATCACGTTAATGACATTGAACTGAAAAAGCAACACGTTGTTAATGATGATTATCAACAACATTTAACAGCCGCAAAACACTGCCAACATCAGTCGACGTTACATAATTCTTTTGATGTTGATTTCAATAATACCGTAAGAGATGATTGTATTGATGCAAACAATAAACTTGCTGTTGTTGTTGATCAACCACATTATAGAGACTCGGTTTTCTCATCGGATGATTTTTGTTGTGGCAATATAACACTTGTGGATGACACCTACTCAAATTATGAACCAGAAAATGATGCTGAGCGCATGTTTTTGCAAGTGGTAGGCATATTGAGAGATGAAAATGAGGTAAGTCAATAAATGTACGTGTTCACCATGTGTTTCAGTAAATTAAGCGTGTGTGTGTACACATATTTTTGTCAAAAACAAATACGAAAATTATAAGAAAAAATTTTTTATGCAAAATATTTTCCTCACATGGAAAGTTTTCCCATGGGAACATTTTATTTATTTTAAACTGCCAAAATCAAAACATATTTTGTGTTGAAAAAATAAAAAAAATTTTATTCATATTCGGAGAGAGAGGTGCAAAAATATCTCTGAGAATTTTCATCCACATAATTGGCCTAATAGTTTTTTCTAAGTGTTTTTTTATGTAAAAATTATTTAGATTTTGGTACAGATTATTTTTTTTAACAACATAAATCCGCGAAGCTTTTTGGCTTGTCTACAGACCCCCAGATTGGTAGACTAATACGCTATGGGGACATCCATTAATTTTCATGTGCTGTACAGCTGGCTTATGCATACAATTTTTAAAGCGAAATGTTATTTTAATGGAAGGGAATAATTTATTAGGCCGACTCAAAAACAATCTTGTGATTCAACTTTATGACATCATTAGACCTATGGTGTACTTATCTATCAGTCCTGGATGGTTGTTTTAGGAAGACAAGACAAAAAGTTTCTTAGGTTTATGTTGTCTTAAAAAAACTATGGCCAAAAGACCTTAACCGGCCCGGCCCAGCAATCATATTGTAATTACTGAAGTTTTATAAAGTACAGTGATACGAGTATGCCGCATGTGACATGTGTCCGTTAAAACAACAATTCTCAGGGCGGGACATAGTCAGAGTAAATGGGCTAACATCAATGAGTTATGCTGGCTTTTCCACAGAAGCAGTCCCGCAAGTGTTGAGTGCTAGTACATCCTCTTTACTTGTAAGCTAGTTTACGAACACTTTATATACCTGTGAACACAGCCAAGCACACCAACTCTCTCTAAGGATTATTAAAAAAAGCTGAATTTACAAACTTGAAAGCTCATTTTGTAAATCTTTACTCTCCCTTGACAAAAATAGTGTTTTCTAAGGTTTTAAAACTGCTTTTCAGGTTCGCATTCATTTTCAATAATTTCAATACAATTATGTTTATTTTCGTTCTTACAACTCAATATTATCAATTGAAAAAATGCAAACTTTCATTAGCAGAAACTCATCTGAAACTTCAAGTAAAACTGGCAAAAACGAAAAAAGAAAACTTTATTTGCTTGTTTAAATATTTTAGAGGAAGTTACCAGTACAAGTATATGCAAACTAAAAGGTGATTTTATAAGAACTATCGGAAATTTAAAAAAAAAAACACATAAAATTCAGAAAAATGCATGAAATATTTATTTGGATCGATAGTTGGGTCGATATAATTTAATGTTTGAAGATTATTTCATGCAAATGTTGGCCGCGGCTGCGCCTCAAATGGTCCATCCGCTTAGTCCAATTTTGGCATACTCTTTCCAACATTTCGGCCGGTATCTCACGAATAATGTTGGCAATGTTGGCTTCCAGTGCGTCAATCGAAGCGGGCTTGTCCCTATAGACATTAGCCTTAACATAGCCCCACAAAAAATAGTCTAGAAGCGTTAAATCGCACGATCTAGGCGGCCAATTGACTGGTCCCAAGCGTGAAATAAACTGTTCACCGAACTCGCCTCTCAATTGGTCCATTGTTTCGCGTGCTGTGTGGCATGTGGCACCGTCTTGTTGAAACCACATGTCATGCAAGTCAAGCTCTTCCATTTTGGGCAAAAAAAAGTTTGTTATCATCGCACGGTAGCGCTCACCATTCACAGTAACGTTGTGATTCGCATCATCTTTGAAGAAATACGGCCCAATGATGCCGCCAGCCCATAATCCGCACCAAACGGTTGTTTTTTGTGGATGCATTGGTAGCTCTTGCAATGCTTCTGGCTGCTCTTCACTCCAAATACGGCAGTTTTGCTTGTTCACGTATCCATTCAACCAGAAATGAGCCTCGTCGAAAATGGAAGAAGCGCGCGATGAACTTTCTTAACAGAGCACGCATTTTGGTAATAAAATTCAATAATTTGCAAGCGTTGTTCGTTTGTAAGACGATTCATGATTAAATTATAGACCAAACTGAAGATGTTTGACAGTGACACAAGATACAAAACGTGCGTGAGGTGTCAAAACTAGTGTTGCCAAAAAGATAATAGCAAAAAAAATCACTCTTTACAACAACAAATTGTAAATTTTATTTTTATAAATTTAATTTATCTTTAATATGCTCGCTTCCCTGCAAGTGGCAGATGTTTACAAGGCAAAACTTTTACAGGCAAAGTAGAAAAAGAAAATAAAACATGAAGTAAAAAATTACTAAATGCCAACTGATTAATTTAAAATGCAAATAGTTCAATCATAAAATTGAAGTAAAAAAACTGTAACGTTTTTATTTTTTAACTTTTTTTAAAATAAAAAACAAAAAACTTTGGGCTGCACTAAAAAAGTTAAGAGAGAAATGAAAGAAAAAAAATTTATTTCAAAAAAATTTAATTAAATCTTGCGATTAATTGAAAGTTTTATAGTCGAGTATTCAGATGTATTCGGAAAAAAATTAAAAAGAAAAACTTATTGAGAGGTAAAATTAAAACAGAAAGTTGGGAAATTAATTGCAACTAATTGGTTTAGAAACTGGTATTCATTGCAGGTCAAATGAAAAAGGCTTTACAGAAAAGCAATTAGTAAACTTTTTTAATAACACTTTCCAGTTACTAAATAGTGAAGAAAAAAACTAATAAATAACAACTTTAAAAAGAAATTACTTTAGTATTTAACACAAATCTTTAAAGATTTTGTAAAATATTTATAGAATTTATTTTTAAGTTACATTTTCTGCACCTAAAAAATGTTTTTCAATATTTACTTAGATTAACTAGCAACATTGAATTCATTGTAACATTGCCGTCTAAGCCTATTTAAGGCTAGATTTTCAAATTAGTCTTCAAAAAGTTAGTTTTCAATTTAAAAAGAAAAGTTATATTAAAATAAATAAAGACAAACATTTTTTTAAATATTTATTTCCTGAAGATGCTACACAATGAGGTAGCGAAATATCAGAAAAAAATAATATCTCAAGCTCAAATATATTTATTTTAATAAAATGCAAATAAGAAGATCGAATAATTGAGATATTATAAATTAATAAATATATAAAAAAGACTTAATGAAATGGCAAATATTCATTAAAATTATTCTTTCTTTGAACACCAATTTTTTTGTTAATCATTTTAGTTCACGAAAAGATCTATTGTAGGATCCTTATTTTTAAAAACAATAAAATCTCTGTGGTTATTCAATTTTTATTAAAAAAAAGGTTATAAGAAAAATATGTCATAAAACTGCAAAATAAAATAAATTTCATTTCATTTAAAATGTTTGCAAAAGATTTTTTAAACCAAACGTATTTAATTAAATATTTAATATCAAATAAAGAATTTCAAGCTAATGGCAAAAATCAAAAAATTCGCTATTACAGTTCATTCATTAAAAAGACACACATAAGGTTGTATCAGATTGACTGGTTTTGTGTTTGTGGGCACAAACATTACGCACATGTACAGCTTAAAAATTTCCATAAGAAAATAAAACAGAAATGAATTAAAACCAAAATTTCGGTTATATTTTTAATTTTTCTCTGTTAACTGGAAACCTATTGATTTATTGTGACTATTATTTCTGACGTTGTTTTTTTTTTTTTTTGTTCGTTTCGTATTTTAAACAAAATAATCCACTCAGAAAAATTATAAAAAAAGGAGCTAGTCGCGGTTTTTGATACATAACTCCGCCATTTATGTACTGATTATGCTGAATTTCAATGGTAGTCTGAACACAGCAACCACTGACAGATAGGTATGCTAAGCTTGGCTGAACGTTGCTTAGGGATTCAGAAAGTTGATTTTAACCAGAACACAGACACAAACAGACAGAGTTACATATACGGCATACCATGGTATAAAAAAAACAAGTGACACTGAGACGCCAGCTGAATCATGCATGATTGAAGCTTGTTCTGTCAAAAATTAAGTGATATCAATGTGTTAAAGAGAGATCAAAAGAGGAAACAAATTTTTTGTTTCACTCTAGGACACTTCTTGATATCAACCACCGGAAATAGTTTTTGACAGGAGGAGCCTCAAAAGCTTTTTGTAATGTTGTTATATTTATATTTTTGAAGTTACCTTGTTTTTGAAGTTATCTGGTTACCTCTTTTCACTTTTTTTGAAGGGTTTAATAAATATACAGTAAATATATTTTTGTATAAAGCATTGCGGTACGCTCTTGCTAGTAAACTAACAACGAATGACTTATTTACTTAAAAATAAATTTGTGTTTTTGTTTTGCAAGAGGTTACTGCCTTCTTAAATTGAAATTTAATTAAAATTTTTTGTTTTCTGTTCCCTCTTCCCTCACTATAATTATTTATCTTTTTAATTTTTTTTTTATTTATTTAATTTCTCATCTGCATTTGCAACAAACATGTTTAACTGTCACTTGTTCTAAGCATTCTTTCTTAAATCTAAAATTTCTTTTGTATTTACTACTAGCAGCTTATTAATTTTTTTAAGTGTATGAATAACTTAAATCTTCCTTAATATTTAATTCTATTTATTTAAAATAGAGAAACTGGCAAACTTTTATCACCCTGTTTTCTTTATTTACAATTTCCATTTCCATTCACCCATAAAATAATTAAATTCAAGTAAATGTGTATGCACTTGTTTTTTATGGCAGAGTAATAGAAAGATGATGATAATAAAGAATAAAAAAACGTTTATCATAAAACACAATTATTTAAAAGACAAAATAAAACAATAGAAATAATAAAACTTGTCTGGTAGTGCACAAAGCCAAATTAAATCTAGAAGAAGAAAAGAAAACAACAACATTTAATTTACATTAAACTATTTTTATTATTTATATGTAATTCTTTTTATAAGTTTTAAATAAGCGGTTGTCGCGTGTATTGTTCTTCATGAATTCAACGCATTTCCTTATTAAATGCATCTCATAATCCTTTTATTTAAACAGCAACGCATTCAAAAACACCAGGAATGCTCTAAAAGTTTTTCTCTTGTGTTTATCACTTCAGGCTGTTGAATGAAATAATAACAGCAATAGCAACAGAAGCAGCAGCATAAATAGCATCAGCAAAAACAACAACATTAGTAACTACTCGACTGAATATTACTGCAACTTAAATAAGAAACACTTGTATGTAAATAGAAGTCAGCCAGAAAGTCAGCCAACAACAGCCAACAGTAACCATACCAACAGTAACGCAGCATCAAATGAGAAACACTGTGTCTTCCTTTTTTTATAACTCTCTCTCTCTCTCCCTCACCACTTGACATTAAAACTTTGAAATTAGTTATCTAATTAATAGAGTCTAAAACCGCATATAAACAAAGCTAAACTTTTGGCAAAGAGTTTTCTAATCCCACAAGACTCTTTCTTTGAGGGCTTGTATGTAATAAATACGAGGGTAAACTTAAAACTATTAGGCTAGGGCAGAAACCAATAATAACATTTTAAATTTCAATACAGCATAAACAATATTTATTACATGATGATGTAATTTACAAAGCAGCCCACACATCTAGGAAGGATGTGTGTCTATATGCTACAACCACGACAAGTAAGTCAATTCAATTCTAGACAAAATACTTACTTTTCAAAAATATTTACATTGAGTTGATGCCAAATATCATATGCAAAATTTTATTTTGACGCCTTAGAATTTTTTCTGCACTTAAAGCTGACTCAGTGCCCCATTATTTGATTTCGTGGCATCTTGCCGGTTTTGCAATCTGAGAGTTTCATCCACTTAACCAGCTTAATTAAGTTAAGAAGTAGTCAATTGAGCTTTTGCGGTAAGCTTGTACATTTTTAAGCCCATCATATGACCTTAATTTTAATGGTGATTGCGCTATAAGAGAAGAAAATAATTTCAGCTGTTCACAAGTTCTCTGGTTATGCGGGCTAGTAATACTCGTATAGAAATTCCATGGTTTATTTGTAAAAAAAAAAAAAATAAAAGCATTTAAGTGAGCCGTAACAGGCGAAATAGTTCGGTGTTTCACTGCTCAAATACCGCCCACGTCAGAATAACCGAAAAATTGGTTTATGCAGATAGAGCAGCTTGCCAATTTAAAATCTTATGTCACTTTTTAAAAATTTAAAAAAAGTCTAACTAGTTGGATCCTTGATTTAAAGCTACTTGTAACTAAACAAATTAACACTAGTGCTAGTGCTAACCTCTTATTACCGAATCTTTGAAAAAGAAACCAGTCACATGATATTTTATTAAAAAACCAATACAGTCGTCAAATCACCAAATTCGATATGAAATCAATTTAATCGAAATTTTTCATTTTGATATCATGGGACTCGTTATCGAGTAAAATGCCTCTTAATTTAAGATGAAGGCTTTCAATAGCGATTCTTCCATCGAGTGTAATCTTAGCGCACATTCACGTGCGCTAAGATAGACTTTTGGCTTCACATGATGATAAAGTAAATTTTGAAAACTATTTATTTATTTTCTTTAACTTGACATCGTTCTATTCGTAATTAAGTATCAGCAGCATGATTTTTTTTTCATTTGTTTTGTTCCCATAATAAAGCAAAAAAGAAAAAGTAGTAAAGACGGCAGATGGAGGCACTATTTGCTATTTTAAAGTAATGCCAAATGAAAACAAATTCAATTCGACAGTGACGAGTCTTAAGATACGGTCATATTACACAAATATTTGTTCAAACCACTACTTTTTGGCAAATATTTTTATAGTCTAGACGTAAAATCAATTCAAATAATATAATAATGCAATTATGTTGTATTTTAATAAAAAATTTTATTAATTTAAGCGAATATTTCTTCAAAATTTATGAAGATGACAAATAATTGTTTAATGCGACAGCAGCTTTATAAGCACTTAACTTTAGTAGTGAAATATTTATAGTTTTTAATTCGCACGTACTGGAAAATTTTAATTAACATAATTTTCTTTGAATGCTTGGTTAATTCTAAAATAAGTAATTCATATATAATTAATGATTGGTTATTTTCAATAATCATTAATTATATATAAAAATAAAAGTCTAACCCCCTTATCCTAAAAAATTAACGTAGATTTTAATGTCAACGTTAACGAAATTTTTCATATAATTTTTTTAAAAAATTTACTTTAAAGTCTACGTTAATTTTTTTTTTTTTTTTTGATAAGAGCATAAATAAATAATTATATAAATATAAATAATTCATTTCAGTTAAAGAATTTTTAATTCAGGAAACTCACAAAAAAATCTGCTCTGGCATCCGTATTTGTTTAAGCAGTAGTCATGCTTAGAGTAAACAAAAAAGATATTCTAAAAAAATGCCAGTGAGAATACTAAATAAATTTAAATTATTTTAATAATTTTAAAAAATATCCTCCCTTGCGTTACTCTCTGCATAAAACATTTAACAGACAACATTTGAATGAAAAATCTAATATTATATTTTTGAGTTTACTCGCCGATTTATAGACCGTTTCGATTGTTTCGATTTTCCGCACAAAGAACGTATACCAATTGGCCTGAATTTCAATAGCAAACTGAAGACAGCAACAAATGACTTTTCTATACCTTGTCCTCTGATTTCAGAAAGTTGATTTCAATGAGTACACAGATAAACAAAGAAAATCACAAGCTCATACTCTTATTACTTACAGCGAAGATTATAAAAACAATATAACTTGTATATATACATATGTAGGGTATTTCCCTAAGAGTGCACATTTTCATTTCATGCTGCAATAGATTGTCCAGATTCTAACGAAAATCCGCGCCAAACAGTTGTGTGTGCAATTGTTTCTCATTGATTGCATGAGGATTCTCTTAACCCCAAATTCGACAATTTGGTGTATTCACCAAGCCATGGAAATACTCTTCTTCGGAAAAGATGACTTTTTTTTAAAAATTACCATCGACTTTACTTTGCTGCATCACAATCATCAAAGAGTTGCTCTTTCGTAAAGCGCTCAATTTTTAACAATTATTTAGAATAAAAAATGTGACAGCTGTAAAATTTCAGAGTTGCCACTTGCACCAAAAATTAATAAAATTTAAAAAGGGCTCTGAGTGTTTTTAAAAGGCCTTTTTTTGCTTCAAAACACAATACTCAGTTTGATCTGGCCCTCATCTGCGCTTTCTGATCACACATTTTAATTTTTTTTCATCCTAGCATTTACATTTTTTTTAATATACTTCCCTTCCCCTATCTCTTTTGATAATTCTTTCAATCTCTCTCCCTCTCTCTCTCTCTCTTTCTTGTGTTTTTATATTTACTTGAAATTCAAAATTTCTTACATGCAAATAATCTACCCAAAAGAGTTTAGCCCAGTTTTTTTTTTCTTTTTGGTGAAAGAATATTAAATAAATAATTCCTTAATTATAGCACTCACTAAAGAAGTTGCATGTTGAAAGCAACACACAACTGGTATAAACTATTGCATGTATTTGTGTTCTATTTTTAACTATTTAAATATTTATGTATGCAGGCAGCATGCCAGCCACAACACCAGTAGCACTACAAATTTACGTTGCACTCGCATTTGTGTTAAAGTAACTTTATTTGCTTTACTTCACTAATTAGCATTTTTAATGTTTTCTACAAGCAACTAACTAACTGACTAACTAAATAAATAAACCTTTGCTGTTTTACTTAAGAATTTATTTTAAAGATTTTTGCATTCTTAAAAACAATTTTAAACTTGACAACAATTTCTGAATGTACGACTACCTTTTTTAACTAAGACTAACGACTGAGACTGAAACTTCATTAAGAAACATAAGAAATCATAAATATTTATGAAAGAAAACTGCTGATTTTGTTTTTGTACATGAAATGCAATAAAGCAGCAAAATACTTACAGACAGACTTACAGATAAATATTTATTTATTATTTTTTTTTATAAGAGGAGTTTCTTTCTGCCAGAAGATATTTTTAGACAGAACGGTCAACTGGGAAGAAAAAATTACAGAAAGAGAAAAAAATATTCTTAATATTTTTTACAAGTAGAAAATGTAAAATTAAAATTATAATTGAAAATGTCTTAGAATGTCGTCAAATAGGAGCTGTGAAAAGATTTAAAAATAAAAGGAAAACAATTGACTTCATTTGTGTTTTATAAAAGCAATTAGTTTTTTAACTGGTGGACACAAGTTGCTATTAGTTACTTAAGCCTTTTTTTTTAATTTTCTGAGCGCACACGCAATAAAAACAAATGTGGTTGAGGCAACCGCTCGCAAAATACGAGTACATGAATGTGGTCACTGCAAACATAGTTTGCTCCACACAATAATATTATTGTTACTTTGAAGCATTTAACTATTGTTATGATCACGATAAACATATTTCTAGTTGTTTTAACCACACTATGCTTACCGTCATAGATATGGCTACAAATTTTTCAAAAACCTTAACCGGATAGCATGGATCTGAACGACACATAATTTCAACAAGCGCACTGTGTCGTAATTTCACATAGAAGAAGTTATTGTAAAGAGTTTAAATTTGGCACACATAATAAAATATTACCAAAAGCAAAATTTGAAAAGTTTTGGAACAAGGATTCGTGTCCTTCTCATATATCCTTAAATTTAAAAATGCCATAATAGTAAGAAAAAAACTTCAAACTTCGTGGAATTTTGTATAATCGTTGGATATGATAGCCTTAACGATTCGACCATATTTTATCTAAATCAGATCAATAGTGTCCTTTTACAAAAAATTAAAAAAAGCAAAAATTCGTTCACTAATTCCGTATACAAAATAGTAAACTCAATGGCCTAACACCATAGTCAGACTAAAGTTGGTATCTTCTTAAAATCGATTTTAAAAAAGTCTGTAGGAGATGTGAAAACGCCAGTGCATGCTCGTACTGCAGAAAATATTGCTGCTTTTCACGATAGTGTGGCTGAAGAGCCGTCCACCTCAATTGCACCTCTCACGCTCCTCGATGATGAATAATATCCATAAAGAATTGCATTTACACGCTTACAAGGTGCAATTGACTCAAGAACTAAAGCCTCTTTACCATTCTAAATGTCGTCAATGGTCAGAATGGTGGCAAGAAATGGCAACAGTGGATGATCAATTTTCGAAGAAAATCATCTTCAGTGATGAGGCACATTTTCACCTCAGTGGATGCGTCAATAAGCAGAATTGCCGCATTTGGGTGAATGATAATCCAAGAGTGATTGTCGAAAAACCAATGCACCCACAAAGAGCGACTGTTTGGTGCGGTTTATTTGCTGGCGGCAATCATCGGGCCGTATTTTTTCTAAAATGAGGCCGATCAGGCAGTTACTGTGAATGGTGTTCGCTATCGTGAGATGATAACGAACTTTTTATGGCCCGAATTGGAAGATATGGATGTGGACGATACGTGGTTTCAAGAAAACGGTGCCAGCTGCCACACAGCTAACGAAACAATGGCTCTTTTGCGTGACAAATTCAATGGCCATGTTATCTCACATGGTGGCGATGTCAATTGACCGCCAAGATCATGTGATTTGTCACCGTCGGACTACTTTCTTTGGGGTTATTTGAAAGAAAAGGTGTACGTCGACAAGCCAGCAACAATGCAAGAGCTAAAGGATGAGATAATTCGGCAGATTAACGGCATAGAACCTCAATTATGACTCAGCGTCATCGAAAATGTGGACCATCAGATGGAGGTGTGACAATAGTTTTCTAAATAATTTGTGTTTTTTTCAAAATCAACATCGGCTCTTAAAATTTAACCACCCTTTATTTGACAATAAATACTTACATGAGAAAACTTTAAGTTCCTTATTTGTAAGGACGTATCCCACAGTTTCGTGACTGCATATAGCGAGTGGTCAGTCAAATAGGACTTATCATAAAAACATGTAATTTTCACATGTGTCTAAATTGATTAAATTTAATCAATCCTTAAATTATTACTAATTTTTAAAAGCGTGACCTTTAATATTTCTTTTTCTATGTCTGAAAATATTCCTGCAACACGGTTTTCTATAAATTTTATAACCGAATGCAGCACATTTCTTATATTATTTTTCTTAAGCTGCTTTCACTGCTGAAAAGTGTCAGGAATATGTAATGGTGTTGACACTGAAAAATATTTAATTATAAAACCCAAAAGACCACTCAGGAGTAGCTAAAATTTATAAATGTTAAAATACATACTTGTATTTTAAAACAAAATTTTTCTATTTGCTTTGTACTTTGTTAGTTTTTTATTTTCTTGTTTAAACATTTTGAAACTTTTTGTTTGCCTATTGACTAAAATTCTCATTTGGTCGATTGGTATAATGAAATAAGTATTCAAATATTCGAACAAGAATTTAACAAGACTTGGGAGCAATCTACTGAAGATTCAGAGTAGCGTCTGATGAAACAGCCTCTTAGTACTCATGAAAAATAATGCATTTTGCACACCAACATAATTTGGAATTAAGCACGAATGAAGATTAAATTTTGTTATACTACGAGTACTTGTAGCAAAAAAAAAATGTTAAAGAATTATAAAAGTGTTATGGGATGTTGTTTTGGTTATATATAAAAATTCTGGTTCTACTAAGGGGTTGTCTTTGCGCTAACGGTATGTCGCATTTAATAAATATATTTAAAGGAAAATATTGTTACACTTAAGCGTAACTCACTCTGACAACTCTATTACAAATATATTAGTCGTTTCTAAAATTGATTTGAATTTCAACTATAACAAACATTCGTAAAATTTTAGATTTTTCTACTAAATTTCTTTGGGGCACAGAAACCTTAACTTTGAGGTACAATAACTAAAAAACTACTTAATATTTTAATAGAAGAATTTTCTATAGGAAAATTAAAAATATATTAAATTGTTCACAACGGTTTTACCCATTTTTGAACAAGCTCGTGACAGAAAGAACTGCTTTACCAAAATCATAGACGACAAATATGTTTTAATATAATATTTTTGTTTTAAACATTTAACCTTTTGACGTTTGCTTGCTTGTCATAAATTTCTGTTTTTTTTTCTGTAAACTTAAACTCGTTTAATCTTAAGTCATTTTTGACATTTAAGCGTCTTTAAGCACCTTTCATTTGAACAATTCTCTTTCACTTATCACTTCTAGCTGGGCATATGTTTGTTAGTTAGTTCATATATTTACTTGTAAAGGGTGTTTTTGATACACATATAGAACTTTAAATTGCAATAAAACAACGATGGATTATTCGATTGACATGAATTTTATTTATCCGAAAGATAATCTTGTGGCATTACATTTTAAATAGGATTTCTGGCTCGGATGTAGTCCAATCTGGACGTCCAATTTTCGATGACTTTTTCCAACATTTGTGGCCGTATATCAGCAATAACACGGCAAATGTTGTCTTCCAAATGATCAAGCGTTTGTGGCTTATCCGCATAGACCAATGACTTTACATAGCCCCACAGAAAGTGTCTTTCAATAAATCGATTGTGGCACGAGCTGTGTGACATGTTGCGCCATGTTGTTGGAACCACAGCTCCTGGACATCATGGTTGTTCAATTCAGGAATGAAAAAGTTAGTAATCATGGCTCTATACCGATCACCATTGACTGTAACGTTCTGGCCATCATCGTTTTTGAAGAAGTACGGACCAATGATTCCACCAGCCCATAAAGCGCACCAAACAGTCAGTTTTTCTGGATGTTGAGGATTAGCTTCACTCCAAATGCGGCAGTTTTGTTTGTTGACGTAGCCATTCAACCAGAAGTGCGCTTCATCGCTAAACAAAATTCGCTTATGAAAATCGGGAACAACGGCAATCTCGTTTTGGGCCCATTCGATGAATCTACGCCTTACTTGATGATCGTTTTGCTTAAATTCTTATATGAGTTGGATTTTGTAAGCACGCAAGCCAAGATCATTCCGCAAAATCTTCCATAAAGTGGATGGACACAGATCCAATTTCTGTGCTCAATGGCGGATAGACTCATTTGGGTCTTCCTCAATGCTACGCTCTACAGCAGCAATAGCTTCTTCTGTACGCACCGTACGGTGTCTCTGGGGATGCGAGTTATCAATAAGAGTAAACGTGGTGCGAAAACGTTCCATGGTTAATCGAATTAACTGCTCTGATGGACGATTTTGTCGAAGATAAAATGGACGTAGTGCGCGATACGTATTCCGCATAGAACCATTATTTTCGAAATAGAATTGCACTATTTGCAAGCGTTGTTCAGGCGTGAGTCTATTCATGATGAATTGCCAAGCCAAACTGAGAATAAATCACTTGACAGCTGTTAAATCGGTCGCCATCGTGAACAGTAATGCCAACTTAAAGTTCTATACGTCTATAAAAAACACCCTTTACTACAGTCATCTATTTATTCTCCCTGAAATTACTTACCCACCATTTTTCCTTCCTTTTTATGGTTTCAAATTAAAAGGAGCAAATAAGTTCTACTGACTGTACTATAAAATATGAGGATTTTCTTCTTGCTCTATGTGGTGTTCTCAAATTTGTTATTTAATTTTTTTTTTTTTAATAAGTTTGTCGTTATGAAAAATATAAAATTTCTAATAAGTAACTTAAATTTTTTCCAAGCTATTTTAGTTGTATGTTTGTTTGTGTACAAAACAAAAGATAAACCTTTGTTACGATTTATGTATATTTAGTTTTTTCTGACTTAATCACATATTTTTCCTTTATTTATTCTCTTTTTTTTTTTTTTTTTTTTTTTTTTTTTTTTGTTGTGGAAAAATATTTTATTTGAACAGAACATGGAAAAGTTTGTTACCAGTAACTAATAAGCTGCTGATATTATTTTGTCTATTTATTGTTTAGAGTTTTTACTCAATAGATGCTTCAGCAAAGTGCACACTATGAAAGTTTTACCTGAGCTCCTGCCTGCTTGCCCGATTTGTTGAAGGGATACCATAAAACTATTTTTGTTTTACTTTCCAGTCTTTTCAAGAGGATAAACTTTATGCATATACTCGTACTCGTAGTATTCTTTGTAGTAGATGGGGTTTTTTTATTGGTATTAAATTCCACACATCAAAAAAAGGAAAATATATAAAGAAAGGGAGAAAAGTTAGAAAACTTACGAGTTTGTGTGCATGTATGTGGATGGATAAAGCTAATAACGTATTTAAGGGTAATCGGTTTATATTGCAAAGTTTAAATGCAAAAATCAAAATTCATACTTCATAAATTCAACCTGTATTTTGCAACGAAGGGGGCTAAATTTTTCAAGCTTAAGATTGGCTTATAAATACTGAGTTATTTACCAAAATTGCACTGAAAATTTTATGTAGCTGCTTCAAGATGTAATTAATGTGGATATAAAAATAAATAATTACAATCTGATCTTTAGCTTGAAAATACTAAAAAAGACTGTTGGACTGATAACAAAATATTTTTTTGCAAATATTTATAAAACCTAATAAAGAAAAGTCCGAATCTTGAAAACAGAATTTTTGAAGCCTGTTTATCAGTCATTAATTATGTACTATGAAGTACAAAATTTTAGAGCGAAATTCAAAAAAGTCAATAGTCGGGTGGTTTTGAAAACAACAAAAAAATTAGTTTATTGTCATAAAATCCAATGTTATCGGTTTTATGTTCGAATTAAAAATATTTCGGATTTAGGTGTCACAGAAATCAATTTTCTCGGTTTTGTTATTGGAAATAAATCAAACAGCATACAGCAGTTGGTTTTCATTCGAGACCTTTGGGTTATTTTTTATTTAGACATTTTTGGAAAATGTAAGCAGGGAATCCTGTTTGTGTTTTGGTTATTAATAGCGGAAACGATAAAAATAAAGCTCAAAACTCCTTAATCATTTTGTTTTTGTGGTAGAACAACTAAATATTCTTATCTGCAAGATAGGCATAGAATTAAAAACTGTACATACTGTGCTTCCACCTGGATTAATTGTAGTCTTCACTGACAGGATCCTTCAGCTAAGAATCATATTGTTAAATTAGCTTTATATAAAAATATACCCACAATACGCTGTCTCCGGCACCTTGAATTTCTTAAAATTTTTCTTGTTACCCATAACTTCTTGTCAGGCTATAACAGGGTCATTTTATTTAAATAGTTATTTTGTCAACACTTTTATCAAATATTTTATTAAAAATATTTTAGCAAAACAAAATGTTTTTTAATAATATTTGCACGAAAACAACAATTTATTAAATTTGTATTAAAAATTGTAAGTATATAGACAAAACTGATTCGAACATCGGTTTTTTAACCTTCGAAAAAACCAAAACCATATGTCCAGAAGTGCAAACCGTTATGTTAAAAGAAAGAAATCACCCCGAGTTATATTAATTTCTTTTTTGTTAAAAACTAAATTATTTACGAGAATGAAAAAAAATGAGAACGTACATGAAGGTTATTTAAATGATATCAGAGACTCAACCTTGTATATAAAAATTCAAATTATCTATTTATATAAATAAAATTCATTTTCTATCTGTTTGTTTGTTCGTTATTTAAATTTTTGTTTTTAAAACAATTTTTTTTTTAATTCTTTACTCCATATAGTCGCCATACTCTTTTGCCTCATCCACTCCCACTTTTCCGTCCTCTTTTTTATTTCTTTTCAGCGGATTTCTCGGACATTTTTCTACATATAACATCTATAATTCAAGAAGTATTGGCATGTACTTTTATGCCGCTCATGTTCACTTTTCAACAAACTATTTAATTTAATTATTTTTATTGATCAGATTGTTTCGAGCTCTTATCACTTTACGGCGCTGTGTTGCATATCTGCAACACATCCTTAAAACAAAAGTAAAAATTTAGCAAATGCTTATATTTTTATTTAGCTCATTGTTGTAGATTGACAACAAAGTTTTCTAACAGTTCAGCAGCTGATTAGTTTGCTTGCTTATTTATCTCATTCAACCGACACTGGTCGATTTGGACGGATAAAAGGAAATACTCAAAAATTCTAAGAAAACTGTAAAATGCAAAACAAAAGCTCTAACAGTTTTCATATACCAATATGAATTCAACTAAAACTATTTGAAGTTGTTGCGGCCATCTCGTACTTCTGCAACACATAGTTTTTGTTAAAAAAAATTAACTTAATTTAAAAAAAAAAAAAACATTTAAAATTTTCTTATTTAATACTCAGCTAATTTCCATCTAATAACAGCAAAACTAACAAAATTAGAGTTCTTGCTCTGCTCACTACAAGAATTCCCACTCATAGAGTTTGCTGGCTGGCCCTCTAGTTTCACATAAAAACACAGAGAAAACAATACAATTTTGTTTGTGAGAATTGGTTTTGTTACAAAATATAACAAAAATATTTTACAATAAATAACTAAATTGTTATTAAATATTATATTATTAATAAAAATAGGAGTAAGTAAACATTTTTTTTAGAAATCTGATCCTACGGGATATTAAGACTGGACAGTCAAATTACCTATACTGAATAAATAATTAATTATTTTCCACCAATGATAACATTTCATTAGACTTATGGGCAACATATGATTGATTCAATGAAATATTTCACTGAATTATTATATATTTTCTTGAATTAATAAAATATTTCATTAGTCTATTGGTGGAAAAACAATAGATATTTTCATTGGAGAAACGAACAAAATTCTTCGAGTGAGTACATCGTGAATTCCTTCTTAAGATACTTATATATCACGCCCCCTTAACGATTCTCCTGCACTATAAATAAAAAAATTTGATTATAATAACCAACGTTGTTTTCTTTGTGGAAGCCATAATTCCACAAAGGTTCCTGTTCCTGGTCATAGACAAGGGCGATACAGTATATATTTAAATTTAAATTAATTTTTTCAATAACAACTAAGTTCATTGTTGAAATTACTGTATACAAGAATTGTTATGCTAAATTTTAAGTAAATGTTGTTTGTTTGTTTTTTTTTATATATAAAGTACAATGAGAACAGAAAAACACAAATTCTTTGTTGTATAACAATTATTTGCATATAAAAAAACCAATTCAGACTATAATTTTTTTATTATTTGCTAAAGTTGTAAATTTATTTAATACAATAATGATGACGATAAGCATGAAAAAAGGAAATAAAAACTTTTTTTTTTTTGTTTTTTAATAAATTATATTTTTTAAAACATATTAAATTCGATAGTACTGAATTTTATATACCCTGTTGGATACACTATTATTAAACAATAGTTATCTTCACAGATTAAATAAAACAATCAGTGGATTTGATTATTAAATAAAAGTTGTATTTGAACCAAAGCAGTTGAATGAATGACAATAAATTAATTATTATAAAAAAAAAATGATTTTCTTTCATTAACATAAATTTTAAAAGTAATATTGATTAATGAAAATTGTTTTACAAATTGTATTTTAAACAGTTGTAGCCAAATATTTATATTTTTAAGTTCAAACAATTTTGTTAAATATTCCAAAAATCTTTTTTTAATTTCACAATAAGCCGGCAAATATTGAAATTTTGTTAAACTTCTCTGTGCATTGCGGATGGCTTTCAAATACAGTAGACGCTCGTATATTAGAAACTTTCTGTTTCGTCAATCTTTTCCAATATTTTTATCTTGGTTGCTAATGGCAGCGTATCCTTTTTTCGCCTTTATTTGGCATTTTATAAAAAAGAGTGGGTAGGGTACTAACCTATCAGCCTTTGGATCGTAGGTTCAATTCCTGTTTAGACCCTGGGTGTTTTCTCAGCCAAGAATCTTCTCAGATTTGTGTTGTTAAAAAATGCACTCACTAATGAACAAAAATGCACTGACAACGAAAATTATACAAGTAACATGGGATTCCCTTTATTTTACTATGTATGTGGGAGCTAAATAAAAGCTAAAAAGACAATTTTAAAGTGCTAAAAACAAACAAAAAATAAAAATGTTCAAAGATTAGAACTGACGGTTCTAATTTGAAAGCAAGCCATACATTAAAAGAAATTGGTTCTAATTTCCGAAGGATTAAAATTTATTAGAATTTTAATATAGGAGCGTCTACTGCAGTTGATTTTCACTACTACACGGACAGACATACAAATAGACGCTAAATCAACTCCGCTATTTATAAAGATTCAGAAGGTATATACTTTATAGGGTGGCACATGTACGGTGTAGAAATTACAAAAGGAATCATGAACCTTTCTTACTTACAGTTCTTCTAGTTACAATTTGTTTTTTTCGAAATACTCTGGGTATTTTGCATAATAAATAAAAAACTGGCAAAATACATTAAATAAAAACTAACAATTTTATTAGTAAGTGACAGTTACACAATTGAAACAATGTGTCAATAGTCTTTTGTGTTATCCTTATGTAGTTATGTATGGGCATTTGTAAGTGAAAGAGTGCCTGTGTTTGCCTGGGTTTATTAAATGGACTAACAACTATTACTTTGCATGATAAAATATAAATTTCTCTTCTTCTTGTTTTATAGCCTTTATAAAAATAATATAATACAATTATTATTCTGCTTTTTATCGGCTTTTAAGCATCATGTATCGCGGTAAATGCAATAAATTATTGTCAGTTTATGTATTTACTTTGCACTTCAATAAGAAATGCATGCAAGCATCAATAATAGTGTTTTATAGTTAAGTCGTAGGCAGTAGGGGGAAGGGGAGAAGCAAACAATCATAAAGTACTTAAAACACTCCTCTATAACAATTATTGAAATTATAGTTAAACAATTGAACAAAAATAAATAGTATCTTAATGCATAAAATTAATAAAGAAATGTTTTTTAATAAAAAATAATAAACACATTTTACATAGAAAAAGTATATGAATAAAATTTCTAATTGACGCTACCACACAACAAAATATGCAGCAAATAAAAAAAAACTGTGCTACTGTGTACAGTGAAGGCTATTTAAGCCTCGACATTGCTTTCATAATTGAGGACCCTATTTAAGGATGCCCCTCATACTGTCTGTAATCTACTTAAATAAAATTATTTTTCTGTTTGTTCTCTATACAAATTTTGTTTTCTAAAATTTGATACTTGTATATTTTAAGGGAGGTCACCATATACTTTTGGACCGGTCATGCCCATTTTTACGAACACTTCAGCGATTTTCACTAGCCACTGTTCAAAAAGATGTGTGTCCGTACTTAATTTCAGCCTGAAACTATGCTTTAAAATATTTTATTTATTACTTTAGTTGGCGCCTCTGCTAATAATGTTAGCAAAGGTCACTTTATAAAGTTGTAAATGACTATTCATTTAGAGGGCTTTTTTAAGAATTAAAACTCTCTAAAAAACTTGAGTCGGTTATAAAGGACATTTTATTATATGAACTGTTTTTTTCTAATTTTAAATATGGCTACACTACCTCTATTATAGGTTATTTTCAATCTTCGACTGTAGTCACAGCTCTTTATTGCACAAATTTTTTGTTGATAAATACATATTGTGATATGTATAGGATAGACTAGCGGCAAAAGCTAAATTCTGTTCAATAAAAAATTTGATTCGATGGCCAACGAAAATTTCCTTATTATAATACGAAATTAATTTTTTTATTAAAATATATTTTTATATTTAATTTTTACAAATTTCAAACCACCAACTCAGTATACAAAATTTTAATATTTTTTTTACTATAGTTGCATTTCTTTTAATACAAAATTCAATTACTTCTAATTCTGTTTAGAAAATGCGACAATTTCAAAAGGTATTGGAAGACTTGAGTTCCCGTGTGGCCTCAGCTGAGGCTACTAAAAACTCCTGGATTGTACCACCCACTAGCTCGGAAGCCAATGAGCAGCTACAGCATTTACAACGTTTAAGAGATAAAATGACTACAGCTGGTGCTTTGCTAGATGACTGCAATGAACAACAATCTTTCTTCACCGCTAATCAAGTGTTGGTGCCAACAAATTGCCTTTCTAAATTGGAAGATTTGAATACAAGGTGAACTCTTCGAAACTTCTTACAAGAAAGTGAATTAATTTTTAATTTTTTTTTTTTTTTAACAGAATGAAACTTTTACAAATTGCAATGGACGAACGACATAAAGTTTTGCTAAATGCTGGTGGCAATCAAACATTGGAAAATGGTGAAGATGGGTGTTGTACATCAAACAGTGGCACAATTGGTGCAATACCAAATTTAGGACAGAGTGTTAAACCGCCCTGGGAAAGAGCTACTACAGCAGCAAATGTGCCTTATTACATAGAGTGAGTTAAAATTAATTTAAATAAAAATATGATTAAATGTTTTAAATATACTTAACTAAATCAATTAAATCTTTCATCAATGTGACAAGTTTTTAATTAAAGCTAAAGCATGATTGTATTGAACAAATAGTAAGGGCCATTAGTAAAGTTAAGCTTTTAGTGGGACATTAAATTAAAAATATCGATAAGTTAAATATCGGATAGTCCACCCAAATTTGTTTCCAAAGTTTTAGAATAAAACCGCTTATTTGTCCCACAAAATTCTAACTTTAACTATAAAAAGTTGTAAGAACGGGACTTAATTGAATGAAATGATAATATTGAATAAATATTTAATTAATTCAAATAAATATTTAATCAATTTTTAATTAAAGTATTTAATTGTCATTCTTCTTGTTTTATATAATTTTTTTAAAATAATTTTAAGCTTCTTAAAATAGATTGCCTGAAATTAAATTAACAACAAAAATATCCTTTCTTTTATTAAAGTCATGAGCGTGAAACCACGCATTGGGATCATCCCGATATGATTGAGCTAATGAAAAGCTTAGCTGACTTAAATGAAATACGATTTTCAGCCTATCGTACCGCTATGAAACTAAGATCTGTACAGAAATCATTGGCTTTAGATCGTATACCCATGTCGGCAGCCATAGAATCATTTGATAGTCATGGGCTAAGGGCACAAAATGATAAATTAATTGATATACCCGATATGACCACCGTTTTGCATTCACTGTTTGTGACATTGGATAAAATTGATCTAACGAAATCTTTAGATTTGGCCATTAATTGGATATTAAATGTGTATGACTCACAGCGAACAGGTCAAATAAGAGTGTTAAGTTTTAAGGTGAATATGAATGAGATTGAGTTTCGCACATGAATAAAATTTTATTAAATTTTTCCTTCTAATTTAGGTGGGGTTAGTTTTACTATGTCGCGGCCATTTAGAAGAGAAATATCGTTACCTTTTCCGTTTAATAGCTGATCCTGAACGTAAAATAGATCAAAGAAAATTGGGTTTATTGTTGCATGATTGCATACAGGTAAGCCTTTTAATCAGTTTTACTTTTAATTTTATATTACAATTAAACTTTTTAATTTTTTTTTGTGCTGTTTCTTAGGTACCCCGTCAATTGGGTGAGGTGGCAGCTTTTGGTGGTTCAAATATAGAACCTTCTGTTCGTTCCTGCTTAGAGAGAGCTGGTATTTCTCAAGAAGGTAATTTCTCTTTCTTGTTGATTTAATTAATGCAAAAAGTTTTAGAAGAAATTTACTATGATGACTTTTTTATCACTGATTTAATATTCACTATGAAAAAAAAATGTATTTGCCAGCCAAAAAAAGTTTTATTTAAATCAAATTTTCAAGGCATATTTAACACAGCCACACTAATTACTTTTACCATTTGAAGAGCTCAGCTCAAGATTTGTAGCAACATTAGACAGCCTAAGTGCAAGAATCTTCTTAAACATTTTTCTTTCTTATAGCTTTATTTTTTTCTTTTTCTTTGTCATTTACAGCAATTGATTCTAATCAAGAACTTACGATTGAATTACATCACTTCCTTGCTTGGCTGCAACATGAACCGCAAAGTTTGGTGTGGTTACCAGTATTACATCGTTTGGCAGCTGCTGAGGCAGCTAAACATCAGGTAAGTGAGAGAAAGCCCACAAAAATAAAACTGGCACATATTTAGCCAGCCAACCAGCCAGCAAGTGTTTTTTTTTCGTTTTATTTAAATGTAAATACGAGTATACGAGTATGGTTGCAAACTTGGCACTTAATTAACACTTGCAGTATTTTCATTCATTCATTTATGTTTATTATTTCTTTTCTCAATTTTATTTAATTTTCCTTTTCTTTTTCTAAGGCAAAATGTAACATTTGCAAAGAGTATCCGATTGTTGGCTTCCGTTATCGCTGCCTTAAGTGTTTCAATTTCGACATGTGCCAAAAATGTTTCTTCTTTGGACGTAATGCCAAAAATCATAAACTCAGTCATCCCATGCATGAATATTGTACAACGGTAAGTTAATTAAAAGCAGAAAAAAAAACTTAAATAAAAATAATAAGAATAATTTAAAAGAAATCGAGGAAGGATTAAATTGTCTCACCATAATCTTTTTAATTTAAGCCTCAATAAAAATTTTAATTTTACCAGAGATGATAGACAATATAATTATGGGAAATTTATATTAATTTACATTTAGTTTTGAGCATTAGTACGATCTATTCTGCCCTATCTGTGACAATATTGCAACATTCGATATGTAACAGCTTTTGTGTAAATAGTTTTAAATTATTTCTTAGAAAATTTATTATCAATTTCAAAATTTACGATTTAGAAATTAAAAATTTCGGGGAAAATATTATGTATTTGCTATGAATGTTTTTACGGTAAATTCCTCAAATCAACCGAATTTTCAAGGAGACATTTTTTCATAATGAGGGAGAAGAGAAAACCACATTCTTAACGGGGCTGATACGATTTCAATCAACAGTTTTTCCCCAATTTGAGAGAGGAAATTATGCCTTATTTCTCCCGCCTGTTTTCAAGCTATACCACAGCAATATTTTCCACTCGATATTTTTTTGTAAAGGGTGTTTTTTATAGACGTATAGAACTTTAAATGGCAATAAAACAACGATGGATTATTCGATTGACATGAATTTTATTTATCCGAAAGATAATCTTGTGGCATTACATTTTAAATATGATTTCTGGCATATGACCGCCACGGCTGGCTCGGATGTAGTCCAATCTGGACATCCAATTTTCGATGACTTTTTCCCACATTTGTGGCCGTATATCGGCAATAACACGGCTAATGTTGTCTTCCAAATGGTCAAGCGTTTGTGGCTTATCCGCATAGACCAATGACTTTACATAGCCCCACAGAAAGTAGTCTAGCGGTGTTAAATCACAAGATCTTGGAGGCTAATTCACAGGTCCAAAACGTGAAATTAGGCGGTCACCAAACGTGTCGTTCAATAAATCGATTGTGGCACGAGCTGTGTGACATGTTGCGCCGTCTTGTTGGAACCACAGCTCCTGGACATCATGGTTGTTCAATTCAGGAATGAAAAAGCTAGTAATCCGATCACCATTGACTGTAACGTTCTGGCCATCATCGTTTTTGAAGAAGTACGGACCAATGATTCCACCAGCCCATAAGGCGCACCAAAAAGTCAGTTTTTCTGGATGTTGAGGATTACCTTCACTCCAAATGCGGCAGTTTTGTTTGTTGACGTAGATATTCAACCAGAAGTGCGCTTCATCGCTAAACAAAATTCGCTTATGAAAATCAAAATTATGAACCATTATTTTCGAAATAGAATTGCACTATTTGCAAGTATTGTTCAGGCGTGAGTCTATTCATGATGAATTGCCAAGCCAAACTGAGAATAAATCACTTGACAGCTGTTAAATCGGTCGCCATCTTGAACAGTAATGCCAACTTAAAGTTCTATACGTCTATAAAAAACACCCTTTACTAAAAGCAGAATATGAATAAAAGGCCTTCCACAATTAGCGGGACTTGAACTTATTAATTCCCTCCACTTAATTAAAAGTTCAATGTTTTATTTCTTAATATAAAAATAATAATTAAAAGTTTGCAACTTCAACCAGCTCTCAAAGCACCAGTAACATTATAGAACTTGTTCTGAAACAGTTTTTTTCTTTCGAATAAAAGCTCAATACATATAATTGGATATATTTAGACGCAGTTCCCTTTCCTTAATGTAATAACCAGTTTTTTTACGAAAAATTTAAATTATTTAATTGTAAATTGACCCCGTTCCCAAACAACCATCTACCCCTTACTCAACAACAACTCCTTGTCTTCGAATCAAAGTCGTTTTTTTTATTGTAATTCTAGTCGAATTCAAGAAAGTATGTGTGCGTTTCAAGTTTTTTCCTCATTTATCAAAGTTGTTACATTTATATGGTCGGATTCCGTAAGCCATCTCTGTCTTTTCTGACAAATCACGAATATTTTAAACACAGAAATGCTGATTTCATATTGTATAAATTCGCCTGAAGAAGCAGTTAGAAATGTTGTGAAACAGCTCTCTCCCTTTCTTATACTTTTGCAAATTTTTAAATGGGCTTAAAACTGATTTATTTAAAAAATGGTCAATGAATTGCTAAGGATTTTTTTTTTTTTTTTTGCCGATAACTTTAGATTTATTATGCGTTCTCAAAAGATACCAAGAGCCAAGCTTACACTGGCTCATTAGAAAAGTACACTTTCACTGTAACACATAGTGTTACAACGAGGAAGTACTCTATTTCCGATGCATACTTTACAGCGTTGCCATTTTAGCATTTTTAAGGCTAGGTTTTGCCTCAAAATTTATGATTTAGATTCTAGCTTTTTTCCTAGCCTTTTTTGTTTTTCAAAATAACTTTAAATAGCCTTTTCAGGAAAAATGAAAACAAATTGTACATAAACAAACTGAGACTGAAACCAAGTTAGCTAAAGTAATATTTTCGATAAAACTTTGATTGATAAATTGGTCGAACGAAGGTAATTTCACAAAAGAAAAAAAGTATTTCGCTTCGAACTTGTAAAATAAAAATGCACTTTATTCCTAATTGATTAATTACACTGGTCAACACAATTTTGTAACAAGAAAGGTACTTACCAATTTGGAATTACCTAAATACCCTCATTTTATCACCGTATTTATTTTGATTCCATCAGTTCTAGTTTTCGTGTTACAGCTACTACCCGTAAAATTTAAAATTAACCATTTTTGTTCCACTTTTGCATTCAGAGATTTTATTTATGTGAATCGTATAGTGTTTTTTTCTATTTATTGAGTTAAGCGACTGTTAAATAATGTCAAGAAAGTGCAAAAATGATCCTGACAGGTTTTGTTATATTACTTTTAAAACTCAGCGAAGGAATTTGACACCATTAGTGACTAAGCTATATGAACAGTATTTTGGCTTTGCCGTCGGACAGCAAGACAAAGCGTGGGTTCCACACATCTGCTGTGTTACATGTGTGGGTCTTCTTACTGGATGGGCGAGGAGATCTCGATCTATGCCATTTGCAATCCCCGTAACTTGGACAGAACCAACGAATCACTCATCTGATTGTTATTTTTGTGTTACTGATACGAAAGGTATCACAATTAAAACAAAAAATAAAATAACATATCCTGACCTGCCATCTGCTAAAAGACCGATCCCTCATAGTGAGGGACTACCTGTACCAGAACCACCAGAAAGTTATGGACAGGAGTGCTGACGGCTTTTTATATTTGAAGGAAAAGTTTCCTAAATTGAGTGAGGCAAAAATTAAAGAGGGCATATTTGTTGGCCCACAAATCAGACAATTGATGAAAGACGACATATTTAAAGAAAAACTCAGTGATTTGGAAAAATTTGCTTGGGAATCTTTCATGAAAGTAACTTTCAATTTTCTAGGAAATCACCGATCAAATGACTAAAACTATTGTCGCGGAGCTGCTATCTGCTTATAAGGCTTTGGGTTGTAATATGTCATTGAAAATACACTTCCTTCATTCACATTTAGACTTTTTTCCTGAAAATTTGGGCGCCGTCAGCGATGAACATGGTGCAAGATTCCACCAAGACAATTCTACCATGGAAAAACGATACCAGGGCAAGTGGAGTCCACGTATGCTAGCGGATTACTGTTGGACATTACAACGAGATGTACCTGAAGCAAAATACAGCAGAAAATCATAAAATTTTATTTAAATTAATACTGTAACATAATAAAATAACTTACTTTTGTTAACAAAATCTCAAATTTTCTAAATTTATATAACATCTAATTACAAAAAAACTATTCGTATTGGAAGCATTCTAATTTTATTTATATTATCCATATCCTTGTCCTAAACATAGCAACACAAAAGTTTTCATGTTACATACAAAAAGTTTTTTTTTGTCGATCAGTGTACAGAAAGCAACTGGCAGCTGAAAACCATATATTTCAGTTGCTATTTGAAATATTATCGGCAACCAATTTTTTGTGATTGATGTTATTTGAGTAGTAGAAATAAATAGCCAAATATTGGCTTAAATTACTACCAAACAGCAATTTGAAGCCGTAATACAGCATGTGGAGGCTAACTAAAATGTTGCACGCGTGGGGAAAGCCACAACAGAATAGGTGTGGACGAAAATGCTTACACACGACGAATGGCAGAGAGTTTAGATCCACTTATATTCCAAGATTAAAACAAGAAATTATGAAATAGAAAACGAGCATAAAAGGAGGATAGATGGACCAGTCTACACCCAGAGCAAAATGATGTTCCAAGAGACCATCTTTGCATATTAAAGACCAATTTCAAAAAATCTTTATAAACGAAATACTACCGGTAGCTCTAGAGGATTAGAATTATCGCTAAGCTCCGTTAAATAGCAGCCACATTCACTGTTTCTTGCTCATCTTCCAAATAAAATTTGACGGAAGACAACATTTTCAATGGTTTTTATTCAATTTTTTATACTAAAGGAAATACGTTTTATTTCTAATTATTTATTTTTGTTTATTTTGTATTTTCAATTTATGAAAATAAAATTTTCGATAACTTCTTGGCAATTAAAAATCGTTGACATTCATAATAATAATTTTCATTTGAGTTGCGTTGCCCATTGAGAAGGCAACTTAAGTTTAGTTGCTATCCATAATCGACCTATTAATTGTTCCAATAGTTATTTAGTACTACCGTTTAATAATGCTGAGGTTGCTCACTTTTGAGTAGGATAAAGCAAGAAAATAATGAATTTGAAGCTGTAGCTTATTTTTTTTTCGGCGTGATTTGGCCTTTTCTAGCGTTGTTTAGGGAAAAATAGCTTTTTTGTAGCTCCCGGCAACGATGATACTTTACTTCATATATATTTTTTTTCCTTTTTCCACTAGACCACTTCCACTGAAGATGTAAGAGACTTTACGCGAGCTTTAAAAAATAAGTTTAAATCACGTAAATATTTCAAAAAACATCCACGCGTCGGATATTTGCCGGTGCAAAGTGTGTTAGAGGGTGATGCTTTAGAATCACCGGCACCCAGTCCACAGCACACGACTCACACTTTACAAAATGATATGCACTCGCGACTGGAAATGTATGCCACACGTTTGGCACAAGTGGAGTATGGTGGTGGTACTGGTTCCAATTCAACACCCGATAGTGATGATGAACATCAATTAATAGCACAATATTGCATGGCATTGCCAACCAATAATGGTGCTGCACCTAAATCTCCCGTACAGGTAATGGCAGCCATGGATGCGGAACAAAGAGAAGAATTGGAAGCAATTATAAGGGATTTAGAAGAGGAGAATTCCAATTTGCAAGCTGAGTATCAACAATTATTAACTAAGCAAAGTACAACACCGGATGAAACAAGCGGCGGTATGCAACATTCCAATTCCTCAGTGGGTGGCTTAGCGCAAGGCAATGCTACAGGAGAACATGGTCAAGTAAGTTTTTTTTAAGAGACTGAAAAGTTTAAAAAAACTTTAATTGTGTTTTTTGATTTAAGGACATGATGGCCGAAGCTAAATTATTAAGACAACATAAAGGACGCCTGGAGTCACGCATGCAAATTCTGGAAGATCACAATCGCCAACTAGAGGCTCAATTGCAACGATTACGCCAATTGTTAAATGATCCCAATAATGGTGCTACACCCGGTTCGGCTTTAAGTTCCAAACCGAATACTTTGCAAACCCGTTCAGTGACAGCTTCACAATTAAACACCGATTCACCAGCCAAAATGAATCAACAAAATGGCCATTATGACCAAAACTCAAGTGAGTATTAAAGTGATAAGCAAAAATTTTATACAACAAGTTTAAAACGAAACAAATTAAAATCCCTTTCGAATGTTTTAAATGGAGTTTTTCAATATCTTGGAATTTTTCTTTATTTTTATTCCAATAAAATAAAAATCGAAAATCGAAAAAAACACACACAACTTGGGCAAAATATAAAATTAAAGTTATCATTGAATTGGAGTTTTGCAAAATTGTTCGTAATATTAATAGACTAATGAATCCATAAACAAATAAGGTCCTTTAAAAGATCCATCAATGTTTCTCAAACATGAGTGTGTGCTCGAACCATAAAAATGTATTCAATACAGTTAGGGTGTCGTTGTCGTTATCGCTAACGTTGTCGTCTGTCATTATATCATATCCATTATTTTATTATAAAACTTTGGTTTTCTTTTTAAAACTTGTTTGTCTATTTTCTCTTTTTTTTTTTGGCTAATAAATTATAATGAATTTGAAAATGTAAAGGTTTTTTTATAAAATTTTTTTGTATTTTGCTTAAATAAACACTTGAGGCCACTCCTGTAACGTCATGGCATGCTGTGTCATGCATTCAATAAAAGAATAAAAACATCTCAGTAGCTTTTTTTAATATAAAATAATTCCTCTTCCCCAAAACCACTCGTATTTTTAGTAAATTTGTATGCAATTTTTTTAAAATTTAAAACAAAAAACAATTTGTGTTGTGTACCCTTTTGTTTTCTTTCTTCCACCTTTTTGCTCTATACGTACGTATTTATTTAATTGCGACCATGTGTAATTAAAATCAACGTCTTCATTTATCATCTCAACCACAACAACCCACCACCACCACCACCAACCACATCATTAACAAAACAAAACACTCACCAAAAAATTGCATTATTCATGAAATCGAAAAAACAAAACGAAACAAACTTTTGGCCCCACTAATTTACTCATAGTGGGTCTGGTGTTGCCCGGCATGAATGATCATCATGGTACAGCAGCAGTCGCTGCTGGCGGTATAGTTTTAGGAAAACATCATTTAATGGGTAATGCTGGTAGTCCTGCAGCTAATTTGCATAATTTACAACAACAACAACAACAGCAGCAGCAGCAACAACAACATCGTAACATAATGAGTGGCAATGGTGGCATGGATATGCAAACGGCAGCCGGAAATCCTGGTGGTATAATGAGCGCATACTTAACGGATGATGGTAGGCCACCACCGCCACCACACACCCACGCCAACATGATGCAACATAATCAAAGTGGTAGGAAAGAATGTGTTTAAAATGAATGAAGAATGAATATTTTTAGTTGGTTGTCTTAAAAATAAAATTGCTTAATCATTTCTTTCTATTTTATATTTTTTGTTCAAGTAGTTTTTGAATTTTTTGCTTGATAAATGTTTCTTTAATTTGGAATTTTTAGTTTCTGGTTTACCAACTTCGCTCCAGTCAAATCAAAAGTATGTAAAAGAGAATATTAAGATGTTTGTTAGCCATGAACGTGCGTTAAATTAGGCTAAAAATTAAACAAAAAAAATATGTGAAAATGTATTCCATTTATTTGAAATAACTTTGTAGTTAATGTTGTGCCCGGTCGTAATCTTAATTTTTTTTTTATAATGGAAGACACTATTTTAGTTTAAAAGCCGTTTACCATACCCTTCACAAAAAGTGAAAAAGGTTCGTGTGCCACCATTTAAACTACATAAATCCGTCTGTTGAAATCAACTTTCTGCAGTCCCTAGATAGGCTACAGAATAGTTTACTATGCCCATTTATTGCAACTTCCTGCGAACAATTTGCTACTTACATTCAGCTCAATCAGTCCATAAATGACTGAGCCAGTTACCTCATTTTTCTCAGTGCCTGTTATGCTTATTTTGTCTAAAATAAAAACGGACAATGGCATACAGTTTTATCAGAAATAACAGTCATACTATCTTTGCCAAAACTTAAAATAATCAGTCCAAAAATGGCCGATATAAATCAGAAATACAACCGAAATTTTAGATTTCCATTAATATCTGCTTTGTTTTTATTATGAAAATTTTTAAGGTACAAATACGAGTATGTGTAATATTTGTGCAAATAAACAGGAAACAAACCAATCGGTTTTATACAAACGTGTGTATCAGAGAGCTGAGATCGGAGTGTGTGATTTATTCAACGCGCAAGAAATCGTGCACATTTGCTACGAGTAAATCATATCCGAGACATGATTGAGATTAGAAAATGGAAAATGCAAACATTTAAAAACACAAATATGCTAAGTCATTAAATCAGTGGTTATACAAATTTCAGTAAAATACTGTATTAAAATACGGCATATTTCAATTTTACTTCTTATATTCAATCGTGTAGAACAGCATAAAAAAACAATCAGTTTCTAACCGATTTTTACAGAAAATATTTTAATCATGCACAATTATAAATATAACTAAAAATGCGATTTTTGCAGTTCTCTGGTGTATGCAAGGCAGTGTAAAAGAACTACAAATAGAAAAGTCTTACATGTGGCAAGAGAGATGCTAGAGAGGATTTTTTGTGTATTTTAATTTCTTTATTTGAAATGAAATATTTAATTATATATATTTGGTTTACAAAATGTTTGCAAACATTTTAAATTAAATTAAATTTATTTCGCACTCTTATTGGCTATTTTTCTTAGAATATATTTTTTATTCATTTAGAAATTGATTATCTGCAGACATTTTATTGCTTTTAAAAATAAGGATACCAGAAACGATTTTTTCTTAGATCTCGTTAATTTTAGTTTCTTTAATTGAAGGTAATTATTTATTTTAGGGTTAAAAAAAAATTGGTATTCAAAGAAAATTATTTAGTCAATTTGTCATTTCATTAAAAATCTTTTTTAATATTTTTTGTTAAATATTTAAGCAAAATGTATAAAATTAAGAATATGAATAGTTGGTTAAGGGCCCCAGCCGAATTTTACCTGTTTGCAAATGAAATCGACTAAAAACATGCATACAATACCTAAGTATCTATTTAAACTAAAAAGTTTTTTTAAATTTGGTTTTTCTTCTGGAATATTTTGTATTTTTACTTTTTATTTAAAATTTGAGTTGCTTTTTTATAATGTGATTGTTGTTTTTTTCTTCTCATAAAAAAAATGGTTTTAAAATTTTCGTATCAAGCTAATGAAATTTTCTTTTTGTTTCTAATTTATCTGCTTTTATTGCTACACTGGAAATATTTTGAAATTATTATTCTTAAACGAAACGATTCACAGCAGCCGAACACAATTAAAGACTTGCAACGTTAAATTATAAAGGAAATTTATAATAAATTTTGAAAACTATATCCAAACAAAAAACGGTAACTTGAATTGAAATTTATTGCGAAAAAATATTGGTGTTGTTTTTTATTTGTTTATAATTTTAAGCTTTAATTTTTTTGTTACAAAAAAAAAAAAAAGATAAACGCATGATTGATGTTGTCCTTTTTTAGAAGCGTTTTGTTTTGTTTTTAATATTTAATAATTTTTTAATTTGTTTTTAATATTTAATAAAAAAGAATTGTGTGAATAAAATAAATATTTATTTTAATGTTTCGTTATTTTCTGGGTCTTGCTTCTCTTTTATAAAGCGGCCATAGGCAAAGCAGTGGAGGAACTGGTGACAGTTATAACCGAACAAGAAATAGAGCAAACTCTAGAACATGATCTTGATGAAGTACAAGAGCTTGATGAAGATGATCAAGAAGCTGAAGAAATCAAATTCAATACAAATACAACCACAACTGCAGCAACAACAACTACAATCACAAAAAATGCTATAAAAACACCCAATGCCACATCGACGCCATTCGCTTATAAAAATTAATTTTTACATTAAGAAAGCAACAAAAAAGAGAAAAAAGTACATTAAATATGAAAATATTAAAACTGGTAGCGATTTATAGCGAAATTTAAAGAAAAACAAAACACGATTTTTTATTCAAACAGTAGAAACCGAGAAAAAATAAAACTACTTAAAACTTTGTATTTCATGGCAAAAAAAAAGAACACAAATTAATAAAAAAAAATTGTAAAATTCATAAACGAAAAATAATAAAGTTAGCGAGAAACCAGCCTCCTCCTTTAAAAACTTACAATACACATGTATTCATGACATAAGCAATTCTGAATATAAATAGTTACAGAAAATATCATAAAATAAATATAATTAAACTAGAGAGAAAAACAAAATTAATATTTTTAAATTTAATATTAGATAATGTGTTAAATGAAAACCAACAACAGAAAGAATTTAATTCTTTTAATTCAATTTTAAGTTATTTTAATTTTAAAATTATTTTTCTATGTTTCCAATTGTTTTATTAATTTTCTTTAAAATCTCTTTAATTTTATTTTGTTGGTTTTATTTTATTTTAAATCAAAAAAAGAAAAACAAAAGGAAAAAATGTTGAAAACTATAAAGTAAATTCAGATGTTATATTTCTTAAGAAATACATTCATTTTATTTAAATTTTTAAGTTTTCAAATAAAGCTTTTTATAATTTAATTGTAAAAGAAAATAATTCATGATTTTTATTTTAATTTTTTTTTTTTAATTAAGCGATTATTTTGAGAACAAGTTTTGCAATTCTGGTTTTTTTTTTTTGTAAATTTTAGTCATATGGAATTTACACAAACAAAAAATTCCGAACAAAAACGAATTAACAGGCCTATTAGAATAATTGTAATTTTCTAAATGGGCTCGAAATAATTTTAACAGATCACGGATCTTTTTGTACTTAGAAATCGAAGTCTTTATTTAAAACTTGCAGACACAGTCGGGAATGCAATAAATAAAGCTTTGCTTATATATTTTATCATATCATGCTTAAAATAGTCGTTTAACTTAATTAAAACATAAAAAACATAAAAATTGAGGAAATTAGGCCAAATAATTGCAAAAATACGTAACACGTAACACGTAACTTTTAAATTATGGATTTTATAAATTTCTTGCCAGTCTTATAATTTAGAAGATATTTTGCCAAAAAAAAAAAAAAAAGATATGAAATATTTTTATTTGGAATTTAATAAAAGCTTAACAAAATATTAATTTTATTTTTGGGCTTAATTCCAGAAATGTGTTGGGTTATTTTAAATTTATTGTTTTCCCTCATGATATTGTCATGAGTTATTTATTCAGTAATATAAGTACCGAAGGATATAGCACATCTATATGAAATCTTTATATGGTAAAAACAATTGACTATATAAGAATTATTTGTTCCAAAAAGATTCAAATATTCAAACAAACAACTCAGTAAGTATTGAACTGAATAAACAAGCTTCCCAACCAACATTTTAATAGTGAAAACTATATAAAATAATTATATATATATATTAATAATTGAATATCATGAGGAAAACAATAAATTTAAAATAACACAAATAAAGATTAATATTTTGTCAAAAAAAAAGATATTTTGTCAAGATAATTTAAAAATATTCCTTCTTAAAAAATTACAAATTTAATACATATAAACCAAAGCTTAAATTTTATTATTAATATTGTTACCTCCATATGATACAAGTAAAATCAGCCATATTTCATAAAAATTCATTCATAAGTTTTGAATTTATTCACAATTTAGTGGTAGCCATACAATTTTCTTAAGAGTTTTTCTTTTTATATTTTAAAACTAGATGTTTCCCAGTTCTTTATTACGTGAGTTGGTATCTTTTTAGAAAAATCCGTTGACAAATAAACAGGGCTTTCATAGAATCCAATGTTGTCGGTATTGGATTTGAAACCAACAAAAAAATTACTTTGGTGTCATGAAATCCAATATTGTCGGTTTCATTTTCGAACTAGAATTAATGTCGGTTTTAGGTGTCACAGAAACCAATGTTATCGGTTTTGCTATAGGATTGAAACCAATCAGTTGGCAGTTGTTGGTTTGTTTAATTTCAAATAAAACAAGTGACTAAAACGGACTTTTGTCATTAAAAATTCACATGCAGTTAGATATTTAATAAAAATTTAAGTAAATTAATATTAATTCTACAAAAATAAATTTTTACTCATAATTTTGCATTTTATAGAAAAATATCCTGTCATTGCTAAGCGATTTACAAAACTTGATAAGCCATCTGTGTGATCTTTTTGACAACAGTATGATGAATCAATAAAAAGCGTAGGTTCACGGCAAAAAGACTTAAATGGAAAACTTCTTTATTTAACCGGTAATTTATAAATATTCTTTTTACTTTCTGTGAGCGTTCTTCTAATAATAAAAATCCTCCAACAACAAAGTCATTTTATTTCACTGACACAAATTATATATTTTATATTAAAAATTTTTAATAAAAAAACACTTTTTTATATTTATTTATCAAAATTGTTATCAAACATTTACATAAACAATTTAATACAAATAAACTAATGTATAGAACAACTGATTCGAACATCGGTTTTATTTGTCTTCGAAAATAACAGAAATGACTTGGTTTCATGACACCAAATGAAACCAATATTGGTTTGCAAGACCGACTTGGATTCTATGACAGCCCTGAAAATTTTAATTAAAAAAAAAAAACTATACAAATACCATAAATACAGCCATTCATTACTTTATAAAGTGGCTCATGAATTATTATCAGAGGCGCCAACCAAATTAATTATTTCAAAGCATAATTTCGGGCTTAAATTAAGTACTGGCACACATCTTTTGGAACAGTTTCCAGTGCAAATCGTTGTAAAGTGGGCTTAAAAATGGCCGTAGCCGGTCCAAAGGTAAATGGCGACCTTTCTTAGAAAACAAATATTTGTATAACGAACAAACAAGCAAACAGAAAATTAAATTAATTTATATATATACTAGCTGAGCCGGCAAATGTTGTTTTGCCTTCAAATTTTATTTATATTGAAAAATAATTAAAAAGAGAAAAAAATATAAGTTGGTTATGCAGAACATATAATAAAAAAATTGTTATATTGATTCAGCCGTTCTCCGATTTTAAAAAAAATATAAAAAGTAGGTATAGTAATGGGCGTGGCAAATATTTTTTTCATTAAAATATAAGTTGGGTTATGCTGAACGAACCGTGCAAGACCGGGTAAAATAGGTAGTAGATAAATAAGCCAGATACCGACTGCAGCGCTATCTGCCGGTCGGATTCCAAGTCGTAACCCAAAGGCATACACAGAAATTCAATTAAATCGGTCCAGCCCTTTAGGAGGAGCACAATGTCAAGCACACGTACAGTCGAACTTATATTAAGATTTAAAAAATTTCGCAATACAATTTTTTATGTGCTACCACCGAATTGTGAATAAATGCAGAAGTTATAAATGGATTTTGACGATATATGAATCATTTTCATTATGACATAGGGAGGTACCAATTTTAAGACGAAAATTAAATTTTTTTTTTTTTAATTTTTATTGAAATTAAAAAACAATTTAATTTATTTTACAAAAAAATTTTATTTTTATTTTTTAATTAGCTCAAAAATTACAAGAGGGGTATTTTACACCCGATTCTTACATGATTTTATAAGTTTAATTAGAGAGAGGGCGTAAGCTCCTGTTTTTCCAAATAACGGAATATCTCGAGAAGTACAGCTAGGATTAAAAAAGAAATTCACAACGATCTGGTCTTACCGCAAAAAAAAAAATAAATTTTTTAGGCCTGTTATATTTTGATTAGAAAGCTAACATTATGGAAATACTCAAATACTAGAATTACAGCATAACCCTTCTCATTTTTTCAACAATGTAATTTCATTTAAGTTCTACAAAAAACCTGTCCTATTTACACAAATACAATTCCAATTCTAATAAAATCCTTAAAGAAAATATGAAAAGTTAAAAAAAGAAGAAAAAAAAAATAATAACTAAAACTCAAATCAATACGCTGACGAAAACGATCATTAAATGGACCACCTTTTTCTACTTAACAAAATAAATAAGAAATAATTTAATAAACTTACTATAGAAACTAATAATTAAAATTAATTTTTTCTTAGACAAATTCAGCAACAAAACTATGAATTAAAAATATTTTCAAGTCTTAATAATAATAATAGAAATATTTAATAACAAAAATAATCAAAGAATCGTAAAATAAAAAGCAACCACGTCAAGTTATTCTCAAAATTTTATTAAATAAATCAAAGAATAATAATAATATAATCTATTACAAAATAAAGAAAACATAATATTTGCTCATTAAAAATAAACTGTAGTGCGAATGAATGAAAAATTTAATATTAATAATGTTTAACCAATTTATCAATTGAAATAATAATACTCGTACTAACGTTTCATGACATAAATAATTAAAGTATTATCGCTGTCTAATTATATGAGATAACAACACACCTACATACACACATACATACATAAATATTGAATAGGCATACTCTATGTACAAGTTTGCATTTAAAGGTCAGTAGGTTTCAAAAAAAGAATAATTCCTATAAATTTTCGATTGAAATATAATTTTTAAAAACTTTCTCTCTCTCGCACACATTTTTCAATGGGGCTGCCTACATTACATTAAAAGGATTGAAATTATGTAAATAGACTTTTACTTGTTGCTGCAATTTAAATATTTCAGCATCTGACAGCCGTAAATATTGTAATTCCATTCTTACAGTGAGAATCCTATCAGTAATTAACTCTATTTAACTACCGTAATTTGCATCTGCGTATGTCCTCTTGCAAACAAAATAAAAGATGAAAATCAAAACAAAATAAAAAATTAAACCTCTGGATCTAGTTACAGCAGCAACAAAATATAATTCTTGTTCAAATATAATAATTGTCAAGTTTATGCAAAAAAATTATGTTTTAACACAATTCTAGAGGAAATTTATTTCACAAATCACACAAATGAATTTGGCAGTCGGCTTCTTTTTCATTACAAAATTTAAAAACCAAATTAAAAAAAAAAATAAATTTAGAAAAATTTATTGAAAAAAAAATTCTATGGAAACTCACATAGTGAGTTGATGTTTTTACATGAGTTTTTACGTTTGAAATAAATTAGTTTTCTTCATATATGATAAAATTTGTTACTTTACCAAAGATGCGATATTGTTAATCGCAAACGACTTCTGATTTATAATATGATCAAATTTTGTCAGAAGTTTTTGGCCATGGATTTTTACAGAAATAATTTCATATTGACATATTGCCAACTTTACTTATATTTTTTTTTTTACTTATTAAGTCTATAGACCAAAGTCCTTACAGACTAAAAATAAAAATAAAAAAACGTGTGCATACTCTAGTTACAAATTAGACCTGTATCGGTTACGACCGTACAAATCAAATTAAACGAATCACTCAATTGAACGAAATGATCCGCTCTTTTTATTAAATATTTTTCGGTTTTTTTGGTCTACCGGTCTTTCGTTCGTTCGTTTGGGGTTACGCCTTCATAATAAAAACAATTTGGCAATATTATTTATATGTTTTAATAAAGGGTGTTTTTTATAGACATATAGAACTTTAAATTGCAATAAAACAAATTTGGATTATTCGATTGACATGAATTTTATTTATCCGAAGGAAAATCTTGTGGCATTACATTTTAAATATGATTTCTGGCATATGACCGCCACGGCTGGCTCGGATGTAGTCCAATCTGGACGTCCGATTTTCGATGACTTTTTCCAACATTTGTGGCCGTATATCGGCAATAACACGGCGAATGTTGTCTTCCAAATGGTCAAGCGTTTGTGGCTTATCCGCATATACCAATGATTTTACATAGCTCCACAGAAAGTAGTCTAGCGGTCAATTCACAGGTCCAAAACGTGAAATTAGGCGGTCACCAAACGTGTCTTTCAATAAATCGATTGTCGCACGAGCTGTGTGACATGTTGCGCCGTCTTGTTGGAACCACAGCTCCTGGACATCATGGTTGTTCAATTCAGGAATGAAAACATTAGTAATCATGGCTCTATACCGATCACCATTGACTGTAACGTTCTGGCCATCATCGTTTTTGAAGAAGTACGGACCAATGATTCTACCAGCCCATAAAGCGCACCAAACAGTCAGTTTTTCTGGATGTAACCGTATTTTGACATACACTTGAGGATTAGCTTTACTCCAAATGCGGCAGTTTTGTTTGTTGACGTAGCCATTCAACCAGAAGTGCACTTCATCGCTAAACAAAATTCGCTTATGAAAATCGGGAACAACGGCAAACTCGTTTTGAGCCCATTCGACGAATCTACGCAAGCGTTGTTCAGGCGTGAGTCTATTCATGATGAATTGCCAAACCAAACTGAGAATAAATCACTTGACAGCTGTTAAATCAGTCGCCATCTTGAACAGTAATGCCAACTTAAAGTTCTATACGTCTATAAAAAACACCCTTTATAATCTTTCGGAAATTTTTAATAAATAATTTAAATAATTTCTTTTTAAAACGGATCACAATCTCTGTTTATATTGTTTTATATTATTTTTTGTCGTTCAATCTTTGCTATCCTTCGGTCATGTGTTTCAACTTAACAAATGACCGCTTGATCGAAAATAGCCGAACAATTTAGCACAGGCCTATTACAAATACTTAAGAATTAATAATGTTAGATTTTAAAACATTAATATTTACAGAAAAATCAATAATATCATACAGATCGTTATAATTATTAATCGACATCTGAGATGAAGCGGTGTAAAATTTCGAGTTGTTATTAGTTGCACGGTAAAGTCTTTTTGACTGAGCAGCACACAGACGATTTTATGAAATTTACCATAAAACTCACATTAAGAATCAATCTGCTGCTTTCCAACGTGGGCAATTTAATTATAGGCAGTCTTACTGTGCAACACTGAAGACATAAGTTGGGCTACCAGGTTTAATTTCCAAAACAGAATAAAAAAAACTGTTTTAGAACAGATTCTTTAAACTATCTTCAAATAATAGACACATACTCCAGAATAGACCGTACTAAAAATGTGTGTAAAGACTTTTAGTTATTAAAGGCTGGATAAATTAATTAGGCCAACATTTTATAAAAGTAAGCACACCATGAGCTTTGTTTACTCTCATTAGGATGTGTTTATTGAAATTTAATTTAGGGTGTAGAAGAACTCCTAAATCCAAGAATTCTGTTACTAATTCAAGCTGATATCTACCCAACAAATAAAGACCATCAACATTCCATTTTCTAGAAAAGCGCATATATTTATATTTTTTGAGATTAAGTGCCATTAAATTATTATTAAACGATTCAAAAAGTTTATTCAAGTCTTGTTGTAAAATGTTTCTATTAGAAATATTGTTGTAGGTCAGAAATATGTTCACAAAATTACTAACGTTACTAAATTTTATTATGTGCGGCAAATCATATATAAATGAAGAAAATAAAATTGGACCCAGATGACTTCCTTGAGGCACACCAGATCTCACATCAATATACTTAGAATTTTTATAGTTAAATAAAACTCTCTGCGTTCAATTAGACAAGTAAGACTTCATTCAGTTTATAGTGTTATTAGTAAATCCCATAAAAGAAAGCCTCAGCAGAAGTAAACTTCAAGTCAGCTTTAAATTTAACATATATTACTTCCGAAAAAATATATATCGTCATATGTTTTCAAAAAAAAAACCCTGAGTTACAAAAAATTAAAATTTGACTTTTTGATATATTATGATGCACCGTATCGCTTTAAATCTTAACGAAAACTGCTGTAAAATTTTTTAAATTTTATTTAGGGTTTTTTAAAAAAAAACTTATATATACCGACCGATAGCCCACTTTTTTACGCAAATTTCTTTTATTAAAGTACAGTACAAAACAAAAACTCAATCATTCAAACTAAATAGAGATTTGTACTTAGCTGAAATGGATGAGTGGCGAGTTTATGATTCTTGACTGCAGATTGCGTGCTAGTATGAATCAAATTCGACAAAATGCTAGAGACTTTCTAGCAAACTGCCAAGCAGTGATACTACGTCAAAAATATATAAAAAAATATTGTTGAAAATAATTAAATAAACAAGTTTTGTACAGCACAACTGCATGAATAAGTAAAATATAAAAAAATTACATAAAAATGTAAATAAATGTCTAAATTGCGAACGATTTCAGAAATACAAATTGGCATCATTAAATTTAGAATTAATATTTTCTAAAAATGTGTTATAAATAGCTCCATGTTAATACATTAAATCGGCACTTTAACTATCAGCTAGTAGAATGAGTGGCTAACCAGCTGCTAACATTTTGTTATGAATAAGGCTATAAGTAATTTAATGCATTATAGAATGTAGCTTATCCATATGGACTATTTCACAGAAGCTATTTCAATCTTCAGTAGATTAAAATATTTGTAACGTAGTTACAATAATAATAATAGTGGATATCACAGAAAATGTTTAAAAAGTTACTAAAAACTCGTAATAAGAAAAATTATTTTTGCTTTAATATAAAAGCCTAGACCTGTTTCATAGATATGGTTGAATTTATCATATTATTTTTGATAAAATTTTTCTTGAAACCATAAATATGTTTATAGTAAACGTGTTATGATTACAATAATGTTTAATTATATGAGAAAAATATGACAAAATTTAATATATATTTGTGCTGAATTTCAATTTATTTTGGTGTGCAACATGCATTATTTTCCATGATATTCTCATGGAAAATTTCAAAAAAAAATATGGAAAACAAATTGGAATTAAGCTCGAATAAAAATTAAATTGTGCTAAGCTTTATAATTCCAAATAATTTAATATGTTGCATAAAAGTCTAATTCATTAAAATATGTTTGATTTGTGCAACCAATCAATGAAACAAATTACCTCTGGAAATGGAAAGTTTTACAAACTATTTAAAGAACGATAATATATTTTATGAATGTGTTAGTAGGTCTTCATCCATACAAATCATTTTTTCTAGCAATAAATATTATTTGAAGAGAGAAAAGAGTTGTTGCAAATAAGTCTGCTGTGTGTAGATTAGGATTACACCTTCTTTCAATTTTTTTTTTAACTTAACATTGTGACAATATGATATAAAAAATTTTTAGATAAATTAAAAAAAAACACAAATTTAAGCAAAAAAGATTAATTAAATAAAGTTAGATAAAAACGAATTTAAATACATAAGAAAATTAAAATTAACAATATAGTAATATTGCATACAATCTACATGAATAAATACATATTCGAAATGTTTCTAAAATACATACGTACATAAATTACATCCACACAAACAAACATATGAATATAGAATAAACATATCTATGACAAATACATACATATAATTATCATTTTTATAATAAAATATTAAGAATTATTTAAGATTTTTTATTTGCAATGTAATGAAATTTTATATATATATATTTTTTTTAATTTTTAAATTTAGTAATAGAAAAAAGAGATTCCTTATTTAACTGCCAATAGAAAATAGACAAACTTGCCATATTATGCAACTTAAAACATATCCCTTGAAATAAAGTAACAACAACAAAAAATAATTTGAAACCTAACAAATCAAACGGTTTTTTAACAACGATTATTTTTTTATTTTTTTTCTTAATTTAAGTAACAAATTTATATTCAATAATAAAACAAAAATATATAAAATAAAATAAAATAAATAAGTATATCAAAATTAAAAAAATAAAAGAATTCCACTTACCTTAGTTGGTTAAATGTAGCTAAAGCAAAATTAAAATATACAGAAAATGTAACTTCAAAATTATACACTAAAGGCAATTCTTTTTAAAAATTAAAATATAAAGTTGTTTATTTGAAGAAAAAGCTATGCAAAGTTGAAGCTAAATAGCGATATAAAAATAAATTTTTATAATACGAACTCAAGCTTAATAAACTAGCAGTTGATATATACAATTTGTTGTTAAACATTTTAAATATTACTAAAGTCCAAGTTAGACTACAATACTTACTTTTGATTTGATTTTGTAGAAACAAAATTTATTTGTCAAATTCTTAGCTAAAATAGAAAACGTGATATTAATTTTTGATGGTGTAGCAAATTTACGCAATTCCACTACAACAAAGCAATAGCGACGAATGTAAGCAATGTATTGTATATGGTAATGGGTTTCAGCATGTATTCTGACAAACTAAAAATATAATTAATTGTATTCAGTGTTTTGCTTGAAAAGTCATAATTTTGAGGAGACTTTTTCCGTATACTCTTTATGACCAACGAGAGCATCTTTAAATAAATACAAACTAAAACGACAATAGTTTTTAAATGTACAAAATTCGATCAAAAGAACAAAGACCAGGACCACCCAGAGCAAGTTTAGTTGGGTAATTCTTTCTCAATTCTCTTTCAAAATTGCAGATGTGTTTACACACAGCAATTTTGTTTCGGCAATTTTATCACTCTTGTTGTTATTCATTCAGCCTCAAGCTACCTGTCTTTTTTTTTACGTCTTTATAAAAGACACGAAGAGAGAACAAAAAGGAATTGCCGAGTACGAGCAAGTTTGTACCCCTTTCCATTCTTTTTTCCTCCTTCTCCTACAAAATCAAGAATTGCCCAACTAAACTTGCCGTGTGTGGTCCTAGTCAAACCAGTTTCTCATTGAAATTTATTGCTTCCGAGAAGCACTAACGTAATTGAGCGCTCAAAATACATGTGCACATACATCGACTGACTGCGCGCATTCGTGTGTGTGGGCATACACATTAAGCACACTTAGTATTCATATACTTAACAGAATTCGTTGGCTGTGTTAAAGCTTCTTAACAGCTTTCCTGATTCATATCAAGTTAGTGGTATGAATTAAATTCTTGTTTTTTTATTTCTATAGAACATCAATATAATGCATCCTAGAATGCCTAAAATAATCATTTTTTGGCAGCTAAAACTATTGCTTCGTCAAAAAAATCTCATACCTTATAAATGTGCTGTTGTAAGTGGTATTCTACTGTATGCCTTATACAATTGCTTCTAGGTAGACACTATATTTTGCTGGGCTGTTGTTGGTAACTATTTTAGAATTGTTACCATCCTAAATAAATTCATTGAGAGTTGCTAATAATATTTACAATTCTGATCTAACGAAAAGCCAGTTTACTAAATTGTTTAAATAATTTAGGTTTCGGTTCGGCTGCCAAATATATCTTTCCTATTGCTCTCCCACTCAATACACTTTGCAGTTACTCTGTTATATTTTGGTCATATATTACACAAATTTCTCAAATATCTTAATATTTACTTGTGTTATGCGGTTATGGGTCCGGGCTCAAAATAGTTTTTGGTCTGTTAATTTCCAATAGGTAAAAGCTTTGGGTATGAATTTTATTTTTAAATTTGTTAAAGCAGACTGCGTGGCACTAGTATAATTTGATAACGCCAAGTGTTTTGTTAATTTCATGATACTTATCGAAAAATCTTTAAATATAGTAATTTAGTTGCCATCGCTTTAAAAATATAATTCATTGAAAATTTAACAGTTTTTTCGTTCAAACATGTTTTTTCTTAACACTTTTTGCATTTTCTTTTTTTTATTTTATTTTTGTTATTTTTTTTTTTTTTATTAATTAGTATTTTAAATACTTTTACAATTCATAGCGAAAAATTCTACTCAAATCACATGGACACTTGCACTATATATTTTTATGTGAAATTAATATTGCAGCACTTTGGTTGTGGTGCGAACTTATTAGCAATTTTCTGCACCCTGGTTGTCTTGAGTGCTGGTTTTTACCATAAGCCTTTTTAATGTTGTGGGAACAGCATTTTCTATCATGCACTTGTATAGCAATACAGAAACTAAGTAGTCAATATAGCGAATGCTTTCTGTTTTTTAAAAACTTTCTAAACTTTCTTTGCATCATAATTTTCATATTTTAAAGCGAATGTTTTTGATTCAAGCATATTAGTTATAAATTTTTTCTAAACCCTTCACTGTAAGTAAGAGGGATGTATAGAAGTTTGCGATTTCGTTTTTAATTTCTACACCGTACATTATAAAATATACATGTTCGGTACCCATGATCTGTAACTTTTGGGAGAGCTTCTGGCATCGAAAAGTTGTGAAGCAAAATATTCCATCGTTTCTCGAAAAGTGAGAAAAAACTTTGTCTGTAACTCAAGACGGAAAACACCACACATGACTACGTCGTTACGTTATAACGAGCAGCCGATAACAAAAATAAGTCGGTGAGGCCGCTAACCACAAATATTTTCGACGGTGGCTTAACTTAAACTAAAACTGAAAAATGTTCAGCGCCGGCGTCCGAAATACTTTCGTTGGCCAACATTCGGTTATAAATATTAAAAATTGTCATGTAAGACGTAGTTTTTTCATGTGTTTTTTGTTTTATTTATGTTAAATTTTTTCTTAAATTTTAAAAGCAAAGTATTAATTTAACAAAGATAAAACATTTAAGAACAAAATATTTACGTTTTCACTATTATTATTGTTAATTTTTTTTTAACTAACACAATTATAAATTTAAGATTTATTATATTTTATGTTTTTTTAATTTCAATTCGCCGACTTTCTATTTGTGAGCTTTTTTTTTTTTTTTGACAGCTTAAAGTGAGAACTTCTCGAATAAAATTCTTATAGGCACATTTTTTCTTTGAATTTGCGAGTAGTACGCTTACGTGACAGCTGTATCATCTCACAAAAAAAGTTACAGACACAGCATAGTGAGAAAAGCAGCAATTTGTTTCAATTTCATGTATTTTGTTTCATTTTACATGTTTCGAGTGAAAAGTTTCTCGCAGTGAGAGTTACAGAACATGGGCGCTTTAGACTTATAAATAGCCTAGTCGATTTATCGATGTCCGTTTGTACGTTTTTCTGTCTGTCCGTGTAGTCATTGAAATAAGCTTTCTGATGTCCCCAGACAATTTTCAGCCAGATTGGTGCATAAATAGCTGAGCTATGAGCTCTGCAGTGCAACTACCATTATTTTTTTAACACTTTTCTGAGTGGGTTTTTTTTGCGTATTTTGTCTAATCTACAAAACAGACATAAAAACATGGTATGCAATTTTATCAGAATAGACAGTCTATATAAAAAATCAAAACAATCGGGCAACAAATGGCAGAGAAAAATTTAAAATATAATTGAAATTTTTATTAATTTCTGTTTTGTTTTTTTATGGAAATTGTTCATATTTACATGTGTATAATGTGTGTATACACTTTTTTAAAGAAAACAAACACACATGGGCGTAATTTGTGTTCGCGAAAACTACGAAACCAGGCAATCGGTCTTATACTGAAACTACGAAACAGAAATCTTATTTAAAATATTTTTGATTTTCTGATTTAATTTAAAATTTTTAATCTGATTTATTTCAGCATTTTGTTTGCCTTAACAGATGCTTGAGAACATATTAATTTAATAATTTATTCTTAATTTTTTTTTGTTTAAAAATTGAATACTACAGAAAATAAGGTTCTCCGAAAGACGTTTTTCTTACTATCAGATTCATAAAAAATATTTTTGCTTAATAAGCGGTTATTAAAGAAATTTCACATATAAAGTTTACTTAATAAGCCCTTATAAAACAAAAATATTTTTTATAAATTTGGACTTTATAATTTTTTAATTTTAGTTTTTTAATTGAAATTAATTACTTATTTTAGTATTCAAAGAAAATTATTTTAATCAAAATTTTATTATTAATTTTTTTTGTTAAATATTTAAGAAGAATGTGCAAAATTAAAAATGTGAAAATTTGGCTGCTACAGTGAAGGATATAGAAGACTCGGCCCAGCCGAATTTAACTTCTTTAATTTAATTTTAATAAAAAATGTCTGTTATTTTTACTATTATTTTTTTAACAAACCTTACACAAATAATTACTAACAGACATACATACAAATAAAAAGTAGCTTAAGAGCTTTGGCCCATAATCATAGTCACACTATTTTTTTTAAACGATTTTAAATTCATAAAATTCTTATGAACAAAAGTAAGCTCTTTTTTGTGACTATGGTTATGGCACTATGGTTTTGTGACTATGGTTATAACTTAAAAATAAAATAAAATGAAACTTAAACTCCTGACCACTTTAGTTAAGCTAGTATGAATAATTAAAGCTTTCTCTTAAAATGTTTAAATAAATTATGTAAAATAAGACTTTATTTTGTAAAAGGACCACCAAAAGAAATTTTAAGAAAAAAATCTTTTCCAAAAATTGAGTTGATGATTTTAATTTTTAAATATATTTTATAAATTTTATCTTTATCGAAAACAAAAATTAAATTATTCTTTAGAAACTTTCTGTCACTCTCTCTCTTTCTTCTTTTCTTTTTTCTATCCTGATATATCTTATATACGTCTTTGATACCACTGATTGACTATCAATAATAAATTAAATTAAATTAAATTAAATTTTTTAAATAATAATAGCTCTATATATATTATACACACACATTTCATTTACATACATAAAAAACATATTTATATTTATACATAAAATTTTTAAGTTATTCCTTTTGAATCCTTTAAAATACAATTTCAATTGGATAAACTAAAGAAAAGAAAAATTATAATTAAACGAAATTCTTACATATTTACATATTCATATCGTCTATATAATAATAAAATATTAAATTCTAAAATAAATATATAAACATACTAATATACATACATAATCATTTCATATATTAAAAATATATTAAACAAAATATGATTTATCATATAATTAAATTAAAAAAAAAAGTTTATACAATAACATTTAATAATAAAAAGAAAATCGTTAATTATTAAAAAAAACTCAACAGATGTTTTATTTTCAAGGAGAACAGTTTTAACGTAGAAGTAATTTTAAATTCACACTTTTCCACTTCATGCTGCAATAAGTCGATTGTTTCTCGCGTTGTTTGGCATGTCGTCCAGCTCCTGGTACAAGAGAATTTTCTAAGCCTCAAATTCAACCATTTTGTGTATTCAAGAAACCCTTCAGTTGCAAATGCTCTTCTGGGCAGAAAATGACTTTTTTTCGAAAAATCGGCATGACTTCACTTTGCTCCATTACCCTTTGAACGAATTGCTGGTGCAAATATTTTAATAAATACATACTCGTATACATATAAGCGGAACACGACAATACAAAATACAAAAATTACAACTTTCTCAAAAAATACGTTTTTTAAATTTTAAAATGAAGAAGTGCACTCTTACTGAGACACCCAATGAAATGGCATATATAATTTTTATTCAGCCATAATGCACGATGTTAACCTTCATCTCATCCTCAAGAGAACTTACGTTGTTTACCCTCATGTGTTGTTTTCCACTCATATGGCATTTCTATGTATTTTCTAGAAGGAACATGATATTTTTTAGATAAAATAATTTTATATCAGCAATAATAAATTTATTAGGACATTTCATTATATCATTAACGGTATCTGAAGTTCTAGAACTATCAAGATTCCATCTAACTTTAAATAACAATTTCAGTGCTAAGAAAAACTTATGTATTCAAAAATCTGTATAGTTAAAAATGAGCTTTAAGATAAAAAGTTATTGAGTGATTCTACATAATTGCAATTCTATCGATGATTACTTATGCTTTCTAGGTAGGTGGTACAGGGCGTCCCCAATAAGGAAAAGAGAAAGAGATCAATTGTGTTATCGTTTACCTCCTGAGTACTTTGGGCAAAAATAAAATAATAATAAGCTCAGATAATCCGCAACAAGGTGCACTGGGTATTAAGTTTTAGAGTAACAGAAGCAATAAAGACTTGCGCTACGCTACTTTTAAGAGTATTCTCTCTGTCTGTATATCTTTATCTATCCATTTCTCACCGTCTCAAGTAAAATATATAAAATATTTACTATACTTCTCTAGGATATTCTAAGTGATCATCTCAGGGTTATCTTAGAGAAAAATTAAATTTTCTAGCGTCCATGCCTTCAAAAATCTGTTCTGGAGCCACTAGTGGCATCAAAATATATATTCCTCTTTAATAGCGAAGTGCTCCAAATGCATTTAAGTACAAACTTTTCCCGATCGATGCTAATAAAATTACTGCGGGCACTTCTTTTGTTCCCCTAGAATCTTTCTGTAGGAAAAATAATAATTTTATGCATGCCTTACTATGTGAAGGAGAAAAATTAAAGAAACAAGATTACTGGACAGTTCAAGTGGACATTGCGATAGCGAATAAGAGTAATCGTGAGCACAATAGACCAAAGCTTATTCAGGCCCTCATCAGAAATGATTTTAAGCTCTACAGTGAACTTTGTAAACTCAATTATGACATAAGTTAAATTGGTGCTATACGAGTACAAGATGATTCCTGTTGTCTATGTCAAGAGAGGAAAATTTAGAACACACTTTGAGTATTTGTCCACCAGCTGGAAGATGTGGAATGAGCATCCTAGGCATAAAAAATATTAATACAGAGTATTAAGACAGAAATAATTGACGACAAAATGGTATTAGAGTGCATAATACATATGTGACAGCGCATAGAGAAAGGGACCTAAGGGTAAAAAAAAATCAATTTTCACTTTTTTTTTTTTTTGATGTGGACAACATCTGAGCATCGAATGAGACCGATCCCATGCCCCAAAAGTGTTCCCTCCCAGAGATATGCGCGTTTTATGAAAGTGAAGTATACCAAAGATACACGTATTTAAATCTTTAAAATGGTTCTCCTGAACAAAACCGGTTTTTACCCTTTCTATTTTGCGCGTCACATATGTGGAACACCACACATGAAGGTTATGTTTTGAATATTCTTTCAGAAAAAAAAATTTTTTATTATTAAATTCGTTTCTTAAAACTAAACAATGAAGACGACAAAGTCGAAAAATTTCGATAAGATCGTTTAATTTTTTCTTTTTCAATTTTTTTGTTGTTGTTTTCAACACAAATATGAGCTGAGGGTTAATTGTGAGTCACACCTTAATGTCAAGGTTTTTGCTTAAATTAATTTGCCATTTCTTTGTTTCAGTGTTTGACAAGTTAAACCATGGAGAGGTACACTACTGAGCAGTGCGTAAAGATTGTTAAATCCTTTTACGAAAATGACCATTCATTCGTGTACTTTGTGATTTTTTTGGTCAGCATAATCGAACAAATGTGTTTACAATCAGGAAAATTTTACAAAAATTTCAGCAAACTGGATTTGTAATAAATGTGAAAGCACATCGGGTCGTTAATGGTGTTCCCTATCGTTAAATGATAACGGACTTCTTGTGCGTAGAAGTTGAGGATATGGACCTGTACGATATGTCGCTTCAACAGGATGGTGCTACTTGCCACACAGCTAACGAAACAACGGCTCCAGTGGCAATATTATCTCATGTAGTGGCGATGTTAATTGGTTACCACGATCATGTGATTTCATACCGGTGGACTTATTTCTTTGGGGATATTTAAAAGAAAAAGTGTACTTCAATAAGGCCAGAATAATTCGAGAGCTAAATAATGAAATAGTTCGGTACATTAACGACTTTGAACCTCAATTATGTCCAAGAGAATTGAAAATATGGACAATCGGATAGAAGTATGCCACCGAAACCGTGGATCCTTCTACCATACTAAAAAATATTAAGATAATTCTCTGAAAACTTTTTGTTTTATTTACAATTTACATCGCGCGTTTTGGTTGCACCACCCTTTACCATATAAATAAATTAAAATTAATCCAAATAAAACTTTTTTTTTTTTTTTTTTCAAATATGCTTTTGGCTTGGTTTGAAATGCGAAAAGTGACAACATGACACATTGCCAATTATAAGAGTTATTTAAGATGGATTAAGATGGAATTTTCTTCTTTTTTATTTTTTTTTTAACTTACCCATTGTGAGAAACTAGTTTATTAAAATCACCTCAATTGAAAACAACAACACACACATTGTTTTTATTAAATTAAATATGTAGTTTTTTTTTATACAAAAAAGTTAAATATTTTGTTTAAAATAAAAGCAATTATTATAATCGTTTAACGAAAACCTTTAAAAATTAATTTAAATGAAAAGAAAGAGACAAGAGCGAAACTTTAATATCAAATACAAAATAGGCACAACTTACACACTGAACTGAATGAACCATCATACATACAAGAATATACAAAAGGATTAAAGGCCACCTACAGGAGACCAACGTAGGTAGTAGTAGTAGTAGTATAAAATATGAAGAGGTAGCAAGTGAACAAACTAGATAAAGATGAATACGAGTACGAGTATATACACAGAGAACATTAAAGACAATAGCAGAATTATATCAAAGAAGTAAAGAGAATAAATAAAGATAAACTAAAATTAAAAAAAAATTATAAAACTGCAAGAAAATTGTTATGAGAAAAAAGTCGCCGTATGCTGCTTAAAGTCGAGAGAAAAGAAAATATATTCACTTGTGATAATAAGGGCCGGCCAAATGGTGAGCATCTGGTCCAGGACCTGGACCATAGGGTGCGTAATGCAAAGCCGGATAAGCAGCATAGTGTGGACCAGGACCGTGAGCAAGAGCTGGTGCGGGTGCTGGTGCAGGACCACCATGATGCAGGGGCAGTGGTAAGGTCACTGGTATAGGAGCTGGTGCTCTTGGTATTGCTGGTAGTGCAGGAGCAGGAGCCGGGGCTGCCACTACAGTGACGGGAGCATGTGCTTTATAAGCCAAAGGTTCTTTGCGTACAACTGCATTAAAACCATTATGAGGATCAGCGGTATAATCAACTGTACGTTTTGTACCATCTGGATCTACCACAGAATAACTGCCTTTGACTACATCCCCATGACGCGTTTCATGTTGACTCTTTGAATCGCCGGTATACCCATCTTGTATATCATAGCCGAAACTATATTTGGGGGCTGGATCATAGGGTTCCGGTACAGCCGGCTTAGGAGCTTTAAAAAGAATATTTTTGAGACATTATTTATAGACACATAGAAACCAACTTCCATAGCAAGTTGTATTCATTTGTGATAACTGCAGACTTACATATGCATATCCAAATTTTCAGACCTCAACAAGAACTCAAACACGCTTATTGATTTAATAAAATCAATTGCACACAATAACAATAATAGGTTTGGTTACATTTTTTTTTTTTTTTGATGGCATCGTTATTACTCGCAAAAAGTTTGAGAGCGTGTTTGAGAATTAGCTTGAAAGCCTGAGAAATTTGAAGCTTAGTTTACCTGGAGCATAAGCTACTGGAACATGTGGTGCATATGGTCCATAATGCAAAGGACCCTCTGGGGCATAATGAGCTCCATAAGGCCCTATAACACCACAATTAGCCAAAGCTATGAAAAATGTGAAAAATAGTATCTGCAAAAAAAATCAGACAATTTCTCAAATGAAATTATAAAAAATAATTTAACGTGATTTTGAGCAGCCTTTCCTTAATTAAATTAAATATGATTAACAAAATTTTTTAATAGTTTAAGATGAAATTATTTTTTCGAAATTATCGGTTCGATTGAGTGATTTTTGAAATTGACGTCATTAATATTTCATAAGAGTTATAAAAAAAATTGCATACATTCAAAATGAAATCCTTAAAATAAATGTATCAATTGTTGATAATTACTTTTTGAAGATAAAAGTATCACATACATTATTTGCTTTTCCTTTAGCGGCCTTTCTTATTCCTCTAATTTTTTTTCTGTTTTCCACAAAAATCAACTTCTATAGAGAAACATTCTTCGTAATAAACGTACAATTTCGGAATAAATATTTGAGCTTTCACTTCTATTGTTCAAATTATAAGTAATTATTTTGAAAATTAGCAAAGAAACTTAATTAGCAGAAGAAGGAAGAGGTTCATTTTGGTAAAGAAAAAATTGCTCTATCACTATTTTTAGAGAGTTTACTTAAATTAGTAGTTTTTAATTTTTAAATAAGTTTTTTGTGACTTCCAGATTATTTCTTAAAGACATTTTAATTTTGTAAGAATCAAAATTATTTTATTTCTTCTTTAAGATTTCATAACCATAAATTTAATTTATTTTAAATTCCAATAAATTCCTAGTATGAACAACTTTTGGCGTCATAGTCAACATTTAATTTTTCAGAGTAATTTTTTACACAAGTATTTTTATCATATTTATACTTCACTGTAAGTAAGAAGGGTATACTTATTTAAATTTGTGATGCCGTTTGTAATTTCTAAACACAACATGGGACACTCTATAAAGTATATATATTCGGGATCCTTATAAATAGTGGAGTCAAGTAAGCTATTTCCGTCTGTCTGTCTGTATAGTCGTTGAAATCAACTTTCTAAAGTCCCTAGGCAACGTATAGAAAAGATAAGCATACCAATCTCTGAGTTGTTTCTATTTTTCAGTTTTTATTGAAATTAAGCAGAATCGGTTCATAAATAATAGAACTACAAGTCACAAGCCTCAACTAATTCTAGTTTTCACCATTTTTCTAAGTGGGTTTTTGGCATATTTTGTCTATAATACAAAACGGACAGAAAAATGAGGTACGCAGTTTTATAAGACAGTCATAATGTTTGTGACAAAAATCAGAACGATCGGTCAACAAATGGCCGAGAAAAATCAAAAATACCAGCAACATTTTAGGTTTTCATTAATTTATTTTATTTTTTTAATGTTAATTTTTAAACTGTGCATGAGCGTAATGTTTGTGGATACAACCACAAAACCAGGCAGTCGGTCTTACACAAACGTGTGTATGTATGTGTGTGTGTGTGTATTGTCGTAGTGTGACACTAAAGTGTAATAAAACTGCGAATCTTATTGAAAGAGGTTTCTTTTATTTTTGCCGTTAATTTGAAGTTTTTTATTTGGCATTAAATATTTCATTATATATGTTTGGATTAAAAAATATTTTCAAATATTTCCAAAATTAAAATAAATAATTTTTTGTTTTTATATAGAATTAAACTTCTATATTTTTCTGAACAATTTACGTATTTCTTTGCATTTTTACGCTAATCAGTTCTTATTTCTTTATATATACATACATATGTACCTATCAATATTATACTGTACAATTCCATACACGCAAAGAAAAAAGATGGATAAATATGGTCACCTCAAACATAGTGTGTTCTTCACAAAAATATTATTATTAATTTGAAGGATCTAAATATTATTCTGATCACGATAAACATATTTCTAGTTATTTTTAACGATACTATGTTTACCGTCATATCATTATCATATTATTTTTGATATAATAAATTTTAACCATAAATATGTTTATAGTAAACATAATAATGAGAAAACTATGGTTGAAAGTAAATTGTTTTCTTTTTTGTCTCTTTCGCAACCATACAAATAAACTTAAACGTTCAAACTCAACTGAGCTTTATGGCTGAAGTGGTTGAGTGGCGAGTTAATGTTTCTTAACTAAATATTCCAAATCCTGGTAGCCAAATAAAATTGGAAAAAAAAAAAATTCAAACCCGCTGTATTATGTAGTAAATAAATATAAAATAATAGAAACAAAAAATTTAATAGAATACAAACATTTTTGTTTATATAAAAAATTAATTTAAAAAAAAAAATTATATACAAAATTATTTATAAAAATTTCACAAAAAATTAAAAAAAAATTTTTTTCTTGCCAGATCAGTCAGATTGATACTAGTTTTGCTTTAAAAATATATATGGTTAGATGTAATCATAAATCTAACCATACTATGTTTCCACCAGAATATGGTTGCTCAACCATATTTTTTCTTTGCGTGTACTCGTATTTTATTGAAGGCATGTATGTATGAAATATTTTTTATTCAATTTTAAACAACTGATATTATTTTTTTGAAATGCAGAAAGATTGATTTTAACCCCAGACACTGGTTTGGTGGAGCAAAGACTTTCGGAGCAATGACTTTCAGAGCAATCCCTTTCTCCTCATCAGCACCATCTGTGTCCCCAACTTTGGGATGCTATGTATTGTTAAAGTTGAGTATTTAATTCAAGTATCAACAATAATAGTATATGAGAATTTTTGTACTTTCATCCCAACACACAGCTTTTAGTTGAATTCAATCTTTCTTAGTGTTACCACCGATGCAAAGAAATTAAATCATATTTTTTTTGCATCAGATATCTTTCTTAGAATTCCGTTTTTAAATATTAATTTAAAAATTGAGTTCCGCCAGAAATTTTATTTTAAAAATAAGGTTGTCAGAAAGCATTTTAATTTTAGTTTCTTAAACTGAAATTAGTTATTTATTTAGAATTAATAAAATAATAGGTATTCAAAGAAAAATTATTTATCAATATTTTTCATATCTTTTTTATGTCTATATAATGTTTTATTTGTTAGTTTATTTTTATTGAAACGTCTAAATTATTAAGCTTATGGTTGTATTATAAAAAATCATTTTATATCGATATTTCGATATTTTTTGTAATACGACCTTAAGCTTAAAAAACTAGCCGTTATATTTTATAATTTTTTGATTTTTTTGTTTGTTTGATATTTACGAAAAATGTGAAAAGTGAAAAATATGAATATTTGGCTAACACAGTGAAGTTTATATAAGACTCGGCATAGCCGAATTTAATTTTTTTTAATATTTTCGTTCGAAAACACCTGCTTGAATATTTTTTTTAAGTTTACTAGTTGAAGTTAAAAAGTATTTCATTTATTGTCGGAGTAAGAAATTAAATAAAAGTTATTAATATTTCCATTAAAGTAACTCAATATTGTTTATTACGCTCTAAACATATTTTATGGAGTTATATTTTTCAATACATAGTTGATTGAAATAAATTTTAGCATGAACTTTTTAAAAAATTTAAATTTTTTATTTGCACGATACTTTTTAATTTCTCAGTCATTTTTTTTTAAATGTAAGAAAAAGTAAAGAAAAACTTTATTAAAAAAGTGCAAAAGCTTTTCAAGTTAAAACATTGTTTAATTGCAATAGTTATAAGCCCGATAATTCAATAAAATTTAAATGACTTTTTTTTACTTTTTCTCGGCTTTAATTTGGCACATTTTATATCCTTTTGCAAAATGTTGCTTTGTTTAAATCTCTATTAACACACTCTTGGGAAATACCAATTTTTATATATCAATCCTTTGAATTCAACTGAACACACCTTTAACATTAACATATCCTTTTGTAAGTACTCAATTCGTTCTTTATATCCTTTAATGATTTTAAAATGTCGCTTTAAAATGCGACTTCCTTTGTTATTGGCGCTTGCAATATTCTAAAAAGTTTTCTCTTTTCTTAAACTTTTTATTGTGATTGGCGAACAACGACACCTTTTAAAGCGTTAACAATTACTGAGACAGATACCTGAACAATTCTTAACTTTTATAGTCTAACATCAAGCCAACTTAGAAAATGATGCTGCAGAAACAAATAAAAAAAATAACAAGATAAAAAAAAATTCAATAATATTAAAACGTTGAAAGAAGCTTAAATCACAAAACTGTTTAAATGTCGCCAGCTTCACATGCAACCAATCCAATGACGGCCAATAGCTCTAGTCACAACTGCTTCATTATAACAACAACAACAACGTGTAGGAGGGTGAGCGTAAAATTAGCTGAGCTTACAAAAAATATGGAGATTTTATTTAAAGTTCAAAAGCCCTTATTAATTTTTTTTCGTTTGTGGACGCATTTCTCAGGCTTTTCTTTTACTCGGTTTACTGTCAAGAGCACATTTTTATCAGTTTCTTAATATTCTTGACTCTCACAACTTGCTAATTGGTCTTAATGTTTAACAGATAGGCTATAAAGGGTGGTTAAATTTTAAGGGCCGATGTTGATTTTGAATAAAACACAAATTATTTATAAAATAATTGTCATTTCTTTTTATTATGATAATATGGTATGGTTTAATTATGTATGGAACAAAATATCGGCCAAATGGCCGTCGCAACCTTGGCAACACACCTCCATCTAATGGTCCACATTTTCGATGACGCTGAGGCATAATTGAGGTTCTATGCCGTTAATCTGCCGAATTATCTCATCCTTTACCTCTTGAATTGTTGCTGGCTTGCCGATGTACACCTTTTCTTTAAAATAACCGTAAAGAAAGAAGTCCAACGTTGTCAAATCACATGATCTTGGCGGTCAATTGACATCGCCACCATGTGAGATAACACGGCCATTGAATTTGTCACGCAAAAGAGCCATTGTTTCGTTAGCTGTGCGGCAAGTGGCACCGCCCTGTTGAAACCACGTATCGTCCACATTCATATCTTCCGATTCGGACCATAAAAAGTTCGTAATTATCTCACGATAGCGAACACCATTCACAGTAACTGCCTGACCGGCTCATTTTGAAAAATATACGGCCCGATGATTGCCGCCAGCCCATAAACCGCACCAAACAGGCGCTCCTTGTGAGTGCATTGGTTTTTCGACAATCACTCTTGGATTATCATTTGCCCAAATGCGGCAATTCTGCTTATTGATGAATCCACTCAGGTGAAAATGTGCCTCATCACTGAAGATGATTTTCTTCGAAAATTGATCATTCACTGTTGCCATTTCTTGCCACCATTCTGACCATTGACGACGTTTGGGATGGTCAAGAGGCTTTAGTTCTTGAGTCAATTGCACCTTGTAAGCGTGTAAATACAAGTCTTTATGCATAATGTTCATTAACGACGAGCGTGAGAGATGCAATTGTTGGGCATGACGACGAGTTGAGGTGGACGGCTGTTCAGCCGCACTATCGCGAACAGCAGCAATATTTTCGGCAGTACGAGCTGTACGAGCATTCACTGGTGTTTTTACATCTCCTACAGACCCGGTTTGCTAAAATTTTTGCACGATTTTTCCGATTGTATGCACATTTGGACGATTAAATTGATCGAAAAAATCACGAAGTGCACGATATGCATTTTGATTTGAACGCCCATTTTCATAATAAAATATAATAACTTTAACGCGTTGCTCTATTGTGTTTGCTTCCATGGTTCAAATTGAGTTAGTCATGTCAAATCAAATGCAGAAAAAAGCTTGACGTTTAGGTGTGGATCACATTCAACATTGGCCCTTAAAATTTAACCACCCTTTACAAAAAAGGATCGTGGCACACAGGAATCAATTATTATATGTAGGATGTAATTTTTGCAGTTATACAAGTTCAATAATAAAATAAAGAAGTATATTTTTAATATCAATGAAACAGAAAATGAATAGTAGTTAGAAGGTCGAAAGCTTGTACTGGTCAAGTAGAGCTGGATAAAAACAGCTAATCAAAAACCAGATTTTATTTATACAAACTGTTTAGTCTAAGAATTGGTACACACGGGGAGACATTGCAAAACCGGTAGAAACTGGGTAAATTTACAGAAAAGAAAAAATCAATAGAAATAATTTTTATATTCAGATAAAAACTTTGTTTTAAAAAATTTATATCAAAATGTTTATATAATTTGGTTAAACAATTGTGCACAAAAAATTAAAAAAAAAAATTTTTTTGACCGTCTAGTTGGGAGGTATTTTTAATATGTTTGATTTATAAATATAAATGGTTAGATGCAATCTAACCATATTTTATTTTGACCAGAATATGGTTGCTCTGAACCATATTTTTTCTTTGTATTTAGAGTTATATTTAAATCTTATTTAATATATTCAATTCTATTAGATCTATATTAATTCGTTGCGTTAACGCTGAGATTACTCAATTTTAGGTCGGCATTGTAATTCATGAATTACAGAATTACCAATTTAGTGAAGTTATTTATCCTATTAAAGAGAAAGAGAGAGGGAGAAACCAACTTAAGCCCAAATTTCCTTAGTTAACGAAATCACATTTGTCAATCTATTTTCTTGTTCCAATTAATTTTATAAATGCCCTCGTAACAGTTACATGCATAAAGTTTGGTTAAGCAAATGAACATTTTATTGTTGTTGTTATTTTTTACGATGCTTGAATATTACAGGAACATTGTTATTTTTGCATTGAACAAATGTTTATTCCATGCTGTTCATTGCAGCCAAAAAAAAAAAAACAATGCGCTAATTTAAGTAACAAATCTTTAAGAAGGTAAAAAATAAGCCTCTAAAGTGCACATGGAAATAAATAAACACTTTATGTTGTGTAAATGGCCAAAAATTATAGAAAGATAGACATACCTACCCGTCTTCAAACGTTAATAGAAATAATTGCCAAATTAAGTGGATCTCAACTTATTTTCCAGCTGCAGTGAATGTGTGTGTGTGCACGCTTCTGTTTAAAAAGAAAATTTAAAAAAGTTTCAAGTCTATAGGGTCTTTTAAACTAATTTTGAAAAGAATATTTTTGTGCTGTGCAAGTACAAAAACAAAACTAATGAAGTAGCACTAACCTTTTATTTAAAATTGAAATAAAAATAAAATAAAATTTAAAAAAAAAACTCCAAACACAGCAAGTTTATACTCATTGGGTCTATTTACAGCTTACAAGCACAAAATAAAATTAAAATTAAAAGTTAGTTATACAACTGTTACTTAAAACGTGTTAAAAAATTACTGACAATAAAATTTACAACCGAAAAACTGATAAGTATTAAAAATTGTTTGTCGTATAAGCTGAATAAAAAAATAATAGTAGATATTTCGGTTATATTCGGTTAGCTTAAGGTACATTTTATGTGAAGCAAACTTCCCTCGTAGTTATATGAAATGCAACAGTGTTCTCATCAAGTACCACCTGTTAATAGACTACTGTCAAATTTTTAGCAAGTGTCGTCATTTACTTTGCATTTAACAGCTGTTCAAAACATACAACCTCGTGTATTTTTCTAAAAATGGAAAAAAGTGAATTTCGAGTGCTCATTAAACGTTATTTTTTGGGAAAAAAAACCGTCAATCAAACCAAGGAAAAGCTCGGTAAATACCATCGATTTCAATGGTAAAAAAAGTGGTTTGCTGACTTTCGTTGTGGTCGCACAAGTACAAATAACGCTGAACGTTCTGGACGCGGTCAGTACACCCGAAAATGTCGAAAAAGTCCACGATATGGTGTTGGCCGATCGGAGAGTAAAAGTGCGAGAGATTGTTGATGCCATAGACATTTCACATGGCAGTGTGGTTTCGATTTTAAATGATCAGTTGGGTTTAAGAAAGTTGTCTGCTTTTAATTGACTATAAACGTAAACGTGTGACGTGTGCAGTCTCAATGGCAAAACTCTATGAATCGGGCTACGAATTGGTACCTCATCCAACTCATTCTCCGGATTTAGCCCCTAGTGACTACTTCCTATTTCCAAGCCTAAGGAAATGGCTCGGTGGAAAGAGATTTAGCTCCAACGATGAAATTATTGACCAAACAAATGCCTATTTTAAGGACCTCGAAAAATCTTATTTTTTGGTAGGGATACAAAAACTGGAGAAACGTTGGACTAAGTGCATTGAGTTAAAAGGAGATTACGTTGAAAAATAAATTTTTGTTTTGCAAAAAAAAACTGTATTTCATTCAAAAAGTCATTGAGATGTTAATTCGCCCTTGTAAATACGTAATAATTTTGTTGTTGTAAACCTTCACATAATACCCTGGACGAACCATTCGTTCCTGCAGAAATATTCAAACGTCAGCTGCCGTAAACTAGTATGTAACGCCACACTCAGTGCGACAAGCATCGATATCTATCCCACTACGAAACTTCTAGTATATTTAAAATATATTTTGACCTATTTTTCTTAATAAAAAAAAATTAAAAAAAATGCTCGAAGTTCTTGAAAAATCATTTCAAATTTTTACTTCCTGTTTTGGATTAAAATTTTTTTTTTATTTTCAAAATTTATTTTTATATCAAGAAGGGAAAATATACTCCAGCAATATGGGAATTTCATTTAGCATCATTTTTGAAAGGCCCATAACTCGAAACATAAGCATCATAAAAAAATATTACGTATTTGCTTTCATACCCACTAGAGGTATAATTAACCCAAATAAATATTAACAAATTATACTACCTCACTTCTTTTTCGCTGTCCGCTTCACGTGAATTGCCTTTTACATTTGATCATGAAGTCAAGATCAAAATGCAACTCTTTGTTGTGCCCTTAAATAAGAACTCAAAAGTGAGAAAAGTTGATATTTTCAGTATTAAAAAAAGAAAACGTAAATAAATTTAAAAATAAATGTCATAAAAAGGAAGTTGCCGGTAAATAAATTTTATAAAATTGTTATTGAAAATAATTTTTAAATAACTAATTTCTTTTAATCAATAGCTTGCCTTCAAAACTGGATTGCACTGATCGGAGTAGTTCAATATTTTTGGTATAAGCTACGAAAATTTTTTTTTTAAATTTGACTTTCATTTCATTTTTTATTTTATAAATACTCAAACATATTTTCAAAAAAAAAACTGTCAATATTTTCAATTGTCACATGCTTAATTGCGTAAACTTAATTGAATATGTGTGAAAGCCCAAATCAGTCACACAATTTAAAAATTAATTGACTTCATTAACTTTTATGTCTGAACAGAGTATAATTTTGATACGGGCAGTCAAATGCCCAATATAGACTTGTCAAGTGATTGATGTGGGCTTTAATTAATTTAGGATTTTTGAGGGTAGCAACCCACTGCCTAGGTAGTCCATTCTTTCTCTAGCAATGTATCCTGATATTCTTTATAAAGACGATAGGAATGATTCTATAGCGCATTTATTTTACTTAAAAGTTAATTAAGTGTGCAATAGCCTGATTTTAATGTTTTTCAAGTATTTTTGACTGCTGCATGCCCACTAGTATACCTTTCTCTGCCACTTACATATTTTCTTATCCTTTATCCATGTCGTAGTTCAAAAGCTCTGGTTCTAATTTAAAATTTTACAAAAAGTTAAATAATTCCAAGTCTAGCTCACGATATCGAGCGTTATCACTCGATTACATTTAAAATAGCAAGTATTTGTCTGGTGTTAGTGGAGCTTTCGATGGTATTTGATTATTCGAGTACTTTGCTATTTACAATGTTAATTTCCCATTATTTTTTTGCTTTAAAAAATCCAGGCATAAATTTATTTGTTTTTATTTCACACATTGCAGACTTTTCTTAAATTAGCAACAATTTAACTTTTTTTACTAGGAAATTAAACCTTTTTTAATACAAACTTAGTTTTGTTTTAAACTTCTTGTTCAGCTAAATTTTTGCAGTGTCTGCAACACAACCTGTCTCACTCCTACAAAAGGAAAAAATTGCTCTTTGAGTCAGTTTTAAAAAAATACTAAAATTCCAACAAAAAAAGTTTTAAAAAATTCACCTCTGAAAGTTCTTAGAAAAAATAAGAGTTAAGAAAACAAACCGAAAAAGAATCCAACTTTATACTTTCAATTGTCTTGTAATTGTCATTGATTTACATCTCTTAACCTTATAAAACAGCAAAACGAAAAAAAAATAACAACAAAAATAAGACAAAAATGCGAAATAACAAGCGAAACGAACATCATATTGTATGTCTTAATTGTATTCAGCCAATAAGAACAAAGAGAAAAATTAATAAAAAAAGAAACATTTAATACAAGATCATTTCGAGATTAAAATATTTTTTTCATTTTTTTTTTTCTTTTTGTTTGAGCTACTAAGATGAGAGACATGTCAACGTATCCACTTTAATCCTCATGTATGTATTTGATGGCAAATAAATTAAACTATAAAATTGAATGAAAAATAAAGTTTTTGCTTCTTTGTTTTGTTTGGTTTTTAGCATAACGAACTGAAGAAACTTCAATCAGCAAGTGAGTCTTTTCTATTGTTTGTTTGTCTGTTTATTACTTGTCAGACAACATATGAATGAATAAACATTTATGTGGTCATAATATTTACTTTAAACTTCTAATGTTTTAACTTCACCATTAATAATGTGGAAAAATGTGGAAGAAAAAAATGCTTGTTGACCTTTTCTAAAATTTGAAATCAGATAGACAATAAGCTTGTGCAGCTTTGAAATTTAAAGTCACACTAAGACAAATTAATATAAAATTTGGCCTACGATACTGAATGCCATAGTTCATTTTCATACTAAAGGTACTGACTGACTATCCTACACGATCGTACGATTATGTCAAAATAATGTGTGACAGAATTCTGTCCTACTTGAAGAAATCGCTTTAAAATGGCGAACTTAATGTCACACTATTTATTATACAAAAAAAGATGCAAAAACATATGTTTACTCACCTTAATACTTTTAAAAGTATTCACTTTCTTCTTTGCTGCAAAAAATTTTTTTTTACAAATATGTACAGGGTGGGCCAAAAGAAACCAAGGGGTGTAAAAGTTTAATAACTTTTTTGTTTATTAATTTTTTTTTATTTTTTTTTTCATATTATATAGACAACACTTGGAGAATTTATAATGGAGAGGTTCACAACTGAACAGAGAACCAGAACAATAGAATTTTATTATTTAAACCAGAGATCAATTATTTTAACGCAAAGAGCATATCTGAAGCGATGATTCGTTGCTTAGTTAATCGTCATCACCAACATGGCAGCGTAAGAGATTTGCCTCGAACCGGTAGACCACGTTTAAGTCGCACTGCGGAAAATATTGAACGAGTACAGCGAAGTGTTAACGAAGCACCAGAAACATCTGGCAGAAGGCGTTCTGCTCAGTTAGAAATGTCTCGTACGTCACTACGGCGCATTTTAAAAAAGATTTACAGTTATACCCATATAAGGTGCAATTGGCCCAAGAATTAAAACCCGCAGATCATCGGCAACGTCTAAATTTTGCAGTTAAATTTCAAGAGTTGGCCAGAAATGAAATCAACTTTATTGAAAGTTTGATTATGAGTGATGAAGCTCATTTTCATTTGAATGGCTTTGTTAACAAGCAGAACTGTAGGTTCTGGGGTTCTCAAAATCCAAGAGCCATTCATCAACCCCAATTGCACCCCATCAGGTGTACAGTATGATGTGGGATCACATCTGAAAATGTCATTGGGCCCTACTTCTTCGAGAATGAAGATGGAAGTGCTGTAACCGTAAATGGAGAGCGGTATCGTTTTATGACAGAAAATTTTTTACGTCCTGCTCTTGAAAACAGACCTGGTATGTGGTTTCAGCAGGACGGAGCCACTGCCCATACTGCCCGAGACACAATGGCACTTTTAAGTCAAATTTTTGGAGAGCGAATAATTTCTCGAAATTCGGAAATTATTTGGCCAGCGCGATCGCCAGATTTGACAGCACCCGACTATTTTCTTTGGGGTTTTTTGAAGGAGCGAGTGTATGTGAACAAGCCAGAGACAATCCTTGAACTCAAGGCAAACATTGTTGCAGAAATTCGAACGCTACAGCCACAAGTTTTGAAAGACGTTATGGAAAATGCTCTAAAAAGAGCCCATCAGTGCGAAGCTGAAAACGGTGGTCATTTAAGAGACATCATTTTTCATACTTAGTGTAAAAAAATTTCCATTTTGTATATTATATAATCTGAAAGAAAAAATAAAAAAAAGTTAATAAACAAAAAAGTTATTAAACTTTTACACCCTTTGGTTTCTTTTGGCCCACCCGTTCAATGAAAAATAACCTAGAAGTTTGTATAAACAAAACACAAGTTTGGTATTGTTGCTATTTTTCTGCCTTGAATATAGAAAATGCAAATCTGATCGCACAGATAAAATTTATTTTATGAAAATTTTCAGAACATTAAAAAATCGGACAGACCTGTCATATATTTGTTTAAGGACCAGCAAACAGAGGCTGTATTTCATGACAGAGGTTTTGGATACACAAACTTACACAAAACAAAATATAGTGCTGACTCCCAACTCGAGACCAGGCGATATATAATTGTCCATGAAAGAAAAGTGAGTCTCTAAGTTAATACCTGTTGCCTTTATAGTTTTTCCTTGCGCCTTACTAATTATCACGTACTTGTTGAATGGTAATCTATTAAAATGAAAAGGCATACTAGCTGATATCAATTGTGTTCTTGATATTACAACATTTTTCATCGCTTCCATTTTAATCTCTTTGATTAACTATAACCAATAGTCATATACCTTTGCAAATGATTAAGGAATAAATATTTCTTAGAAATATTTCTGGTATGCCAACTATTAAGATTAGTTCATCTGCATGTATTTCGAGTGGATTTAATGAATTTAAAAATTCTATTAAAAACCAACAGGTTGATCTGGGGGCATTATTGTATCAATAGATTTGTATTGTCGACCCAAATTTATAAGGCAACATTTCGTGAAGTATAGAAAGCGTTTGTACTAAATTTCAGAAAAATCTGCTTAAAACTCAAAATTTAATTATTAGAAAAACCGTCTAAATTTTTATACGAAAAAGTGAACGTTAACTAACTTAAAATTGTTTGGCAACGGCCTTGAAAATAAAAGGAATCTAATGAAATACAGGATTTTAATCATTAACAAGCAAATTTCAATTATTATCATCTCTAAAAAGTAGGACTAAAAGTAATATGGTCCGTCCAACAATATAGCAACTTTTCTTATAGTATAGAAATCGAATGTAGCAAATTTCAGAGAAAGTCGTTGAAAAACTTGCATAGCGAACAAACAAACTAACAGAAAATCAGTTTTAATTACATAGACTAGCTGTTTTAACCGGTCTCGCTAGGTCCTTTTTACGTGGGAATTCTTTGAGTAAGAAAAACGAATTCCTGACCGGGTTAGGCCGAGTAAGTCATTCGTTCTCTTCCGACACCGGAATGGCATGAATGTTCTCGCTACCCTTATATCTTTTGCTTCCAACCAGTGCTATTGGCGATTCTCTATAAAGCCACTGCTTAATACAGCTTTAAGACAGTCCGCAGAAAGCTATTAGCCTCGTCTTTTCTTATGAGTTCATCTGCCTTCACATTGCTTGCATATCCACTATGACCCATGTCAGGTGAACCCTTTTATTAAGTCCTAGACCAGTTTTGATGTTATCTCAATGGCACTTAGTCAGAGTGCTGTCAGAGTGAATATAGATAATACTGTTTTTTTTTTTTGTATTTCTTGCTAGTTCCTCTCTTAGACTGAGCTCTATGGGATGTATTTCGTTCTGACAAACTGAGTTTATGACCAAATACCCCTGTTCCAACACCCTCGAGTCATCTGTGTGTCAAGCATGTGACCTGACATAGGGTTTGTGTATGTTCTGTTCGCAATTAACCCTATTTGAAAATATCAACCTGCAGTTATGCGTGAAGTTGTATTTGTTCTAACAGTGATCGCTTAGGGTTACAAGTTTCGCAGATGTTTCACCAATTTCTCTAGAAAGAAGAGCTTTCCGCTTTGCATTGAACTACAAGGCTTCTCTTGTGATTAATTAATTAATTTTAGAAAGATTTAGTAACACTTCAAGGGTAGCGGTCGGTGTAGACTTCATTGTCCCTGCCCCAACAGGGTATTCTTTGAATTTTATTGATCCTTGATTGTGCTGAGACTTTGCCAACTCTAGAGTAGTTTTTCGTTAAGAGTGCTCAGAAAAAATTATTTATGAGAAAAATTTTTCCTAAGAAACTTATTTTAAATTTATGTTGTATTTTATTATTTTTGTTTTTGTTTGATATTTTGCTTCTGTTCATGTTCGTTGCGAAAATGTTTTTTGTTTTTTTTATTACGCAAATATTAATTGTGTGTTTCATTTTATGAATTCTGTGATAGTTCCTATTTCAGTTAAAAAATTAAATGTGTTCATTTTTCGTAATTGAATACGACTTCTAATTTTTTCTGTGTGAGACCAGATACACTCCGGTCCACTTATTTAAAGGCACTAAAATTAAATATTCAGCAGCCTGCATCTTTTGCAATTTTTAACCGATTGCAGAATTTTAAAATGGAAATGGAAGCTAGACACCTTGAGAAATTAAAAAAAAAAAATCATAACAATAGTGGTTTCTTTACTAAAGAACTTTTTTTAAGCAATTTATCAAAAAAAGTCCAAAACTGTGCTATTTTTTTGGTTCACTTGAATAAAGGCACTTTAATTAATTTGAATAAAAAACTGTTTTTCTTGTTTTTTTAATTTGTTTTACTTTATTTAAGAACTATTAGTAATGGGTACAACCCCCTCTGTTTTTAATAACTTCAAATATCCGGGTTTTAATTGACAGATAAAGAGAATTTATATAATCCAACGAAATTTGATTCAAAGTATCCTTAATGGCCTGAACTAGTGACTGCTTGTCATCAAATTTTCTACCTCCTTCAACATTAACGAGATAACCAACCCCAGACATTTTCGATAATGTTTAGATCTGGCGAATAGGGTGGCCAGTCAAGAATATTAACGTTTTTAGCTTCTCTTGAGAACGGTATGAGTTCACCAAATATGAAAAGTTCCCTAAAAAGCTTTCAAAAGGCTAAAAACATTCATTTATTTGCATTTCTTTAATGTAAATGAATCATCTCAATACACAAATTTCATTTACATTTGTAGGTTGTTAAAAAAAAATTAAAGTTTTAAGCAAATTTAGCCGTAGCTTTTATTTTAGTGTTCACTTGGCTTTTACTTCTGTATTTTTTGAACCTTTAAATAGATCGTTACTGTAAAATTGTGTAAACGGTATTTTATGTAACCTTTTCGTTTTTATGGTCTAATAAAAATAAACAACACTATTTAAAACACGCTTACCATAACATACAACACCAAAGCCAATTGTTTGTATGAAGAGATTTCACAGTTAAACGTCTGTATTTCTGCATGTTTTTTTGTTAGTAATTTATTTTTATGTTTTATTTATTTTAAATATTTTTTTCTTAAATGCAGGTGCTAACTGCTTTGTGTCTTAATACAACAACAACTTCTAAGATATAATTATTCAATCTCTTTGTTTTTTCATTCCATACAAAATTAAAAATAGTTCAAAGAACAAAATTTAAATAAAATTTTAAAACCAAATATATTCTTTATAAACGGTTTTTTTTAAATAAATTTTCTTTAGGAACTGGCTTAATAAAGCTTTTTTAAGTCAAAAAAGAAAAATATGTTTTTTGTGAATTTGGGTTTTATTGTTTTTTGGGCGTATTTTTAACAAGGCGATTGTCTTTTAGTTAGTGTTGGATAGGTTAACAGGCAGCCTAAAGACCAAGTTGGGTAGGGGTTCAAGTGGTTCATCTGATGTGTCAAAGAAAAAAAAATATGTCAAGAGCAAAAAAAAGTACACGACAAAGAAGGAGATATAGTTACAGAAACAGAAATAGAATTTTTTCGACTCAAAATACAATTTTTTTGCATAAGTTTTGATAAGCGATTTTTTGCTCGTCTTATCGAATTAGAGTGATTTTTTTTTTTAATTCGATATCCTTTTTCATAAATATTATTCAAGATTTTTACTATTACAAACAGTGTCTTCCTTAACTTCATATGCACTAAATTTTCATCTATTTTGGCTGCAGTGACCTGATGACTTCTTACCGCTCTAATTCTAATTATAATTTTCTCTCTCACTTTCTCTCTTGTACTCTCTCTTTCTCTCTCGCTAATTCCTTCTGTCCAATTAAAATCAAACCTGTTGTGTATAAACAACATTTTCTAGAGCTTATTTTTTAAAGAACTTTTGAAAAAAATTATTTTTTAGCAAACAGCAAAAAAAGTACGAGTAATCAAATCTAGTGTTTTATAAAACTAAATAAAAATTTTCAAAGTAATAAATTTTTGTATTTAATTTCTACTTATGTATTTACTGTATGTCTTTGGTATTTATAATACAAAATAATACAAAGCCTAACACTGCCTTAACTAGTTAATAAGAATAAAATGCAGTAAAAAAAATATTTTAAAAATATGTAGCACCATCAGGATGCTGGTTGTTGGATGTGGAAGGAGCCAGTGTATCAACTGATTGACTGCGTCTTTCCATAAAACTGAACATATTCCAACGTTCATTTTTACCAAAATTTTCACCATCTTCCAGGGAAGTGGGCAAAGTGCTGTAAAGAAAAGCAAAAGAATTCAGTTATAGTTACTTTTTTATAGCATAATGCAAGCCACACATATTGCGACCTTTGGGAAGTTGTGAACGGAATTGAAAAATTTATTAACGGCTTATTTTTGACATCTTGAGTCAAACTTACTTTTTGCCAAATGAAATTTTACAACGAAATCACAAAACAAGTTGAATTGTTTATACTCAACTTGATTAGTAAAATTGTATTAACAACGGTCGTATTGTATGTGGCTTGCTCAGATTTTGTTTAAATTATGAATTTTAGTAACTTCTCACGTATTTTACAAATTTGTTAAGAAACAATTTTTTTTTAACGAGTGAATAAACTTTTTAAGAGAAATTTTTGGCCCGTTATGGTTCGCTATCCTTTTACTCAAAAAAACTTAAACCAACAATTAACTGGATTTTATTTCTTAAAAAGAATGCGAAAAATTTATAATATATAAAAAATTTACAATCTATAACGACTTTTGAGTGTCTAACGATTCGACTCACTTACCGATTTAGGGTCTCAGGCAGCAAAAGACATAAACATCCGCCCAAAAGAGAAAGCATACCCAAAATAATTTCCGGTAACGGTGAAAAATACTGTCTAGTATGTAAAATATAAGAACTAAAAAATGTAAAAGCGTAACCCATCACATGTACAGCAGCTACACCCTGGCCCCGTATACAAGTGGGTATTAATTCTGTGGCATATTGGGCACCAGAATTGTAGGCCACTGTAACACCAAAACGACCAATAACTGAGAGAACCACTACCAACGTGACATCTATAACAACAAAATTATCAAAATTTATTATTTAAAGTATTTGTAGCATTTTATCATACAATACTTGGTTGGGATGAACTTTCCATATCTTTAAAGAGTATAATTCCAGTAGATGATATAAAAATGCCACTTAGTAGCAAAGACATTGATGCCATCGCCTTGCGACCGATACGATCTTGCAGAGCAATTAGAAGTAAACAAGCTGGCAAAATACTTGTGGCACTTAAAGTAAACATGACAAATGGTGAAATGCCAAGACCTTGTACATTACGTGAAACTGCATCATAGCATAAAGTAATTACCATCCTATGCAGCCACCAAGTAACAAGAAAAAAAACCAAAAAGCCAAAAAGCCAAAAGAAGAATTAATAAAATAAGACTTAGCACAAATAATAAAACGTTAATAACAAAATCATTATGTATTTGGGTGCCATGAGAGAAAACTCAACACACCACACACTTCAATTGTACTTACGACTTAAAAAATAATATTAAAGTGTTACGTCTCAGACGCGGAGTGGCGAAGAGACCCCATAAATTAGGTGCAACTTTCGCATGCAGCTGATGTCGTTTGCATTCTTCAATGAATTCGTTGTAAATTATTTCATCAACAACTTTGCCATTTACTTTAGTCACACGTTGCAAACATTTTACCGCTTTGTTATACTTTTGCTTTGATATCAGCCACTGCACACTTTCAGGTACCACAAAATAGAAAAGCGGCACCACAATCAAAGGTATCGAGGTTGCCAAAATAAAACCACGCCAACTCTGCATTAACACTGCTATCCAGGGTGCGGACATAGAGCCAAGACAGTAAAAGAAACCAATGCAAATGCTGAGACCAATAGTACGTAAAGAGGGACGTAAATACTCCATAACTATAAGAAATATTGACATTTTAATTCGATTGCAATCAAATTACTTTTTGTCTTAAAAGAATATTTAAAACCAAAATATACGAAAATATATTTAAGTCACGCACATTATGTAATGCCAAGTTACGTTCTTTATGAATAACGTAAACATAATTTCTGACGGCAATTCTTTTTGTGAATATGTAAGTATGGAACTACGTTCCAATAATAGTGCAAAATATATATATATTTTGTTTTTAATAAGATAATCTTTCAAATTATGTATTGAACTGTGCAATCGTTGACGTACCCAAAATATACATCATAACAAAATTACTGTCAGTGGCTAAGCCAGATATAAAGCGAAATAGAGAAAAGGTTATGAGATCCGTGCCAAAAATTGTTAAAATATTACCCATCATGGCTACTACATTGGCCACTACCAAAATAGGTAAACGACCTAAAATTTTAAATATTCGAAAAATTAAATGAATTCAACAGCTTTCAAGTTTATTTACTCACCCACTATGTCGGCCAAAATACCAAATACTAAAGAGCCGACCACAGAACCCACAAAAAACATACTCTGACCCAAAGTCATTTTCCAGGCATTATCACAGATCCAATTCATTTCACTGGTAAAACTTTCATAACCCATGTACAATTCATAATTATAACTAGAGCATGTTGATGTGTTAGAGCTTTCTAAGGTAAAACAAGAAGATGCTAAGGGAGCTGCTTCATTACGTGATTGAGTAAAATTTTCATTGTTATCATTGGCACACCTGGATTCAAAATAAATTAACTGGGATGAGAGTGATTTATGTAAGATGTAACATATGGTTTTTGAGAGAAAAAATATAGAAAAATATTTATTTTGCATGATAAAATTCAATCTTTATTTTTGTTGCTGTGATATTCTCATGGAAAATTTTCGAAAAATTTGAATATAGTGGAAAATAATGCAGTTTGCACACCAACAAAAATTGGAATTAAGCACGAATAAAGATTAAATTAGCTTAATGGTGAAGAAGTTTTTTTTGTAACATGGAAGCATACATATTTTGCTCGGACAACTACGAGTACCAAAGTAAACATACAAAGTATTGACAATTATTTTAATTATGAATTCCTTTAAAAATTTGGTACGTATTAAAGAGCTGCACAAGCATACTTAAAATCCACACTTCACTACAAATATGTCGAATATTTTAAAATAAAAATTTCAAGTATGCTTGTGTAAATCTTTAGTAATCGTATGTATAGTAGCATGTTCTTTCATTTTGGCTTTATTCATCATAAAATTTCAGACCTGTAGTGCGATTCAGTAACTTTTATTACGAACATTCGTATCGAAAAAGCAAGTATAACGACATTTTATCGAATTTCGTATTCAGTAACTTTCCGACAAAAATTCGAAAATTGCGACAAAGTTAAGAGCATTAATAATCATCATAAATAACGATTTCTATCGCACCGAATATTTTTGTCGGAAATTTACTGAATAGTGATTACGATAAATTATCGCTAGACTTGTGTTTTCGATACGAATGTTAGTAATAAAAGTTACTAAATACCACTGCTGATTTGCTAAAAGTTTGCATATCGTAACTAAGGAGCTGCCAATATTTAGTTGTGATATAGAAGAAATATTATTCCTAAATGGACTTTAAAAAAAATACAAAAATCGCTGAAAAAGCAAATTCGAACTAGAAACGTAAAAAGTGATTTTTTCTTCTTCTTCTGAATGTTAAAGGTGGCAAACTATACAAAGAACACATCACAGAAAAAACGTATGTGCTAATTAAGAATCTATGCTTTAATTATAAAGAAGAACTTAGTTTTTGAGGCACATTTGTGAAATATTTTAATTTTTTATTGAATTTTTTATAATTTTGAAATGCAAAAAAATTGATTTTAACCGCAGACACTGCTTTGGTGCAGCGATTACTTTTGAAGAAATGCTTTCTCATCATCATCACAATCTGTGTCACCAACCTTAGGAAATTGAATAAGAGAATTAATTACCTTCATCCTCAATCCACAGAATTAAATTAAATTTTTTAGTGTTGCCACCGATGCATTTTCTTATTTGCATATCATAAATATAGCCATTAATTGAAAAACTTTTTGTACTATCAGTTTATTTTTTCGATAAGTACAATGTAAAATTTTTTGTTGTAAAAATTTTGGGATAATTTATGATAATTTAAAAAAAAATTTTATTGTTTTCAAACAAAAAAGTCCTAAAATAAAATACTTTTTCTACCGTGTTTAATATCTTGTCACAATTAAATACTTAAAAAACTCAATAGACTCTCAAATTTCAAATAGCACACTAACTTATTGCTGACAGCAATCATATTTTTTGTGTTATTTTTTCTAAAACATATACGAGTAAATTTATGACTACTGTATGAATTCCCTAAATATTGTTTTTTTTTTTTTTTTTTTTTTTTTTTTTTTTTTTTTTTTTTTTGTAATGCATTACCTTCAAAACTACCAAACCGGTTTTAAATTTTTTTTACCAATATAAAGCTACATCAGCCACATTTACATACATCCATTATTCATTGTTTTAATAATTAAAATTTTTCAACGGAATATTTTTTAAATTTAATATATAAAATTACTATATTCCAATAGTCACCATATACTATTGGATCGCCAAAGCCCACTTTTACAGGGGTCAGTTAGAAGGTCGCCAATTTGGACCATCCACATGACACCGAGTAAAATAGGTAATCAAAGATCATATTTTAAACAGGGGCCTATTTCACTAAGCTACAAGATCACAATTACAAGGGTTTTTTCTGTAAAATTGTGAACTTGTGAATAATTGTGCTTCATAAAAATACAATTAAAAATTTTTAGCTACAAGGGAATTGTACAAGTTACAAGTCTACAAGTCATACTTCTACAAGTGGTTTTGTTTCACTAAACTAAATTTGCACTTGTACAATTGTAGAATTGTAGAAAAAAAAGTTAGAGTCGACGGAGACCCCCAGAAAAAATTTTACAAGTTACAAGTGAATGATAAATTTAATTAAAATGTGATTTTTAACTATTTTTTAATAAAAATTAGTTCAAATAAACACAAAATCAAACAATTTTAATATTAATTTGCATTTATTTATTTATTTTTTTAAATATGTGATTATATGCAATAAAACAAACTATCCCACTCTTCCATTTTTATCTCTTTGGTAAGTTTTGCGATAAACATCATTAGCAGCTAGAATCTCCCGCACCACACTAATTTTATTTTGTAGATTTGCCATTACAAAACAAAACAGTCAAAACAAATTATCGATATACATAGGAGTACCCATAATTGCAAAAGTATTTAAAATAACTTTTGAAATTTTCATATAGTTCATGGGTACTCTAAAATACATATATTCACACATATGTTTAATTATGTTTAATTATATTGCGTTTTTATATGATATTTGACCATTTTAAGTAATAATAAATAAGAATTGTAAAATTAGTATCACAATATATTAAATGAATTGTAATTGTAGAAATTGTAGTTTACAAGTGATAAAAGCTACAAGTGTTGTGGAAATTTTAATGAAACACAATTCATCAGCACTTGTAAGAATGAGACTTGTGATTGTAACTTGTAAACTTGTAGAATTGTAGCTTAGTGAAACAGGCCCCAGATTGTTCTGTATTTTTGCATATACCATCTTCTTAGTCTAAGAATTCGCACTCATAGATAAAAGGACCGGGCTAGACTGAGTAAAAACAGCTGTTTTTTAATAAAAATAATATTGAACCCTATTGTGTAAGTTTCTGTTGACTTAATTGTCACTGTCGTCTCGTATCTAAAATGGTATTATCTAAATCCCCATTTACGTTATAGACATTTCTGTCCGGACAGACGAAGTTTGTAGCCGAGGGGGCAAATACGCTAATACGTATGCATTTTTTTGTCTCTCTTTTCAACTTTTCGAAATAATTAGCCTTGGGCAATACACGAACGAACTATTCACATTGTACTTATTTGAAATTAACGAACTAGTCAGTTTTTTGAATTCCTATAGTTCATTTCCTGCTTTTTTTTTAAATGAACGAACGAACTAAACTTAAATGAAAGCAATGACGAAGGAACGAAAGTTGCAAATTATTTTCTTTTACAAAAATGTTATTTAAATTTTAAAACAAATAAACTGAAGAAGAGGAAATGTATTATGCGTGCTAAAAAACTTACGTTTAAGATTTCAAAATTAAACCTTAATTTTTTTTTCAGCCATAGTTACTAAAGTACTTTTTGAATTACATTACAAAAAAGAAACCGAAAACTAAATTTAAAAATTGTTCAAATTTATATAATTCGAATTTTGTTTCGTTGTTTTGTTTTCTATTTTCGTAAAAAATTCTTTTCAACCCCTATTCGATATATAATAAAGAACGTTCAATGACAATCACAACTAAAAGGTGATTTTATAAAAACTATCGGAAATTTAAAAAAAAAAATACATAAAATTCAGAAAAATGCATGAAATATTTATTTGGATCGATAGTTGGGTCGATATAATTTAATGTTTGAAGATTATTTCATGCAAATGTTGGCCGCGGCTGCGCCTCAAATGGTCCATCCGCTTAGTCCAATTTTGGCATACTCTTTCCAACATTTCGGCCGGTATCTCACGAATAATGTTGGCAATGTTGGCTTCCAGTGCGTCAATCGAAGCGGGCTTGTCCCTATAGACATTAGCCTTAACATAGCCCCACAAAAAATAGTCTAGAGGCGTTAAATCGCACGATCTGGGCGGCCAATTGACTGGTCCCAAGCGTGAAATAAACTGTTCACCGAACTCGCCTCTCAATTGGTCCATTGTTTCGCGTGCTGTGTGGCATGTGGCACCGTCTTGTTGAAACCACATGTCATGCAAGTCAAGCTCTTCCATTTTGGGCAAAAAAAGTTTGTTATCATCGCACGGTAGCGCTCACCATTCACAGTAACGTTGTGATTCGCATCATCTTTGAAGAAATACGGCCCAAGATGCCGCCAGCCCATAATCCGCACCAAACGTTTGTTTTTCGTGGATGCATTGGTAGCTCTTGCAATGCTTCTGGCTGCTCTTCACTCCAAATACGGCAGTTTTGCTTGTTCACGTATCCATTCAACCAGAAATGAGCCTCGTCGCTGAACACAATTCTTCGATAAAAAAGTGGATCTTCATCTAACTTTTCAAGAGCCCATTCACCAAAAATTTGGCGTTGTGGTAGGTCGTTTGGCTTCAATTCTTGCACCAGTTGTATCTTATAAGGCTTCACACCCAAATCCTTCCGCAAAATTTTCCACGTAGTGGAGTAACAGAGGCCCAATTGCTGCGAACGGCGCCGAATCGATAATTCACGGTCATCACCAACACTGGCCGATACGGCTGCGATATTTTCTTCAGTTCGCACTCTACGTAAGCGTGTTGGTGGTTTAATGTCCAACAATGTAAATTTGGTGCGAAATTTTGTTACAATAGCCCGATTAGAAGCCTCAGTAGGTCGATTAAACTGACCATAAAATGGAAGAAGCGCGCGATGAACTTTCTTAACAGAGCACGCATTTTGGTAATAAAATTCAATAATTTGCAAGCGTTGTTCGTTTGTAAGACGATTCATGATTAAATTATAGACCAAACTGAAGATGTTTGACAGTGACACAAGATACAAAACGTGCGTGAGCTGTCAAAACTAGTGTTGCCAAAAAGATAATAGCAAAAAAATCACTCTTTATAAGTGATAAAGATACAAAAGATCAAATGAACTAAATGAATGAACGAACTATTCCTTTTTAATTTTTGAACTAAAAAGAGCGGTCACTAAAATGAACTGCGGAGTACAAGTCTAGTAATAATCGTCTTGTTGCTTCATTTCATTTTTGTACACTGTATTAATTTGCCCATATTTTTATAGAAATCAATTTTTAAAATGTATTTACATATTTATTATTAATTTAATTAATTTTATGTGGGATAGTAAAAATTCTAATGATGAAGAATGTTAAAAAAATGATAGTTTTAAGGAAAGGGTCGAACATTTTTTATACCAGTATATCTTCGTATGCTTTTACTTAAAGTTTTTGAAATTTACTTTGAGCAAGCCTTAACTTATTGTGAACAACAAAAATTTAACCTTGTAGTGATTTTCTTTCAGTCGGCTTTAAAAATACTCGAGTTTGTGTCTCTATAAAACCGTTTTGGCAAACTTTGCTTGGTGTCTTGTTCAGCAATTAGTTCAAACTGCTTTATATTTCTCAATTTTAAATACTATTAATTTTTTTAAATTTACCTGCTGCCAGGTTTAAGACATTTTGTAGCCTTAGAGTCGTTTTAAAAAATATATGTCTCTATTTCAACTTAACGGCGACTTTGTCAACACCATTTTTAAATCATCACTGTCGTTTCTACTCGCCGACTCACTTATACTTTACTCATATACGAAAAATACTTTAATTGTAAATATATTTTTAATTTATTCAATGAAAACTTGGACTTTTTTAATTTATTTGTGCTCATTCCAATTGTATTTTTTTTTTTTTTTAGTTTTCTTCATGATATTCTCATGAGTTAGTGTTTAATCAATACGATAGGTATCGAAGGGGATCTCATTTCTATATGGACCACTTCATCAGATCACTTCCAACATTTATTGGCAAAAACTAGAACATTTACATTGTAAAAACTATTGCCGAAAAATAAAAATTATTTCTCAATACATACATAGTTTTCAAAAAGTTTCAAAATAACTTTTCAACTTAGTAAGTAGGTAAACAAACTTCAAAACCAACATTTTAATATTGAACAAAAATATTTTATTTTTCTGCGCTGCGTTTAATTTTAAAATTTTTTTTTTTAATTTTAATTTTATTTCTCGCAACAAAAAATTCATCTTATTTATTAGCAAAATATTAAATTTGAAAAAATATTCATTAAGGAAAAATTATGCTTTATACACAGCAGGCCCACTACTTTTAGTTTATTAAATAAAATTTTCCATGCTTGGCCAATACTCACCAATACTTGGGTGTAAAACTTATTATTGTTTGAGAGTAATAGTGCATTGCTGAGAGTAAATTGATGATGCAAAACAATAACAGCATGATTGCCTGCAAACGATGACAGTCACCACATTTTTCTAAAATCTTGTCAATCTCTAACATAATGATTTTCAATTTGATTTTAATAGTTGTTGTTGTTGTTTTCTCTCTTCTTTTCTTTATTTCTTATTTATGTTTTTGCACTGTTAGATGTTGTTGTTTTTTTTTTAATATTTTTACCGGTAGTCTCCGTAATATTTTATTTTTTATTTGATGATGCTTGCAAATGCAGTTCTTGTTGTTCTATTTAAATACATGCATTGTCGTCACATTTAGTTCAAAATGCAGACGTCACTTTAGCATAAACAAAAAAATAAATGATTTGTTGTTGTAAACTAAAAAGCATCTTTTGAATTATTTCTTTTGTGTTTTTTTTGCACATGCAAGTATGAATGTCATTTGGTTGTGCTGTTGTTATTATGGCTGTGGCGAATTTTGCATTGCGTTTGTCGTTACATTTGACAAGCCTGCACATGAACATTTACTGTTTGTGACTATAATTATTGTTTAATTTAATTTTTTTTTATTCTGCTTAAATTTTAAAGCCAATTATATTAGTGGGAGCGTGAGTAGTTAGTAAACTTAATAACTGTAATATTTACAGTTGAATAATGAAGCAAATATTTAATAAAACAAATTAATTGAATAAATTTAAATATGTGTGTACTTTTAACCCTGAATAACCTATCCTATTTTTAATAAGTTTATACCAATCTTAGTCATTTTGACTAACATGCATTTTAAATTGCATCTAAGAAACCGGGAGTGCACTTCAAAAATTACTTCAAAAGCAAAATGCTATAGGTTTTTACATTTTTAAACTAAATTAACTGCTTTTATAATTAAAAAAATCAATAAGAGACAACGAGATATAAAAGTTACCATAAAAGAAGAAAATAATGGTAGTCGAAACGGCTGATATTGGTAGAAGTGTAATAATTATTTACCTTTTTTGCTAAAAATATAACTTGTAACTTACTTAGGTCATGAATCGTATATAAAAGTATCAAAATATAGAAAAATAATAAATTTAAGGTCGATAAAATTATTAAAAAAAAATAGTTACACTAAGTCTAATGTTAGTTGTTTCGACTACGTAACTTTTACGAAAACTATTATGCCGATTAACTAAAACACATAAAGCACCCGTATTCAGTAGCATTAGCTTCTAAACTAAATCAGATACTTTCGTATACAGCTAACGGAGTATAGAAATTACGATAAAAAAAAATAAACTGTGTTAATATAACATTGGTTATGCAGGGTTAAACGGTTCTGCATTTTAAAGCTGATAGAATTTTAAACTGTAAAGAAATAACACAAAAACTTAAATTTTAATAAAAACTTAAATGGTTTTGAGAATATGGAATATCGCATTCTGGATGTTTAATTTAGGAAGTTTGGATAGAGCCCCAATTCCAGCGTATGATAACGAAACGATAAATTTACATTTATATCGATGATAATCTATTTTGTATACACAGTATTAGTGTTGAAGAGTACACTGAAACAATTTTGTTCATTAATGCAATAAAAAATACATTTTCATTTCATGAAATATTTCATTGAATCAATGAAATGTTGTCATTGCTAGAAAAATAATGAATTATTATGTTCTATGAAATCTATCCACAGTTCTACGGATGGCTTGCTCGCGAATTGATTATTGATGTTCAAAATAAATCAGCATAATTTGGTAGCGGTGTTCAATGTCAGATATTTATGATAATTTGCGGGATTATACTGATCGTAGATGGCAAAAACTGAACATAGCATGAAATCGTAATTTCTATCAGACTTAAAAACACAGTATAAATGGTTTTGAAATTATTTCACGTTGAATTTAAGTCTAGTTATTTTATGTTCATATATTTTGTTTATGGTACAGCATTTTTGCTTATGTAAATGTCTCTACTATAAAAAGTAAATATTAAAATATGTTTGCGATTATTTCCGTGTGTGCTGCACAACAGCCGTAGCACATCTTGCACCTTGATTTTGCGATAAAAAAATATTTTCACATAAAATTAAATTAAAAAATAAATAAAATTGTAAGCAAACCGTCTAATGCTTTGAGACCAAGGATCGCTTAAATAAACTTTTGGTTTATAAGTCCAGGCTATAAACAAAACAAATATATGTCTTGATACTAATTTTATAAAAATAACTTGAACTATTTAAGTTTAATAAAAAATAATGTTTTTAATTGTTTATTCATGTACGTACTTGAGTTAACTACTTTATATTTTACTCAAATTGAATTCCAGCGCACAGCATAATCCATTTATCTCTAGTTTTTTATTTTTAGCTAAATAGATAAAGCTGACTGCCTAACAAAATATCATTTTTATATGAATTTTTTGAAATCATAAACACAAATAAGAAATACAGACAGATATACTCGTATAAACACTTTTTTAAATTAACTAAACAAACAAATTTTTATCACTAGAGTCTTTCATTATTTGCCTTAATAAAATAATTATAACTTTTTTAATTATTTAAATTCAATATGAAATTGCATCATTTTACTGCAACAAAAATATCGAATTTTTTTATAAATAAACGAGCGTACTTGCACTTATCTGAACGTTAAATTTAAGAATGGGATGAATGTCTGTTAATAAATTTAATTTTTTTTGTTGTCAACATAGAGAAAAGTGTAATTACTTGTTTAAATTAAGTAAATAAGAAAATGAAAGAGACGCAAGCAAGCAAAAAAAGAATTATTTATTTTTATTCGCAAAAATTTTAATTCTAGCTAAAATCTAAAGAAAACATATTTTATTGTTGATAACCAAATGGTACGTACTTATGCAGCAATGAAACAAATGAAATTATTAAATTGAAAAACAACTGCTCTATTGCATGGTGATAGACTCAAGAGACACAAAACAGATCTTTTTCATTTACATGTGTTAGGACTTTAGTCACTTCTACTTAAACAAATACTTTTGGGTAAAAAAAAGAACATTTAAAGTAAAAAAAAAAATACTTTTTGTTACATCACAGTTTTAATTTATCAGACTCATTAATATAGGAAGAGTATAGTCTCAACAATATTGCCTATTGCTTGATTACAAGAAGTCACAATTTGAAAGAAATGAAGAAGCAACAAACACGCGTTGCATCTTTTATTCAAGTTTTTGTTAAATAAAAAATTATTAAATTATAAAGTCACACACAGCTAGAATTGTAAATAAATTAACAAATTTAAAATACCACAGGATGGCCCTAGAAAGAAACGCAGGTGTCTGCTAAGAGAAGAGATGCATTTTCTAGAAGCACACCTTTTGGAAGATTTATTGCCAGGCCCCATAAACACTAACGATAACTTCGTTCGTACATTTGTATTGAAAACAAAAATAAATGTTCGAATAAACGAACGAAGTTGTATTTCGCCTTTACCTAGGCCGGCCATTACTTTTGCTTTAAATTAACAAAGGCAAACATTTTCATCACATAAATGTCTGTAATGCATCAGTTTGAAAATGTCATCAAATGCCCAATCTATTTCGTACAAACTTGATTTTTAATTGTTTACTTGGAGCCCATAAATGGAAAATAAGACTGACAGCAAAGTTTTATATACTACACTGGTTTTGGACTAGAGAAATTGAAAACTGATTTCAAATTTGCAAATTATATTTTTAGATGAAATGAAATCGCGTAAAAATGATTTCTTTAGCTCCTACAATATGACAATCGCTTCTTTTTTTTAAAGTGATTCAGATGTACTTCCAAGAAAATCTCTTCCATCATTTTTTTACTGCTAATATTTATGTGTACGAGTATATCAACAAAATTTCCTAAAAGAAACTAAACAGAAATTAATATAGACCCATTTATGGACAGATTATATTGGTTTTCACAAACATTATGATTGTCATTTGTATCCAATTTTATTTTTCTTATTTCTAAATGATTTGCCAAAAAAAAAAAAATTACGTAAAGTAAAATATTTTTAAAAATTATATGAAAAATTTATATAAACTTGACTTTAATTTACGTAAATTTTTTTGCTTAAGGGGTTAATATTTTAATTTTTCTAACCTACAACAATCTTCCTGTTAGTAAGACAAAAAACTCAAAAATAAAAAAATCCACTCAACATTAGTGAATATATGTATAGAGGTAGTCGTGGTTCTTCACTCAAAGCTCCACAATTTTTAGATCGATCGAGCTGAATTTCAATAACAATTGCAAGACAGCAACAAAAATAACTGAAGTTAACATAATTATTCAATAATTAATAAAAATTTTTATGTATATTAAAGTTTCTGCGTTTTTCATGGTTTCAGTGCGTATTAACATAGTGAGTTTTGTAGATGTTAAGGCAAATACTATAAGCAAAGACTATAAAACTATAAGGATGTTCTACGTAGAAGAAAATCTGAAAACAAAAATGAATAGCTGAAACAGATGCGGGAGGGAAGTAACAAAGGAATATTTGAGCATGCGCATTTCAAATAAAAGTTTCTCTCATTTAGCTACTGAGACAAACAGAGAATAAACACATACTCAACAACATATAAATGCGCATGCATGTATGTATTTATTAACCAAGCATTTAAAACTTAAAATGAATTTGATTTCTTTGATATGTTTTTTGTGTGAGATTTATGAAGTTTTTCAACAAAAATGTTATTGAAATCTTAGGAGCAAATATAAATAGAACGAATATGACTAGTTGCGTTATTGTAGGGTAGAATATCTTGTTTATGGTTGAAAAAATTAAATTTATGCTAGTTCGCAACGAATTTATGATTCATTAATTTGAACCTTTATTAAACTCTTATTATAGATTTGTAGATATTATTTTTATAATGAGAAGTAGTCCTGTTGTATATGCTTTTTAAAAGGATCTATAAGAGTTTTAAAACTCACAGACTGTTAATAATTGATTTTATGTTATGAACAAAATTTATTTATAATAAAAATCTAATTATTTGGAAATTAATATGTAAATCATAATAAGACATTCTTATGCCTTATTCCCATTTTTTGTTTCGTGGTATTGTCACAAAACAATTTACTTATATAAAAAAAAATTTGTTTTTAAATGCTCTATATATCATGCTAGGCATATCGTCAATAAAAAGTCTTGAACTTTTACGTTTAATACTTATCAAACCAAATAAGAATTTCAATTTGGCTAAGAAATAAAAAGTTTTAAAAATTAAAACTTTTAGCATTTAAAAGTATTTTCTTTTTCTTCAATACATCTTCTACATTAGAGATTCCAGTTCGGAAGCCTAAGCTAATGTGTAAGAAAAGTATTCAAAATACAAAAATAGAAATAATAAAAATCCATAGCAATATAAGCAATATAACTATTTATCAATTAGAACATTTTTATTATTATTCCCATTTTTTGTATCTAATTGAGATAAAACACTGAAGATGGCAAATTGCCGAAACCGGTCTGTTAAAGAACCCAATTTGACCCGGGATGACGTAAACTCGTTTCAAATAAAAATGTTTTATTATCGTTTATTTATAACTTTTGAAAAATAAAAATTAAAAGTAACTGTTTTCCTTTAATAAAATAAATATAAAGTAAAAAAAACTCAATGGTTAATGTATAAGATAAAAGTAGACAATACTAATAATATTTAAGTACACTTAAATTGCTTTGCTTAATTTTTTTTACGAAACTTTTTTACATATCGAAAAAATTTTAAATTACTGTTATGATAATGCGCATGCTAGTTTTTTAAGCTTAAGATAAATAACAATTTTAAAATTTTATTTTGATCATTATTTCGTTAATTCGCTGCTTAGCTTCTTCAGGATTTTTACAAGTATATTTAAAATTATTTCAAAATAGTTAAGAAGTTAAGCAACTAATTAACAAAATGTTGATCAAAATAAAATATTAAAATTTTTATTGACCTTCTGTAATTCCATTGCGGCTAGTAACGAAATTGAAATTCGGTGTGAATTCATATACTATATGTATTACAACAATAAAATGCATGTATTTACATACATTAACAAAAACGGCAATGTTAGTAGAGCTATAAGAAGAAAACAACTTTTTTATAAAAATTTGGTACACATACATATACAGTTTGTATATGGATGTACTGAAAAGTGAAGTTGTGTAAATTCTTGCATTGAATATTATTCTCTTGCATGTTATATTACTCTCTTTTAAATTCTCGCGCTCTCGTCGATATTACTAGCAATATCCATCAACAAATTTAGCACCAGAAAAAATTTACACTACGTAGAACATCTTTATAGTTTTATAGTCTTTGCTATAAGTTACTTATTGTATATTGAAAGCAAACATAGACACCATTTACACAGGGAAAGTTTACTTTGACAAATTTTGTTGAATTCTCTTTTAAACTTTCTTTGGTGTTTATACAGGGAAAGTTTTGTTTCTCAAATTTTGTTTTCCTTTGTTTGAGTGTTCTTAATTTTTTGACATTTCTCATTTGCTGGTTTGTGAATTCTCTATCCGTTTTAATTGTGAAAAACAAAATCTACACCCAACGAAATAAAATATAAAAGAAAACGTCAAATAAAAAGTTGCAGCTAACTTCAGTTATATAAACTACGAACAAAGAACAAAACGAATTTGCGAGTACAAGAAAGTCTGTACTGCCTCCCGTTCTCTTCACCCCTATCTCCTATAAACTCAAGACTTTGCAAAGTAAACTTTCCCTGTGTAAGTGGTGTCATACATGCGTATATATATACATACATACATCGTTCGTACATTTGTATTGAAAACAAAAACAAATTTTAGTATATTTTTATTTTCAACAAATGTACGAACGAAGTTGTCGTTCGTTTTTATGGAGCCGAGCCGTAAACATCTGTTCATATAACAAATTATTTGAAAACATTTGTAGTACAACAGTTATTTGAAGCAGAGAAACAAATAAATTCCTCACTCGCTGCAAAATTATTTATAACTCTGAATATGTGGATGAGTTGAGTTAGTGTGCAATAACAAAACCATACCATATTTGTTATACTCATTCTCTCCCTTACACCAGCAGTAACAAATACTTATTTGGTATATTTGTTTTAACAACCCTTGTGCACGTCTTTAATGTATATATGCCAAATAATTAAGTTAAAATTTTATATTTTCCTTACAAAGATCATTTGCAGTGGAGGACAGAGCAAAATAAAACATTTAAAATTGATTTTAAAAAATTTATGGCAATTAATACATATTCGGCATAAAATATTTATTTTGTATATATTTAAAACTTAAATATTTAACTGTATCATTTTTACTACTTCTTCATTCACATGTATGCAGTAAATGCTCTTAAATTCGGCTTTTACTAGTAGTCGCCATTTTTATATTAAAAACAATACACAAAAATCGGTTTTTGTTTTGAAGAATATGTGGGGGACTAAACTGTTTTTATTTATTTATTTATTTTAATGAGTTCATCTCTTACTGAATTGACTAATTTATTCAAAATTTGCCTTGTGTCCTCTGCAACAAGGTTATTCTTGCATGAGTTGCTAAACCTATTAACTGAAACAATTTTCATATTATAATGGCTTCTATGGAGAAAAAAGAGTTGAGATATTGTTGGAAATTTTTTTTTTTTTTAATTTTTAACTGGGCAGCTCTTAGGCAGAAAAAATTTTTATGATTTCCTACAGACGTTATTGAATGAGGTATATTTGTAAATTGTGTTCTACCAGTAATCGGCAGAAAGTTTTATTAAAGCCTGCGGATTAAAAGAATACAGCTAACTGCGTAAAAAAACTTAAAGGCAAAATTATGTGTCGACAATAAAATCATAATGTGGCGAGAATTGGAAAATTTATGTCGACTGCACTTTTTTCCAAAAATGTTTAATTTTAATAAAAATAAATTTAAATTTGACTAGAACAAAGATTACTGAATTTTAATAAATACCAACCCAATAGCAAATTCACATACATACTTTAGAGCGGTAACTTAAAAAAGAAATAAAAGTCTTAAACTGCCGATTACTGGTGCACTTACCCTATATGACCTCATTAAACGTTGAACGACCGCAAAGATCACCTGTTTAATCTCTCGTCATGAATTTATATTTCAAATTGAAAATTAGACAAAAAATACTTTTTTTTTTGTTTGTATGTATTTTTTTATAAGGGATTTAATTTCTTTATTTAACTTTCTGGCGAAGGCAAAATTTTTATCACTTTTATTTATTTATATTTTTTTAATTTAATTTATTTTAAGAATTGGCGGGGAAGTCTGATCAGGTTTTAAAGCTGAACTTAAACTAAATTAAAGTTTTCTGGGGTAGTTTGCTTATCAAAAGTCTAAGCAACAACAGCAACAGTAATAAAAAAATTAAATATAAATTATTAGTTTAGGATTTGTTATAAAAATTTTTTTCTAAATACTTATTTGAAAACAATTGCACGCGATTTATCATGTGCAATTTTTAAATGAGTCTTTTGAAGTTGCAATTCTATTAGGGTGGTTAATATTGATGAAGTTGTAATAAATTATTTTTCAAAAACTTTGCAAACCTTAAATTGTTTTTGCACGATCAAAACAAAACAAAACCGACTTTAGCAAGAATGTCCCAAATAAAAATAATTGACTTTGCACTCATCTTCTTGTTTTAGTATAAGATTACATCAAGAACAATAGAAAAAAAGATTGCGCCTTCAGTAAGTTATTTCTCAGTATATAAAATTCAGCTGTTGAGTGTAACCTCAATGTAGTCCAAGAACCATCAAAAAGCTTTTGCTCTCTCTTCTTTTCTATATGCATACGTTTATACATAAGCTTAGATATGACGTAACTTTAGACACTGAATTTTGTAAACAGAGAAAAAGCTTGTGGAAGGCGTAATCTTCTTTTCTATTATTCTTGTCATTACATCTTACATTTGTCAACAAAACAAAATCGAAAATATATTGCTTTCAGTGACTCAGCAATTGCCATTTTAGCCTTTTTTAAGCTAGATTTAGTCCTTTTTTCTCGCATTTAGCCTTGAAATTTTTGATTTAGCCTTTTTTCTATTTCGCAATTTTTTTTTTGCGCATGGCGAAAAAAAAATATCAAATTAAAGCCAGTACTTTTATCTTTTCAAAGCAAAAGAAGTAAGTTATGACCAAAAAGCTAACCAGTTCTACGACTGTCTCTTTCCGGCCACTTTTTAGTAGAACTGGTTACCTTTTCGGTTGTAACTTGATAAGTTTTCAATATATCGACTTGATTTCTTTTGCGTTGGGTAGATAAACGTATTGGCTTTAATTTCAATTTTTTTTTTGCGGATAGTGCGAAAAGAATTTTTTATAATTTTTCCAAAAAACAGCAAGTTATGACAAAAAAGGGAAGCATGTTTAACACGACCTTTTTTTAGTTTTTGTCATTGTATGTTCTCTTCTTGATTTTTTATAAAAATCATAATTATTATTTTGAATTTTAAGAGATAGTTTTTAACTAGTTTTTGACAAACTTAGCTTATTTTTTTCTAACTCTTGGCAACGCCGAACTGAATTAATTTTTTCATGGATATTTTCAATCGCCCAGATAGTCATGCATAAGTTTGTATGTGCGTCTCGACATTTACATTCTTCTCTTTTCTGGCTGCATGTACGGCACAAATGTTTGCCTTGTATCTGTTTTACTCACTGAAAAGTACAAAACAAGAGCAATCGTTTTGTTTTGTTTAATCGCAAGTTGTTGCTAATCTTAAACCACAAAATTTGTTAAGAGTAGCTATATGCCTTCGTTAGAAGTAAGCATTGGTTTACGTGACGAACTCATCTCCCCTTATCTGATTTATTATTTATTTCTTTTCACTTTTCCATCTATATCTTTTTCTTATAGAGGACAAAAGTAATACATCAGAGGGCCCAAGTGAGCCTCGCTTCTGTTTTCCTTTTGTAACCCAGCCTAGCCTAACCTGAACGACATAATATAATGAAAAGGTACACTAGTAACAGATATTTGTTTTATAAAATAAAAGGTGATTTTATAAGAACTATCGGAAATTTAAAAAAAAAAACACATAAAATTCAGAAAAATGCATGAAATATTTATTTGGATCGATAGTTGGGTCGATATAATTTAATGTTTGAAGATTATTTCATGCAAATGTTGGCCGCGGCTGCGCCTCAAATGGTCCATCCGCTTAGTCCAATTTTGGCATACACTTTCCAACATTTCGGCCGGTATCTCACGAATAATGTTGGCAATGTTGGCTTCCAGTGCGTCAATCGAAGCGGGCTTGTCCCTATAGACATTAGCCTTAACATAGCCCCACAAAAAATAGTCTAGAGGCGTTAAATCGCACGATCTGGGCGGCCAATTGACTGGTCCCAAGCGTGAAATAAACTGTTCACCGAACTCGCCTCTCAATTGGTCCATTGTTTCGCGTGCTGTGTGGCATGTGGCACCGTCTTGTTGAAACCACATGTCATGCAAGTCAAGCTCTTCCATTTTGGGCAAAAAAAAGTTTGTTATCATCGCACGGTAGCGCTCACCATTCACAGTAACGTTGTGATTCGCATCATCTTTGAAGAAATACGGCCCAATGATGCCGCCAGCCCATAATCCGCACCAAACGGTTGTTTTTTGTGGATGCATTGGTAGCTCTTGCAATGCTTCTGGCTGCTCTTCACTCCAAATACGGCAGTTTTGCTTGTTCACGTATCCATTCAACCAGAAATGAGCCTCGTCGCTGAACACAATTCTTCGAAAAAAAAGTGGATCTTCATCTAACTTTTCAAGAGCCCATTCACCAAAAATTTGGCGTTGTGGTAGGTCGTTTGGCTTCAATTCTTGCACCAGTTGTATCTTATAAGGCTTCACACCCACATCCTTCCGCAAAATTTTCCACGTAGTGGAGTAACAGAGGCCCAATTGCTACGAACGGCGCCGAATCGATAATTCACGGTCATCACCAACACTGGCCGATACGGCTGCGATATTTTCTTCAGTTCGCACTCTACGTAAGCGTGTTGGTGGTTTAATGTCCAACAATGTAAATTTGGTGCGAAATTTTGTTACAATAGCCCGAATAGAAGCCTCAGTAGGTCGATTAAACTGACCATAAAATGGAAGAAGCGCACGATGAACTTTCTTAACAGAGCACGCATTTTGGTAATAAAATTCAATAATTTGCAAGCGTTGTTCGTTTGTAAGACGATTCATGATTAAATTATAGACCAAACTGAAGATGTTTGACAGTGACACAAGATACAAAACGTGCGTGAGCTGTCAAAACTAGTGTTGCCAAAAAGATAATAGCAAAAAAATCACTCTTTATAAGCCTACAATGATGTTAGCCATTGTAAACTAAAGACTATAAAATTTACTGGGTATCTGCCAAACTTTAGGGTTTGAGAACACAATGTTTTGATTGATCCAAAAAATTTAAAGAATCTTTCACCAGGGACGTGAAAAGTTTGGCAGGTGGACTGTAAGTTTGAAGGGATATAGCTTCCAAAACCACACGAAAATAATAAAATTGGTGTTCTTTTACTGCAAATATAGATTGATGATTATCAATTTCTAAATTGGTATTATGGATGAGAAGGATCATTGGACATGTTAGGTCACGTGGAAGTCATTTTGCTTTTTAACCCCATTACACATTAGCTTGTGGGGTTTTCTTAAGTTGCAGGTCTCTATGAGAACAAGTAGAAGTTTGAAAATACCCGTTGTGTATCTAATCAAGTAAAAAATTAAAAAAAAAAAAAACGTTTTAGCTGTGACAATTTCAGTGACATGTTTAAAATTGTTTAATGAGACACTAGATGTTTTTGCCCGGTCTCGCTTAGCCCGGTCTTTTATTACTTGAAACGGTATCCTTAGAGTTATAGAGAGTGTATGCACTAAATCCCTTTACAAATAGAATTTTAATCGTTAAAAAAACACATCCAAAAAAATGCAGCAATTCACTACTTTGTAAAGTGGCTCATGTTTTTGTTAAATTAATACGAGAGACGCCAATAAATAAAATATTTTAAAGCATAATTTCAGCCTTAAATTCAATAAACTAAGCAGTGGTGAGTGAAAATCGTTAAAAAGCGGTCGTAAAATTAGACGTGGCTGCTTCCTTGGAGTACAGAGATCTGCTGATAAACAAATATTTGAAAAGCAAACAAACAAATAAACGGGAAATGAATTTTATTTATATAGATTTGGACTGATATTCAAATCTCTTTTCATTTAAAAATACAAGAAAAGAAAATCTATAAATTATTTGGAAAATGTATTAAAAATTGTTTCATTGTTCCTTTTTCGTTTGTATAAAAAATGTCAGCGGATTGAAGGAATCTTTAAAAGTACAGTCACATTACAGAAATATTCAACTAAAATAGTTTGTTCTTTTATTAAAATACATTATACCTTCATTATTATATTATTTGTATTAATTTTATATATTTAATGCAAGTCATGTTACGTTTACGAGTATTTCGACAAATATTTTCGTAGTGTGGCGGTAGCTTAACAAGCATTTTAAATTATTCTAAGCGTGATGCGGTCAGCAAATATGAACTTATTTCTTTTAATTTAAGTCAACAGAATATAAACATAAAATTTGGTTACTAAATTTATCTAAATTATTAACCGTTAAATGGTTGGCACACCAGTGCAAATTTTAGAGAAATAAATTGTAAACTTTAAAAATCATTATATTAAATTTATCAGCTAAACTTTTACAATAGCGAAATCACCCCTGTAATATTTGTAAAGGGTGTTTTTTATAGACATATAGAACTTTAAATTGCAATAAAACAACGATGGATTATTCGATTGACATGAATTTTATTTATCCGAAAGATAATCTTGTGGTATTACATTTTAAATATGATTTCTGGCATATGACCGCTACGGCTGGCTCGGATGTAGTCCAATCTGGACGTCCAATTTTCGATGACTTTTTCCAACATTTGTGGCCGTATGTCTTCCAAATGATCAAGCGTTTGTGGCTTATCCGCATAGACCAATGACTTTACATAGCCCCACAGAAAGTGTCTTTCAATAAACCGATTGTGGCACGAGCTGTGTGACATGTTGCGCCATCTTGTTGGAACCACAGCTCCTGGACATCATGGTTGTTCAATTCAAAAAAGTTAGTAATCATTGCTCTATACCGATCACCATTGACTGTAACGTTCTGGCCATCATCGTTTTTGAAGAAGTACGGACCAATGATTCCACCAGCCCATAAAGCGCACCAAACAGTCAGTTTTTCTGGATGTAACGGTGTTTCGACATACACTTGAGGATTAGCTTCACTCCAAATGCGGCAGTTTTTTTTGTTGACGTAGCCATTCAACCAGAAGTGCGCTTCATCGCTAAGCAAAATTCGCTTATGAAAATCGGGAACAACGGCAATCTCGTTTTGTGCTCATTTGCAAGCGTTTTTCAGGCGTGAGTCTATTCATGATGAATTGCCAAGCCAATCTGAGAATAAATCACTTGACAGCTGTTAAATCGGTCGCCATATTGAACAGTAATGCCAACTTAAAGTTCTATATGTCTATAAAAAACACCCTTTAAAAGTGTGCCCAGTTGTGGAAATTCTTCCATTTGATCCACCAGTGTCTTAAACTGAAAATGTGTTGTTTTTTTAAACTAAATTAAAATACGTAAAAGAACCATATTCACATAAATATATATAGGCTATAAAAACTATATACTTACAACTTTTTTTTCGATGGAATTCATTTTGCATAAAATTATTTTTCTTTAAAATAAATTTTTTTAACTTGTTTTTCTGTTTTTATTATTATTTACTTTATATTTTATTATTTAAATTTATTTTTCAATAAAATTTGAATAGAAAAGCAATCACTTGTGCTTGAGTGGTTTTTATTTAAATGACATTTGTAAATGAGTTATAAAAACGAAAATATGAGAGGTAAACGTCTGCTCTTACGTTTTAACTCAAAATTTATTTTGACACATGGGTTACAAAAACGCAAAACAAAAATTTCTACTCAATCGTCTAAAATTTTTGAGTCACATTTTTTATAAAAACATTTCATTAATCGTAAGATAATAAAAAAAAATTGCAATTTTTTAAAAAAAAATCGTTTTTTTTTAATAATATTTGAAAAGTGTTCTCTTACTAGGACACCCTATAGATATTTTTCCGCTTAAATTTTCTGACAACAGGTTTTGCATAATGCAGGTTAGTAAAATTTTTAAACCCTGTCATATAAAAACTTGAAATTTAATAAATATTTTTTTAGTTTAATTTTTTTGGAAATAAATAGGCTAATTTTATTATGCGAGCAACATGCGCACAGAAAAAACAACTTGAAATTTCTTTTCGTATTTTTTAATTAACATCAAGCCATAAATATTGATTAAAAGACGATACAGACACACTCACTCGTACAAGCATAAATTGCTTTTGTCTCATAAATATATTCATATCACATCAAATTTTGCTTAAATTAAAAACAAATTTTTTTTCTAAATCTTGTATGCAAAAAAAAAAAAAAACATTTTTTTTTTAAAGCCACAGTTGTGATAAACTGCGCTAATGGTATGTTAACTACACACAGTTCACATACAGAAGAAAGAAGAAAGATGCGAGTAAGATAGTTTATTATTAGTCCCTCTAGAAAGGAAAAAGTTAAATAAGATATTACACGGCTTCCTGACAGTTTTCATTTCTCTTTCACATATTATTTCTCAAGTCATGAAAATGCATTTGCATGATTAATAAAAAAGAATTCAAGAAATTTCTGAGTGTCTCTTTTTAAAATAAATGTAAAACCTTAAGATTTGATAAGAGAAATGAAAAAATGTCTGGACATTAATTTCTATATCATTAGTTTTCGAATTGTAGTCATAGAAAAAGAATTTTTTAAAGAGTAGAGATACTTGGCGCTAAGATACCCTGCAAGATTTTACATAAAAAAAGTAGTTGTGCACTAGGATTTTTTTGGGCGAATGAGGTAGTGTTGAAAATGACCTCGCATTTACAGTGACCGTCGTCACTGCGTCATGTAGTATTTCCATTAAAACACTCCTTCGACTTTTTCTAGGGGGATCCTTCCTGGCACGGCTTTCTGCTTCTGGTACCTTATCTTATTGCAAATAATCGAGATCTTTCTTCTTTCTACGCTTGGTGTCATTTTAGCAACTATGTTGACAGGAGTGAAATCTCTCAGATTACCATCTATTGCAGTCGAAAAAACTGTGCTCAGAGTATTCGTTCATTACCCATGCGATACAAATACTTATGAAAGTATCCGTGATCCGACAGTAGTTGGGTTAGGAAGTAGTTAACTTCTCCAAATTTTCTTTGAATCCATCCATCTATGTTGGGGATTAGTTTCGCCGTCCATTTTCTATTTATTTTCACATTTCATCTGTTTTGCCAACGCTACCATAATCAGCCTTAGTTTGCTTTGCATTGGGTCACTAAAATTCGACATCAATCTATGCAGCATGCCCTGACTTGACAGCTGCGAGTTTTATTTGGACCCAATATGCGAGCCTGCAGTCGAGTGGCATGTGAGCCCGAGTCATCAGAATAATCTCAGTCTTATTTGTTTGGTTCACTACTTTATTTAAGGTGTAATACACTTAACTAAAACACCAGTTACACAATTTGGATTTGTTTTTTTTATTAATTTTCTTTATTTTTTGCCCTTGTAGCGCTTGGCAAAGTTGTAGTACAATTTCGATTACACCAATATAAAACACATATGAGAAGGCTTGCTGCACACATTTCTTTGTTTCATAACAACTTTGAAAATCGTTATAAGTCGTATGATCTATTTTTATTAAAATAGTTTTAGGTTTGTTTGCTCGCTATAGAAATTGTTATTTTCCAAAATAAGTACTTACAGTAGGAAATGTTGGTATTGCTCCTTTAGTCATATACGCCCACTTTTACTAGCAATCTTACAAGTTTTTTTTCTGCAATCAATTCTCCAAAACAAAAATTTCACCATCAACTTATATTTTTTTACAGAAAGAGGAAAATTTTAACTCCATTACAAATTAAAAATGTTATTGATAATTCTTAGAGCCAGTCCCATGAGAATATTTAATTATTGTCGTTTGTATTGCTATTTAAGAACAGTTGTCAATTTAAACATTTGCTAATATTTTTTTTAGTGATGGTATTTATTGTTTAATATGAAACCGAAAGAGAGCTTTCGATATGGTGAAACAGAACATTAGTTTAAAAAATAAAAAAATTATTTTATTCTATATTTTTGTAGCCGTAAACAAAAAGCTTTTGTAATAGCTTGATTTCACTATTTTGGTGAAGAGTACAAATAATGCCGCACAGTCGCATTAAATATATATTTTTAGCTGTTTTGTTTTTTTTTTTTTTTTTTTTTGACAGTTAACTGGTTTCTGAGTAGTAAAATCAATAAAATTAAAATTGTTAGAGCATTAGTGTTTAGCCTGTTTTTAACTAGCGAAATTTTTTTTTTTTTTTTTTTTTTTGAGTTTAAAGAGACCTGGTACGGGTATTTAAAACAGCAAACACATCATGTGACAATTTCATTTTTGTTATTAGTTACTGTAATAATTTTATCTAGGTTCGGCTGTAACCCATTACAAGTCGCTTTATTGGGCTACAGCAGAGCACATAATTCACTGAGAGAGATCTTGGGGTGATTTGCCAAGAAAACCGTAAACACCGATTAAATATTTTGTCATATGGCCAAAAATTTAATTGAGTCAATTAAATATTTAATCAATAAGACAATTTTTTTTATTAAAATATTTAACTGGAACCTAAGTAAGTTTTTTTTGTGAAAATCAAATAAAACTTTGATAATAATAAAAATAATTTAAAAAAATATTCATATAAATTAAAATAAAAGAAATGTCTTTAAAGATTTCTTAAACAAATCAAATGTACTTAGCTTAAAGAAGTTTGACGTACCAGTAACTTTTTATTAAACTTAATACCGCCCCTTAAGGAGTTAATTAACATCTACCCAATTATAATTTTTTTTTTTCTTAGAAAATTAGCGACAAATAAAAATAAAATCAATAATCGTAAATTCACAATTTCACAAACCAAGAAATGCAGACGACAACGCAAATACGCACGTTTAAAGGAATTTCTAAGCTAGTAGACAACGGACTTCAACACCTTAAATATCAGTTATTTGGAGAACGTTTAACACGTGCGATCATGCGGGTTCAATTCAATAGAAAAATTTAATTCAGTAACTGAAAATTAATGAATAAAATTGTGTTAAACTGTTTAATATGAAAAAATTAAAATTGTAAATAAAAGTAAAAAACAAAATTAAAAATTATAATAGTAAAATACTAATTAGAAAACGTATTAATTAATTGAATTAAATTAAAAAAAAAATTAATTAAAAAATTTTAATTAAATTTAATTAAGAAAGTGATAATTACTGTAAACACATTTTTAAAATTATAATGAAAAGAATTAAATAAATTAAATTTTAATTAAAATAATTTTTTAATTTAAATCAAGTAAATTGAATTATATAGAAATAAAAATAAAATTTTGAAGTTTTAATAATATTAAATTAAAAAATAACTAATTAAATTAAATTTAACAAAACCAATTAAAGGTTTTTAAATAAAAAATAGTAAAAGTTAATAATAAAATACATATGTTAAATATTTACCTAATTATCAAAAAATATTAACGTAGACTTCAAAGTCCACGTTATCAAAATTTTTTAAATAATTTTTTAAAAAATTTTACTTTAAAGTCTACGTCAATATTTTTTTTTTTTTTTTGCTTACGAGCATAAATAATTTGCAAGTCAAATAAGCAATTGGAATATTAATTTAGTCAAACTAAATGTTCAAGCAACTGGTGTAACCTTAGAATTGGCTTTTAAAGATTAGAACCATGAGCAAAATTTGACAGAACTGCATTCATAAACGTTCAATAAGCTTAATGAAGACTTGTAGTCTACTTTAAATATCGCTTATTTTATTTACGCTAAAAATACAAGGTGGGAGAAAAGAAGTCATCCGATGTTGTTTGGCTCTCATTTTTTTTTTTTTTTCTAAATAAAAATTAAATGTGTGCCGTTGCTCCGTCCTGTTCGAACCAAATGTCCTACAGTCCTAATTCGTTCAATTGTGGCAGAAAAAACTCGGTTAACATGGCCCTATAGCGTGCACCGTCCACTGTTGTCGTTTGAACAGCCCGATGTCTCCTCCAGCGTAAACAGCGCACCATGCAGTCACTTTGGGCGGGTGTAATGGTTCCTCGTGCATCACTCGTGGATGTTGGGTGAACCAGAAGCGATAGTTTTGCTTGTTCACGTACCCGCTGAGGTAGAAATGAGCCGTAACGCTGATTTTGGTCGAAAAATCGTCCACTTCAATTATTCAGCGTTCTTGGGGAGTGTATCGCTCCATGGCTTGTTCCTTTGTATTCTACATCTGTCTAGTTCACAAATGTCAAAACAGATTTAACATTGGCCGCCATTCGCAAAAATAAGAGCATCTTCCAATAGGGTGATTTCTTTTAGCCCATTTTGTAAAATGAAATTTTAAAATTTGTTGTTTCAAATATTTTTTTTGTTACATTTGGTTTTAACCTAGAAGAACTTTCAATAAATAAAACAAATTAAAAGAAAAATTTTAGTTTTTGTACTGCAACCGTAGCTTTAGAAAACTCAAAAAATTAAATAAACAAAACTTTAGTAAAATAATGAAAAAAAAAAAAATATAGCAAGTATGTAAGTTGTTGTTATGTTAAAGTGTTTTCAGCTCCAAAATGATTTCGAAGGACTTAAAAGTTGGTTTGTTACCAACCAAACATTTTCTTGATTCACATTAACTCACCTTCCTATGTTAAATGTTGGCAGCTTTACTATTTAAATTTAACAAATACTTAAGCCTCTAACTCCTAGGCCCCAATAAGACTTACTTAATTTACGAACTGCTATCAATCTTTAAAATTTTTCTGCAGCAGGCATGAACACTTTAATTTTAAAGTTAACAAATAGTGAATACAATCGTCAAACATATTTATTATTTTAAAGTGCCCAAATTAAAAAATAACTACTTATGCAAGCCACTGTGCAATATTTTTGTAAAACATTTTAACCTTCTAACTCTGCAACTTGTATTTCTTTTTTTTTTCTTTTTTAATTAGGCCCCGTTAATTGAAAAGTTTTAGGGTTACAAAGTTCCTCAAAAATATTCATCATAGTGTTTTTCATAAGTTAACTGAATATTTCATGTACCTAAAAAAGAAGATCTGCCTGGTTGCTTACGCCGATTCACAATCAAAATTTAAAAAAAAAAAGAGACACTTTAAACCCCATTTTTGACAAAGAGCCAGATATACACTTTCAAAACAACGGCAAACGTGTATTTGTTTTGGTTTACTCTACCATAGTTAATCAGTTTACAGAACCATGTTCTTTTGCAGTGTTTTTATTAATTTGGAATGATATAAATATTTACTTTTATACGAGTATTTAATGAATGTAATTATTTTAGATGTAAAAAAATTGAAGCTCAAAACATAAGCTAATGCATTTGAATTTAAATAAAATTAAAATAAAAAACATTAAAATTATATAAGGAAGCCGCAACATTTTATTAAAAATTTTAATTGATTTACATCGTCTAGAAGCTGATTAACATTAATTGCAACTAAAGCTATTAAGGAGAGAATAAATTAAAGTTGATGTGTTTTCTAAAAATCAATAAATCAAGCACAACATTTTTGGAAAACATCATCTCCAGTGCTTAAAATCATTTGAAAAATATTGGCATTGAATATTAACTATTCAAAAGAAAACTACAAAATAAAAATTTATTAAAACTTGCACTTACGCAAATAACAAACGTGTTCAGTGAAGCTAACAACAGAATGGATATTGAAAGAGTTTTAGAGAAATGCGGCAATTTTGGTAGATATCAATTTGCAATACTTGTGCTGTTTGGCTGCACCAATTTCATGTCTTCTATGCATTATTTTTCCCAAACTCTAATTTCGTTTACACCTGCCCATCGTTGTTATCATGAGCAATTGGAAAATAAAACATTTTCCGAAATCGTAGACATTTATAAGAATTTTTCAAATCCACGTTGCACCCTATTGGAATTCGATGAGGATGGTGTACCTGTTGAGGCGGAAGTAGGAGTTTGTCGCAAATGGTTTTATAAAAAAGAAAATGGTTATGAAAGCATAACCACAGAGGTGAGTTTACAAAATTTTCAAACTTATTTAATGTCTTGATTTTGTGTTCGAATACGTATTTGTTGTTACATTTTTGAGTTTTACTCGTACTTTTAGCTAAATTGGGTTTGTGATTCGGCTTATAAATCTGCTGTCGGTCAATCCTTTTATTATTTGGGTGCTGTTATTGGCACAATATTTTTTGGTGTTTTAGCTGATCATATTGGACGTTTGCCAGCCATTTTATTGAGCACGATTTCTGGTGGCTTAGGAGATTTTTTAACATCATTTGTCAACAATATGTCATTGTATGCTTTAACTCGTTTCATTTCCGGTCTGGCCACCGATACATGTTTTATGCTCATGTTCATATTGGGTGAGTGATCGATAATAATAAGAAAACAAACAAAGAAACTGAAGTGAAAAAATGCTAATTCTAAAATGATTCCTGAAGCTACTGTCACATTATGCAAATATATGTCGAAATAAGCGCAACATGACTTGCATCACAAAAAATTGATTCAAATAATATAATAACACATATATTGGGTTGTTCGGAAAGTAATTTCTTTATTTTTTTTGGAAATGAGTTACAGTTTTCATATATGGCCTTTCAAATGGTCATAAACTGTTGATTTTGATAAATTTAACCTCAATCCGATCTCACGTGTTGTTATTCGCCAGTTCACATCAACCAATGCCTTTATCCCGTCTTTATCAGCTTCCCGAACGTGGTGCATCTTCGACATCAAAATTGCCGGATCAAAATTTAGCGAACAAATTCTGGCACTGACATACTGTCAACACACCTTCTCCATACATATCGTTCAAAATCTCTCTGGCTTGAACAGCACTTTTACCCTTTCTGTAGTAAAACAGTAAGATATGTCGAAAATGCTGTTTATCGCTCTCTATATTGAAAAGGACAGCAACCAAAAACTACTGCGTAGAATTAATTGAAATTTTTTACACACAAGCCTTTCTATATGAGGTCTCAAAGCAAATAAAAAGTATACGGCTTAAGTGTGAATTTGGGTGCAAAAAAATACAATTAAGTCCTCTTTCGGAAAAAAACGAAATTACTTTCCAAACAACCCAATATATTGTATTTTAATAAAAAAAAAATTTAACTATTCTTGGCGCATATTTCTTCAATATATATACGGGTATGTTTAGATGATATTGTGGTCATACTTATTTCGACAAATATTTGCTTAATGTGATCATAGCTTAACACTGGAAAAAAATTTATTTGTTTTGATCGTTACAACTAAAATTTGTCATCGCTAACAAATATAATTCTCACCGAAGTTCTTTTGTCTGCACGCAAAGAAAAAATATGGTTGAAAGCAGTATAGTGATAAAATTATGCTCGCGAGCACGAGTAGCTTATTAGTATTACTTTGTGCCCATGCTTACGAATACAATTATAAATTTTTTTTATTATTTTTATTGATGCGTAATATTATTTTATTCTCGTAAGTACTACTCGCGCGCTACATACATAAATAGCTAAAGCGTATTGACGCACTTTTACAAAATTTGGTATATGCAATATGCCACAAAAAGTTTCCATAACATTTTTTACTGGCCACGTCAATTTTTATGCCAATGAAAAATAGTACATACTCATATTTGAAAAGTAGGCGTGTCTAGTAAAAAATTATGTGATAACCTTTTTGTGCTATAACCATAATTTCTCATGAAAATCTGTTAAAATTAAACATGTATTTTATAGGCATACACAATTTAATATGCATGGAGAATTCAAACGAGTTCAAAACCTGTACTTACGAGCAACATAATTGCTAGTAGATTTTATTATAATTCTCGTGAGTTATATATTCGCTAGTGAATTTTAAAATAAAAGTCATGAGCATAATAATAAAACCCTCGAGCATAAAAAAAAAACTCAGAGAATTATAATAAAAGCCGTTTTCATTAGACTTAAATAACTTAGGTCATTTTACTCGTTTATAGTTCATTTCGGACACTGAACGATGACTTTTCATTTTCGTTCATCCTTCCTTTCATACACTGTACGATGAGTTGCGCCTTTCGTTCGTAGTACCCTTTGTTCATGGTATTTATTATACACCGAACTACCTTTGGAACTACAGCTGGTTAGTGACTTCAACCAAATGTAATTTTAAATTAACCAGCAATTTTTTAAATCATTGTAATTTCTCGATTATATTCGGTTTATGTTTAAACCTGCAATAAAATTTTGTTACATGCTAAAGCGGGTTTGAGACTATTATATTTAGTATTAATACATGTCAAAAATTCATGTTTTAAGTAAAAATCCAATAGTGTGAAAACAAAATGTCAAGCAGTATTCTGGTTGTTCAAGCTAGTTGAACAATAATATTTTTTTTAATTATCATTATTATTGAATTATTACTGTGAGGGAAAATTTATTTGTAAAATTTCCCATCTTTTTTATCTTACTACAAATCTACAATTTATGAATAATATTGTTGTTAAGTTGGTCAAATCAAAGAATATTGTAATTTTTAAAAGTACTTTTTCCTCATCCTTCAAACCTAAAGGTTTAATTAATTCTTTCCAAATTTTATATTGAAGTTCAAATTTATATTGAAGTAAATAAATATTGTTACATCAACGCAACTTTAATTCATCAACTGCATCTATAAATTTTATAATATTTTACCCCAAAGTATTCACTGGTATTTGTCATTTTTAGAATTTTTTTCTAAGCTATCACACAGCTCATTTTATCAGGGTTGCTTTTGTACAAGCAACCAAAGAAAAAACTAGAAATCAGGTGTGAAATTATGTGATGGTATGACAACCATTTGATTTGCATCTGATTTCGGTCTCACTCGATCTAATGAAAATGTTAATACTCTGTATTATAATGTGAAACCCGCTTAACTAAAGAGTGATTTTTTTGCTATTATCTTTTTGGCAACACTAGTTTTGACAGCTCACGCACGTTTTGTATCTTGTGTCACTGTCAAACATCTTCAGTTTGGTCTATAATTTAATCATGAATCGTCTTACAAACGAACAACGCTTGCAAATTATTGAATTTTATTACCAAAATGCGTGCTCTGTTAAGAAAGTTCATCGCGCGCTTCTTCCATTTTATGGTCAGTTTAATCGACCTACTGAGGCTTCTATTCGGGCTATTGTAACAAAATTTCGCACCAAATTTACATTGTTGGACATTAAACCACCAACACGCTTACGTAGAGTGCGAACTGAAGAAAATATCGCAGCCGTATCGGCCAGTGTTGGTGATGACCGTGAATTATCGATTCGGCGCCGTTCGCAGCAATTGGGCCTCTGTTACTCCACTACGTGGAAAATTTTGCGGAAGGATTTGGGTGTGAAGCCTTATAAGATACAACTGGTGCAAGAATTGAAGCCAAACGACCTACCACAACGCCAAATTTTTGGTGAATGGGCTCTTGAAAAGTTAGATGAAGATCCACTTTTTTATCGAAGAATTGTGTTCAGCGACGAGGCTCATTTCTGGTTGAATGGATACGTGAACAAGCAAAACTGCCGTATTCGGAGTGAAGAGCAGCCAGAAGCATTGCAAGAGCTACCAATGCATCCACAAAAAACAACCGTTTGGTGCGGATTATGGGCTGGCGGCATCATTGGGCCGTATTTCTTCAAAGATGATGCGAATCACAACGTTACTGTGAATGGTGAGCGCTACCGTGCGATGATAACAAACTTTTTTTTGCCCAAAATGGAAGAGCTTGACTTGCATGACATGTGGTTTCAACAAGACGGTGCCACATGCCACACAGCACGCGAAACAATGGACCAATTGAGAGGCGAGTTCGGTGAACAGTTTATTTCACGCTTGGGACCAGTCAATTGGCCGCCCAGATCGTGCGATTTAACGCCTCTAGACTATTTTTTGTGGGGCTATGTTAAGGCTAATGTCTATAGGGACAAGCCCGCTTCGATTGACGCACTGGAAGCCAACATTATTCGTGAGATACCGGCCGAAATGTTGGAAAGAGTATGCCAAAATTGGACTAAGCGGATGGACCATTTGAGGCGCAGCCGCGGCCAACATTTGCATGAAATAATCTTCAAACATTAAATTATATCGACCCAACTATCGATCCAAATAAATATTTCATGCATTTTTCTGAATTTTATGTGTTTTTTTTTTAAATTTCCGATAGTTCTTATAAAATCACCTTTTACTTTAAATTAAATTTTGGATATTTTAATGCTAAACAGTAAAAGTCAGTAAATGATGAACGAAATAATTTAAAAAACTTAAGCGTCCGAATCATCCAATTTGCTGAACAGTTCATTTGAACTAGATTGGCCATGAAAGCCACAATCCTAGTTTTTATTCGGTTGAAAGCAAACTATATTTTGGAGGAAAGATATCACAGTAAGATTTATAATTGCATTTATTGCTGAGTACATACTTAGAAACATGTTCCGTAAGCATGACATGTTTCGTGTTTCGTCCGTAGTGTGTAGTCGTGTCTATAGTTTATTTTCGTGTTCCCTTCCAGGTTTCCAAAATATCAAATTTTTTGATATTTTCTGTTTGCATTGATGTTGGTTCCATAGTCTGTATCGTTGTTTACTATTTATACTTGTTTAGTTCATCGATAACAAGTAAGCTGTAAACATGTAGGATTTAATTGACCGCTGAAAAAATTAATTTGGCGAAAAACGTGTTCCGTAAACATGTTTACAAGTGTGTACTCAGCATAATCATATATATTTTTATACCAAACATTTAAAAAAAAATGCCTCTCAAATGTAGATGTCCACGTTCAAAAAAAATTTTTTTTAATTTTTTTTATACAATTTTTATAAAAGTTTTTTAAAATAAATTTGTTTACACAGTTTTTATAAAACATTTTAAAGTAAACTTTTTATGTATATAAAAATATTTTATTCTATTGATTTTTTCGTTTCTCTTAATTTATATTTATTTATTCCTTACATTGTACGGCTGGATTCGAACTTGAACATGTGCAGTTAAGAAGCATTAATTCGCCACTCAACCGCTTCAGCCACAAACCTCCATTAAATTTGAATGATAAAATTTTGTTTTATATTTACTTTATGTATATGGTTACGAAAGAGATAAAATAGAAAACAATTTATTTTCAAACACATTCTTCTCGTTTAATTAAACATTTTTATGTATAAATTCAAGTATACGTATCTATGATGGTAAACATAGTATCTGTAAAAGTAACCATAATCATAATAATATTTAGATGCTTCAAATTAATAATAATATTTTTGCGGAGGCCATATTTTTTCTTTGCGTGTGTAAGTTTAAATTTTATGATTTAAATAGTTTTTTTTTAATATTCTCTTTTCAAATTTACAAAAAAAAATTCTTTTCTAGCCTTTGAGTACCTTGATCCTAAGAAGCGCACCTTTGGTCTCAATATTGGCCCATCGACTTTTTATTGTGCTGGCGTAATGCTTTCACCTTGGTTTGCATTGTGGGCAAAATCATGGCGTTTGTTTTTATTTTTTGCATCTGTTCCTTTACTGTTGGTACTTTCGTACCCTTTGGTGGCAGTGGAATCTGCAAGTTGGCTATTGACAAGAGAAAAATATGATGAAGCCATTAAATGCTTAAAACGTGTGGCCAAATTCAATGGCCGTCAAGTGGATAAAAGAGTTTTTAAGGAGTTTGTGGAATATTACAAACAAAAAGCTATTGAAGACAAAAAATTTGAAAATGAGGACAATTTTTGGGGTATGTTTAGAACACCACGTTTAAGAAAATTCACCATCATACTGTTAATTAAAAGGTATTTACGTACTTACACTGAGAAAACAACTTCAGTTTTGAGAAACGAATATGTTAGTTGTTACAGCAGATATTCGGTAGTACAGCCAAACGCGTTTCTAAATAAAAGAATTTAATTTCTTAGTGCGTCGATTAAACAACTCGATGTTTATGCTTGATTATTTAACATCGATAATTTCGTTTCTTGAAACCAGAGTTGTTTTCTGTGTGTAGAACCAACAAATATGTACTTGTTAACAAAAAAAAAAAAAAATTTTATTCTTGCTTTCTTAAAGTGTGATTACAACCATGTCTTTTGATATAATCTCACGTAATGTGGAAGGTTTGGGCTCTTCGCCCTTTCAATTGTTTTCTTTTTCTGCAATCATATATGTGCCAGCTGGACTTACTATTATAGCTCTGCAAAATATTATTGGACGCAAAGGCATGGCTACTGTTTCCCTTTTTGCAAGCAGTCTTATAACAGCTGTAACTGGATTTCTTATAGCCTTTTTGGATCCAAAATCAAATGGTACACTTTTGGCCATTATGGTCTCTTTGAGTCGTTATGGTGCTGTGGTGGCTTATGATTCTGAAATGCAATATTGCACAGAAATTGTCCCCACAAGTGTTAGAGGTCGTGCTGTAAGCAACATTCATGTATTGGGTTACGCTGGCAGTTTCTTAAATTCTTATGTCATTTATTTGGGCAATTTTTATAAGCCTTTACCTTCAATTTTTCTAAGTATTATAATGATGATTGGAACTGGTTTATCTTTATACTTGCCGGAAACTTTAAATAGGTTTGTTTTTCTTTTTGATTTCTTTTTGTATCGTTTTATTAAACCCTTTTTATGGCAGAAAACTTCCTGAGACTTTAAGTGATGGTGAGATGTTTGGTCTTAACGAAAAATGGTATTATTTTCCCTGTTTAAGCAAAAGAACAAAAGAAACGGAAGCTTCTAGAGAGGAAAAGAATGTTTGTACAAATAAAATAGACATAACACATTTATAAATAAAGTTTTAATGCTTTAAGCCCCGGATCAAATTTGAACATCAATGGAAAAAAAATTAAATTAGTTTTGATTTTCCTTGAATTCACATACAACGTAAGCATGTGACATCCATTAAAAAAAACCGAAAACACACACAACATTGATGTTGAAATTTGACATGTGTATCAACCACTTTAGAGTATGAATTTAATTTAGTTAATCAGAATAGAATTATTATTACTATTAGGTAACAATTAAAATGTGATATTTTTATTTTTTTAACTAAAACCCCATCTAAATGTAAAGTAAATCTAATAGAATTTTATAATTAATAATAAATATTGTACAAAAAAAATATTTAATATTCAAAATATTTACTCAAAAATAATAATTTTCTAATAGAAGATTCAATAAAAACAAAAATGTAAAAAAATAACAATAATTTTGAATTCATTATGTAAGTAAAGGGAGTACTTTTTCATTTCATGCTGCAATAAATCGATTGTTTCACACGCTGTGACACAAGTAACACTTTTGGAAGCTTACAGTGGACATTCCAGCATAACAATGCAAAAAATTCATACTGCCTGGGTGGTAAAGCCATGGGTACGCAATTAAACTCTTAGTGTGTTCGAATGGCCCCTTTACTAACCGGAATTTAACATCATTAAAAACGTTTGGCGATGGTTACCTCGTAAAGTGCATGCTTCTATAAAGCAGTTTACTACCAAAGAGGATTTAATTGAAGTCATAAAAGTTAGCTTGGTTGACCATTGCCCTCGATTACATAAAATCATTGCATTATTCTATTCGCAATCGAATTTACGAAACAATTTGTAAAAATGGTGGCTCTACGCGTTATTGGAAAGCCTTTAAGATTTTAAAATTTTTATGAAACGTAAATAAAATTTATAATTTTTATGAAAACTGTTTTTTATTTCATATGACGCTAATTTTGAAGGTACTTTTTTACTTGACTTACAAAATCTTTTCTAAAAACAAAACCAATGTATATTTTTAACACATTAAATATAAATAAAAATTAAGTTCGTATAATTTCTTTTTTATAAAAATTGTGTTAAAGAGTCCTATTCATATGGCAGGGAGTGTATATGTAAAGGGTGTTTTTTACAGATGTATAGAACTTTAAGTTGGCATTACTGTTCAAGATGGCGACCGATTTAACAGCTGTCAAGTGATTTATTCTCAGTTTGGCTTGGCAATTCGTCATGAATAGACTCACGCCTGAACAACGCTTGCGTAGATTCGTCGAATGGGCCCAAAACGAGATTGCCGTTGTTCCCGATTTTCATAAGCGAATTTTGTTTAGTGATGAAGCGCACTTCTGGTTAAATGGCTACGTCAACAAACAAAACTGCCTCAAGTGTATTTCGAAACACCGTTACATCCAGAAAAACTGACTGTTTGGTGCGCTTTATGGGCTGGTGGAATTATTGGTCCGTACTTCTTCAAAAATGATGATGACCAGAACGTTACAGTCAATGGTGATCGGTATAGAGCAATGATTACTAACTTTTTCATTCCTGAATTGTGGTTCCAACAAGACGGCGCAACATGTCACACAGCTCGTGCCACAATCGATTTATTGAAAGACACGTTTGGTGACCGCCTAATTTCACGTTTTGGACCTGTGAATTGACCGCTAGACTACTTTCTGTGGAGCTATGTAAAGTCATTGGTCTATGCGGATAAGCCACAAACGCTTGACCATTTGGAAGACAACATTCGCCGTGTTAATGCCGATATACAGCCACAAATGTTGGAAAAAGTCATCGAAAATTTGACGTCCATCGTTGTTTTATTGCAATTTAAAGTTATATACGTCTATAAAAAACACCCTTTACTTTTTGCTGGCCACGTGCACTTTTATGTCCCCTTTTCAATTAGTTTATAATAAAAGTTAAATTTTCCAATGGATTTCTCTATATTGTCAAGATATATACTTTTCTACCGATCAGGGTCACTTTTCAATGATTTTATTAAGAAAACTTTATTTTCCAATGCGTTTCTCTCAAATTTTGCAATAGACATTTGAGTGCCACGCCTACTCTTTAACGAAAGATTGATGTAAAAACAGCTAGTAGCTATACAAAAAATATGCCTCTTATCTAAAAGCTTAACGTACATGTTAAAGTAAACTTTAGAAAAAATTTTCATATAAAGGGTCCGCAATCTAAAGTTTTTTTTTCGTGAATGGTAACACTTAGCTCATGTCTGATTTGACAGATAATTAGTTTTATCCTTCCGCTGAAAGAATATGGTTGTGTTTTTGCTTCGCTAAGTGGGCCTGTGATCGACTTACAGAAGATGCCGATTTTGCCAAAAAAAAAAAAATTATCTTTTTAGATGAAGCTCGTTTTGACCTTGGCGGGTATGTAAACAAGCAAAATTATCGCATTTGGGGCACAGAAAATCCGCACGCATACATTGAAAAGCCGACGCACCCAAAACGAGTCACTGTTTGGTGAGGATTTTAGTCCAGAGGCATAATTGGGCCATTTTTCTTCGAAAATGAGCAAGGAGTGGCCGCTAGTCAATGGCAATCGTTATCGGGCCATGTTGAACGAATTTTTGTTCACAAAAATTGAAGAGGAGGATATTGGGCGAAGCTACACTTGATGTTTTAATAGCATTTTCAAAAAAAAAAGTTATTTGGCGGACCCTATAGTTTTTTATAAAGTTTACTGTACAGTCTACGTCCATTTTTTGCATAAGAAGATATAACTTCAAAGATATGGTGTGCAAAGTGATATGTTTTTAAGTCCGATAAAACTCACGAAAGGGTAAGTTGTCACACGAACTGTCATATTGCTCTTACTCTTTGACACTAGCGATCAACTTAAATAAATTGTACAACGCTACCAAGCTATTCAGATTTTGAAAATCAGTTCTAAAGTAGTTGGAAGTTGATCCGGTTTATATCGCGAAACTATATTGAGCGATTAGGCGTATTTTTGGATTAACCGGTCCCTTATCATTACAAACAACAAATACTCGTACACCCAAATGGCATTGCTGGACCTCCAAAAATGAAACGCGCTCTCTCTTTCGATCAATTGTTGATCATTACTGAACCATTTTTGTACGGCCACTCAGACTCCTGATACAGCCCTGCAGTAATCACTTTATACTAATTGGGTTACGCACATCTTACTTAAATTTGTTTGTTTTTATTAATATTTACATACATATGCGTACATACATGCGTATACGTTTTAAGCGTTTTTTATTTTATTGGTTGTTGTTAAAAGTTTAAAAAATGTAATGGATTTAAATATCAAAGATTTTTTTTACCTTAACATTTATATTGATAACTGTATCAAAACTCCGTTATATTTTTTTTGATAATGAAGTTATTTCTTATTAAAATATTTTGAATTTTTGTTCATTCGATTGTAAGAAAGTAGAGAAAACAGTTGAATAAAGTTTTTTTTATTTTTTTTTTTACAAGTCTGTAATTTGGATTGCAGGCTCAAAACAACCATAATTAATAATTTTTTATTTCAAAATATGGAGAAACGAGAAGTGGTTTTAACCAGATGGCGCTGTGTGCCATATACTCGCAACCATCAAATTACTAAAATTGAAGGCTGGCAATAAATTTATTTCGAAAAAATACTTCTCAGTCATTCTCCACATAGTGGCATTTGACGTTTCTCAATTATTTTCTGTAGGGCCATATAAGGTCACTGATTTATGTTAATTTGAGTTAGCCAGTTAAAGGCTAACATTGCTCGAAAAAATGGTTTAAAACAGGACGTCTAGAACTCATTTTTGGAGTAAAAAATTTATTGTTACTGAATTAAATTTTCAGTGTTAAAATTTTCAATTTAAAGTTCTACTCGTATAAGACTTTCAAAACCACATCATAAAAAAGAGCTAACAATACTAATATGTTTTTTTGAAGAAGAAATGAGAGAGAGAGGCAGTGCTATCAGAATGTTTATTATTTTGACGTATAAAAATTATAAAACTCTAAGCAAGTGAGCAAAAGTCTACATGTGTTTTTTGTTTACATGTGTTTTTTGTTCGATCTAATTTACCATTTTGTTTTCATTTTTCTTTGTGACCACATCAGAGAACCCAAGTGAGCCCAGCTTCTGTTTTTCTTATTTGGGCGCCCTGTGTGTTTACGAAATTTGTTCAATTTTTCTTTGAATGTGAAATTACGCACACACATGTTTTTCTTTATTTGTGGGTGTTGATTTTAAAATTTGTTTTCAAATTTCACACTAACAAAATGTATGGTGAGTTCAATTGATATACTCGTAATTACAATATGACTCTAAAGTGGCCGACAGACTGTCAAATTTCAACGTCAGTCATGAGTGTGTGTGCTCACGGCAAATTGTAAGTCTTTACACATTTAAAAAAAACACATAAAAATGAGATTGATATCAATTAATTTGATGCGTGTATCAACCAATTTAATTTGTTTAGCACCCACTTAAGTAACTTTTTTCAACATTAACTCGTTTATCTGGATAGAAATGCAAAGTCAAAATATTAACTTGATGAATTTAAAATTTATCTAGTTTAAAGTTAACTAAATTGCCTACACGGTGTATCCACGAAAGCTAGCCTTTTCTTATCGGCTATTAAAGCACATTTAATACAGTTTTGCAAATTAAATAAATTTCGGTACGCGATTGTAAACTTCTACAGACATAAACAGATACAAAATAGATTAAAAAGTTATTTCTAGACACTCGCATACAAATGAGATTAAACAAAATCAGCTAGAAGTTAAGGAATTCCCAATCGACCACATCATAAAATGTATGGAATTAAATTAATAAACGTAAAAAAATATGTGAATAAAAATGCTGAAAAAAGCAAATCATAAAAAACATCCAAAATGGTGCTGTGTTTTGAATATATAAGAAAAAGAAAATTACGGAAAGCCAACAATTATCATAGGTGGTAAGAGCAACTGGTCACGCCACCAAAGATACCATACACCACCGGTGTTGTTTGCAAATCAACTTTCAATGTGGTAATACATGCAAAAGTCCTGAACCTCAACTTACCTCCTTGGCTAGCCAGAGAGCCCGCATCAAGTGAATTTCAACAGCTTACGGGTTATTGCCAAAACTGTAAATAACACACTAGGTGAGATTTTATTATAACTAAAAAAATTGTTGTAGTAAATAAGGTTAATGAAAATAATTTTATAAATATAAGAAGAAGGGTGGTATTGCATATTATCCTGACTAATGCATTTATTTTTAATAATATTTAAAACTTGTCAGATCATCGATGTATTTAATTTGGTCTGAAAGAAAGAGTTGAAAAAAACTTTCGAAGTAATAAATGTTAGGAAGATCAATTGGTCGTTGTACAGCTTTCATTTAGAGCTGGGCATATGATGTCTCAGTGAAAATATAACTAACTCTCAAGAATTAGGTTTTGAGGTTAAGAAGCTGGAAACCAGGACTGTACGTTAGTTCTTCAATAGAGCCAAAGTTATATACAGTGGTGCCAAAATTAACATTAATATGATCTTCTCAGCTGCTCTTGATATTTAAAAGGGACTTTTCCAATGAAAAGACAAGTTTAATCTCTTTTCTACTCAGTTTTCTTGCAAAATAAGTCATAATTTAGTGTAAGTGCTGTTTTTAAAGTAGACACATAATTAAAACATTTTTAGTTTTGCTATATTAATAACATATTTTTAATATTTAATTTTGTTTGATATTTGTAAATTAATTGGTAAGTAGGTTTAAAGTGATATCAGCAAAAATGTATAAAAAAAACTAATGGGAAAAGGACAAAATTGTTCTGAAAAAAGGTATTATTTACCGTCAGACACTCCGGGAAGACGGTAAATGTAATTTCCCAGCTACTTCAATGCTCTGGAGGAAAAATTTATAATACATTGAAAAATTTTGATACATTTGGAATCTCAAATAATGTACACAGAGCCCCCAAATCCCGTAAAAACCCAGCAGAGAAGATGAAATAGTAGTAAGAGCTTATAAAGCTAACCCATTTAAATGCTAAAATTAGAGTCATCATACGGTATTAATATACCATCTAGAACTAACAGACGGCATCTTAATAAGCCCTCTCACAGCGGAAACGATTTTTCTCAAAAAAAATTTAAATCGAGATTGGATTTTGCTAAAGAAAAATATTTTATAAAGCGATGAATCCAAATTTTTGTCAATGGAGGGATCAAATGGATTCGGCGCTAAATAAAATATTTTTCCAAAAACTCATTATTTTTTTAATATTTACTGGAGACAATCTTTCCATAACAGCGGAAATGTGGAGGAAACACGACAGCTGATTTCTACACGGAGCGACCTCACACTGACTGGCATAATTAACTGGACTATTTCCACATTTAGACAATTAAAGTCAACAGGTGTAGACAATATTCTCCCGTGTCTACTCTGTTAAAGTGTTAATTTGCTCGCACCTAAGGCTGAATGTTAAATGCATGTACAAGTATGTGTACCCATGCCAGCTACGGAAACTGTTTTAACTTGTGTATTATGATTCGTCTTTATTAGAACCATCTACTGTGTGCCTCTACAAGATACGAGTACAGTCTATAAAAATAAAACAATAATTTTTTTAACAAAATACTCTATGGGTATGGAGAAGCAAACAATAAAAAAATATCAACAAAATCAACAAAGAAAATTTAGATAATCTAATTTTAACAAATATTTTACTTGTTTTTTTTTTATCTTCTTTCATATAAAACATCTAGCAAATTTTATGAAATCAGTTGAATGCGAGAGAAGCTCGTGTTAACGTTAATATTTAAAAAATAAAATAGAAAATTACAAATTAATTAATATACTTAAAAAGTAAACATACTCACTCTCCTGCGAACAAACTTGTTAACATCAGTAGAATGGATATTGATAGAGCTTTAGAAAAATGTGGCAATTTTGGCCGTTATCAGCTTACTTTGCTCCTGTTGTATGGGTACACAAATTTAATGTCCTCCATGCATTATTTCTCACAAACTTTGATATCCTTCACACCGGAACACTGGTGCTATCATGAGCAATTGAAAAATAAAACATTCTCTGAGATAAGAGAAATCTATTCACATTTTGCAAATCCTAGTTGCACCCTGTTGGAGTTTACTGAAAATGGCGTACCTGTTGAGGCTGAAGAAGGAGTTTGTCGCAAATGGTTTTATGAAAGAGATAACAATTACGAGAGTATAACAACTGAGGTAAGTTAGTTTATAAAAAAAAAAAAAAAAAAAAAAAAAAAAAAAAAAAAACAAGTTAAATGCGTCAGTGCCATCCACACGCTAGACTGTAGTAGCACATTGCACATTCTTATTAAATGTTAAAAAATACATTCGAAAGGTTTCCAGTGAAATGGCAAATATTGATAAAAAATAATTTCCCTGTTAATCCTAAAATAAATAATTAATTTCAGTTAAGTAAATTAAAATTAACAACATCAACGAAAAAAAATCCGTTCTGGCATTTTTATTTCTATAACCAATAAAATGACTGCACAAGTTTTTAAATATTGAAAAAAGACTTTCTAAGAAAGATGTAGAGTAAGAATGCAAAACTAAAATATTCAATTTAACTTGAAATTTTTGCAAATAATTTCAAATCGAATAAAAAAATTAAAATTTGCAGCAAAAATGAAAAAATACCTAAAATTTTTTTCTGGCATTGCTCTCTCCCTGATGTCAATTTAGTGCTTTCAGCACTATTTTTTTCTATTGTTTCTGTAAATTGTCCAATCTAAAAGAAATTGTATAAAAAGCTTCAGCGGAAGTTCTTTAATATTAAGAGCAGTGACTTGGATTACTTAAAATTTTAATTTTTTTCATGAAAAAATTCCCTAGATTAGTGGATTGATTTATATGTTGGCTATCCATCTTAAACCTGAAATTTTGCAATTTTGTTCGTGCTCTTGGAAAACTGTACCAACCTAGCGTTGTACATATATATTTTATAGAAATATGATTTACTTTTACTAAATAACGAAAAATATTTGAAAGCCTGTTTGTGTTTTAGGTCAGGATACATGTATTTACTTAAATTCTTTAGTTACCTAGCTGTGGCTTAGTCATAGTTAGTATCATTTTTAAATGCGGGTCTAAGGTGCATCAATTATAATATAAATTTAAGGATTGTAAAATAGCGAGTCGTATAATTAGAAAAATTGTTTTCTAATTACTACGACTATTGTTGCAAAGATGTTTAAATGAAAAAATTACTTTTTCCAGTTTATAGAAAATTTTTACATTTAAAGAGTTGTCTTGTAAAAAAAAATTCATCCTAATATCGAAGCATCTATAAGCTTATCAGGGTTATTAATTTGCTGCAGCTAAACATTATTATGATCATGATAAACATGTTTCTAATAATTTTTAACCATACAATGTTTACTAGACTTAGTTCAAAAATTAAAAAGGAATAGGTCGTTCATTTGATCTTTTGTACGAGTATCTTTATCACTTATACTTTTGATTGTCATTGAACGTTTTTTATTATGTAAAATGATATCGAATAGGGGTTGAAAGGATTTTTTACGAAAATAGAAAAGAAAACAACGAAACAAAATTCGAATTATATAAATTTGAAAAATTTTTTAATTTAGTTTTCGATTTCTTTTTTCTAATTTAATTCAAAAAGTACTTTAGTCACTATAGCTCAAAAAAAATTAAGTTTTAATTATAAAATCTTAAAATTAAGCTTTTTAGCACGTATAATACATTTTCTCTTCTTCAGTTTATTTGTTTTAAATAAAATTTTTGTGAAAGAAAAGAATTTGCATGCAACTTTCGTTCAGTCGTCATTGTTTCCGTTTAAGTTTAGTTCGTTCGTTCATTTATAGGTCGTTTATTTAAAATGATCAGCAAGCAAATGAACTATAAGAATTCAAAACACGGACTAGTTCGTTCAGTTCAAATAAGTGAATAGTACAATTTGAATAGTTCGTTCGTGTACTACCCAAGACTAATGTTTACCGTGATAGATATGGTTAAATTTAATCATAAATATGCTTATAGTAAACATGTTATGATTACCATAAACATAATATATTTAATTAAATGAGAAAAACTTAATCGTTCAAGCGACTTAATGCTTCTTAACTGCATATGCCATAATTCGAATCCAGGTAGAGTTAAATCAAATTGAAAAAATGAAAACCCTTTGTATAATATAGTAAATAAATATAGATTAAATTCAATAGAATAAAAAATTTTTATTTATACAAAATATTTGTATAAAAAAATATATTTTATAAAATTTATGTAAAAAAATTATTTTAAAAACTGTTATACAAATTGTATATAAAAAAATTAAAAAAAAATTTTTTGTTTGACTTGACCGGTCAAGGAAATTAGTAATTAAAACGTTTAATGTTTCCCCTGGATTATGTTTGCCTCAACCATATTTTTTCTTATTATAAATTTTATTTAAATCATTTCTTTTTTAGCTAGACTGGGTTTGTGATTCTGGTTATAAATCAGCTGTAGGTCAATCGTTTTACTTTTTTGGTGCTGTAATTGGCACCATTGTTTATGGTTACTTCGCTGATCGCATTGGTCGATTACCTGCCATTGTACTTAGTACATTATCCGGGGGCTTAGGAGATTTCCTATCATCTCTTGTCAACAACATGCCGTTGTATGCAGCGACGCGATTTGTGTCTGGCTTAGCAACGGATACCTGCTTTATGTTAATGTTCATATTGGGTGAGTGTGAAGTTAAGAGAAAAACAAACACAGAAAAATATTATAATTTTTTTTAAATTGAATAAAATTTTTTTTTTTTTTGGAAAACATTTAAAACTCAATGTTACTCTAGCATCCACAAACTTATTGAAGTAGACTTTAAAACAAGTTTTTTTATACGAGACAAAGGACTTATAATAAACGAAATCATTTAGAATTTTTAAAGGAAACTTTTTTAAAAATATTAAGCAAATTTAGTATTTTCCATACAAACTTTCTAGGCGTTATGGCATTCAATAACTATCGAAATTTCCATTTGTATTGAAATTTCGATTGCTATCCAGTGCCGGTAGCCATATTGCGAGTATATACATCATTCGATAATAATAAATTTTGTCCAACAAGTAGTCCTATAAATTTTATATTATTCTTAAAAAACAGTCACAGTTATTGTGGAATTCTCTAACTATCGGGCGTGAATGCGGGGAATCAAGGCACAAATGTCTACTACAAAAACTTCAAATTAAAAATGTATCCACTGTGTTCAGCATAATTTTGAACTTGGTGCTTTTTTAATTTAAAGCTAGAAATAAGAGAACAAAAACATGCCCCAACAATAGTAAAATTCCTTTTCAAATTGTCTTTTTAAAAAATAAGTTATTTTTTTGTTTGGAGTATGAGAGTTTTGTAAAATCAGCTTTATTACGGTTTTTTATGAAATACTGGTGTAAACATAGAAAAGTTCCACCGGTTTCCATGTGTTTTATTGGTGCTGTAGGCCTACAAAATTAATAAGAAAGTATAGGAAATATAAAACAGTAAGTCCCAAATATAAAAATTTAAAGAGAGACGTAACGTGTCAAGGCTATAAAAAAATATAGAAACTCTATAAAGAATTTTTAACCCTGCAAGTACTTTCTTCGTCTGATTGACGAACATCGTTTTTAAAATTTAGTATTTAGTTTTTACGTTACATGAATAAGAATGACATTAAATTCATATTCAAAAAAAAAAATTATTTTCCTACATTCTGTTGATCTGGAGCGGATTAAAAATTGGCTTCGTCGATGCAACGAAGAAAGTACTTAGTGTATTAAAAATAACAAATTGCGCTTAGGATAAGGAAATTAAATAAAGAAAAAAGTGGAACAGAAAAAGTTGCTGTCTGAAGTCAATAGACGACTTAGGGAAAAGTATAGTATCGTAAAAAGAGTACCAGTAGTCGTATTTTTTTTTATTTAAAAGACAAGAAAATTTGTAAAAGGAGCTCGCGAGAGGGGGATCTGCTATAAGCTTTTGTTGACCGAAACCTAAAAATAAAATAAAAATATTCTTAATTTGTTTAAAGTTTTCATTACAAAAATTAAAATAATAAGAACCACAACAAAATTCAAATTTTCCAGCTTAATTATTTGTGCTAAAATTGGTTTTTCTTTTCTTTTCTTTTCAAATAAAAATTATTTGTTTTTAATTTTTCATTTACATTTACAGTGTTTGAGTACCTCGATCCTAAGAGACGCACTTTTGGACTAAATATTGTTACAGCAACATTTTATTGCACTGGCTTAATACTTTCGCCCTGGTTTGCTTTATGGGTAAAAACATGGCGTTCATACTTACTTATTGCTTCTGTGCCATTTTTGCTGGTCTTTGCATATCCTTTAATAGTGTGTGAATCTGCCAGTTGGCTATTAACCAAAGAAAGATATGACGACGCCGTCAAGTGTCTGCGGCGTATAGCCAAATTTAATCGTCGCCAAGTGGATGATAGTGTTTACAAAGAGTTTGTGGCGTATTACAAACAAAAAGCTGTAGAAAAGCAAAAATTTCAAAATAATGATAGTTTTTATGGCATGTTTAAAACACCACGTTTGAGAAAATTTATGATTTTATTATTGATCAAAAGGTATGTACTCCGATTTATGAAGTAGGTAGAGGAATATGAAAAATGCAATATTATTGTCGTGTTTCTTTTTTTGCAGTGTTATTATCACCATGTCTTTTGATATAATTTCGCGGAATATGGAAGGTTTGGGTTCTTCACCCTTTCAATTGTTTTCAATATCTTCGGTAATTTATGTACCTGCAGGGCTTACCATTATCGCCTTTCAAAATATTATTGGACGAAAAGGTATGGCCGCAGCTTCATTGTTTGTTAGCAGCTTGATAATAGCCATCACGGGCTTTCTAATAGCCTCCGCCGATCCAAAAACTAATGCCACTTTATTAGCCATAATGGTTTGCTTAGGTCGTTATGGTGCTGTTGTGGCTTACGATGCTGAAGTGCAATATTGTACGGAAATTGTGCCCACAAGCGTTAGAGGCAGCGCTGTAAGCAATATTCACGTCTTAGGTTATGCAAGTAGTTTCCTAAATTCTTATGTCATCTATTTGGGTACTTATTACAAGCCCCTACCTGCAATTTTCATTAGTACAATCATGATGATAGGAGCTGGTTTATGTTTGTGCTTGCCTGAAACCCATAATAGGTAAGTATTTGTTAAAAATCTTTTCTTTATTAACAATTACAAAAAAAAAAAAATATTTTTATTGCAGAAAACTTCCCGAAACCTTAAGTGAAGGTGAGGTGTTTGGTCTTAACGAAAAGTGGTATTACTTTCCTTGCATGAGTAAAAGAACAAAAGAAATAGAAAAGCCCATTGAAGATAAACTAGATTCTACAAATAAAGTTTAAATAGTATAAAGTATTTGTAATTTTTGTTAAGTTTAAGAGAGTAGTGTGCTTATACCGATTTTTCAACACTGTTTTAGTAAATATAAATCAGTGAGTAGTATAGATACATACCAAAGTGCAATTCTTATCTTGAAACATCACATACATAGATGGTTGGACTAAATAAATACGTATGTACACTGAGCCAAAATTCACGTTGTGTGTGGTCATTTTGACACCATCCCGTTTTCAATTTAGTTGACAACGAGTATTTTCAATTTTTTAACAAGCGTGTACAAATCGACAACGGTTGGTTGTCAACTTAAAAAAAAAAAAGATTTTACTTTTTTGACAACACACCTTGTTAAATTGATAACAAACGTTGTCAAATTGACAACGGGTGCTGTCTTTTTGTTACCAAAAGGCTAAAGTGAGCAAAAAAGTGGTCGATACACTATTGACACCATTTGTTGTCATTTTGACAACGGATGGTGTCATTTTTTGCTGGGTGTAGTTGCTCAAAATAAATCGAATTAGATCGTTGATTTCACAAATACTAAAAGTATCTATACGATTTTAACTTTTTTTTTTTTGTAAATGAGCAACAGCTGGAAGCTAAATAAATGGTGGTTGGTACAGAATAAAACAATTTCGATGTAATAAAAATTGTACTGCGGTAGCAGTATACATGATCATCGCTTTGTACTTAAGAAGTATATAAAAATCGGCATAAACACACTACTTAAATGTATTTAGTTTAAAGAGAGATAGCATTATTATTTAAGCCAGATGTGACAAATCAATTGACTTAAAAGAAAAAATAAAAATTGAAATGTTCACTCGGTTGACACAAAATACTTTGTCTACCATTAGTAAAATTAATTATACTTTTAAGACGTAAGATTTGATTATTTATTTTTAAATAAATTTAATTTCTTAAAAATTCAATAAACAAATTTCTGTAAAACGTAAAGTAGATATTTATAATTTTATTTTAATAATTTTTGGTTCAACTTTGTGTAGCTTTTTTGGGATATAAACATTTACTTCTTCGTTGGTAAATTTTTAAACATTTTTTATTCTAAAGAGTGATTTTTTTGCTATTATCTTTTTGGCAACACTAGTTTTGACAGCTCACGCACGTTTTGTATCTTGTGTCACTGTCAAACATCTTTAGTTTGGTCTATAATTTAATCATGAATCGTCTTACAAACGAACAACGCTTGCAAATTATTGAATTTTATTACCAAAATGCGTGCTCTGTTAAGAAAGTTCATTGCGCGCTTCTTCCATTTTATGGTCAGCTTAATCGACCTACTGAGGCTTCTATTCGGGCTATTGTAACAAAATTTCGCACCAAATTTACATTGCTTACGTAGAGTGCGAACTGAAGAAAATATCGCAGCCGTATCGGCCAGTGTTGGTGATGACCGTGAATTATCGATTCGGCGCCGTTCGCAGCAATTGGGCCTCTGTTACTCCACTACGTGGAAAATTTTGCGGAAGGATTTGGGTGTGAAGCCTTATAAGATACAACTGGTGCAAGAATTGAAGCCAAACGACCTACCACAACGCCAAATTTTTGGTGAATGGGCTCTTGAAAAGTTAGATGAAGATCCACTTTTTTATCGAAGAATTGTGTTCAGCGACGAGGCTCATTTCTGGTTGAATGGATACGTGAACAAGCAAAACTGCCGTATTTTGAGTGAAGAGCAGCCAGAAGCATTGCAAGAGCTACCAATGCATCCACAAAAAACAACCGTTTGGTGCGGATTATGGGCTGGCGGCATCATTGGGCCGTATTTCTTCAAAGATGATGCGAATCACAACGTTACTGTGAATGGTGAGCGCTACCGTGCGATGATAACAAACTTTTTTTTGCCCAAAATGGAAGAGCTTGACTTGCATGACATGTGGTTTCAACAAGACGGTGCCACATGCCACACAGCACGCGAAACAATGGACCAATTGAGAGGCGAGTTCGGTGAACAGTTTATTTCACGCTTGGGACCAGTCAATTGGCCGCCCAGATCGTGCGATTTAACGCCTCTAGACTATTTTTTGTGGGGACAAGCCCGCTTCGATTGACGCACTGGAAGCCAACATTGCCAACATTATTCGTGAGATACCGGCCGAAATGTTGGAAAGAGTATGCCAAAATTGGACTAAGCGGATGGACCATTTGAGGCGCAGCCGCGGCCAACATTTGCATGAAATAATCTTCACACATTAAATTATATCGACCCAACTATCGATCCAAATAAATATTTCATGCATTTTTCTGAATTTTATGTGTTTTTTTTTTTTTAATTTCCGATAGTTCTTATAAAATCACCTTTTATATAAAGTTTTTGGTTTAAAAACTTAAGATTTTGTAATATTTTTTTTAAGTTTTTTGCTATTTACAACCCAAAAATGCTATTAAGGTTAAGATCTTTTTATACGAAAAAAGTAGCAATTCAAAATTCGAATTAGAGAAATACAAATCCACGAAGGTTTGAACCTACGACTTCCAAATTAATATTTCAGTACTCTACCTACTTATCTACCAAAATATTCCGATAAAAATTGTGATAAGCGCTATCATATGCTAGGTGTATCATTTTGGAGTGTCTACTCCGATTTTAATCTTGGTTAGAATTGAAACGCAAAAATTTTAGTCCACACTGAACCAAAAGTTACAACTGAAATTTCATATATTCTTAAAAGTGAGAAATTTAACGTAAGAGAAGAAATTTTAATTGATAAAGTTTACCTATAATTTTGATACTTACAAATATTTCAAATTTTTTTTCTTATAAATTTGCTGAAAATAAAAAAATATATTTTAATTAAATTAAAAAATTTATTAAATATAGTAAAGAAAACTTAATGGTAAAGAAATTTTATACTTAAATAAACAAATCTAATTCAAATTTGTTTGCTCAATTAAATCAAAATAAAAAGGTTTTAAATATTAAGGCGAAGCCCAGATAAAATAAGTACAATTGATTAGATTTTAAAAATATTTTTATTAATTTAATCGATAACGTATTTTATGTACTCACTTCAATTTACGAAATGAGTTTTTCAACTTGTAATTTTTTTATCCTAAAAAATACTAGAGAATTAACTTAAACAAAGTTCGCTATGAATTCAAATTTAGTTAATAAAAAAATTATTAATCATACTCGTTTATAAATATAAAAAGAAGTTTATATGGAATATGTTTGTTAAATTAAAAATATATGGTTTTGAAAATTTGTAGAAAAATTAAAATTTTACGTTTTGGTGAGTTCAGAGGCACTACAGTCATATCCAAATTAGTGCGGCCAGCGTTTTTTAACTCGACGGCAACACTGAGCGGTTGGAAAATTTTGATAGTGCGTTTTGTAGTAAAGTTGGAGGCAAAACAATAACATTTAATTTTTTTTTTGTTAACCAGTAATGACATTTTAGCTAGTTTTTTTTTATCTAGCGTTTTTAACTCTATATTTTTGTATGTCTTTAGTATATTTTATTGAACAAGATGTTGAAAATACGCACTGACGCTTTAAGACAAATGCTGGGGTTCTAAAAAATCCACGCTTGCGCTTTAATTTAAGTTGGGCTATTACAATGGAACTTCTCGTGAAATATTTTTGTAAAATATTTGAACAATCTAATTACTATTTTTCTTATTGTTTTCAATAAGTTTATTAATCATTTCATGTACCTAAAATGTTTAATTACCCCGATTCACTGTTAAAATTAAAAAAAAGGGAAACTTTAACCTCAATTTTGACATAGAGCCAGATGTAAGTTTTCAAAACACCGATACACGTGTAAGTTTTTTTAGTTCCTTCTAACATTATACGTGGTCAAAGCCTAGCTTTAAAAAAAAATTCATTCATTTAGATGGCTTATTTGTTTTTAATTTTTGTAACAAAATGTTTTTCGCTTGTGATATAAATTCAGATTCAAGTGATGAAAAAAAAAGTTAATCTTGTATTAGAAAAAAGACTTGTCAGAAAGGATTCCGATACATGTCACCGAATTATATGCTAAATACTTCGAAAATTACTTTTGATTGAATATAACAGATACTAAGCAAATACTGGAGACAATATCATGTCATTTAAAGAATGAAGTTAGATTTACATTCATTTCCAAAAAAAAATTGGCAAATACATTAAGGGTTTTAGCATATGAATAAAATTCATTTATTACTGTCCCAGTTAATTGTTGAAAAATCCTTATTAAGACTTGCATTAGAAAAGTGCATTTATCTAATTTTGTAAAAATTTATTCGCAATTTTGCTTTGAAATTAAATGGAATGGTACCTCTACGAAATGCTACTGCAAATGACGGTTTTTATAAGGATTTTTTAATTTTTTTAACACTTTTTAATCGTTAGCTAACATGGCAACAACAAACTCAGAGTCGTTTAAATAAATGGTGTTTTTTATAGACGTATAGAACTTTAAGTTGGAATTACTGTTCAAGATGGCGACCGATTTAACAGCTGTCAAGTGATTTATTCTCAGTTTGGTTTGGCAATTCATCATGAGTAGACTCACGCCTGAACAATGCTTGCAAATAGTGCAATTTTATTTCGAAAATAATGGTTCTGTGCGGAATACGTATCCCGATTTTCATAAGCGAATTTTGCTTAGCGATGAAGCGCACTTCTGGTCGAATGGCTACGTCAACAAACAAAACTGCCTCAAGTGTATGTCGAAACACCGTTACATCCAGAAAAACTGACTGTTTGGTGCGCTTTATGGGCTGGTGGAATTATTGGTCCGTATTTCTTCAAAAACGATGATGGCAAGAACGTTACAGTCAAAGGTGATCGGTATAGAGCTATGATTACTAACTTTTTCATTCCTGAATTGAACAACCATGATGTCCAGGAGCTGTGGTTCCAACAAGATGGCGCAACATTTCATACAGCTCGTGCCACAATCGATTTATTGAAAGACACGTTTGGTGACCGCCTAATTTCACGTTTTGGACCTGTGAATTGGCCTCCAAGATATTGTGATTTAACACCGCTAGACTACTTTCTGTGGTGCTATGTAAAGTCATTGGTTATTGTCGATATACGGCCACAAATGTTGGAAAAAGTCATCGAAAATTGGATGTCCAGATTGGACTACATCCGAGCCAGCCGTGGCGGTCATATGCCAGAAATCATATTTAAAATGTAATGCCACAAGATTATCTTTCGGATAAATAAAATTCATGTCAATCGAATAATCGATCGTTGTTTTATTGCAATTTAAAGTTCTATACGTGTATAAAAAACACCTTTTATAATACCACAGTCGCATTTGCTTTTAGAATACCAATTATAAACAAATACTTTTCGATAAATAACGATTACGACAACTGATATAATAAATAAAAGCCTTCGACAATAAACGATGTTGTTATGTATTGATTATAACAGGTGGAATATGTTTTTTATTGACTGCGCTTTGTATAATTAGCATATACTTCATATGGTAGCATGATTTTTCAAAGACAATGTGTCTCGAAATAATTTAATAATGTTATAATTTTGTTCAAAAGAATTCCGCCTAATTAAAAAATTATAAGCATTCACGTGTTTCATCCATTTAGTATTTAGTTTTCTAGTACTATCATTCACTAATGGCGAATTTGCGCTATCTTTAGTACGATAAGGCATGTAAAATCTGAACAACGAAATTGTATTGAAATGAAAATGTTACATTCTTACCTGGAGTAACTTTAAATTATATTTCTTAATATTGAAGTAGTAACATAATTAAATTCACTAATAACTATTTAAAGCCATTTGGAAAACCACTTTATTTTTTTTTTCTTGCTTTAAAAAAAAATATAATTAAAAAGATTCTTAAATTATTGTTTTTATAAAAAAAAACCAAGAAAATTTTGATTTTTAAGCTACATATTTTTTTATCTTTTTTTAAACCTTCTTTTATGCCAATTTAGCTAATTTTTACTAGCTCCTGGCAACGTTGATTATTAAAAAGCTGCCACATAAAATGAATGTATTTATCCCAGACACAAAAAACATAATCAATTTGCCGTAGCTTTAGCAAAGACAGAAACAATTTGATGCAATATAAATATTTATTAATATAATAAAAAACAAGTTGAACTAGACTGTGGCGAGTCTTCAATACCCTTCACTGTAGTAGCCAAATGTGTATTCACATATTTACTTTTAGACATTTTTCTTAAATATTTTAAAAAAAAATTTATAATAAATATAATATTTCTAATGGAATAGCATATATTGATTAAAATAATTTTCTTTGAGTACTTACACCTATAAACTAAATATGTAATAATTTCTATTTGGAATTTAAAAGTTTAACAAAATATTAATCTTTATTTGTGCTTAATTCCAGAAATTGTGTTGGTTTTAAAATTTATTCTTTTACTCATGATATTCTCATGAGTTATTTATTCAGTACAATAAGTACTGAAGGGGAGAGCATACCTATATGGACCATTTCATCAGACGCTACTCCGAATCCTCAGTAGGTTACTCCCAACGTTTCTTGCAAACATTAGAACCTTTATATTGTAAAAGCAATTGACTAAATAAGAATTATTAATCAAAAGTCACAAAAAGATTCAAATATTCAAACAAAAAACTCAGTAAGCATTGAACTGAATAAACAAATAAATTTCCCAACCAACATTTTTAATATTGAAAACTATATATTCTATTTTTATTCTTCTCTTCTCTTCTTCCAAATAGAAATTATTACATATACAAATACAAGTGCTCATTGTAGGAAAACCCTATGTTTTTCTTATTATTTTTTATAATTTTTTGTTTTTGTTTTTCATATACTCTTTAATTACATTCAGTAATACCCAACGGGCATTCAAATGTAAAAGAGAAGAGAAGAATAAAAATAGAATATATAGTTTTCAATATTAAAAATGTTGGTTGGGAAATTTATTTGTTTATTCAGTTCAATGCTTACTGAGTTTTTTGTTTGAATATTTGAATCTTTTTGTGACTTTTGATTAATAATTCTTATTTAGTCAATTGCTTTTACAATATAAAGGTTCTAATGTTTGCAAGAAACGTTGGGAGTAACCTACTGAGGATTCGGAGTAGCGTCTGATGAAATGGTCCATATAGGTATGCTCTCCCCTTCAGTACTTATTGTACTGAATAAATAACTCATGAGAATATCATGAGTAAAAGAATAAATTTTAAAACCAACACAATTTCTGGAATTAAGCACAAATAAAGATTAATATCTTATAAACTAAATAATTATATTCAGTTAAAGAAATTAAAATTAAAGAAAACTATACGAAAAAATGCGTACTGGGATCATTATTTTTGAAGTAAATAAAAATTCTTTAGGCCTTCAATGTTTATTTATAAAAAAAAAATATGCTCTTTACAGGAAACGAACAATCCAATCGTCTAAAAAAAATTTTATGAAAAACACAAAATTTTTAAAATATTTGTGATTGGTTTTCATACAGAACACACGACTGCAAAATAAATTTAGCTTAATTTAATTTTAAATGTTAATAAACAATTTTTAAACCAAACTTATTTAATACAATAAATTATTACACACAATGCATTTATAAGAAACACATACATACACACATTTATACAAGACCGATTGCCTGGTTTAGTATTTGTGTGCACAAACATTAGGCACATGTACAGCTTAAAAATTTTCATAAAAAACAATGCAGAAATTAATGAAAATCTAAAATGTCGGTTGTATTTTTAATTTTTCTCGGCCATTTGTGTAATGATTGCTCTCATATTTTGCACAGATAATATGACTGCCATTTCTGATGAAACTTTCCTTTGTAGTTTAAACAAAATATGCAAAAAAACATACTCAGAAATATGGTAAAAAAAATTAAGGTAGTAACGGGTTTCACTTATAGCTCCGTGAGCTGAATTTTAAAAGCAACCTCAACACAGCAATAACAAACAGATTTTTATGATAAATTTTTTCTACGTTGCCTAGGGACTTCAGAAATTTGTTTTCAACGACTATACAGACAGGCTCTGCATTCAAATAATATCACAAATTTTAATATTTAAATTTTTTTTATTATTATTATTAATACAACAAATTATTTTGTATTATTAAAATATAAAACTATAACTACTTAATTTTAAGGTTTATTTAAATTAAGTAAAAATTGTGCCGTTAATAATACAAAATTAATAAATTTTAAGAGACTAAACTAGATTTATAAACCACAATCATACACAAGTTGACTCTTAAACATATAAACGGAATAGATTACTTTATAAAGTGTTTCTTTCTTTTTTTAATTACATACTTGATAAATTTGTATAAATTTTAATTACTTTCAATAGTCCCTAAATGAAAAGAGAGTAAAGTATTTTGTTTTTTTAATTTTTAGTAGTTTTTTTGTTTCAAGTAGCAAATTGTGCTTAAATTTTTGAATAAAGGCATTTATTTGTTCAATATCTAAACGTATTTAGTTTTATTTCTAAATAGCTATTTAATGTAAATTCTATTTTAGGCATAAATTTATTATTTATAAATGGTATAAAAATACTTAGTTATAAAATTATAGTCCTATAAATAGTACCATAAGTACCACCAAGAATAGTTATTTAACTAATTGGGGATGAGCGTTTTCAGTGAGTGAATGGCATTTTTGTATGTGTTAACTTTGTAGACAATTGAATTAATTATTTTATTTTAATTATTACTATTACTATTGCTATCAGTATCTTGTCGTATGGCACTAACAACTACACCACCACGTTCCAGACCAGCCGTTAGTGATTGTTTGCGTTTGGTGTAGGGCTCCATTTCAGAGTCAGAGTCTGTTGTCGAATTTTTATTTTTCGATAAGCAGGGGAAATCAAACATACTTTCACCTTGGCCAAAGGTTTCACCTTCTTCTAGGGTTTTTGGAAGAGTTCTATAAAATAAAATTAAAAAAAAAATATTTTAAACAATTCATTTTACTGATAAAATATTTCTGTAAACAACTAAATCAATTTTACTGCAGAGATATGAGAAATTTGTCATCATTTTAAGTGGGAAAATGTACTTTCTTTCTTGGTCCTTTTAAAGTAGAATCGTGTCATTCGGTATTAAATAGTTTGTATCGAGATTTTCAAATTATTTCACACAAAAAATTAATGAAATTTCTATTTTTTTCGATATTGAATGCAACGATTTTGATTTTGATGTGAAATATTTTTTATATTTATATGACCAAGAAGAACCGCCAGCACAAGGTAAGAATCAGTTTTGGTGGTACCCTTATTATACTGTTGAACGATTTAGCTTCAAAAATCAGCCCAAAGGCTGCAAGCATAAAATTCTTCTCTTATACGCTGACTTTTCTATATAACCAATAAACTTTTAATTTGTTTTTGCGAAAAAATTACTTTAAATTTTTTTAATTTAAAAACTAAACAATAAAAACTTACTTGTTTAAGGTTTCGGGCAGTAACAAACACACTAGTGAACCCGTAAAGAATAAAAAGCCCAATATGATGGATGGAGCAGCCTTAAAGTATGTTCCTAAATACAAAATGTAGGGTGCCAAAAAAGAGGCAGCAAAACCGGCAACATGTACAGCAGCCACACCTTGACCACGAACACAAGTCGGTATCAATTCGGTGGCATATTGTGAGCCAGACTCATATGAAATGGCCACACCAAAACGGGCAGCAATTGTAAGTCCGGCTAATAAAATAGCATTATGATTCTGTTGCTGATAGGCAATGGCAATACCAGCAGCCACTGTAAAAAAACCACCCACCAACAAAGAACCCGAAGCCATGCCTTTACGTCCTATGCGATCTTGCAATAACACCAACAGCATAGAGGAAGGAAAGACCACTAAAGCACTCAAGGAGAACATAATAAATGGTGATATGCCCATACCTTCTACGTTACGTGAAACCACATCGTAACACAGAGTGATAACCATGCTGCAATAGAAATTATTTTAAATATTTCTAAAATCAATTTTAATTAATTAAATTGCAAGTGTACTTACGATTTGAAGAATAAAATCAAGGTATGTTTTCTCATTCTGGGTGTTCTAAACATGTCAATTAAATTTGAATGTTTTTGATCATCACCGCTCTGTTTTTGTTTTTGTTTTTCACAGTATTTACGAAACTCCTCAAAATCGGTTGCGCTTACCTTGCGTCCATTAAATTTGGCTACCCGTTTTAGTCTCTTAATGGCACCATCAATATCGTTGCGGGTTACCAGCCACTGGGCACTTTCTTGCACCACAAAGTAATAAAGAGTAATTAAGAGTATGGGTAAAGAGGTTGAAGCTAAATAGTACTGCCAATGGCCAGCCAACACGGCCATCCAGGGTGTAACCACCAAACCTAGGGTATAGAATATACCAACAGCCACATTAAGGCCAAAGGTACGTCTGGAAGGCCTTAAATATTCTAAAACTAAGAACAAAAACCATAACTAGCATTAAGCACTTTTGAAAATGTTGCAAACAATTTTTTTTCTTTATTTATGTGTGTATGTACTTACCTATAATGTACATTAAGTAAAAATTAGTATCTGCTGCCAAACCGGATATGAATCTGCATAGTGTAAACGTGGTAACACTTTTAGTGAAGATGGTGGAAAAATCTCCAGCAAAACCAGAAAGATTTGATAAAACCAGAGCCGGTAGACGACCTATTTTATCTGAAAGCAGCCCGTAAAATAAGGTGCCTACTACCGAGCCAATGAAAAATAATGATTGGCCAATTCGGGCTTTGTACGCAGACTCGCAAACCCAGTTCAACTATTGAAAAACAAAACAAAAATATTTTTTTAATAAGAAAAAACTCATTTTCAGTTTATTTCTTGTATAGCCTACCTCTGTGTTCATACTTCTATAACCAAAATCGTATTTATAAATCCATTTTGTACATTTCTCTTTGCTAATTGTTACATTCAAGCCATTTATATCATCTAACTTTGTACAGGATGGATTTGGTAATTTGGCATAAATGGTGGCTATTTCATCATATGTTTTATTTTCTAATTTCTCATGATAGCACCAATGTTCGGGTACAAAACTTATCACAGTTTGTGTAAAATAATGCATGGATACAATGACATTAACGACTCCAAAAAGAGTTAAAATTAAAAATTGATAACGATTAAAATCGCCACATTTTCCTAAAATGTGATCAAAATCCATTATGATTTTTGAGGATGTTATTGTTGTTTGAATAGAAATTGAGGATTTTAAAGTTGATTTTCGTTTTTAATTTGTTTTTATTAAATTTAAATAAAAATTATTTAGTTTTCATTAATTAATTTCCTTGTTTTTTAGTTATTGTCATAAGTGAGATTTGGAAAGTATAAATTAGCTGGATTTGTGTTACATCGTTGTGGTGATTTTGTGTGGAAGTTCAATTTAAGTTTGTGCTAAAAGAAAAGAAAAGAATTTTTTTAAGAAAAAATGTTTACCAAATTATTTTGTAATCTGCCAATTGGCCGAATCCGAATAAGGAGACGACAAATTCATCATGTTAAAAATGCTTTATTATATTTCTAAATAGTATTTTTGTTTTTTCTTCTGTTTTAGTTTTAAAATTTTAATTCTGCATTGCTTTTTTATATGCCATAATGGTAACGCGATCTGAAAGATCTGTTGTAGAGTCCACAACAATCATTGAATATTTTTCATGATTTTTGAAATCCTTGCAAACTTTATTTTACATAGATTTTCCTAGAAATGTATCCCACATATATCCCGATGGACAAAAGCGCATAGAATATGTTTCAACGTTCCCTATCGCTCTTGACAGAAACAGCAGCTATGAATTTTACTCATGTGATAATTTAGTCGATAATACTCTTTTATCAATACAGTCTAGACACTAAATATTTCTGCTGAGATCTTTGAATTTTGTTATTAATGCATTGAAAGAGACTAATGAAATATTTAATTATTTTATGCTCTTATCTAAAAAAAAAAAAAAATAAAATTTGACGTAGAAGACTTAAAAGTAAAATTTATGAAAAAATTATATGAAAATTTTTGATAACGTTGACTTAAAGCTTAAGTTGATTGTTTTGCATAAGGAGGATATTCATTTAATGAAATAATTTCATTAATACTTTATAAATTATTTCATAAGAGCACATAATTTTTGAAATATTTCATTGAATCCATGAAATAATTTTAATGTAATAATTTCTTTAGATATATGAAACACTTTACTTTCAGTATTTAGAATAGCCTATACCTTAATTCTTGAGAGGCTTGGGCTCTAAAGTACTAAAATGTTTCAAAGTCTTGCTTATTTGGCTCAACTTTTGTAGATGCTGTTTTTAACGTCTGTTGACTTCCCAATCTAACGCAATCAAATATTCTAAACGCAATTGTGCAAACTTTAGGAATGACTGATATTTCTTAAAGTCATCTGTTAAGCCAAATTGTTTAGCAAATAAACGCAACTATGAATTTATTTAGATTGCTTTCTGGTGTTACAAACTCATCACGAATCATTTTTAAAAAAAAATTTTTTGCTTCACACTACATATATTATTTAAAATAATACGTATGGTTATCAAAGGGTTTTATACCTTCAATGCAATTTTAACTCCAAAGTTCGACGCTATTTAGAGGTGTTTATGTAATAGGTGGGCTTATTAATTGATCAATTAATTGAGAAATATAAAAATCATTTTGAGATTAGGTAACTTTTTTAGCTGGTTGATGTATGAGTCCTATAAGATAAAAATAATAAACATCAAGTAATTAAAAAAGTCCAAATTCACGATCTTTAATTAACTACTGACGACAATGTTATTATCCCTAGGTTGTTGAATCTGCTGCACCTACCAAATTTCAAAAATGATCAAGACTGAAGTTAAAAATTTATTTTCATCTAAGAGTCATTTTTAAAATCATCTTTCTTATTATTTTTCAACAAAATTATTTTGTCTTTAGTGTTTAAAAAACGAAATTTTCTTTTCGAGACTCTTTTTTTTTTAATTTCAGACACTTGAAGCGAGTTTTGTTTAGATAATTAATTAATGTTATTTTGTAAGCAACTTTGTAAATTAAACATTTTCTTTCTCTAAAAAATATTAATAAAATTTTATATTTAAAAAGCTTTTGCTTTCAACTCGTTTGCTATCAAACCGTTTTCTATCAAAGTTTAATTCAAACTGATCGCTCATATTGTTAAATATTTAAAAACCGTTTTAAAAAATTCAAAAATTTTATTCTTCGTTTATAATAAAATAATTTCTTTTGCTAATGTAAGAAAGCACTTGTTTGCTTACGATAATTTTGTGGGTTGATTATTTTTTTTTTTTTTTGCAAAAAAATAACACAAATTTAGTCCTAAAGTTTTTTTTTTAAATTAAATATTTTTTCTTTTGAAAAAGTGTTAATTTATTAGATGAATTGATCACGCACCAGTTTGGTTTTTTTTAAACTAATCTGAGTCATAAAATTTTAGAAATTTTTTTTTTCGTTTCGACCTTAACATTTCTTTTTTTTTTTGTAAAAGGGTACTAAATTAATTAATTTTTTTAAACTTTTAAATGAAAATACATGTGAGATAGATTTAATAACTAGTAGAGCAAAGCGAACAAAGAAGCTTCCGGAATTTGTATAAACCGTCAACAACTCTACTAAGCGAGTTGTTTAAATAAATGACAAAAAAAAGCTCTGAAAATTTGTCAAATAAACAGTAACAATAACACAGTGAAACCCAAAGAATGAAGTTCAAATACCTGGCAAGTGATATTATTTTTCTGTTCTGAGCATAACAGTTTAGTCTTAGAAACGGTTTCATGAGTATGCTACTCAATGAACAGCTGATACATGTAAATAATTGAAAAAAATTAACTAAAAAAATGTCTTTAAACAAGCGTATGGATAGTACAAATTTTTTAATATATTTTTTCTTGACCGATGTTTAAGGAGTTGTTTTAAATTTAGTTGACACAACACACAACAGTTGACTTTAAGTAGCTAAACTATTTTATGATGGAAAAAATTTCAGCAAATAGGCAACTGTTGACTTGAACGTTGCATTTCTAAGGCGAACACTCAGCAGTTGTACAACAGTTACCTCTTGTTTTCAAACTACATATCATACTTTTTCATTTGATTTGATTTTTGATAAGTTGTTTTGTTCCATTAGTAATAGCCTACATTTGGCCCAATGATATGTTACTTTAGTCTTGTTTAATAGATAATTTAAAATGCCGACACCAACTCATAGTTTCAATTTGCTGATTTTGAGAAAAGCTTTATAAAAACTTATAAAACATTAATTCATTATCTGAATTAGATAAACATTAAATCAATTAATTCTAGACAAATAAAAAAAGGTGTGATACCTTACCAACCCACCTTTTTACGTAAATTTTTTTAGTGATTTCTAGCACACGCTTTTTTGCATTTCAATGTTTGCAAAATCTATATTAAAAAGTCACTTTCTTAATAGGTGCTAATTTAATAAATAAACTGATCACGCCAGAGAATATGAATCATTATAAGTAATAATTTGGATGTTTTGAAACGTTTTCAATTAATGGGACTTTTTGCGAGCACTTATTTAAAAAAGATAAAGTACGCAAAACATAAATATATAAGTCAAAATTTTTCACAAAAATGTTTGTGGTAAAATTCAATTATTAGTCTTTGAAGGTTTTGGTCAAATTTATTTTTAGTGTTAAACTGATGACGACTTATATTGTCTACAATACAAAAAAGTAAACTCTAGCATAATCTACACAAATGTTTCAGTAACATAGTAATGCTAGGGTATTGCCACCCATCATAATTTCTCCATAAGCAAATGTTAAAGTTAAAAAATTAACTATAAAATTTTTCTACAAGAAAAAGTGCCACTCTTAACTTAACTTGCTGTTTGGTGCTTTTGAACTTCTTTAATAAGTAGCGCATTTTTTGAATGTTACAGCACATGTCCAGAGGAAACTGAGATTGCCAGATATCTTGTGTTCAAATTTTCAGAACTAGTTGATATTAGAATAACAGCCATTATTCCAACTAAACAATAACTAACAGCAAGATGTTATCGTACGAATAAATGGTTTCTAATTACGAAAAATATACTTTAGCCAATTGCATCCGATAAGCAAAAGAGAGAGAAGTTTGTCTTACCACTAAATTTTATAGTGAAGTATTTATAAACGTTTCATTTATGTCTCTACTTTATGTTGCCGAAAGGGTTGTTGTAGGTGCTATATGTAGCCTTGTTTTGGTTGTTGTGTAAGGTTTTCATAGTAGTGGGCGCCATGAAACATATAAAATTTAATTAATATTACAGGCAAGTTGTACTATCTGGATTAAAAATAGTCAAACTTAATGTTATGAAACCTGAGGCTTAACTTAACTGCAAAAGACTATGTTATGCTGCTAAAGCGGGTTTCACATTATAATACAGAGTATTAACATTTTAATTAGATCAAGTGAGACCGAAATCAAATGCAAATCAAATAGATTATTAAAAAATCTAAAGGAAAATATTTTCTGTTTTCATACCATCACACTTCAAATAAAATACAAAACGCGGCAAATAATTTCACAGCTGATTTCTAGGATTTTCTTTGGTTGCTTGTACAAAAGCAACCCTGATAAAATAAGCAGTGTGATAGCTTAGAAAAAAATTCTAAAAATGACAAAAACCAGAATACTGCCAAAAATACTTAAGTATTTCACCACACTCACCACACTTGCTTAACATTTTGCTTTCACACTATTGGATTTTTATTTAATACACGTATTTTTGACATGTATTAATACTAAATACAATAGTCTGAAGCCCGTTTAAACAAACAGTGTTAGTCCAAAAGGCTAACATTGGTTATTAATTGCTAACAAACGGTGGTGTGAAGTAATAGTTAATACTTATGGGCCAGGCTCCATAAAAACGAACGATAACTTCTTTCGCTTTTATGTGGCTCAGCCATTAAGATCGAATAACAAAAATCTTTGGCAGCCGAGAAAAAACGGATGTGCAATCCGTTTGTAATGTATGCTTTGGTGTCGCCCTTTATTTATTACTAGTTGCATTTTCGGTCTCTCCCGCGTCGCTCTGTCCTTTTATAATTTTTAGGAATTTTTAGATTGGTTTTTGATTAGCTGTTTTTACCCGCTCTCCCTTAGTCAAGAATATATAATGACCAATCTTGAAATATATTGATTTTATGTACTAAATTAAAAAAAAAAAAATTTTTTGTAAAGTAGAATTTTAATTGTTAAAAAGATGCTTAATTCGTTATGATCTACCTCACTTGAACTTTATTCAACCTCTACCTTCTTATGAATCACATTGTCTTCACTTAGGCAAAAGAGACGTAAAGTTCACTCAATGACGTTTATATACGATTGAGTAGAAGGCAATATTTATTGCCCCGAACTGTTAAATATAATTCCATTTTGTGTACCAGGTAGTCTATTACTTCGACGAAGAAATATATTTTATGTTACATTATGTCGTCTCTTTCATTCCTTTTAAACTAAACATATAAAAGAGCCACGTTACTGACTGACTGAGTTACTCACTTATCATCGTTGCATAGCCCAAACGGCTAAAGCCACGAACTTCAAATTCGTTCTTGTCCCAATATGTAAGACGAATAAGAAGGGATTTTGGAAAATTCGAATATTAAGTGTGTAAAAAAGGGTAAAATCGAACTTGCTATATCTCCGGCACTACTACAGATAGAGCCAAAGTTTAAACTAAAATTTTTTCTACTAAAAAACATAAGCGGATGGGTATTTGGTACTTTTTCAAATATTTCTAAATTGTATTATTCTCTTCTTAAAAAGGTCTAAAATGGCACTTTTTTAAAATTCCAACAAATAAGAGGTAAAATATGTACCCCTTTTTACTACTATTTCTAAATATGTACTGTTATGTAAATTGATGCGGCATATGAACATTAATTATTAATTTGTAACACCCAATAAAACTATATTTAAAAAAATAAGTTTCGAGGGAGAAAAAAATTACAAAAATAGGAAATTAAGATTGGACTTTATACTTAATTAATTTTATTTCTATTTTTTATGTTTAAAGAAATAAGAAATCATTAATTTTACTTTTTATAATTTTTAAGGTCCTTTTCGATCTTTTACTGTAAACCAACTTAGAACTACAAGGTTGGGATCAAGAAAGTAAAAATCATTAAAGAGACAAATGGTAATTTTTAATGATTTTTTTGGTACTATTTGATTTTTTTTATGAGAACGAACTTAGAAGTACTAGTTAGGCTCAAACGGTCCTAAGCAAAGTGAAAAATTATTTAAGGGACAAATGGTTCTCTTAATTAATTTTTTTGGTACCTATACGAGATTAAAGTGTTTTTCAGGAAATTTAAAAAATCAACAAATATATTACTTTTTATTAATTTTAATGAAACTTTTTGGCTTTTTAACGAAAATTAATCTAGAAGTACTGGATTGGGCTCAAACGGTCCTGAGAAAAATATGTTAAAAACTCTAACTCTGGAGCAAATAAAAAATCATTAACAAACAATATAGTACTTTTTATTGATTTAAAAGGTACTTTTTGATTTTTAATATTAATGAAGCTTAAACCATTAGACTGGGCTTAAATGGTTCAGGGCAAGGTGAAAAAAAAATTAGAGAAGAAAACAGTACTATAATGGTACGTTTTGATTTTTTAACGGTGCTCAGTAAATATAAAAATTGTTATACTGACAAAATAGTATTTTTGATATATTTTATAATACCTTCTGATTTTATTAAAAAACCTAGAATTAAATGGTCTACAACGAAGTAAGATATTATATGATTCTTCGCTGACGAAGTAGCGAGTTAATTGCTAGTATATATATATATATATATTTTTTTTAATAAATAATCAAGTTTAACTGGCAGAAGCTTAACAATTAAGTTGTATTATCTGCAGTATGAACTCTTAAATACTAATGAATTGAAAAATTATGTCTGAGTATTTTTCCTTCTTTTTTATTTGGTTTAACTGAATTGCTTTATACGGGACTGTTGAAAAAATTTTTATTTATTAACAGCCAAATTCATAAAAAATATTTTTCATTAATAAGATTTTTTTCCTTCATCATAATATCTAGAATGTTTGCTTTCTTTAATTTTTATTTTAACACTCGACTGATGATATTTCATATAATTTACTTGTATATCATAATAAATTGTTAATTCAAAGGAAAAATAACAATATTGAAAAAAGACATCAACATATGTAATTAAAACTATTGTTTATAAATAAAAAGAAATTTGATAGCAGCATGAGGGTTTTAAATTTTCTAATTAAAGAAAATTTCTAGTAAACAGTCTTCAAATATCAATGCAGACACAGACAAACACTCATATATATGTAGTAGCATGGAAAATTTATGTCTGCATAATTATTTATTTATTAAACGTTTTAATAAAAAAAAATAAGCGGCAATTTATATTTGACCCATATTTCTGTCAATTTGTGCTCGTAATAATTAAAGAAAACAAAAAAGAAACCAAATTAATTATTTGGTATTTACAATTCAATTAACAGTAATCTAAGGGTGTTTGCGTTTCTCGAAAAGGGTATTGCAGATTTTTTATCTGATAGACGTCATTGTGCTCATTAGTTTCTGGAACTGGAACAAATTCCAAACATTTTCTAAAAAATATCCTGAACTATAACATTTGTTTCCAAATTAAATCATTTGGCGGAACAAATCACTTGCAACAATTACCTTTTTTATATAATATAAATTGAATATTATATATTCAAGGCCAAATGTATAATATCATCGAACACATTCACCTTATGAAGCAGATTTTAAGGCATTAGACAAAACGATGCAAGACTTGCGAAACACTCAAACACTGCTTAGTGCTGTAATGATTCTGTTGGCAAGTGATTTTCGGCAAACATTGCAAGTGCCTCTGCGGTTAACCTCAGTATGTTTGTAGTCATCATTTTGTGTGGAAACACGCCATAAGACTTAGTCCAACTACGAACATGCCTGTCGAGCTACAGAACAACCCCTATTGTTGTACATTGGCAACGGCCAAAATCAAAGTTGATATTTCGACCGGATGTATTCAATTCCCAGTCATTTTTGTCAATTTACCGCATCAAAATCCGAACTCCAAATATTAGGCCTGATTATGAGTATCATTGTCGTGACAAAAACAGTGATATGTGCCAACGCCAAACTCGCCTACGACAGCGACACTTGTAATTTGCTCTACTATGTTTTTTATATGAATATGTTATATTGAAATCAACGAATTGAATTTTAAGATTCAAAGTAAAAATTATCGCGAATCGGCAACGTACAAATCGATTACCGCCCAGGATTTCCACCTTACAATCTACAACTGAAAGTCAGATCGATAACACAGTGATACAAAAAATTATGAAGTGCAAATACCTGGGAAGTCATAAAGTCACAAGTTTTAAAAAAAATTACACAAAAATATGTGATTTTTCAAATTTTGCGTCAGGTGATAAAAAATAAATAAACAGTTACAAATATTTGAATTCAAAATAAAAATAATTGCAAGAGGAAGCAGACACTAATGAAATGTTTTTAGTAAATGTTGCTAGTTTTCTCACTAATCGTAGAAGCGTCTATATTGGGGTCTCAAAATCTGATATATGGCAACAAGACGTGTTAAAAAATTTGATCAAAAAGTCAAACAGTGATTTCTCTTCAGATACACTCTATTTCCTTATAGGAATAATGCGCATGCATTCAGGTTTAGCCTCAAATAAAAATATTTTTAATTATGTATATATTTAATACAATAAATAAATATTTACTCACAAAAATTAATCTGTCTAATTTTACTTATGAAAAATTATTTAGCACAGCAGAAAAAGTATTATTATTTTAGGACTTTTGTTGATTGAAGCACAACAACAGTTTTTTAAACTATCATAAAATAATATGACTTTAAGGGCCATTATTACAACTTACTAATAAGGTTTCAGATAGCTATAATTCATTTTAGTTAAAGTAACTGATAAAGTGATCAATAACTTTTTTCAGTTATTACAAGTTCTCAATAAGATAAATATTAAAATATTTGTTATGTGCCACCACTGCTGTGAATACTGATTACTTTTCGTTGCTATAAGTACATAATGACAAATATTTTTCAAATAACTAAGAAATTCTTTACTTTTAATATTTGTTATTTTATTGTTTATTTTTGTGTATTAACAAAAAAAATTATTCAATGTCTATAGATCTGAGGTTGCCATATCTAAAATTTAAAATATGGCAACTTTAAATGCACAAACCTATCTTTAGTTTGGCATACATTTTTTACTTAAAGTACTCGCATGTTTGTAATAACCAAAAAGCATTTATCTGTTCGATAACATCCTACTATTAGTTATCGTTTAGTTGTAATATTGGCTCTAAAACTGTATCACTAATCAGACACCGCTGTGAATGCCGGAATTGTATTTCTGAAAAAAACTTTTTTAATAAAAAGTTTAATAACTCATAATATAATGAAAAATTGTACGGTTTCCTTTTTAAATACTGTGTAAAAACGTTTGCAAAATTGAAAAATGGTAAAAAAAAATTGAAAAACAAATGTGTTTGGTTGAGAAATACCCACAGACTTCTTTTAAATGATATATACCATTCAAACGGACTCAATATTTTCTTCCTGGTTACTGAAGGTACGAAATTACCGGCTTTTTAGCGTAATTCATCATTATTTATTTATTAACTAAACAACAAAAAATGTCGTGTTACAATGAACGGAATTGTGATAGCACAAGAAAGCAATAGGAAGAAAGTATTTATTTATTTCAATTGGTTATCTAAATATCCAATGTACCATGTAAATAAATAAAATGCCTTACGATTCATTGTAAATGGAAATGTAAATTAAACATACCGTAAATTATTATTCTTCTCTTTTTAACAAATTTTTATGCATTTCAATATAAATAAAATATGCAAGCAAAACAACTTTTTGCCGGGCCAGCCTAGTATTTAAATAAGTTTTTATTTTGCTTTATTTTCCGTTGTTTTGTCCCTTTTTTATGTTATAAAAGTGAGAAGTAAATGTGAAAATTTTATCTAACAACAACACTTTTAGTTAAACTCATTCCTGCTTTATAACATATTTCTTCTAAAACATGAAAATTAAAGTACAACCGTAAGTAGCAGCTATTGAATATTAAAAAAGAACAAAAAGAAAAATTGAAAACTGACATTGATTGTATCACAGCGATGACCATGATCATCATCATTGAATGTGTGGAGCAGACAGTAAACAAGAGATAATTCTTATACGCTAAAGATTTAAACTAGTTGCAACAGGTTTTAATCTGTAAGTTTTGTTCTTTTTTATTATTATTATTTTCTTATTTTATTTTTAAACTCAATAGGCCATAATCATAGTCACACTAAAGTCGGTATCTTTTTAAGATTCATTTTAAGTTTATATAATTTTTATGAACAAAAATCAATTTTTAATAAAAGCCTACTTTTTTGTGACTATGGCCCAATAAGTTTTTGTTGAAACGTGCAACAAACTTTTTTCCTGAACTCGGTTAAAAAAACAATTTTTAACAAAGCCCAAAAGCATTTTAATTATTTCAAAAGAAAGCAATTGTTATAATTTAGGTTCTGAATAAGTCAGTTTTAGAGACATTTAATATGCTATTTTTAATTACTTATTTATCTTAAACAATTTAATCCATTTTTTTAGTATTCCATATATGTGGCATCTTAGATTAGCGTTTTATTCAGTGAAGAGTTTTCAATAAAGAATACCATCATCCTTCCAATGACGCGCTAATGGCAGTTTCAGTTTTTCGTCAGAAGTATAAGTGCTACTTGTTGTGGAAAACTCTAGACTTTTTTTTCTTTTCCTCCCAAAAAAAAAATTAACCTTGCACCGCAGCTGATTAAATTATAATTCTGATGTCAATTCAGACACCACATGTTTTAATAATCTATTTCCTTATTTTTACATACATATACGAGTAAAGTGATAAAATTTAATAATAAAAGTATATAAACAAATTTCTGTTGATAAACACTTTTTTGCTAGATCTATTTGAACATGATCATTAATGTCGCCAACACACAGAAGGAGTGGAAGTGCTAGAGTAAATATTTCTATTTACCAAATATATAAAAGTTGGAAGAGATTGTGATTAATTATTTGAATTAAGTTTTTTATGGCGAATTTTTAATTAAATCAAGGTAAATTTTAATGTTCTAAAATATCGAAACGTACAACAAATTTTAAATAGTAGGTTTGGATGGAACGGATCTGCAATAGAGTAAGAGTGATCTGGCCCAAATTAGATCACAATGGTACCAGAGATTAGCGTGAACTCTTCCTCGTAAACGTTTACTTGCAGGGACATTTTGCACTGTCGGCTGAAGGAATCGACGGACTATCTAGCTTCCTGAGAAGCAGCAATTGATTTAGGTACTGACTGACTCTTTTTATCCTCGCTTCTATTTTTCGTTTTTACCTTTTTCTTTAACCTCTTTCTATTGCTTTGTCTTTTTTTTCCCTTCTGCAAATATCACAAAGAGCCTACGTGATGGTGGAAGGGACTCGCATGTGACTTCTGGTGTGGCCCATTTGTAAATTTTATAACAGTAACAATGCTTGCTGTGGGGATGGGCCTCGCCACATTGCAAGATTAGAAAACGTGTGTTTGCTGAATGTTAAGGTTTTCAAGATTTTTTAAAGAAAATATTTCTTAAAACTTTCCATATAGGCAACTCTTAAAAAAATTGCAACTCTATCACGTCAAGTCCTTATTTTCATACGTTTTTTATACTTCTGAACCACACAGGCTTGTACCATCTTATAAAGCTCACTATTATCTTAAGCACACTTAGAGCCATTAGTGCAAGCTACCGATATTTAAAGTTAAGATTTTATAACTCAAATATCATAAAATTAAAAATGTCGATAAGTTAAATATCGGATAGTGTGTCAACTATCCAGACAAATATGGTTCCAAAGTTTTAGCCACAAAATCCTAACTTTAACTATAGAAAGTTGTATGTAATAACATCTCTTATTATTAAAAAAGAAAAATTTTACAAATTAAATAAGAGGACGTTACGTAACGCAAGTTAAGTTTACTGTTGAATAGCTCATAAAAAAATATTAATAAAAATTTATTACAATTTTAATTTGAAAAAAGAAATTGTATGTACTCGTATGTTTGTTTTTCTTCTCGTTAGAATATAATTGATGATGGATTGAATTAAAATCAATATTTAATTAAACACTAATCGTAGCCAATACGTATACAGAAATATGTTATTAACCCCGCAATAGAAAGTTTCAACAGAAAAAGATAACGAAAGATTTTTAAAAATAGTAACATCTTTACAATCATAATCTACATCCATAGACAAACTAGGACACATTTATTGTCTAGCTTGTTTATCTGTGTATCAAAAAAGCAAAAAAAATTCATAAACAGCTATTTATAGTGGAATTTACTTTTGTTGGCATATGTGAAATTAAAGCAAATTTGCACCTGTATCTTGCTACAAGATTGTAGCAATAAAATCACCACAGCTAATTTCATAGAGAATAAACATAAACAAAACACTCAAGTATATTTTTTAGCTTAAAGTAAATTTATGTATTAATTGAATAATTGAATCAACGAGAATGCGGTGCCATGCATTTTTGCTTTCCTCGTTTTCGTATCGATAGCTGTCAAAATTTGATTACTTTCTATGCAGTCATTGTTTTTATACTCAAAACACATACAGTCCAATTATGAATAAAAATTCCCTGGGAGTTTTTTCACTTTTCCCTTTCCTCTTATTATAAACAATATTTCTCCCTTTTTTAACATGGCAAGTTATCTGATTTAGTGAAATTTCTTTCAAAAACAAAAATTCTCCCAAATATTCATAATTGGCATGATAGAAAAGTGTAATGTACATTCGTGACAGCAGGCTACCGACTTCAACCTGTCAAAAATAGAATACATGTGTTTATATGAAAATGATTATTTTCACGACAGCATGACTACATGGCTACACGACCACTGTTGTAGCTGTCGCCAATTTCTGTTTTCGTCGGTGGCAATGAAAAATTTAGTGCTGCCAATATACAGCTTAAGAATATTTAATTTTTTGACAATCGAAACGTTTTAAAAAAATTAATTTAATTGTTTTTACATTTTTACGTGTTAAGGGGCCACTACACGATAATAACACGCTGGTGCAATCAAGTGATTGGATCATCAAACGCAAACATCTATTACACCAGAATGCTGGCACAATCTTCATTTTTTTGTAAATCGTTTTTAAACAATGTCGAAATGAATGACGACGATACAGTTCGGGCCAAAAACAACTTTTTCTCTATTTAATTGTTCTACCATATTCTTTTTAGTTCGCAATTGCAATAATTTTCGCTTTTTATTCTCCATAGGCATGGAATCGGCTCATATAAATCAAGGAATTCCCCCTCCCCCCCCCCCAAAAAAAAAAAAAAATACACCATACAGGATACCAGCATACGGGTGCAATCACAAAAATATCAAACTCATTTTGATTTTGCACTAGCAGCTGGGGTACGATCATACCACAAGCCCATACACGGCCAATCAGCTGGCACAATCACTTGTTTGCGCCAACATGCTATCGTCGTGTATATAAGTATATTTATATATATAAAAATGAATGTGTTGTTTTATGTTTGCTTGCAAGGGGTAAACTCTGAAACACCTGAATAAATATTTTAATTTTGAACAAACACACACAGCTATTTAAATTTCTAAATTATTCATTACTACTTTAGTTTGCGTTTAGTTTGGTTTGGTGAAGCTCTTGTTCACACTATTTTAGCAATGGTTATTACGAAATTTATTAAATTATCTTCAGACATATTTTTCTTACAAATATTAACAAAAATTAATTTTATTCTATATCAAAACGTCAAAATACAAATCAGATACTAAATTTACTGCTGTCATTTACAAAATAATTAAGTAGCTGACTACGCGGTGAAAGTTGTAGCCAACATAATTTGCAGTCGTATAGTCAGTAGCCTGCTGTCTTGAATGTGTTAAATGCACAAGTGTATAAAGCTTCATTTAACAAGAATGTGCGAATTTAAAAATATAAAACTTTGGCTACTACAGTGAAGGGTATATAAGACTCGGCACTGCCGAATTTAACTTGTTTCTAAATATTAATTCTTTTAACTATTATTTAGTTATCACATTTTATTACAAACAATCATACTTAAAAAAGGTAACCTAGTAACAGATTCTATTTTTTAGCAGGTACATATTTGTATGAAATTTTTAAGAAACAACAATTGCCAAATATGCTTCTCGCTTTTAATTAAAAATGAAGTACGTGTTTATGTATGTATGGGTGTCGTTCATACTTAAAAAATACCTATGAAATGGTAAAAAATAATTTTTAATTATGTATGTACGTAAATTGTTTTCAATGCTTTGACGACAATTTAAACAAATGTTTACTTTAAATTATTTAATATACGTTAATATAGTCTAGGAAAATCGATTGTTCGTTATTTTCTCTTTTTATATCATTGTTGGTAATTCCGGTTGTAATGTAATTTACATACTGGTAATGTGCCACCCTATAAAGGATATATATTCTGGATCCTTATAAATAGTCCGTGTAGGTGTTTAAATCATATCTTGGTTTTTAATGGAATTAATCAGCGCATACATACGAAAGCAGACACTCGTGCTTATGTGTGGGTCAAATACGTCAGGTGTAATAAAATTAAAGTATTATACAGTGCAACTTCGATAGTCCGGACATGCGCTAGTCCTGTCACTCCAGTAATTCGGACGCTCTTACATTTCGGACAATTTAAAAATTTTGGCTGATATTCAAAGAGACTAATAACGACTTCAAGTACAAATTATGACAAATTTTTCATACAAATTTGTCATAATATCGATATCAATTCTACTTTAATTTTCTTTGAATACAAGCGTTTACCTTTACAATCCGGACAAGCTTTTTTTTAATGCAAAAAACAATTAAACACAATTTTTTTACCGTTATTTTTTGCACATGTTATTCGCTCTATGATAAACATTTTGCATTGTCATTACTTCAGTGTCTACTCTTCATCTCGTAAGCGTGCTTGTCTAATTTTGTACTAAGCGTCATGTTTTTAAATAATAAACGCAAACATAAAACCCTAACTTTAAAGGAAAAGTATGATATTTTACAAAATCTTGATGAGGGAAAAACTATAAGACAAGTTGCTGAAAAATTCCATGTTCCCAAATTAACGATTTGCGATATTAAAAAGAATAAGGAGAAGATTAAACAATTTATTTCGAATACCTATAATGGACCCGGTAAATTTTTAACCAAAATAAATTTAAAAAACCGTATTTATAAAATAAATATGTAATTTTTTAGGAAAGAGAACAGTTATAAAAAAATCGGGGTTTTTTGAGTTATGACTCTATTGAAGTAAATGAGCGATATGTAAAAATATAGATTCTATTTAATTTTATCTTTGTTTCTGAATAAATATATTTCCAACAAAAGAGAAAATTCATATTTAGTTCACTTACATAAAGAGTGATTTTTTTGCTATTATCTTTTTGGCAACACTAGTCTTGACAGCTCACGCACGTTTTGTATCTTGTCTCACTGTCAAACATCTTCAGTTTGGTCTATAATTTAATCATGAATCGTCTTACAAACGAACAACGCTTGCAAATTATTGAATTTTATTACCAAAATGCGTGCTCTGTTAAGAAAGTTCATCGCGCGCTTCTTCCATTTTATGGTCAGTTTAATCGACCTACTGAGGCTTCTATTCGGGCTATTGTAACAAAATTTCGCACCAAATTTACATTGTTGGACATTAAACCACCAACACGCTTACGTAGAGTGCGAACTGAAGAAAATATCGCAGCCGTATCGGCCAGTGTTGGTGATGACCGTGAATTATCGATTCGGCGCCGTTCGCAGCAATTGGGCCTCTGTTACTCCACTACGTGGAAAATTTTGCGGAAGGATTTGGGTGTGAAGCCTTATAAGATACAACTGGTGCAAGAATTGAAGCCAAACGACCTACCACAACGCCAAATTTTTGGTGAATGGGCTCTTGAAAAGTTAGATGAAGATCCACTTTTTTATCGAAGAATTGTGTTCAGCGACGAGGCTCATTTCTGGTTGAATGGATACGTGAACAAGCAAAACTGCCGTATTTTGAGTGAAGAGCAGCCAGAAGCATTGCAAGAGCTACCAATGCATCCACAAAAAACAACCGTTTGGTGCGGATTATGGGCTGGCGGCATCATTGGGCCGTATTTCTTCAAAGATGATGCGAATCACAACGTTACTGTGAATGGTGAGCGCTACCGTGCGATGATAACAAACTTTTTTTTGCCCAAAATGGAAGAGCTTGACTTGCATGACATGTGGTTTCAACAAGACGGTGCCACATGCCACACAGCACGCGAAACAATGGACCAATTGAGAGGCGAGTTCGGTGAACAGTTTATTTCACGCTTGGGACCAGTCAATTGGCCGCCCAGATCGTGCGATTTAACGCCTCTAGACTATTTTTTGTGGGGCTATGTTAAGGCTAATGTCTATAGGGACAAGCCCGCTTCGATTGACGCACTGGAAGCCAACATTGCCAACATTATTCGTGAGATACCGGCCGAAATGTTGGAAAGAGTATGCCAAAATTGGACTAAGCGGATGGACCATTTGAGGCGCAGCCGCGGCCAACATTTGCATGAAATAATCTTCAAACATTAAATTATATCGACCCAAGTATCGATCCAAATAAATATTTCATGCATTTTTCTGAATTTTATGTGTTTTTTTTTTTAAATTTCCGATAGTTCTTATAAAATCACCTTTTATATAAATCAAAAATTTTTCCTATTATAGTCCGGACAACTCGATAATCCGAACGAGCCCAAAACTATATCGAAGTTGCACTGTATAGAGAAGGATGCCAGAGAAAATATTTTGTTTTTTAATTTTTTCCATTAATTTAAATATCCTTATTTAAAATTAAATAACATTGGTTCCGCATGGAAAGAGAAATTTAGCTAAAAGAAATATCGATCGATATGCAAATACCTGCGGAATAATGTTATTATTTTGAATGGTCTCATTTAATTGTGAATTAAAAAGTTGTCTATTGTGAATGAATTGTGTTAATGTTTCAGCTTTTGGTGAAAAGAAACAGTAGCATTTTTTAACATAAAAAAACATTTAATTAACAAAAAGAAAATTAATTTTCAATAAATAAAACGTAATTACGAGTATTTTCGAAAAATAAAACAAATTAAGCCAAAACATTTCTTTTGTATTTTTTCTTACATTTAAGCATAAGCAAAATGTAGAAATTTATCTATACTGTGGAATCAATAACATGGAAATACCAATGATACCGCAACTGCGGAAGAATACCACAGTAGGGGAGTGAATAATTGCAAAAAATGCTTTCCGCTATCGCGGAATGGAATGAATAGTTAGACCCAATTATTTTAGCATTATTAAATTAAATTTATTTTGCATTTCTATTGAATATTTTTTTAATATTTTAACTGTTATATTTGATAGTGGTATAAATAATATTTTTCATGTTTCGAGATATTGAAGGGTTTGCGTTTGACTTAATTTAAAAGAATTGGCATACGTTAATCTTTTCGAAAAATGTTTTTTAAGCTACACACACTTTAAATTTTATTGGAAATAATAATTATTGTAATTTTAAGCAAATAAACGATTTTTTTAACTCAAAAGGACCTATATCACTTTATAAAAAATTAAAATATGACTAATTTAAGTCCATATTTTTACAGACATGAATTTTTAATGTAAAAAATAATAACTAAAATTAAAACATTTAGCTAATGTATTTAAATGTTTTAATTTTAGTTAAGAATTTATTAATTTATTATTAAGAATTAATTTCAGTTATATTGAAAAAGTTAACATAATAAGATAACGAAAACTAATATTAATAATTTTAAACTTATTTATCCTTTACCGTAAGAATAGGGAAGTTTTCATAGTAAATATGTGGTATACAGGGTAGTACATAAACTCACCATATGTTTCATTAAGTGGTAACGTTCTGTGAATCGAATCGTTAAAAAAAAAACAAAAAAAATTTATGGTAAAAAACATTTTTCAATCTTAAGATCTTAATAAAAATTGCTTTTATTTTAATTTTCCAATTTTCCCTTTGAAGTCTTTCTTCTGCAGGGAAATTACTTAAGATTGAAAAATTCTATATAACCTTAAAACCGAAAAAATTACTATTTGGTGTTCTGAAAAAAATCATTTGATATTAAGTTTGAATTTTTACTTAAACGACAAGTCAAGTTTTTGTGTTATAAAATTAGCAAACATTGTTTGCTTTTGCCGGAAAGTGGTTGATGTTGTTACTTCTACGAAAATGGAATGATTTTATTCATCTAACTTATCTTCATACTTGCAGTGAAAATTTCAACAAGTTTTTGAGGATTTTTCAAATAAATTTTTTTTTTAGTTAAAATGAATTAAATTGCAAGTCACTTTTCTAAAACAAATAAAAAAGACGTAAAGTTGTATGTCTTATCTACTTTTTTAATTTTTTTTCTTTTTTTTTACAATAATAAGCCATTCGTTTTTTTTCGGGCAATACAACAAATTTTTAGAAAACAGACCCAATAGTAATTTTGCTAATACTATTATATATTTCTTATTTTCCTAATAAAAATATTTTTTAAATGTAGAATTTTCTTCCATATAAGTTATCTTGCAAACATGTTGCGTTTAGTACACTAGCACCAGCAAAGTGATATCTGCTAAAGTACAGGGTACGTGAAGTCATAACAATCAATAATAATTGCAATAAAAAAGTTGCTTTAATTGTAATTAGGCTTAAAGAAAGGACTTATTCCACTTTCAAAAATAAAATTTTTGGAATAATATTATAATCTTACCAAAAATAGCTCACCACTATCAAATATATATAACGGTTCATATATACATAAATAAAATTATTCCAATAAAGGAATAGAAGTCATTTATTTAATTGAATAAATACTCATTGCGTTAAACAACTATTTCCATTAGCTCAAAGAAACATTCATGTCATTTTAATGAAAAAGGTTTTTCATTAATTCAATTCTATATAAAGAATTTCTACGAATTTCTTCATTAGATTGAAGAAAACATTCAAAGAATGAATAGGTATATGAATAAAATTAGTATCTCTAATGAAACACGTTTCATATATTTATTTAATCAATGTTTTCATTAAAATAAATTTAATATAACTTTTTTTATTAATCTAGCGAAGCGTGTTATTTGAGGAAAATTAATAAATTTTTAATTGATAAAATTGAGAGGATATACATACATATGAACAAAATTCTTTCAGCGTAGTTTTGGCCTATAAATCTCTAAATTTTATTTTATTGTTAAAAAATGTCTAAAAATAATTTATTGTTTAGAATTAAAAAAAAAATAAAAATAACAATAAAAAGTGACAACAAAAAATATTAGCCTTTACACGTTTTTTACGTCATTAATTATTGCTTACGGCATTTTTACATTATACAAGAAATATGTACTTACACCTTGTGAAGACAAAAAATATTCTTGGCATACAATCAAATTGAACACGACAAGCAACAGGAAGAAAACTCAACTCAATAGCAACAAAAATTAACAAAAATAACAAACAAATAATTATTTCGAACATAAAGAAGAAAAAATTAATAATTTCTTTGTTTTTAAATTATAATTGGAAACATGATTTCGAAATTATGCTGTCACACACCGCACTCGCAATATACGGACGGACTTCAGTTTCTATTTAATTATTTTTTTTTCTTAGTAATTAACTTTTTATTATGAATAAACTTTTTATTTTTTTTTTAAGTTGTCCCTGCTTACAACAACTCTTTTTTTCTATTTAAATTTTTTTTTTTTTTTTTTTTTTTTTTTTTTTTTTTTTTTTTTTTTGTTAATATACCAAATTTCCCTAATCACCGACACTGCCTTAACGAACGTTTGTTAACAACTGAATCGAACAGCATCAAAAATAATTTAAAAGAATTTCTTTACAAAAAAGAAAATAAAAATGAAAACAAAAACAAAAATACTCAAGCATAAATGGTTATTAGTTAGTGTACTCACTTTCAAGTACTTTCTCATTTAATACTGATGCTACTTCTCTTTTAAATTTATAACAAATTTCATCACGCACATATACATACAAAACAAAATATATAAAAATTCTATGGCCATGATACTGAACTCTGTTGGAAAAATTTATTTTAATAATAAAAAAAGAGTGTAGTTTTTTTATTTAGCCAAGCAAATTTTTACTGATTTTCCAAAAAAAAGTATATGAAAGAAAGAGAAAAATCTTTAAAATTTAGAATACAAATTCAAGTCAAAGCAACGGCTGTTGCTTGTTCTTTTTATCTTTTGGCGTTTTCTTTTCTAACAAAAATGTTGCATATATTCTGCCATTCAAGAATGTTTGCATTCTATTGTCAAAAAATTAGTTAAAATCAACATATTGCATATAAAAGTGATTGTAAGATACTGCCCTTTTTTGCAACTGTGCTTATACAATTATGTAAATTATTTTATTTGTCTTTATATGAAATAGGAGATTCAACATTTTCTCCATCAAGATATTCTTCATAAAAAGTTTTTTTTATGTCAACTGTTTATCCGTGATGTTAACGTAAGTAGATTTCGCAAATCGATCTAAAAGCTGTAAACATTAAAGCGATAAATATATATTAATGTTAAATGTTGCAAGAAAAACTTAGTTTTGTTCTATTGAAACCATAAAAAAGGCATCACTCTTTTCAATTTTACGCAACCTGTTTTAAATATTATGTAATATAGAGGCAGAATAATTTTGAGAATAGAATACGCCATTTATCCCCTACCTTTGCCTTTACAGGACAGAGCTCCTGCCTTCTTCTTCTTTGGGCTGCCCAATTGTTGTTTGAATTATGATAGGCACAGTATCTAAGAAAATCTTACAACAATTAAATTATTTCTTTTAACTTTTAATATTTGCTTGAAAAAATTGTTAAATTTAAGGCAGTAGTATGATATAGGTTATATAGTTAAATGACCTTGAATATGCTGATGACAATTGCCTTCTCTCTCATCGGTATTCCGATATGCGCATTCAACTGCAACGTCTTATGGAGATAGCTAAAAAAGCTTGTCTTAAGATTAATATTGGCAAAACTAAAGTGCTGCGAATAAACACGGAAAACGCACACATCTTTACAATTGATAATGTGCCTCTGGAGAAGTTCAATTCGTTTTCACTGTCATCACATCAGGCGGTTCAGGTGCAGATATTGCCAATCGAATAAAAATATGGAACTCTTCTCCTGCCGTGTCAAACAAAATATATTCAACTCCAATGTCAGATCTACATTGTTATATGGAATGCAGCCTGTCGCGATTTGCATGCCCTGCAAGTTTTTATAAACAAATGCCTTAAAACAATTACACGAGTCTTTTGGCCTCTGTATATAAAAAACAACAGATTATGGCATCAAACGAATCAATTCCCCGTAGCCATTGAAATAAAAGGGCGAAAATTGAACTGGATTGGTAAAACTATACAAAAACCGGTCACAGATAATGCAAGAACAGCGATAGAGTGGAATCCTCAAGATAGTATCTAAGCTTTGTATTCAAAGAATAAGCAATTATTTTATATTTTTCACATTTCTCTGAGAGCTAAATACTTCAAGTATAAAATAAGGTATAAATCATGAAAATCGACTAGCATATACGGATTTTATTCTCAATTAACCGCAGGTACCCAATATTGAAAGAATATGTAGGCAGTCAACGTTAGATATGGTGACTTACTTGCGTTAGCTTAGCAGTGTGGCAAGTGGCACCGTCTTGTTGAAACCACATATCGTCCACATCCATACTTTCCAATTCGGGACATAAAAAGTTTGTTATCATCTCACGATAGCGAACACCATGCACAGTAACTGCCTGACCGGCCTCATTTTGGAAAAACTATGCCCCGATGATGCCGCCAGCCCATAAACAGCACCAAACAGTCACTCTTTGTTGGTGCATTGGTTTTTCGACAATCTTGGATTATCATTCGCCAAAATGCGGCAATTCTGCTTATTGACGAATCCACTGAGGTGAAAATGTGCCTCATCATTGAAGATGATTTTCTTCGAAATTTGATTTTCATTTTCATAATAAGCCTGAATAACTTTAACGCGTTGCTCGATTGTGTATTTTTCCATGGTTCAAATTGAATTAGTATAAAATTGACAAATGTCAAATTAAGTGCAAAAAAAACTTGACGTTTAGATGTGGTTTACATTCAACATCGGACCTTAAAATTTAACCACACTTTAGAAAAGACCTTTTTCTTTAATAGTTTATTTAAAAGTTTATTATTCACTTTCCCATCAAAGCACATTCCAGTGCAGTGAAGAATAGTGATAGTGTTCTCAGTTCCAGTGTGAGTTCCGTTGAAGCAAAAAAAAAATAATTAGTTATGAGCACATTGACTGCATTAACTTTGCTTAAAGATTTCAATTGATGAATAACTAAAAATCAATAATAACAATGTGCTAACTCCTGGAGGGCACCTAATGCATTAGACAAACTGAAACAAGTTTTAAGTAGTTGAAATTTTGGAAATTTGTTTCCAGTTATTTCTGGCGCTTTCATTATTTTTTTCAATTGATACATAATTATAAATTTTAAATGAATGCCTTAAAATTGATGAGTACTAACAACTTGCAAAAAAGTGGAACATAAAACTCGGAATTCAAATCAAATTTGAAAACTGTGCAACACTCTGGTGAACATAATGTATTGAATTCAAAGCCTTAATAAATTACAATGGTATGAGAATGTACTGTTTTTTTTTTAATTTATGTATATTAATTAATAATACATATTTATGTTTATATACACATATTTTTTATGTAATGAAATATTTTAAGATCTTAAAATTTTTATATACTCGTACATATTTCTTTAATATAATTTTGTTAAATTAAATATGGAAGTCTTTACGATTTCTAATAAACACAAGTAATTCAAAATTGTATTAAAAAATCTGGTAGTAATTTTTTAAATTTCCAACTGGGTTCTAAAATACGGACAAAATTTTAATGAAATTTCATTGCATTTATTAAAATTGGGGTGTAGAAATTAATAAGAACTAGTAAAAATGAAGGTTAATATTCGTTATTTTAACACAAAACGTTTATTCAAAACAAATAAATGATCGTCAAAATGAAACAGTTCAATGTAACAAAACATGTTTGTAAAAATAAAGAAAGTTTTTGTTAGTTGTATAATACCCTACGTTTGTTCATCGTGACCTACCAATTTTGGTTCAGTGTATTGGTAGTAACCAATTGCCATTGAAAGGACAGCTGAATATTTTTTTCTACTACTTAATTCAATGTTTCTGCTAAAATTTTGTTTACAATTCCTGAAGAAAAAATGTAAGCTATGTAAAATGGTAGAGGTACACCAGCACTCCTCATTTTATCTTCGATATCTGTCAAAATATTTTTATATTCTGTGTGTTGGACATTTTTCTTATACTCAAAATACATAGAGAAGTGTATGCGTGCAAATACTTTTTTTGCTTTTGCAATAGATGTATTCCTGTTCTAGTGTATGTGCGTTTTATTCCCCTCTCCCCTTCACCAAATAAATATAAACAATCATTGACAGAAATAAAAAAGTTAATTTGGTTGTTGTAATGTTGTATTTGTTAGGTTCTTGGGGTCACCTGTATTATTACAGTTAACCTCTGGAAACAGTCTTTCTGTTTTGCCAGAAATCCATTCCTTTTATAATTCCTATTTTTATTGACATATTGTCATATTTTAAGACCTGTAAAATTCATTTGACTACTTACCCCCTTATCCAAAAAAAATTAACGTAGATTTCAAATAAATTTTATTTTAAAGTCTACGTAAATTTTTTTGTGGATAAGAGAGAGTCTCTAACAATTTAATTAATTTTTCAGTACCACAATTCTGCACATGTACGGTGTTAACGAAAATGACATCTTAGATAAGGATTTTATTTAGCGAAAATTTAAAAAAAAAAACAATTGGTCCTTCCAATGACACTTCACATAGGCGTGTCATTTCATTGCTTCTTAATCAGAATAAAACATACTTCTTGGTTGTTGCTGTTGTACGGATTTTCCATTTCGTTTTCTTCACTCTTTTTGTTATTAATGTCCTTTATTTCCATTACCTTAGATGGCTGCATACATATTCTTGCAATATTGGGTACCTGTAGTAAATTAAGAATAAAATCCACATTTGTTAATCGATTTTTATGACTTATACCTTATTTTATTCTTGAGGTATTTAGCTCTCAGAAAAATTTGCAAAATATAAAATATTGGCACGCCCATAAAAAAAATCCCTACGTGATGGAGAAAAACTAAATTCCATATAGTCCACATATTTGTTGCAGAGCAGTGGCGTCAGTTTTAGGTCACACTCTAAAACTAAAGTTGAGTGATAAATTAATCCTTTAATACTAATGTACTTTAAACTTTTGTGTAGGTTTTTATTTTTCTATTTATGCCTACACCCGTGTATTGCAACTAATTTCACTAAATTCCATAAGTTCTTTCAACAATAGTTTATATGTAGAAAAAAAGAAAAACACAACTTTTTTAGTGACTCAAATTTAATTTATGGCGTTTTTATTTATGTATTACAAAATGATGTTAATATTCCAGGCTTAAGGACAGAGCATCCGATATTCAAGGACTTCTTTTAACTTAAAATTTATGTGGCGTATAAAACCCTAACTTTAACAACTAGTTACTTGTAATAATGGGCCTTATAGTTTTAAGAAGCCAATGCGCGAAACGATGTAGACGCCCAATCAAGTGGTTGAGCTAATAACCTCGAATCACATAATGTACCATCACACAAATTTTATTAAAAAAATTAATAGTGAATATCGTAAATGTCTTCTATGAGTTTAAAAAGAATAGAAAATACTAAGGGCCATTATTACAACATACTAATATTTAGTTAAAGGTAGGATTTTTGAATAAATTAATAGGTTATTGGCTACACATTGCAATTAAAATTAGAATGTATAGTAAGAACAGATCATCTAAAGTGTTTACTCTTTGACAACTTTTCTTAAAAGAGTTAATTTCGCCATACACATTGCCAGCCAACTGTTAACATCACACAAACCGACCACAATAACTTGATTGTGGTTGTATGCTGCTGTGGTGTATGGGCCGCATAAGTGAAAGCTCCCTTAAGGTCCATTGAATATATGTATTTCTTGTTTTCTTTATTTGCTGTTTTTTTAAACAAAAACTCAATATTTATAACGAACTTAAACTGAAGAAAGCTGTTAATTTTAATCCATTTAAATAAAATTCATTTTCTGTTTGTTTGATCATTTGTTTGTTTATTTGTTCGCTATAAAAATTTTTGCTTTCGCACGGATTTGTCTGAAATTTGACACATATAATCTATATACTCTAAGGAAAGTCATCAAAAACTTTTGGATCAGCTACAACCACTTCTTACCTATTGTCACTCATCACTGCTCATAAAGATGTGTGCTCGTACTTATTTTAAGCTTTGAAATATTTTATTTACCACTTTAGTTGGGGCCTCTGCTCCTAATGCTAGCAAGTAGTTAAAAGCTCAGGTAAAAAAGGATTGGGCCGGGCGAGGCCGGGCAGAAACTTTTAGTTATTAATAAGAGATACTGTTTGATGGACTGAAAAATAAAACGAGAAAAATATTAAGTAAATTTTGAATTGTACTATCGAATTTCGATTGTTATGAACAGATAATTTATAATTCCGTAAAACGAAGGAATTAATTCTTACAGTTTTTTTAGTTAAAGTTCAAAGTAAAACTTGGATATGTGAATATCAACAGAAACAATATTGTTGAGACAAACATAATTTAGATCAAACATTATATTTTTAGATTAAACATTAAATATTTGCATTAGATGCAAATTATGGGTACGAAATTTGAGAAACATCAGTTAGAGCACAAAAATTTTTATAGGGAACAAATACATAAACCAACAAACAGAAAATGAATTTTATTTACATAGACATTTTAATATTCCTTATCTTAGAAGAACAAAAAACATTTAACAAGTCTAGACTCTAGATTAGCTGTTTATAATATATTGAACAATAAAAGAAATAAGAATCTTTTCATAAAAAATTCTTTTTCGCCGTTTTTACTTTTAAAACAAAAATTATTGTCCACACTGCGCTTATAACGTAATTTTATTGATGTATCGGCTGGATTTTAAATGAATTTTTTTTTTTTTGGAAATTTGGGGGTTAGTTTTTTTACTAGTATTTAAACGTGTAGATACTTACACATTCATAAATGGATGTTTGTATGCGTTTTTTGTTCAATTTCTTTTAATGAAAGAATTACAATAAATGTCTTAAATGAATTTGAATTACAAACTAACAAAGACAGAAATTTTACCTGTTTCTCATAATATTTTTTATTGTTCTTCTGGAATCTTTTAAAACATTATGTTTTTTTAGACAGAAAATGTAAGAAAATGGGAAAAAATATTTTGGGATTAAAAAAATAATCTTGACAAAAACTTGATCAGGCGTTAATCATGTGTGTGAAGCACAATGAATATCAGACATTTTTAGTCGTGCATGAGCGTGACTATAAATAAAAGTGACGAAGTATGTCCAATACGTATAATATAAATAGGGAACAAGTCACCTGTCACCTCTTGTGACACTATTCTCAAGTTACAAATTCTCTTTAAGTCTAGTATTCATTAAGAATTTAATAACTCTGTTGGGTGATTTGTCCGGCATGCCAAATGGTTAAAGGAAGACGGATTCAAACTAGATCATTACAGTGAGTCAATATATATTCTGATGGAGGTCGTTTCGACTAATTGTCATATTTGGCAAGTGTGTCAATCCTTTGTAATATCCAGTAATGAATTGCGTGACAATTCGAATTCCTGACCAAGTAATTTATGATATTCCAAGAATAGAATGTCATGAATATTTTCGTTATCTCAATATTATAACGTTTCTCTTTTCAGCCAATCCCTAATCTTGAGCTTAATAGAGCTCCAAAGCAGTCCGCAGAATGGTCTTGGGCCAGTGAAACTTTTCTTTCCAATTCAACTACCTCCTCATTACCTAAATATTAACTATGACCTGATACCCAAACTAAGTGAACCCTGTTGTTGCACGCAAAAAAAAAGATGGTTGAATATTGTCAACGCAAAAACTGTTTGTTCTCCGCAAAAATATTATTGTTAATTTGAAACATCTAAACATTATTATGATCAGGATAAACATGTTTCTCGTTATTTTTAACCATACTATGTTTACCGTCATATCATTATCATATTACTTTTGATATAACAAAATTTTAACCATAAATATGTTTATAGTAAACGTAATAATGAGAAAAATATGGTTAAAAGTAAGTTGTTTTCTATTTTATCTCTTCCACAACCAACTTAAACGTTCAATCTCAACTGAGCTTTGTGGCTCAACTAAATATTCCAAAATTTGAATCCTGATAGTCAAATAAAATTTTAAAAAAATTTTATGTAATAAATAAATATAAATTAATAGAAAAAAAAAATAAATAGAATAAAAAAATTTATTTAAAAAAAAAATTATATAAAAAATATGTACGAGTATGTAAAAAATAAAAAAATTATTAATAAAAATTGCATATAAAATTAAAAAAAAAACAATTTTTTTAGCTATGACCGGGGGTTGAACTGCAATATCAATAGTTGAGAGGAATTTTTAATATCTTTAATTTAAAAATATATATGGTTACTCGTAGATGCAATCATAAATCTAACCATACTATGTTTCCACCAGAATATAGTTCCCTAAATCATATTTTTTCTCTGCGTGTGGATGCTAGTTTCTTTAGAAGTGTTGACAATTCCAGACCAGTTTTAATCTTGCTGCGAAAGCGCTGAGTGTCACTTTCAAGTTCTTCTCTTAGGCAGAGCTGGATAGCGTGTATTTCGGTCTGAAAAACTGAGTTCCCTCGCACCATAGCCCCTTGATTTATTGGCCCTAATTAAGCTCTCTCACCACTTCAAAGCACATTAGCAAAGACAGGGTTAACATTCATAAGTTTTTTCTTTTAGAATTCTTTTCTTTTTATTTTTTTTATGATTTAAAAAAATTTTGGAAAAATTTTAATAAAAAAAAAACGCTGCACATACACACAGTTTAAAGTTATGTAAATATCTACATACGAGTATGTCGGTTAAATACAATTTTATGTAAAATAGGAAAAAAATTTTGATAGAAAATTAAAAATTGTTCATACAGGTTCAGGTTAACACGAATCACGATGCCATCTCTTGCAAGTACTAAAGCAAACAAATCTTCTAAGGTAAAAAAATGAGTGTTTGAATTAAATTAGCTTGCAGGGTAACCAAAGACAACACGTGTCGAATCCCAAAAGGTCAATGAAATACAAATATTATTTAGTTGTTGCATGTGTATGCACAAAAAAAAAACAATTTGAAACAATTTTACAAACAGCAGAGGTGATTTTTCTTTATCCACTGATACAGACGCTATACACTGAAAGAATTTTGTTCATATATCCATTGGATTAATGAAAAAATTCATTATTTTTCAACCAATGACACGCTTCATTAGATCAATGAAAACTTGCTTAAAATATATGAACGTATTCATTATAAATACATACATATGAATTTTAAAAATGTCTTTCAAAAGTAATTACAACCGAGAGTGTGATGTATTCATTCAAAAACTATTCAATAATAATTTTATTAAATTGAAGTTTAAAATTAATTATTTATGAAGACTACTTAAATTATAAAGTTTATTTATAAAACAAGTATTTAAGTATTAAAGTATTAAGAAAATAAACAATATCTATCAGAGAGGAAACCAGGGAATCGGTCTTACACAAACTTGTGCATGTTTAAAAGCTTTGTGTGTAAACTAACTGCGAATACAGAAATCTTATGGGCAGACTGATACTAGAGATTAATTAATTACCCCCCGATTATAGTTCACAGCACTTAACTATTTTGGTGTTGTGCGTTGTGAATTGCGATTACCGTTTACAACACTTATCTGTTGTGTTGTCTTTTCAGTTGTGTATGTTAATTTTCGGCGATTATCGTTCACAACATGTTGCCTTATGTGTTGTAAAAAAGGATAAAAATTGACAACTGGTTATTAGGTGTTGTCTCATTGTTGTGATTAGATTTTTTTCGGTTTAAAAATAAAAATGCAGAATAATTTTTAAGTAAAATTGTAAGAAATGTATTTTCAGTGGATTTTTTTTAAGATTTTTATTATTTTATATAAAATTCAACAAACAGTTGTCTGAGAAACTGCATCATATCATTGCCTCTACTTCCTTATAACTACCATCAGCAAAAAAAAAAACAAAAAAAAGTAAACACCGGATTGATGGTTTTAAAAAATTAGTCTGTTTCACCAGCGAAACCATTCTTGTTTATGTGGAACAATTTAAAAAATTTAATTCCAGAAAATATTTGCTAACATTGTATTTAGCAGTTCTAATGGGTTGGAACTGTTCTGAAATTTTTTGCGAACTCGTGCGATGTCTGTTTTCTGTGTACTCATTATCGAAAAAAATAGAAACACGTTAATTTAATTTTTTTTTTTTGTTTTATTTAACTTTAACGAAATATATTATTTTAGTGCACTTCATTTTTCTTTTTTTTTTAATATTGTTTTCTTTCAACTTTCCAGTTTTTTGCATGAACGCTTGTATTTTTAAGAAAAAATCTACTAACATTATGTACAACTGTGTGACGTACACAACAACTAGATGTTGTGAACCATAATTGCATGTTCAATTAATGTTGTGTTGTAAGCGAGACAACACAACATTTTTGTGCTGTGAACCAAAATCAGGGCCTTAATTTCTTTATTTGATAATAAATATTCAATTAATTCAACATGTTTGATTTAAAAAATTGTTTGCAATGTTGGCCAAATTAAATTGAATTAAATTCTTTTTTTTTGCATTCTTGTTAAATATCTTTCTTAGAACTTTTTTTTCTTTTCTGAAATTAATTATATATTTTAAGATTAACAAAAAATAAGTACTCAAAGAAAATTATTTTAATCAATACATATATATTTTATGATTTTATTATTTTTTTTATAAATATTAAAAAAATAATATTTGACTACTACAGTGAATTGAGAGCATTTTGTATAGAACACGCGACATAAACATAAAATTTCATACCAACTGATTATTTGGAAGTTGATTGCAGGGAAAATCAATTTAAAAAAATTCAAAGTATATTTAATTTTCATTCATATATACGAGTATGTATATAAAACGAGTTGTATATATTCTGTTAGATTCATACCTTCATTTTTGCACATTCTTTTTAAATATTTAAAAATATTTGTAATGAAATAGAAAATATTGATTAAAATAATGTTCTTTGAATACCTAAAGTAAATAATTAATTTCAGTTAAATAAATGCAAATTAATTACATTCAGGATAAAATACTTTCTGGGATAATTATTTTTAAAACGAATAAAGTGACTGGAGGTAAATGCCCAACTTTTAACATACATATTAAAAAGTAAATTCTAAGAAATTTTAAAATGCTCTTTACAGGAAAGGAACACAGTTTAAATATTTTTAAGTGTTGTTCATAGAAATATTTTAGACAGTGCGAAAATTTAAATTACAATTTTTGCATTTCGTACTGTAGAATCGAAAGTACGTACTATTGACCGTCCACTGTAACGACTTTTTTTTTTCTTTTTTAAAGATCTTTTTTAATTGTTTAATTTTTTTTTTAATTTTTCTCTTTAATATAAAAAAAAATTCATATTGGTGTACAAAATTGCTTCTGCCGTTTTTTCCGAAATTCGAGGCTTTATTGTAATAAACTGGTTATACATTTATGATTCAAAGTATTGTCCATCGCTGGCCACTACTTTCTCAAATCTTTCGGACAACTGGTCATCTTTTGAAGCGATCCACGAATCCATCCAATTTTTTATTTCTTCATAAGCCCGGAATTACTAGTCAGCCAGGCCGTGTGCCACTGATCGAAATAAGTGATAGTCCGCATGAGCAACGTCTGGAAAATACGGCAGGTGGGGTAGGACTCCCATTTCAACGTTTCCAAGTATGTCTTGACCACTTTCGCAGCATTATCATGCTGCAAAATCACTTTATCATGTCTCTCGTTGTATTGCGGCCGTTTGTCTTTCAATGCTCGGCTCTGATTGTTTTAGTCGATCGCCTCTGATTGTTTTAGTCGATTTTAACAACTCATAATACACTTCGCCGAGCTGGTCCCACCAAATACAGAGCATAACTTTGGAACCGTGAATATTCAGTTTGGCCGTCGACGTGGCCGGTATATCCACATGATTTTCTGCGCTTGGGATTATCGTAATGAACCCATTTTTCATCCCCAGTCTCTTCCGTCTTTGCCTTGCAAGCAGCAAGGAACAAATGACTTGTTGCGTCACTTGTAATGATGCTGCCAATTCTTGTTGCGTTTGACACAAGTCTTAATCAAGTAGTGCCTCCAATTCTGCATCTTCGAAAACCTTCTCTCTTCCACCGACATGCCGGTCTTCGACGTCAAAATCACAGTTCTTGAAGCGCTCAAACCACTCGTTCTTTTACTAATAGCGGCCTCACCATAGGTATTTGAGAGCATTCGATGAGCCTCAGCCGCAGATTTCTTCATATTAAAGCAGAAAACTAAAACCTCCCGCAAATGACGAGAATTTGGCTCGTAAGCTGAGATGTGTAATCGAGAATAACTTTATGATGCAGACACAAATCGACTAATATTTCGATGGCGTTATGTTTACAAATACCTAATCATATTGTATGACATCTACGATCTATTTATTTCGACTACCACTTACCGCTACAGCCATCTATTGCAAAATGGCGGAAGCAAAGTTGTACACCTAATAAAGAGTGATTTTTTTGCTATTATCTTTTTGGCAACACTAGTTTTGACAGCTCACGCACGTTTTGTATCTTGTGTCACTGTCAAACATCTTCAGTTTGGTCTATAATTTAATCATGAATCGTCTTACAAACGAACAACGCTTGCAAATTATTGAATTTTATTACCAAAATGCGTGCTCTGTTAAGAAAGTTCATCGCGCGCTTCTTCCATTTTATGGTCAGTTTAATCGACCTACTGAGGCTTCTATTCGGGCTATTGTAACAAAATTTCGCACCAAATTTACATTGTTGGACATTAAACCACCAACACGCTTACGTAGAGTGCGAACTGAAGAAAATATCGCAGCCGTATCGGCCAGTGTTGGTGATGACCGTGAATTATCGATTCGGCGCCGTTCGCCGCAATTGGGCCTCTGTTACTCCACTACGTGGAAAATTTTGCGGAAGGATTTGGGTGTGAAGCCTTATAAGATACAACTGGTGCAAGAATTGAAGCCAAACGACCTACCATAATGCCAAATTTTTGGTGAATGGGCTCTTGAAAAGTTAGATGAAGATCCACTTTTTTATCGAAGAATTGTGTTCAGCGACGAGGCTCATTTCTGGTTGAATGGATACGTGAACAAGCAAAACTGCCGTATTTGGAGTGAAGAGCAGCCAGAAGCATTGCAAGAGCTACCAATGCATCCACAAAAAACAACCGTTTGGTGCGGATTATGGGCTGGCGGCATCATTGGGCCGTATTTCTTCAAAGATGATGCGAATCACAACGTTACTGTGAATGGTGAGCGCTACCGTGCGATGATAACAAACTTTTTTTGCCCAAAATGGAAGAGCTTGACTTGCATGACATGTGGTTTCAACAAGACGGTGCCACTTGCCACACAGCACGCGAAACAATGGACCAATTGAGAGGCGAGTTCGGTGAACAGTTTATTTCACGCTTGGGACCAGTCAATTGGCCGCCCAGATCGTGCGATTTAACGCCTCTAGACTATTTTTTGTGGGGCTATGTTAAGGCTAATGTCTATAGGGACAAGCCCGCTTCGATTGACGCACTGGAAGCCAACATTGCCAACATTATTCGTGAGATACCGGCCGAAATGTTGGAAAGAGTATGCCAAAATTGGACTAAGCGGATGGACCATTTGAGGCGCAGCCGCGGCCAACATTTGCATGAAATAATCTTCAAACATTAAATTATATCGACCCAACTATCGATCCAAATAAATATTTCATGCATTTTTCTGAATTTTATGTTTTTTTTTAAATTTCCGATAGTTCTTATAAAATCACCTTTTATAACTTTTAATATACAAAAATATTTCTTTAACTAAATCAACACAAGTGTTCTTTTCGCTTAGAAATAAATTTAAAATTTGTTAAAACCTTAAATTCAGAGAAAAAAAAGTCGAAACTAAAATTTAAATGGTATTTTTGCTATCTCTTGCTGAGAATGTATTAAAAAGCACGTTTTTAATAAATAGAAAAAAATAAAACAAGTGTGAAATTTTTTAAAAAAATTTAGAAATATTAAAAAAACAAAGTTTTTATTTACATCATAAAATTTACTAAAAGAGAAATTCTTTGTAGAAATCTGACTTGTCTGCGTTCTGCCTAACAGCCAGACTTTGTATAAAATAATTTGATATCTTGCAAAGCCTAAATGAAGACTAATTACCTTATGCCGTGCGAGCTCTGCTACATATTTCTTAAGAAGAAGTCTACTACAAGACTTGCCCTACACACACACAACATCCTAAGGTCGAACAGTCACAAACCACATGTTCTAAAGTTTCACATTGCCTGATCCTAATATTGATAGTTTTTTATTTGTAGTTCAATTATTTAGTAAGGTATTCCAGCTGCTGGTTAATCTGTTCTTGATTTATTCGTTGGTGAAAAGAGTGCTTACATAAGGAAAGATACAAAAAGTGTTTGGCATTTCGTCAACGATATTTACTTGTTGTAGAACTGAGGTTACCCAAATTAATATTTTTGTTTCTTTATGACTTCCATCTAGTCATATTGGTGTATAAGGTAAAGCAATCCTACAACTGGATATTTTAATTTCTTTACCTAACAAACCATATAGCAATCAAACTACAATACATCTTGAAAATATTAAAATTCTGAAGGTAATTATTATTATTTATTTATGAAATATAATAAATAAAATTTTACTTCAGACAAATTTTAATATTTTTCTCAAATGATTTGCTTTGTTGGGTGTGTTGATTTTTCTTTTTTACTACTACAGTCACATAATTCTGATATTTATCTCAAAATCCAAATAAGTTGTTTTTGAATTCTTGTAGTTACCTTTTCAATGACTTACTTAAAATAAAATATTATTTATATAAAAAAAAATTCTGTTAAAAAATCACTTCTTAAGAAAGGTCTTCAGAGACAAGCTGCCGAAAACAAATTGCAAACTTTTCAATAAACACAGGGAATTTGTTAAAAAAAACTTTTTTCAAATAGAAGCACTCGTTAACGTTAAAGCAAAATATAAAAAAATTTGTATAAATTGTGCTTTTAAGAAAAAAGAAATCAATTAAATATGTGCACTTCAGCTGATGACAATTTGAAAAGAAAAAAATTATTGTTGCTAATTTCTGGGGTACGAGAGCGAGTATTAGGAAAAGTCTACACGCGTCATATGCCGGAATATATTAAATTGAAGGCTGCATATTTATTTTTTTTTTTTACTTTTTGCATATCATGCAAAATTTATCAATTTTGTAAATATTTACCAAAACGGTAAATGTTACAATTTTGTAAAACATATTAGGGTCATTGCCAGAGTGTATGACTAAATATGCATGTTTGAACAGACCACACTTTGTTACTAACGTTGACAAAAGACTAATGGTGTTTTCTTTTCTGAAAGAAAATGCTGCCGTTTATTTCTGTAACACTTTTTAAATGTTACTATATACTCATGTTGTGTTACAATTTTTACGATCACAATCGAACAAAAAAGTGCGATCAAGAAATGTAGTATACTCACTAGGGCGGGTCGATTAAAAAATCTCACAAATTACAAGGAAAATCGTATTCTAGGGATCAAAATAAGAAACTTTGCCGCAGGAACCATACCTCACAATGTATTTTGATGTCCCGACTTTTGATCCGAAGGGTCAAATTTTGAAAAATCTCACTTTGACCCATTTAGAGTGCCTCAATCGAGTCAAAATGTGTGACCGACCCCCACTAACTTTGGAGGGACGACCCACCTATGCCAGTGGCACACCCCCTGGAACCACCCCTGGGGGGTTCCCCATATAAAATCATATAAAAAATCACCATATTTGGCACTTTACAAGAAAAAATCAGCGAAATGGCTATTTTTTTTTTATTTTTGGAGTTTATTTTTCTCTTTAGAAATTTATTTAGTCAGAATGAAATGAAAAAATTAATTTTATTTAGTAATAGAAAAGAAAATAAAAAAAAAATTAATAATCATTCTTTACATTTACTCGTGCAACATGTTTAGAAACGAACTAACTGCTCGTGTTCCCTCTAGAATATAATTTGGAAAAGAACATAAAAATGTATAAAAGTCAAAATAAATGCAACATTATTGCCAGAAAAGAAAACACCATAAGACATAGTTCGCACTTTAACAGCATAATAGTTACATAAATAATTGAAAATTTAAAGAAACTCGTTTGTTATTAATTTTAAAATAATTTTTTTAATGCTTTGCATGCGTTCTAACATACATGCTAGTACACACTAAAGCGCTACACATTCATACATACGTGAAATGGCTTACAAGCACTTTTTATTATAAAATATTACGCATGTTTGTAATGATGTGTGTTTTGAAGTATGCTTGTGTATTTCTTTAGTACACACGTATTTGTATAATTGCTGAAAATGCATATTTTTCATTTATTTTCTTATAAATTCACATTTTTTTATACAATTTTATATGTAATAATTTTATTTGGAATTCAAAAGTTAAATAAAATATTAATCTTAATTTGTGCTTAAAACCTTATAAAATTAAGCTTCAAGAACTATGGAATACAAAATTATGCTTTTAGCGTAACGTGTATGAAGACTTATGTAAAAACAATTAAATTTAAATTATATCAAACATGGGCGCTTCATACAACAATCATACACTAACAAAGACTAGACAGTTGAAAAGGGATAGCTATAAATTTTTGCGTTTTATACTTGTCCCTTGAACACAGTCACAGCAATTGCTAATTCTCTCATTGCCTTTATTTTCTACCGCTGAAAACCATAATTTCTGAAAATTTTCAGTAAATGATTAGTTTTTTTGTGTTAATTTCTTAAAAATTGATAACAATAATATTAATTGAAATAAATTTATTTAAAAAATAAATAACACAAAATTGCGCAGTGTTGTGGTCTTTTAAGAAATAAAACAAAATTGTTCCAAAATCTTCCATTGCCGCAGAATTATAATTTATTTTTCTTCTTGTGGCACAATCTTTTAATGAGTTATTGCTGTAAAATATGTAACACAAAGTGCTATGTGTTTAGCTTATTTTCCTTATATAATAACAAACACACATCTTTCAACACATTTACATAAAGCAGTTCATCCGTGCACTGATTTTATCACTTTAACATGAAATTTTAATAATTTTCATTTAATAAATCTATAATAAAACTTCTCTTTTCTATAATTTTTTAATTTTACTTTCATGAATTTTCCTATTTTTCGTAAACAATGTGTAATAGATCCTTAACAATCAGATGTTTTGGGCCTTTTTCATCACTCACTTTTTACATGTCTATGTTAGTTTATGACACTAAGCAACCAGAGATGAAACTTTTGAGGTTAGAATTTTGAAACTCAGCTTTTTATTTGGAGTTTGTATGTAAGAGACAGATATAGTGTTAATATTACGAATAAGAGAAAATAAGCAAAATGAAAAATTTTTTGCTTTAAAAAACATTAATTAAAAAGCTATTTCCGTAATGAAAATGCACATGCCGAAAAACTGATATCAACGGTTTTTCGTTATGAAGTATGGAATTTAATGTAAAAGTGATAACAAACACAAATTTTCATGTTTTAAAATTCATTTTTACGAAATGTAAATAATGAAAGTGTAAATTTTTTAGAAATACCTGAGTAAAACAAAATAAAAATTTTGAGTTCGTGCAAAAAAGACAGAGAGAAAATGTATACTATATCTGGTTGCTCGGTGGTTTATGATTAAACCATAATAACAATTTTGTTTTATTTCTTAAAACACGCGACACTTTGTGTTCTTCTTTTTAACAAATTTATTTCAATTACTATTATTGTTATCAATTTTTAATAAACTGAGAAATTAACACAAAAAACCAAATATTTACTGAAAAATTTCACAAATTATGGTTTTTAGCGGTAGAAAATAAAGGCAATGAGAGAATTAGCAATTGATGTGACTGTGTACAAGGGACAAGTATAAAAGGCGAAAATTTATAAATATCCATTTTCAACTGTCTAGTCTATGTTAGTTTATGGATTAAACAGTGGCGAATGCTTAGCAAAATTTTTCTTTAATTTGTTTTTTTACTGTAACCTAGTAAACACGTGGGTTTCAATTCAAAAAACCTTATGATGCTTTTCATAGTACCAATGTTTTTTCATAATAACATCACGTAACCAATATTTGCCATCGTGATTACTGGGTTGCTCTCTCACAATTTTTTTTTCGCTCACTAACCCTACTATAGTTTAAATTTTGCCCATCCTATGCTTTATATTATTCTTGGTTTAGACTTAGTCTAAATGCATATCACACTTAACAGAGAAATAATTTTGTAAACAGAGAAATAATTCTTAATTCCATCTATGTCTAAAACATTTATGAAATGAACTCATCTGAACTATCCTATCAAATAAAAAAATACTTACACCTAATTCTCTTTTTACACAATAGATACGTTCCAAAAAAATTCGTGTAAAAAGAAATTTAATAAAAAATTCTTGTTGAGTTCACTTCATTTATTTAATGCTTACATACTTTAATTCATTAATTATATATAAAAAAAAAATTAAATTTGGAAAAAATGAATATCATCAGAATAATTTTGTTTATCATCTTGAAAATTATTATGATCTCTAAATTGCTTAAAAATCGTGTTAAAACAAAACAATTCGTGTAAAAAGAGAATTTTTTTCATTTTAACTCGTGTTAATACAAATTCGTGGTAAAAAAATTCGTGTAAAAAGAGAATTAGATGTACATATTTGTATTGAAATACGTTTTTGTATTGTTGAAATTTTTAATCAAGTCATATGCATGCATATGCCTATGTTTGAAGTTTGTAACAACTAGCACAAAAAAAACAATAAGTTTTTAAGCGAACCTCAAATACGATTCAATCGTATGTTTTGTACGATTTTATGAGCAAAACCTCATAAAATCAATCATTATTTTGATTGATTAACACTGTCAGAAAAGCATAGCATAGTATGGCATGTTTGATCATTTAATTTTTTATGAATTAAATAAATCACACGCACCGTTTTCAAGTCTCGGCATATACATACATATCGTCATCTGATTTCATTAAAAAATTTATTTGAAAAATTTTATGAACACGCAAAGAAAAAAGATGGATGAATATGGTCACCTCAAACATAGTGTGTTCTTCACAAAAATATTATTATTAATTTGAAGCATCTAAACATTATTCTGATCACGATAAACATGTTTCTAGTTATTTTTAACCACATTATGTTTAGTGTCTTAGATCAACCATATAATTATCATATTATGTTTAATAAAATTTTACTTGAAATCATAAATATGTTCATAGCAAACATAATAATGATAAAAATATGGTTGAATGTAAATTGTTTTCTATTTTGTCTCTTCCGCAACCATGTAAATAAAGTGAGTATAAAAGAAAAACTTAATCGTTCAAACTCAACTGAGCTTTGTGGCTGAAGTGGTTGAGTGGCTAGTTAATGCTTCTTAACTTAAGTGTTCGCAAGTTCGAGCCCTGGTAGAGTCAACTAAAATTTAAAAAATAAATTTAAACTCGATGTATTATGTAATATATAAATAATAATAATGTAAATAAATACAAATTCATAGAAAAGAAAAATCAATGGAATAAAAATAACTTTATTTATACCAAAAATTTAAATTAAAATTTTTTTAAAAATCATATTAAAATATGTATGCAATAAAAAAAATTTCTTGCCTTTACCGGGGGTTGAACCGCAACATCTGCAGTTGACAGTTATTTGTAATATCTTTGATTTAAAAATATATATGGTTAGAATCAATCATACTATGTTTCCACCAGAATATGGTTACCTCAACCATATTTTTTCTTTGCGTGAAGAAGCCAAAACGGTCGTTAATACGAAGAACTAAAAAATCTTTTTAAAGTTGTGTTGTTGAGTGAAATATTTCAAAAAGTTTTGTTAATTTTTCATATACTCGCCTTTTTTGGCTTCTCCACCACAATATTTTAAAATGTAACTTAGGGCTTTAATGAAATCATATGACGATATTCTTATATATAAGTGTAAATGTCATGCGTGTATATCTAGACAGCTGAATTTTTTAAACATAGAAATAACTTTCTGAAAACGTAATCTCTTTTAGTTTTCCGGAACAATTATAGTTTAATCTCGGCTGAAGACTTAAAAAAGTTGTAAGGAGCCAGTTAAATAAAAAGTAATAGTTCTTGAACTCTTGAATTTATAGGAGAGAAAATTGTTTGTACTCCGCATTTCTCTTTTGTGTATGAACACAACGGCAATTTTAAAACAGAATTAGGAAACATTTCCTCACTTAAAAATGCCCTGCGTGTTTCCAGAGTAAAACAGATGAAGTTTGTAAAAGAGGATTTGAAAAGAGGTGTACTACATCACTATCTGTACTAGATAGTTTCAAAATGTTTTAAAAAATTTTAAAATATTATTGAAACAGAACAAGGTCAAAATTGGCTAGTTTTTTTGCGAACGGATAACCTTAAAGAACACAACCTAAATTTAATTAAAATCGATGAATAGTTTTGATTTAATTAAGTAGGCCAAAACCAAAAAATCTTCAACATCAAATTTAAAAAAAAAAAAAAACAGTAATATAATATTACTGTAAGCATGTTTTCTCTTTATTTTAATTCAAAGATTATCTCAAACCATAAATCTTTGAAATCACTTTACATTTCCCAAAAGATTTTACAAGTCCGAGCTTATCTAATTTGACGGCATTTTTAACCACTATTTGTTGTTCAGAATATTTCAGCCCTCTACTACGAACTGCAGTTCGCTTCATCCAAATCCGTCCAATAGTTTAAAGTCCTATATTTATTACCACTTTTTTTAAACTCAAAGTTGTGTTTGTTGCATTCTCACAGTCACCTGATATTTTAACACACGTGTGTCTTTGTAAAAGGAAAAATAACATATTGCTTGATATTAGTAAGTTATAAAAAATAGTTTCCATTTCTACGGCAGATTTTTTTTTTTAATTTCGAAATTTTTAATTTTTGTTTTAAGTTTTCAATTTAATGTGTTTTTAAGCAGTTGTTAATTGATGTTGATTAAATTTTTGATATTATAAAAGTGAGTAAATATTTATTTATTAATTTATTTACTTTCGTCTATGAATTTAAAATTCTTACAGACTATTTAATTATACACGTAGTATATTGGTATGTTAAAAAAGATTGTTTCATTATTCAATGACAATATTATGTTATCTTTTATTACACAGTAGTATTTAAATCTGATAAATGGATCATTATTTGAATAATTTGTTCTAAAAGACTTAATTGCTATTAGGTAGTAATTACTTTTTGGACGCTGTGATATATAAAATGGCAAATATTGGCATTAATTACATTTAACATAAAAATAATGTTTAGCATTTTCCTCATTCTTATTAAGGATGGTAACTTAATTAGTGCGAGCCTCGCTTTATAGAAAGGAAGAATATTTGGATTCAATTTTAATCTTCCAAGACAGACAAAATAAAAAAAAATTGTTTTTGCAAAAATACAAGACAGCTTATATAGATTTTAGAACTTGGGTTCTTTTTTGTTGAGCCATATTCTAAAATAATATGATCAAATGATGTATATAATTATTTAGTTATACACTAGCTGATCGGACAAATGTTTTTTGTCTTCAAATTTTTTTTTATAAAAAAATAATTAAAAAGAAAAGAAAAATATAATAAAAAATTAGGCAAATCAGTTCAAATGTTCTCCAATTCGAGAAATATTTTAAAAGTGGGCGTGGTCAATTTTTATTTTCATAAAAAAATAAATTGGGTTATGCGAAACATGTAAGAAAAAAATTAGCCAAATCGGTCCAGCTTTTCTCTGATTTAAGAGAAATGTAAAAAGTGGGCGTGGTAGCGGACGTGGTCTATTTTAATTTCCTTAAAAATTTAAATTGAGTTTTTATTAAAATATAAAAATTTTCTATATTCGATTTTCTTACGCTAAGAAATCGTACTCAAGGTGTAAAAGATCGTGCAAGACCGGGTAAAAATAGGTAGTTGATATATAAGCCATATATTTACCATATACGGATTTGTGACGTTAAACCCTCCAAGACGTAACCCAAAGGCATACACAGAAATTCAATTAAATTGGTATAGCCGTTTAGGAGGAGCACAATGTTAAGCACACGTACAGTCGAATTTTATATATTAAGATGGATCTTCAAATTTCTTCGCCTAGCGTTTGATAAAGCCAAGCATATTGTAACAGCCCAAAAATCATACGCTCGTTTTTGGATCAGACTAGAACTCAACAATACTTTTAGTTTGTATTTCATATACTTGTATGATATACACACTGATTAAGTTATTCCTATATGACCTGCCCCAGCAACCAGCGGAAACGTATTATTATAATACTTTTTGCTTTATTTACAACTAAATTAACGTGTAGTATGAAGTTAAGTTTAGGACTTAGCAAAATTCAGAGATCTGTAAACTTGTTCACTTTAGTCAGTTCATGCGGACCTAATAGGTACTTAAAATTTAAGTGTTTATTACTGTAAAAGGATATTATGCTTGCACTTTGCAAGATTTTGTTTTTTTCACACTAAGCTTACAATGAATCCAAGAAAAACTAATTTGCACATGACAGAAAGTTTGTAAGCAAAGATAACGAAATTTTAGGTATAAATTGTTAAAATTTTCGATTTTTTTAAAGGGTGGTTAAATTTTAAGGGCTGATGTTGATTTTGAATAAAACACAAATTATTTATAAAATTATTGTCATTTCTTTTTATTATGATAATATGGTATGGTTCAATTATGTATGGAACAAAATATCGGCTAAATAGCCGCCGCGACCTCGGCGGCACACCTCCATCCGATGGTCTAAATTTTCGGTGACGCTGAGGCATAATTGAGGTTCTATGCCGCTAATCTGCCGAATTATCTCATCCTTTAGCTCTTGAATTGTTGCTGGCTTATCGACGTACACCTTTTCTTTAAAATAACCATAAAGAAAGAAGTCCAACGGTGTCAAATAACATGATCTTGGCGGCCAGTTAACATCGCCACCACATGAAATAACATGGCCATTGAATTTGTCAGGCAAAAGAGCCTTTGTTTCGTTAGCTGTGTGGCAAGTGGCACCTCCCTGTTGAAACCACGTATCGTCCACATTCATATCTTCCAATTCGGGTCATAAAAAGTTCGTTATTATCTCACGATATCGAACAGCATTCACAGTAACTGCCTGACCGGCTCATTTTGGAAAAAATACGGCTCGATGATTGCCGCCAGCCCATAAATCGCACCAAACAGTCGCTCTTTGTAAGTGCATCGGTTTTTCGACAATCACCCTTGGATTATCATTTGCCCAAATGCAGCATTTCTGCTTATTGATGAATCCACTGAGGTGAAAATGTGCCTCATCATTGAAGATGATTTTCTTCGAAAATTTATCATCCACTGTTGCCATTTTTTGCCACAATTCTGACCATTGGCGACGTTTGGAATGGTCAAGAGGCTTTAGTTCTTGAGTCAATTGCATCTTGTAAGCGTGTATGCATAATGTTCATTAACGACGAGCGTGAGAGATGCAATTGTTGGGCATGACGACGAGTTGAGGTGGACGGCTCTTCAGCCGCACTATCGCGAACAGCAGCAATATTTTCGGCAGTACGAGCTGTACCAGCATTCACTGGTGTTTTTACATCTCCTACAGATCGGGTTTGCTCAAATTTTTGCACGATTTTTCCAATTAAATTGACCGAAAAAATCACGAAGTGCACGATATGCAGTTTGATTTTAACACCCATTTTCATAATTAGCCTGAATAACTTTAACGCGTTGCTCGATTGTATATCTTTCCATGATTAAAATTGAATTAGTCTGAAATTGAGAAATGTCAAATGAAATGCAGAAAAAAGCTTGACGTTTAGGTGTGGTTCACATTCAACATCGGCCCTTAAAATTTAATTACCATTTATTTTCAAATTATATTCACATAACATTTTTCTTGTTTTCAACAAGTAACGAACGAACGAACGAAAATAACTCTTTCAACAGGGACGCTACAAAAGTAGAGCGACAGGGACAGCAAACAACGCCATATTTCTTGCCGTTTTTTTGACATTTCTCTTCAGTAAGGCTTGCCATTTCATGATGGAAAGATATATGAGCCAACAACGAGTCGAAATTATTAAAATTAACTACCGAAATTCGGAGTCAGTGGCCTCAACGTTAAGAGCGCTACGTCCAATTTATGGTCGTTTTAATCGTCCTAGCAGATCAACAATTGAGCGTCTAGTGGAAAAATTTGAATCAATAGGCACAGTACAAAATGTTTCCGTGCCAGTGAGACAAAGAAGTGCCCGTAGTGTCGAGAATATTACTGCCGCTGAGGCTTCAGTTGAAGAAAGCCCAAATGTGTCTCTCACACGTCGTTCTCAAGCGTTGGGCATCTCTGTGACGTCGTTGTGGCGAATTTTGCGAAATGATCTTAGCCTACATCCTTACAAGATAAAATTGACGCAAGAACTAAAGCCGCTTGACCACCAGAAGCGTCGTATGTTCGTGAATTGGGCTGAGCAACAACTTGAAAATGATTCGGATTTTCATCGAAAAGTCATCTTCAGCGATGAGGCTCATTTCTGGCTGAATGGCTTCGTCAATAAACAAAATATGCGTTATTGGTCAGACAGCATTGCATCCCGAAAAAATTACGGTTTGGTGTGGTTTATTGGCCGGCGGCGTCATTAGGTCGTACTTCTTCGGTGATAATGAAGACCGGAACGTTATGGTGAATGGGAATCGCTACCGTTCAATGATAACCGAATTTTTTTGGCCCCAATTGGATGATATGGACTTGGAGGACGGCGCCACAAGCCACACAGCGAATGTCACAATCAATTTATTGGAAACCAAGTTTGGAGAACGTGTTATCTCACGAAATGGTCCAGTCTATTGGCCGCCTCGGTCGTACGATTTGACGCCGTTAGACTATTTCCTGTGGGACTACGTCAAGTCTATGGTCTATGCCAACAAGCCAGCGACGATTGATGAACTTCGTACGAATATAGAACGTGAAATCGCAGCAGTATCGACCGATTTATGCTTGAAAACCGTCGAAAATTGGGTTCTGCGTCTGGACTTCTGCAAGCGTGCCCGTGGTGGCCATGCAAAAGAAATCGAGTTCCATACATAATGGTATCGAACGTACCTTCACAGGAATAACGAATTTCATTGCTATCCAAAACCGTTTTTGTTTTATTTAAAAAAACTTTTGTAGCGCTCTTATTGAAAAACGCTTTACATACATGGTTTAAAATCTTTAACGATTTTTAGCTCATACATCAGCGTGCATAAAATTAAAATAAAATATATAAAATAAGAAGTTCTTACAAAAAACTAAACACAAAAAAATTTTTTTTCTTTATTTATAACATCTGATTTTAGTTTCACCTTTTGTTTAACTTTTTATGACAAAGAAATTTATTTTGTTGGCATTTATTAATTAACAGAAAGAGGTATTTTTCGTTAATAATCCAAGAAAAAACCAAAAACTTGTACATACAGTCTATATTTATAGGTAAATTAAAGTGTTTCATTGCCAATTGGATAGAAAAACAGAACAGAAAAAAGTTTCCTTAAATTTGTTTAGCAAATTTTTTTTAGGTTAAATAAATAGCAATTAATAAATTTAAATTTAAAATGCTAAAACAAACTTTCTTTTTTTGAGAAATATTGAATTCACTAGTGGCATGTGTTTCTTTTTGATACTTCTCACACGTTTTTTCAAATATATTCGAACCTCATTGTAGCTGTCAATTAGTTATATAATAAAGGGCTGCACAAGCATACTTGAAATGGCAGCCCTTTATTATATAAGTACTAAACAGCGCTGCTATTTTAGCTCTTTTAAGGTTATATTTAGCCTTTTTTTCTCGCATTTACCCTCAAAATTTATGATTTAGCCTCTAGCTCTTTTCCTAGCTTTTTTTTGTTTTTCAAAATAACCTTAAATAGCCTTTTTTGGAAAAATGAAAACAAATCATATATAAACAAACTGAGACTGAAAGTAAATTAGCTAAAGTAATATTTTCGATAAAACTTTGATATGTAAATTGATAAAAAACAAAGGTAATTTCATAAGTAAAGAAAAGTATTTAGCTTCTAACTTGTAAAATAAAAATTCACTTTATTCCTAATTGACTAATTAAATTTTCCATTTAGTATTTAGTTATCTAGTACTACCGTTTAGTAATGCTTAGGCTGCTCGTATTTGAGTAAGACAAAGTAAGCAAAATATCGCATAGAAATATAATTAAAAATCAAAAAAGAAATTATTATTTCAAGAAATGTTAAATATTATATTTTAACATTGAAGTTGAAAAATAATTGAATTCGCTTATAAGTATTTAAAGCCATGTAGAAAACGACATTATTTTCTTTAGTTTTTGATTATCATGCTTTTTTTTTTGTGGCTTTTTTATAAAAATTACAATTCAGATTCTTAATGTAATAAAGAATTAAGATAATTTTGAATTTTAAGCAGTAGCTTTTTAACTTTATTCTAAATTATTTTATTCGGCGTTATTTTTAGGGAAATATAGTTATTTTTTTTTTCTAGATCCTGGCAACGCTGGTCATAAATAAGCTTCGCCAGTCATTAAGCTGTCATAAGAGTGAATATTTTGATCAACAAAAAAATGTAAACAAAGCTGTAATATAATGTTGCTCATTTAAATAATTAATTAAAAAATTAATTAGGATGTTATAAAAGGTGATTTTATAAGAACTATCGGAAATTTAAAAATAAAAAACACATAAAATTCAGAAAAATGCATGAAATATTTATTTGGATCGATAGTTGGGTCGATATAATTTAATGTTTGAAGATTATTTCATGCAAATGTTGGCCGCGGCTGCGCCTCAAATGGTCCATCCGCTTAGTCCAATTTTGGCATACTCTTTCCAACATTTCGGCCGGTATCTCACGAATAATGTTGGCAATGTTGGCTTCCAGTGCGTCAATCGAAGCGGGCTTGTCCCTATAGACATTAGCCTTAACATAGCCCCACAAAAAATAGTCTAGAGGCGTTAAATCGCACGATCTGGGCGGCAAATTGACTGGTCCCAAGCGTGAAATAAACTGTTCACCGAACTCGCCTCTCAATTGGTCCATTGTTTCGCGTGCTGTGTGGCATGTGGCACCGTCTTGTTGAAACCACATGTCATGCAAGTCAATCTCTTCAATTTTGGGCAAAAAAAAGTTTGTTATCATCGCACGGTAGCGCTCACCATTCACAGTAACGTTGTGATTCTCATCATCTTTGAAGAAATACGGCCCAATGATGCCGCCAGCCCATAATCCGCACCAAACGGTTGTTTTTTGTGGATGCATTGGTAGCTCTTGCAATGCTTCTGGCTGCTCTTCACTCCGAATACGGCAGTTTTGCTTGTTCACGTATCCATTCAACCAGAAATGAGCCTCGTCGCTGAACACAATTCTTCGATAAAAAAGTGGATCTTCATCTAACTTTTAAGAGCCCATTCACCAAAAATTTGGCGTTGTGGTAGGTCGTTTGGCTTCAATTCTTGCACCAGTTGTATCTTATAAGGCTTCACACCCAAATCCTTCCGCAAAATTTTCCACGTAGTGGAGTAACAGAGGCCCAATTTCTGCGAACGGCGCCGAATCGATAATTCACGGTCATCACCAACACTGGCCGATACAGCTGCGATATTTTCTTCAGTTCGCACTCTACGTAAGCGTGTTGGTGGTTTAATGTCCAACAATGTAAATTTGGTGCGAAATTTTGTTACAATAGCCCGAATAGAAGCCTCAGTAGGTCGATTAAACTGACCATAAAATGGAAGAAGCGCGCGATGAACTTTCTTAACAGAGCACGCATTTTGGTAATAAAATTCAATAATTTGCAAGTGTTGTTCGTTTGTAAGACGATTCATGATTAAATTATAGACCAAACTGAAGATGTTTGACAGTGACACAAGATACAAAACGTGCGTGAGCTGTCAAAACTAGTGTTGCCAAAAAGATAATAGCAAAAAAATCACTCTTTAGGTACAAATAAAATTATTTTATAACTCAATTTTTCTTTACAGATGTTGTATTTAACTTTTTAAATTTCGTGTAATTTTTTGTGCAAGTGGCAACTCTGAAGTTTGGCAGCTGTCACATATGTACTATTAAAAATGGAGTGCTTTACCAAAGAACATTGCGTTATTTGTATATGAATACACATATATATGTATGTACATCTAAATTTCGACTAAAATAAATTTTTAAGCATTAATTCCTTCACAGCTCTGAACATTAAGAAAATTGGACAATGAGAATTTGAATTAAAAAAAGAATGTAAATAATAAACAATTGCTTTTCATTATTTGTAACTCAATTCAATTTATTTTATGTTATTTTTAAGAAAGATTTTAAACCGGCAAATGAAATGAAAAAAGTACCTACAAGCCAATAAAATTCAAGGAGACTGTCTGAGAAGACTTTCTATGAAAAAGGAAAAATAATTTTGTATTATGTGGTTGCTTGGGGCTTTTTCTTATTTAAAATTAGACGCAGCATTTGAAAAATATTAAACGACATGTGTTGATAAAATAAAATACTCGTATTTATATAAATAAAGCTGAAGACAAATTAAGTATACTTAAATACGATTAAATACATACCTACATACGACTACATACATTTATATGTATATCTAAGCTTCATAAAATAATTTGACTTTCTCATCACAAAATATGTGCGCTACTTTTTACCTATTTACTACGGTATACAACGAGGGTTGATGCGGAAGTAAAATTAACATTTAATGTGTTCTGATTTAATCAAAATTGCTATAGAATTAAATTTCTGGCAGAAAAAATTTTAGAAAATTATTTTAGTTTCAATTGATAAAAGGTAATAAACAGGGCATGGAATTTCATGCACTTAAAAAACTAAAATATGAGCATAAAATATGCACTAAAAATTTCAAAATATGCACTAATCCCCCTATGGAAAATAAAAAAAAGTTCATTATTTAGGACAAAAATAATCACAAAATTACTTTTACGTTACAATACTATGTTACCTGACAATGCTTACGTTTACAACTTCATCAATTAATTATTCCGAAAAATTAAAAAAGTGTTCTTTTCATTTTAGAAACGGTCATATCTTTATGTTGAAATAAGTGGGAAAACCAGAGCTTTTTAAATGGTTTGATTGCTTTTAACATTAAAATAGTCACAAAATTAGTAAAATAGGCAAGTAGAGAACTAGAATGATAAAATACATTTATATAATACATACGTATGTAAAGGGTGGTTAAATTTTGAGGGCCGATGTTGAATGTGAACCACACCTAAACGTCAAGCTTTTTTCTGCATTTGATTTGGCATTTCTCAATTTCAGACTAACTCAATTTGAACTATGGAAACAAACACAATCGAGCATTGCGTTAAAGTTATTCAGGCTTATTATGAAAATGGGCGTTCAAATCATCTTCAGTTATGAGACACTTTTTCACCTCAGTGGATTCGTCAATAAGCAGAATTGCCGCATTTGGGCGAATGATAATAAAAGAGTGATTGTCGAAAAACCAATGCACCCGCAAAGAGCGACTGTTTGGTGCGGTTTATGGGCTGGCGGCAATCATCGAGCCGTATTTTTTCTAAAATGAGCTGGTCAGGCAGTTACTGTGAATGCTGTTCGCTATCGTGAGATAATAACGAACTTTTTATGACCCGAATTGGAAGATATGAATGTGGACGATACGTGGTTTCAACAGGGAGGTGCCACTTGCCACACAGCTAACGAAACAAAGGCTCTTTTGCCTGACAAATTCAATGGCCATGTTATTTCATGTGGTGGCGATGTTAACTGGCCGCCAAGATCATGTGATTTGACACCGTTGGACTTCTTTCTTTATGGTTATTTTAAAGAAAAGGTGTACGTCGATAAGCCAGCAACAATTCAAGAGCTAAAGGATGAGATAATTCGGCAGATTAGCGGCATAGAACCTCAATTATGCCTCAGCGTCACCGAAAATTTAGACCATAGGATGGAGGTGTGCCGCCGAGGTCGCGGCGGCTATTTAGCCGATATTTTGTTCCATACATAATTGAACCATACCATATTATCATAATAAAAAGAAATGACAATAATTTTATAAATAATTTGTGTTTTATTCAAAATCAACATTGGCCCTTAAAATTTAACCACCCTTTAATTTTCTAGTACATACAAAGAAAAGAAGAAGAATATGGTAAACTAAAATGCTGCCAAATGTGTAATTTTTTTTTATTTGAGAAATATAAAAATTTATACAAACTATGCACAAAAATATGCATTTATAACAAAATATGCAAACATATTCAATAATAAATTGAAGCCATTTTTCAATAAATTCTCGAATTCTGAAAAGTACTTGATCAGAATCAATTTTAAGTTACTGAATAAAAACATGCATTTGCATCAAAAACCTTCATTATTCTACTTAAGCTACGGTCACATATTTTGAAAAATTTTTTTATTAAAATACAACTTCCATTATTATATTATTTGAATCAATTTTTTTATGCAAGTCATGTAAGACTATAAAAATATTTGCCAAAAGTAGTGGTTACGCTTATTTCGTCAAATATATGGGTAATGTGACCGTAACTTTAGACATTAAATCTGTCAAAAATAGCATGTGTGTTCAAGGAGATGTGCTATTATGGACTTTAAGAAATCATCTGTCTGATTTTTTTTTTAATGTTGTAGAAAATTTTACTATTAAATAAAAATTTCATAATGCTATCAGAGCTGGGGTATTAACGTTGCCTTCGAGGAATATGGCATGATATCTTACGTTAAAGAACAATTAGTCGCGCGAAATGTTTGGTATTGTTGTTCGATAATATATCGAGCTATTATAATAATTAAAAACAATTTATGAAAAAAATTTTTATTTAATTCTTTATTTATGTGCTATTTTTGTAATCCTGCCATTTAAACCGTTTAGAAAGTTTGTATGAAAATTAGTCAAAGCATTTAAAAAAGTTTTCAATAAGATTTTTTTGACGATTTAATTGTTTGTGTTAGAAAAACACAAAAATAAATAATAGTGGAGTGTTGTATCTTAATATATAAAATTCGACTGTACGTGTGTTTGAGATTGTACTCCTCTCCTACTAAACGGCTGGACTGATTTAATTGAATTTCTCTGTATACCTTTGGGTTACGCCTTGGAAGGTTTAGCATCACAAATTCGTCGGTATCTGGCTTATTTATCTACTACCTGTTTTTACACGGGCCTTTACTCTATGAGTACGATTTCGAATATACAAAAATTTTATATTTTAGTCAAAGCCCAACTTAAATTTTTATGAAAATTAAAATAGATCACGCCCACTTTTAAAATTTTTTCTTACACAGATTGGCAAATTCTTTTATTATAACCCAACTTTTATTTTTTTTTTTTTTTCTTTTTAATTATTTTTCAATAAATAATATTTGAAGGTAAAACAACGTTTGCCGGGTCAGCTAGTATAAATATAAAAAGATGGCCGTGCTTTTGTAATGCACTGAAAAAAATATTATTATTGAGATTAATTTAAACTGTTAAGTTAATAAATACAGCTATTATTTAATTGTTGTGTATGTACATACCATTACACTATAATGATAACAACAATTGTCTTATTTCCTTAAATTTTAACTCACTCGCTATCTTGCTTTTAATAAATACACACCAAATGAAGTACGATGAAAAAAATTGAATTATAAATAATTCAACATGACCAATAGCTCCCAAGTACGTATTTAAAACGTCCATTACATTATATATTACACTTTGCATCAGTATATATTAATACAAATTACATATATTCACTCATTTGCCTTTCTTCTCATATTAAATACCCAGAATTTTCAAGTAGATGAAATTTATTTCACACAATTTTTAACATCTTATATTTATTTTCTTTAGCATGATTCGATTCTAATACAAAAAGAAAAAAAATTTTAAAGTATTTATACACGTAAAATGCTTTTCAAAAACAATCGAATTGCGTAATTAGGAAAATCGAACGGTTTCGTAATTTCATTCGATAAGAAAGCTTGTTCGTTCACATAGGCGAATTAGAGCCCTTCTTTAAGTTCGCTAAGTAAAAGTAACAACATCAGCCAAAGAACCCACTTTCTGATTCGATTTTGTTGATTATGATAAATACGCTAAGGATTTCTTAATTAAATTAGTGTTTCATTGCATTACGCGTGAAATTGAATTGAATTTTTAACAAGTTAATTTCGGTTGTACCCTTCATATTTTTAATTTTGAATATTCTTCTTAAACACTTAACAAAAAAAATAAAAAAATTAATTTTATGAAAGGGCAAATATTTATTAAAATGATTTTTTGTTAATCCTAAAATAAATAATTCAATTCAGTTTACAAAAAAATGTAGATACCCAATTTTTAAATAAAAAATAAAATAAATTATAAGAAAGATATCTAATAAAAATACAAAATAAATTTAATTTAATTTAAAATGTGTTTAAACAATTTTTAAACCAAACATATTTAATAACAATTAAAAAATTTCAAATTAGCGACAAAAATCAAAAAATCCTCTTTCAATAAAATTTCTGTATTCGTAGTAGTATCACACTGTAGTGCAATTACTAGGACAAGAACACACATACATATACATGTAGTTTTTATAACACAGACTGCTTATTTTTGTGTTTGAGGACACAAACTTTACGCACATGCATAGCTTGAAAATTTCCATTAAAAAAATTATGAAAATCTAAAATTTCAGTCTTATTTTTGATTTTTCTGGGCCAATTGTAGATTGATTGTGTTGATTTTTTGCAAAAAACATTCTGACTGTTATTTCTGATAAAACTGCCTTCGAGGTTTTTTTTTTCCATTTTGTAGCTTAGACAAATTACGCAAAAAACGCTATTAGAAAAATGGTAAAAAATATAAAAATTGTACTTCAGAGTTCATAACTCAACCATTTATGAACTGATTGGGCTGAATTTCAATAGCAAGTTGAAAACAGGAACTTCCAACAAATTGACATCCTAAACTTTTCTGTAGGTCTTTTAAGGATTTTATAAAGTTCATTTCAACATTCTCACGGACATCGCTAAGACAACTTCTCTATTTATAAGGACTCAGAATATTTATATACTTTATAGGGTGTCCCAGATAAAGTTGCTCATAGTCATAGATATTTAATTTATAAAAATAAGAAAAAATAAATTTGTAGTATTATTAATGTTTTTCATATATTAATTTTATTTTAATTGTTAAGATTATTAATATTAATTATTGTATATAATTAATTGTGTCGTAGTGTATTAAAATAGGAACAGGAAACAATTTATAAATTTTAATTTTTTAATTTTTCAAATTTAATAATTTTGACATATAAAATTTTATTTTATTATAAAAATAAATTTCTCTGAAGAAGACCTTCAAAAGAAAGTCGAAATATCGGAAAATTTAAATAAAAACAATTTTTTAAGATCTTAAGTTGATTAATATTAAATAAAAATAAATAAAAACTTATAATAGAGTTTTTTGTAAACATTAGGCGAGTTCAGCAAAAAAGATCAGTGGCGATACATACTTTCTGAATATTTTTAATGTATTCAAAAACAAACTGAACTCTATTTAAAAATTTCAGATGGTTAAAAATTCTATTCTTATTCTGCACATAGAAAATTATAAAATTTTTCAATTATGATCATCTCTCGTAATACAGTAATGATTTCGAAATGGAAAGTTCCACTTATTTTAAAGATTATTATACTTTTAATATTATTATAACCTTCACTATAATATAAGTTTATGATTCCGTTGGTAATTTCTACACCTTACCACATGTATTTATATTCTGAATCATTATAAATAGGGTAGTCGATTAAACGATGTCCAGCTGTCCGTTTGAAATCAACTTTCTGAAGTCCTTAGGCAACGGACAGAAAAGTTCATCATACCAATCTGCAAGTTGTTACTGTCCTCAGGTTGCTATTAAGAGCCAGCTTGATCGGCCATTAAATTGAAAAGCTATGAGTGAAAAACCGCAACTAACATTCTTCAGAGTGGGGTTTTTTTTTTGTCATAAATTATAGCTTTGATGTTTGTGTAAAAAGTCAGAGCAAATAGTCAAGAATATTTAAGCTGTACATGTACGAAATTTGTGTACACACACTTCTATTAACGAAAGCAAGCATACATGAATATAATGTGTGTGCTCTTACACAGGAAAACAGGCCATTGTGCTTATACATACGTGTGTATGTATGCCTGCCAGAACGGAAATTTTGGATTTTTGCCGTCATTTTGAAATTAAATATTTATGTCAGCCTTAAGGTTGTTTTGAAAAATATTTGCAAAGATTTTAAACTAAATTTATTTTACATTGTTATTGAATATTTTCGTAGGGGTTTTTTTTTCATTATTTATAAATTCTCTTTTGTGTGCTTTTTTTTAAATATAAATATTTTGGCTTTACAGAGAAGGGCATATAAAACTCGGCACTGCCGAACATAACTTGTTTTAATTTTATTTGGAAGTAAAGTCATTTAATGATTTTATTTTCTCTTATATTGCATCATTCTTAAGTTTTTATATTTTATTTAATTTTTTTTTTTAACTTTTAACGACTTGAACAACTAATCAGGCACAGCATACGGGTCCACAAATTTTTTTTTTTTCATATATTAATTATATTGCAATGGCTACAAGGCCACAACACATTAAACAAAAACAATGTTTTATTTTTATATTAACTAAGATTTGAAGATTTAACAATTACCCGTCCTTGTTTTTTTCTTGTTTTTATACTCTTTTATTGTTAGTAAGAAGGGTAATTTTTACGCCGTGTATGTGCCATCCTATAAAGATGACCGTTTGTCCGTGTAATCTTTGAAATCAACTTTCTGAAGACCCTAGGCAACGTACAAAAGAGTTTACCACACCAATCTGTTGTTTCTTTCTTACGATTGCTGTTGAAATTCAGCTGAACTCAATGTGTTTTCAGACTGAAAGTTAAATACTGAATTTAACATTAAATTCACCAACAGATGATTTTGCGTTCACACTGCAAATTTTTTAAATTCAGTATTTAACATAAATTTCTACAAAATAAAAAAAATTTCCCAACATGTGTGACCTTTGGTAAATACACTTACGCGACACATATTTTCTATGTCTTTCGTCGAAAAACTTCGTTTTCTTCGAAATGCTTTTTTTTCAGCTGCCATTGAAACATTTTCTTCTGAAAATATTTGAAATGGTCTTTATTTTATTATTTCATTTAACAACATTAACAGATGTCGCTATATTTAGAGAACTTAACGGACAAAAACAGTGTTGTATTAAATTCTAGTTTTTACAACACACATAAGACAAACTAATCAATCACAACAATGAGACAACACCTAATAACCAGTTGTCTATTTTTATCCTTTTTTACAACACATAAGGCAACATGTTGTGAACGATAATCGCCGAAAATTAACATACACAACTGAAAAGACAACACAACAGATAAGTGTTGTAAATGGTAATAGCAATTCACAACATACAACACCAAAATACTTAAGTGCTGTGAACATTAAATGGGGGGGTTAAATTCACTTTGTATGGTAAATACAGTTTTTATGAGTTGCATTTAACGTTAAAAACGCATTTATGTTAAATTCACTCAGTCTGAAAACACTATTAGTTTACTAGCAAGAACATACTCGTACACAATGCCTAGTGCAAAGAATTATTTACTGCGTAGTTATTTTGAAAATGATAAAAATGTGTTTGCGCTTACTCCTGTTAATGAAAGTAAGCATACATGTGAGTATTATGTGTGCGCGCACACAATAAACCAGACAATCGTGTGTATGACCATGTGAATTTATCTTTTTTTATTTTCATTTATTTGTTTTCTGGCTGCCTACGTTTAAATAAACCGGTTTTTTACATGAGAAAAAGCAAATATAAAAGAAATCAGAGCAACCGTTTTCATTAATTTTTTTTTATTTTGTTTTATTCTCTGAAAACTACAAAACGAAATGGATAGGCCACATAAAAACGAACGATAACTTCGTTCGTACATTTGTATTGAAAACAAAAACAAATTTTGGTATATTGTATTTCCTATATCCAATACAAATGTTCGGAAAAAGTTTTCGTGCGCTTTTAAGTGGCCCGGCCGTTCTTTTTCCAACTCTGATGAGAAGTACTAAAGAAGTAGAGTGTCTTCTATACAAATTTTTTAGACGACTTGAAAGAGCATATTAAGTTTAAAATAATTATAGTTTTCAATAAAAAAAAAATAAGAGTGATAAAGTGATGAATACCACTACATTTTTTTTTTATTATAAACGTAAATATAGACACAAACAAACTTAATTATAACAAAAAATTAACATTTCGTTACCAACTGGTTTTAAAGAGCTGCTAGCTAGAATGAAAATTTGACTTAACAGCCCATTGGCATAAAGTTTATTTTCAGACTAAAAGTTAAATACTGAATTTAACATTAAAAACACCAACTTAATTGTTTTTTTACTTGACAGCCCTTTTAGGCAGATCAGTAGCAGCTCGTTGGAAAGTCGATAGGAAGAGTTGCCTATCTTTTTTTATGTTCCATTATAACTATTTGTGTAGCAAAAATTTTTTTAATTAGCCTGATATTTTTAAAGTAAAAGCTTTATTTTTTTATATTTTTAGAAATCTAAGGTCTTTATTCAGTTACAAACAAATTTTCTTATATTTAGTTGAATTTAATACCGTGAGGTTGCAAAGAAGTACGAGTATATAAAAGTAATTGTTGGATCACCGTATTGTATATGAATATGAAGATGAGGATGAAATAGACGACGCTGAGCACAATAAGGGTGTTTTACGGCTTAGCCAAAACAATAAAGTAATCACTAGTTAACTGGTGACTGTGGGTGTGAGCCTGAATGTTTTTTTATTCAAATATTTAGTTAAAGCAATTTGCAACTGTGAAGTTTTTATAATTAGCAGGTTAATGTTATTACTATAATCGTTTATAGGTTTTTTAAATGTATTGATTTCTTCATTATTTAAAAAAGCAGAACAAACAACAAAATTAAGCAATATGTCATATATATTAAATATTAGCAAAAATAAATATGTATGTATGTGTATAATGAGTACCTAAATAGTTTTAAATTGCATAAATATTTAAATAAAAATGAAGGCTAAAGTTACTAAAATTTAAGTTAGTTTATATTGAAATATCTAAGCATTATAAGCACTCGAAATATTATTATGTAAATAATTTTGAATTTGACACTCTGAAGGTACCTAGAAAAATAAGTTTATTAAAACGATATGTCATATGGAATGTAAAAATTTTTTAATTTATGGATTTACATATGCACATCAAATATTAATTTTTTGTATTAATTCAATTTTTTCAATTTATGTAATTTTCTTATTGTGATTTTTGACACCTTTCTATACATATGCTTTTACACATAAGAAAAACACATACGAGTATGTTATATTTAAAGGGGATTTTGACATTCCAAATGACTTATACACATAATGTGATAACAGCTTAACAGAAAAATTGACTACTATTTTACTTAAACTACGGTCACATTACACAAATATTTGTCGAAATATTTTTATAGTCTAACATGACTTGTATTACATAAAATTCAACTAATACAAGTATGTTGTATATTAACAAAGAATTAAACAATATAAGCGAATGTTTCTTCAAAATACAGTATAAACGTGTATGTAGGTGACATAGCGGTTATGCTTATTTCGAAAAAAAAATTTCCAAGTACTCACTTTCAACAATCTTTTCATTTTTAAAGTGAATTATTTATTTTAGTCACAGGTCTGTATCACTAGAGATCAAATCATCTAAAAAATTTTACATATATACTCGTATATATTTTCTTTTTTATTGATTTACAAAATATATTTATTTTGCACTTATCTAAAATGTATATAAAATTCTCGTGTCACAGTATTATTGTTTATACTCCTCCAAAAACGGCTTAACCGATTTTGATGAAATTTAATAAGCATATTCAGTAGGTATGAGAATAGGTTTATACCTATTTTTTCACCCTAAAAAAAATTTTTTTTTCAACTTAACCGATTTTGATGAAATAAATATAATATATATATATATATATATATATATTTTCATACTCTAGAAAAACTTTATATGGCAAAACAATGTTTGCCGGATCTGCTAGTATATATAAAATCGGGAACAACGGCAATCTCGTTTTGGGCCCATTCGACGAATCTACGTCTTATTTGATAATCGTTTGGCTATTCATGATGAATTGCCAAACCAAACTGAGAATAAATCACTTGATAGCTGCTAAGTCGGTCGTCATCTTGAACAGTAATGCCAACTTAAAGTTCTATACGTCTATATAAAACACCCTTTATATATAAAATAACGCTAATGCAACACATTTCTAAAAAAAAAATTATTAGAATAATAAATAAATAAACCCTCTTGGACAAAAAATATCAGAAAATTTAATATAAAAGCACATCAAAGAAATTTGTCTCTATTGCTTGTTTAATGTGTTTTCATAGAAGCGTGTAAAATCATTTTTAATTATCTAATGTTCTGAAAGTACAATAGTTATTTTGAAAACTAGTGTCTTTTTTAGCCAAAATAAATCATTTATTAAAGTAAATTACACAAAAGCAAAACACTAATACAGTGAAACTTCGATATAACAAACTTCGTTATAACGAAAAACTCAATATAACTAATTTTTTTGCTGAGTCCCTTTAAAAAATTTCTTTATTGCAAAGTTTTTCATACAAAAATGGTCTATAACTATGTATAACGAAAGAATTCTGAGCTATAAAGCCTCTATACAACGATATCATACTTAAGAAATATGTATGTACATACACCATTTTAAGTATAAAGCTTCTACATAATTAAGTTAATTCTATAGCCTCTATACAACGAAGTCTTTTATTTTTTATTTCCCTCTTGAATAGTGAATTTTTATTACAAAGCATTTTTGTGTATAACAAATTTTTTCCGGTGTCACACAAAAGGCTGCACAAGCATACTTGAAATGGCCTACAAGCACTTTTTATTTTAAAATATTACACATGTTTGTAGTGATGTGGGGCTTTCAAGTATGCTTGTGCAGCCCTTTAAATATGTAAGTATAAAGCCGTGTGTCCACTACCAAGTTTTCTTGCGGAAGTTGCTTCCAGAAGTTTTTGTCGTGTAAACACGTATTAGAAGTCGACTTCCAGAAGTCACGGCTTGCAGAAGTTACTTGCAGCAATTATGTGGAAGCACGTGTTTGTTGCTTGCTGGAAGTAACTTGAACGACTTGATGTGAACTACAAGTGTTTTGAAGACTTGCAGAAGAAGTCGGGTATACGTGAGTAAACGGTTTGTGGTATTCTCTTCTGTTTTCAGTTTTGTTTTGTTTTTTGTTTTTTTTTGAGTTCTTTTCAAAATTTATAAAAATGGACAAAAATAAATTCGTTTGGAGTAGTGAAAAAACACATTTGGTAATTCAAAAACAAGAAAGTTATCCTGAATTATGGGACACGTCCTCAAAAGACTATAAGAATAAAATTAAAAAACCCTATTTCTCACCCAAACACTTCTTTTTTTTTAATTTGTTTCTTTTTAATTAAATATGCTGCGATGGCAGCTGCCAATCTTATTTTGCCACAACACATTTTTATACTGCCATTCGTAAAAAAAAGCAAACTACTGCAAGCTGTACTCACATTGTCTGCAATTTCTAGCAGCAAGTTCATCGTGATAACTTCTACAAACTACTTCTGGAAGCAAACTTCCGCAAGTTTCGGTTTGAGTGGAAACACTTCAGCAAATACTTGCAGAAGTTCTTCTGCAAGTGACTTGCTACTGGATACACGGCTTGACAAATCAATAGCTATATCAAAGTATTATTCGATCCCCTTCAGATTCGTTATATCAAAGTTTTACTGTAATAATCTTCCAAATACTTCATTAGCTTTTATGCATTTTGGGGGAAAATCGCGTGATTACTTAATACATTTTTTATTTAACATTGATTCTCTAAAAAAGAAAACAGTATTCATTTTTTATTTTCATGGTAATAATTAATTTAATTATTTAAGTCAAATTTTTTTTTATTTTGTTATGATTGAACGTTTGGTAAAAGACGAAGAAAGTTCAACTGTTAAATCAATAAATAGTTGCAACAAATATACATACATACAACATTCTCCAACTATTTAAGCCTTCAATTTATAATAAAACTTGACTTTCCTCAAAGAATTTTAAAAACTATTTACGCGTGTTTATCCCTTTTGAAAGAAATTATTTTAATTGAAATACCAATAAGTATAAAACTTTATAAAACTAATTTAATTCTATTTTTAAAATGTATTTACACGCACTGAGGTTTCTTTGTGGTTGGTTGCATTAAATTCGGCATATGAATTCCTTTTAATTTTTTTGTTATTTTGCTCTTTGTTTAACATTTTTCTTTTATTTTAAATACTAATTTTGTTTCAACATAATTTAATTTTTTTAATTTAAAACTGTTTACCCAGTGAATGTAATATTGCAACTAATTTACAAATATTTTTTTACATATTTAAATATATAAACACAATTTTATACACTATGTAGAATATATACATACAAGTCTCCATCTCACTTAATCACAACAAAGAACATTTCTTCTACTTTGGCGTTTTCGTTTATGAAATTTTCTTGTGAAAAACAAATGGAAAATAAAATAAAAGACAATGCACAAAATGTGTACATAGCGGTAAATCAGCTGTATACGAGTATAGATATGTTGACATGGTATAAACTCTCTCTTGAGCATTTAACTATAGCAATAATAACATTTTCACGTTTGTCTGCTCTTTTACGCTACAACAAAATATGTATTTGTAAAACTATACTGACGTAAGATACTACAAGTATAAAGATGTTGTAATTGTGTTTATTTCCTTCCTCATTTCCTTAGTTTTATTTTTCCCAAGTGATGTCATCACAATTAGCACGTTGCAGTAACAATGACGCCTATGCATATGCTCTCATTTTTATGTTTTACAAATGTACCACCGAATAACAAGAAAATAAACAAACTACAAAAAAATTTACATATGCATGTATGTATTTATGTATCAGAGAGCTGAAACCGCGCGAGTTACATATGCGAACCCTGGTCAATAGAAGCAATAAGCAAATAAAGTAAATTGTACAATTGTCGCATAAGCAAATTTGAAGAAATAATGAGTCAATAAACTCCATAAAAATTGGTGCAAACAAAAGTATTGCATTTCACTGCATTTTCTGTTTTTTTTCTGTTTCGCTTGTTTTACCAAAATAAATTACAATCTTGCAATTTATTGAACTTTATTAATTTTTAATCAGAATTTTGTAAAGTATATTGACAATTTCGCATTAATAAAATTTCATCTATTTTAGCCAACCAAAATTATGCTAATGCTGCAATTACTAATAAACCAAGTTAACACTATGACTCCATCAAATTTGTCAAATTGACCAGGGTTCGCACATGTAACTCGCGGTGGGTGTAATTTACTTGATGTAACAAAAAGATTTTTATTACTATTGCATTGGTACTATCAATAAAAAACCAATTTATATGAAGGACTGTAAAAAATTAATTAAAAACATTTTTTCCTCCATTTTTATTTTAAAAATGTCCGCAATGTTCACTGAACCTTACCGAAAAATATGATGATTAAAGAAGTGGTGCCAGACCAGGAAATTTTGCAGTGGTACCAGACCAGAAAATTTTGTGCAAAAATCACACTAAAGGGTGGTTAAATTTTAAGGGGCGATGTTGAAAGTGAACCACACCTAAACGTCAAGTTTTTCTCTGCATTTCATTTGACATTTCTCTATTTCAGACTTACTCAATTTGAACCATTTAAAGATACACAATCGAGGAACGCGTTAAAGCTATTCAGGCTAATTATGAAAATGGGCGTTCAAATCAAATTGCATATCGTGCACTTCGTGATTTTTTCGGTCAATTTAGTCGTCAAAATGTCTGTACAATCGGAAAAATCGTACAAAAATTTGAGCAAACCGGGTCTGTAGGAGATGTGAAAACACCAGTGTATGCTCGTACAGCTCATACTGCAGAAAATATTGCTGCTGTTCGCGATAGTGTGGCTGTCCACCTCAACTCTGCCGCCAGCCCATAAACCGCACCAAACAGTCACTTTTTGTGGGTGTATTGGTTTTTAAACAATCATTCTTGGATACCATTCGCCCAATGCAGCAATTCTGCTTATTGACGAATCCACTGAGGTGAAAATGTGCCTCATCACTAAAGATGATTTTCTTCGGAAATTGATTATCCACTGTTGCCATTTCTTGCCACCATTCTGACCATTGACGACGTTTGGATGGTCAAGAGGCTTTAGTTCTTGAGTCAATTGCACCTTTTAAGTGTGTAAATGCAAGTCTTTATGCATAATGTTCACCAACGAAGAGTGTGAGAGGTGCAATTGTTGGGCAAGACAACGAGTTGAGGTGGACGGCAATATTTTCGGCAGTACGAGCTGTACGAGCACTCACTAGTGTTTTCACATCTCCTGCAGACCCGGTTTGCTCAAATTTTTGGACGATTTTTCCGATTGTACGCACATTTGGACGATTAAATGGTTCAAATTGAGTTAGTCTGAAATTGAGAAATGTCAAATAAAATGCAGAAAAAAACTTGACGTTTAGGTGTGGTTCACATTCAGCATCGGCCCTTAAAATTTAACCACCCTTTACCTACAGTGAAGGATATAAAAATTGTGGAATGCACATAATGGTATAATTTTATGCAGAAATTTAAATTAACTTTAATATCTAATTTTTATTTTCGGCCTTGGCAATTGAAATTCAATTAATGTGTAATGCACGGAAGGCTTACGATATTGAAAAAAATCACCGGTATCACTTACCTTTTGTGGCAGTAACTGTAATCCAAATGAAACAATTTGATTTTTATTGTATTCTATTTTATACTTTATTCTGCTACGACTAGTCGGCTATTTCCTCCTTGATCAAATGCTACTTTCGAGTATTTTGATTTAGCGATAATCAAGGAGGAAATACCCCAACTTATCATATTGTAGGTTCTCCTCATGCTGAGTAACATATTCTAGTGGTCGTCCTAAAATTCGCCTTCGTTTTCATTTCAACTTACTATGACGACGACACTTCATCGTTTTTTTAATAAAATCAGATGGTTTATTTTGTTTTAAATTAAAGTGACCAAAAATTTTCGTTTGTAATCTAAATTTAGATTCAAAATAATTACCTGCTACATTAACAGGTTTGAAAACTACTTTAAACTGAATACAGCTTTTACGCATGTACTGAAGACAATAGCATGTGATTTAGGCCCCGATTATGGTTCACAACACTTAACTATTTCGATGTTGTGTGTTGTGAATTGCGATTGCCGCTTACAACACTTATCTGTTGTGTTGTCTTTTCAGTTGTGTATGTTAATTTTCGCCGATTACTCAGGTCTGCGAAAAAAATTTTTTTTCAGCTGCATGAGATATTTTTACTGAATTATATGTTTTAAAGTGCGCTGATTTCAAAAGTGATGGCCATTTTTTTCTATCACATAAGGATTTTTTGCAAATTCAAACACAAAAAATTGGTTAAAGCACTCCTTTATTCAAAATTTTCAAACAATAAATATTTTTTTTAAAGCAAACGAAACATTATTTTGATACATATGTATACTTATTCATGTTCTTTATGAAACCTCTTCTTCTTTTCCTTGATACTTTGACGAGTCCTTTTCCGATGTCCATCTTCAGTTTCTCGCTTAAGCAGCCAACAGTAGTCAGCAAGCATAGTGACATCCAATCGCCCTTGGTACCTTCTCTCGATATCACGGACATCCTGGTGAAATCGCTCCCCCTGCTCTTCACTGCAAGCCCCCAGGTTTTCAGGAAAATTGTCTATGTGAGAGTGTAAAAAATGAACCTTCAAGCTCATCTTGCAGCCTTGAGCTTCGTATGCTGCTAGCATCTGTTGCACAATGGTTTTATAGTAAGGATCCTTAGTATTTCCCAAAAACTTTCGCACTACGTCCTTGAACGATACCCAAGCTTCTTTTTCCTTCTCATTTATAGTTTCCACAAATGAAGGGTCCGTTAAAAGTTTTCTTATGTCGGGGCCGGTGAAAACTCCTTCTTTCAACTTTGCTTCTGACAGCTTGGGGAATTTTGTATATAAATATTTGAAACAGTCTCCATCCTTTTGCAGCGATTTTACAAATTGTTTCATCAACCCCAATTTGATATCGAGAGGGGGCAACAAAACCTTTTCTGGTGGTACCAAGGTAGTGTTTATAACATTTTTCTCTCCAGGTTTTAAAGTTTCTCGGGATGGCCAATCACTTTTTTTCCAGTGCTGTTCTCTGGCTCTACTATCCCACAAGCATAAGAAGCATGGGTATTTGGTATAGCCTGCCTGCTGACCCAAAAGCATTGTCAGTATTTTGAAGTCCCCACAAATCATCCATTGATGATCTTGATACTTGATTTTTTCCAGGATAATGGCCAAATCGTTATAATCTTCTTTCATATGCACAGAATGTCCAATCGGAATCGAGGCAAATTTATTTCCATTGTGCAATAATACTGCTTTAAGGCTAGTCTTAGATGAGTCAATGAATAGGCGCCATTCAGATGAGTCATACTTTATATCAAAACGATGTATGAGTTCTTCCACATTATTGCAGAAAACTAAATTTCCTTTTGAGAAAAACTGGGTAAATTCTTTTTCTCGGTGTCTATATCAGTAGAAAAAAGTGCCAGGTGATAAAATGTTTTTATTTTTTAATCTAGAACCTAACAGTTCGACTGCATCTTTTGAAAGACCTAAATCTCTTACTAAATCATTGAGCTCACCTTGAGCAAATAGTTCAATTAATGTTGTGCTGTAAAGCTGCCCATACATGTATGATTTGTGTGTCTGATTTTTGATTTGTTGGATGTGTATGGCGCTGTTAGCAAACATGTCAGAATGAGTTTGAAAATTTTCAATTACAATAAATTTGTTGGATGTTAATGGGCTGGTACGCGAGCATTCGCCATTTTTTATTTTAGTGTGCTACGAGACGTCAGTGTGTGTATCGCGGAGATGGCGAGCAAAGAATTTTTAATAGAATTTATTCAAATTTTAAGAGCAAACTGCCATTTGGCAAACAAAAAGTGACGTTTATAAGGACAGAACTGCAGAACAAAAGAGTTGGAAAAAACTATTAGAAAAGTACAAAGAAGTAGACAAAATAGCTACAATAGAAAAAGTGAAAAAGAAATTAATAAATTTACATGTGAACGCTTATTTCTTTTTAAAAGCCATTTACTTCTTTTCTTTTTTCTTGTTTATTACACAAAAAAATAACCAAAAGAGAAATTGCGTCGTTCGCTTTGCAATTCATGTTTACTCGTCGGCGTTTTTGTAATTCTGATTTGTTTAATGTTAGTGGTGTTCATGCTCTCAACAAATCCGTGCGCACAAATCACATGTGTATGCCTAGCTTAAGCGAGACAACACAACATTTTTGTGTTGTGAACCATAACCGGGGGGTTAAAGAATAAAATTAGATTTACATTCGTGTCTGAAACATTAAATTGGCAGCTACATTAAGATTTTAATTTAGGACTGTCACAGTCAATTGCTTGAAAAATTCTGGTTAAGGCTCTGACTGCACTAGAAAAGGTCAATTTATTCTCAATTTGCTTTGAAATTGAATGGTACCATTCCATTTATTAAATCCTACTACAAGGGAAAAATTTTTTCCAACATTTTCACAAGTTTTTCAAACTGGTTTATATATATTATTTTTTAGTCCTTACGTAAAATGGCGACAGCAATTATAAGGAGTTTTATCAACATTCTTATGACAATTTATCGTTTATAGGCTTTGGCAGAATCTCGATAATCACGGGGACGAAGTTCGGCGCTTTGCAGATGATTACCGTCGGATGCAATCGACTTTTGACATCACTAAGATTTTTGTCAAAACAGGGCTCTTTTGATAAATTCGAAGAAAACAAACGTGGTTACATTCACTTTAAGAAGAAGGTAAATTCTAAGGACCTTACAGTTAGTGGACAATTTCTTAAAACTCTTTGAAGAGATGAAGCATCTAGAAGCCGTTCTGAATAAAACTTGGAACAAACATTTTCCATACATAGCTGATAAGTGTTTTACGTGCTAAAGACTGCATAGTATAACGAGAGGTCTACGACTAAAGATGATGGCGTGGTCCTATAAGACTAACGCGGTACCAATGGTCACTTATGTCTTTTTGGTATGGTGGCCAAAGGCAGAATAAAAACAGGCGTAGACACCCTCTCAACAATATACATTGCATTTGTTTGAGTGTCACGGGGGTCACTTAACCGCATATTGCAATTAGAGAAGTTGCAACCTTGAACCTTAACAGAAATGACATCAAACTCTACATTTAAGTTCTGACAGGACATTGAAACACGTCCTGTGCCTCTACCCAGTGGCCGAAAGACGCAATTTCTTTACCTAGCCAGTGGGATACTCTCCCATTGGGATTTGAGCAGCACAATAGATCTCACAGGTAGTGGTATGATTATGGCCCATGATGACGATAAGAAAATTATATTTTACCATAACTTCCTAGGTAAAAAATGTCAACCGCACAAAAATTCAAACGCTGTCAAAGTACTTTTTAGTAGAAAACTATACGATGTCCCAACGTTGGAATATACTACCGTTAAAATGTTTTGTCAATGTTATTATTATATTTGTGTTTACGTTGTGCCTTCTATTCCAAAGTACTGAAAATTTTAAAAGGTATCGTTTGAGTTTTTCATTACCTTTCTATCTCCCTTTACCCAAACTTTTCTAAAAGAGATTTAGAAGTCTTTGGAGGGATTTAAATGTAATGAGGATCTCATTCTGCATTTTTTTTCTATGGATGAGTGTAATATACGTAGGCATACTCCTAAATATTAACGAAAGCAAGCGTTCATGTCCGTGTGTCTTTTAAATGCATTGTGTGAAGTAGAACTACGAATACAGAAATCTTATTGAAAAATAGTTTTTGATTTTTGTCGTTAATGTCAAGAAAAAATACAACAATACCCATAACATCCCCTCTAACATCCCTCTTTTTTATAATTTCTGTATTCGTAGCTCTATTCCATGGCAGAACTATACAAGGCAAAGACATTTCTGCAACAAATATACACTTACACCTTCTATGCATTTTGGGTATAAAAGCAAAGCCCGCAGAGAATGCAAGTGGGCTTTCACACCTGGCAAATAATTTTCGCAAAAACGTTTTTAATTTTTTTTGTTATATTTTCTGTGAATGTACTGTGAATGTACTTTTTCTTTTTGTCGTTTTCTTTTGCTTAAAATTCTGAATTTTTTTATTAAGTGTTGTTTCATAATACAAAATACAACAAATCAGAAACATAAACAAAAAATGAAAAGAATTGCCGATTACTGAAATAGTACAAATTCTCTTCCCCTTAATCATCTACAAACACAAGAGTTGCTCAAGTCACTTGCCAAGTGTGAAAGCCCTCTAAACAAATTTTGTCAGATACTAAAGAAAACAAGAGACGTACCTTATAATATTCTACTACATGAGGCTTTTAAAAGTCACGCATTATTACACATTTCGCACATGTACAGCTAAAAAAGTTCAATAAAAAGTCGAATCAGAAATTAAGGAAATATAAAACTTCAGTTGTATATTACGAACATGTACTCGTGTTATTAAAAACAAGTTAAATTCGGCAGTGCCGAGTCTTATATACCCTTCACTGTGTTAGCGAAATATTAATATTTTTCACTTTCCACATTCTTCATTAATAGCAAAACCATAGAAAAAATTAAATGAGTGAAGATAAATATGCCGCGTTAAATATGTTTTAACGTAAAACCCGAAGATTTTTAGTATTTGTAAATATTTTCAGTATTAATGGCTTATTTATCAAATACGTCTTAAGTCATTAAATATTAAATGTTTTAAGCAACAGTTTAGCGAAGATCATATATATTTGTAACCTACCAACCAAATATTCAGATATTACTTTGGATATTTAAAATTTTTTTGAAATTTTCATATACTCCAGTAGTGTTTTTCTCAAGGATTTTGGCAGTTTCTGTTAAATATGAAAATTTTATTTATTTATTATTGGAGCGAAATATCTATAAAAAAAAGTTTTTATAATACGACTAAAATTAACGAGTTTTAAGAAACAATCCTTTCTGAGAACCTCATTTTTAAAAGCAATAAAATGTCTCTCAGGCACTCAATTTTTAAATTAATAAAAAAAGAAATTCTAAGAAAGATATTAAATAGAAAAACAAAAAAATTTATTTTCATTTAATTTTGCAAATTTTTTAAAAAATTTTAAGCCAAACATATTTAATTAAATTATTAATTATAATTAAATGACTAATTATCGAGAAAGATCTGATGCACTCTCTTTCATAAAGATGTCTGCATTCGTAATACTATTGTACTCAAGGCCATAAAAACCACACACACACACATACACTTCTTAGGTTCCGTGTTTGTGTGTACAAAGCATTACACATGACAGCTGAAAAAAATCCACAAAAAAAAACAAAGCAAAAATTAAACAAAAATTAATGAAATGCCGGTTGTATTTTTGATTTTTCTGGTCCATTTGTGGACCGATCTATCTCATTTTTTTCACAGACATTACGACTGTTATTTGTAATTAAACTGCGTGCCACGTTTTATTGTCCGTCTTGTAGTTTAGACAAATTACGCAAAAAACTTACCAAAAATGGTAAAAAAATAGAGGTAGTCGCGATCTTGGACTCATAGCTCAGCCATTTATGGACCGATTTAGCTGCATTTTGATCCATATGCTATGAATATGATATCTGAAAAAACCGTTTACTAATTTGTTTATACTTTAGATAAAAAACGCAAAAAACAAAGCAAAACTTAATGAAAATCTAAAATTTCGGTTGTATTTTTTGATTTTTCCGATCCATTTGTAGACCGATTTTTCTAGTTTTTTGCACAGATATTACAATTATTATTTGTAATAAAACTTTGTACCAAGTTTGTTTGTCCGTCTTGTAGTTTAGACAAATTACGCAAAAAACGCACCAAAAATATTTAAATATAGAGGTAGCGTAGAGAAATGTTTATAGTGTTTTTAATTCATAATGTTTTTAATAAGAATATAAAAAAATACATTTGTGATTTAAATTTTTCAATAATGAAGTTGACATCACTAATGAAACAAATAATACTTTACATTTTATAATAATTCCAAAAACATACATATATATCCGAACTTACAATGTTTCTAAGATTATTTTACATGAGGTTAATAAATATAATTTTATGGAAACCAAATGCCTACAAATTCATCGTTTGGGAAGATATATTAATTTGATCATCACAATAATGAATTAAAATGTTGTACAATTCAAAAAAATGCCGAAAAATGTCATCCTCAAAAATATGTCGTGCGAACTAATACATGGAACAGAGATTTCCTAGAAGCGTGTACTCCTCCATTAGCTGCGATTATTTTTTAGATATTACATAATTTTGCCCTATTAAAAATAAATTAAGGCGTTACAACGTGTTGTTTATATATTAATATAACAAAAATAATTGTGCTTTCTATATACATGTACATACATATGTTTTAAGGAGTATTGGCACCATAGTTTAATTTAGTGTTATTAATTTTATAATCTAAAAAATATAATAAACATTTTAAATATTGAAAACATAAAATTATAAAATGTAACACATATTAGAGATATCACATAAACTTGGGTCATCCAATAATAAAAAGTTATATCAAATTGTTTGATACTTAGAAACCCAACCAGCATAATTTAAAACTAAAAACTAGAAAAATTATATTAAAATTACGACAAATATTTATGTATGTAACATGTAACTTTTTATCTTTACAGAGTACCTTTTATAAGACTATACAATAGGTTTGTTCAAATAACGGATTCCAAAAATTAGTAAAGAGAGAATAAAATAAGACTCATAATTTACAAAAAAAAATAATTAATATTAAAATTGTTAAACAAATATTTTAAGAAATTGAATTGTAAACAACTCACATGAAAATTTAATATTTTAATGTTTTTCTATGCAATTTTTTTTATAAGTATTTTGCTTTTTTTTAATGTTTAACTGAGTAATTTTAAAATTTTATAACTTGCTCTCTCCTTGCTAATTTCTATTCATAAATTTACTGAAAGATTATAATAATTTCATAGTGAATAAATTTAAAACATAATTTATGTAGGTTTCCGTATGTAAAGGAACTTTATGCTTTCTTACATAAGAAAAGCTTTTAAAAAATTCAACTAAAAAATAAATTGTATGTAATAAGTCTTTAGAACTTAAAATAAGTAAATATAGAAATTAAAGCTTTTTTAACATGTTTCGCCTTGAATGCCGGTATCGGCATTTTCACCATGTACTATCAAATCAATTTGAGATTGAGACAAATCATTGCACAGCAATTGTTCAATACGTATAAATCTTTCATTTGCATCAGGTGTAACGCATTCCGAGTCTTGTAATTGCACTGAAGAACTACGTTTAGCACGTTCTATAGAATAAAAAGTATAAATTAATATTTACAAACTAAATCCAACGAAGTGTTACATTAAAAATGAGTTTCACTGATATGTGAAAGACATAATTAATTTACAAATCACAATTATTTAAAAGAATGCTTGAGATCAAAGCGTTCAGACTACATATTACGATAAATATTTAATATTGCACTCTATTGAAATTTAACCCCTTTTTATTCAATCATCCCATATATAACCAATATTTTATAATGACTTTGAAATACTGCACAGCAAAATAAAAAGCATTGCAAATCTAAATTGTGACTCAGTTGTATTTATTACTTATTTAATCGTCAAGCAGATGACGTCCATTTCCACATTTGCTTTCAGGAAGGCAACGTTGCTAATAACTTTATTTAAGGTATTTTAGTTACACAACTGTGCAGTTAAAATGTTAATATAATTTCAATTATTAAAACAATAATAAAGTAGAAATTTTATATTATTCTAACCAAATGAAATTAGAATTTTTTTGTTTGTCTTTACTAGTAACGCCTAATGCTTTGCATAAAAATAAAATAATATATAAAAAACTAATAACAGTGAAATGATACACATATTATTTTACAATTTATTTTCTTTTTGGAATCAATTTTTCAAAAAATTTTCTATTTCCAGAAATGGAAAATAATAATAAAAAAACCCACAAAATGAAATGAATAAAAATTTTACTTTTAAGCACAAACACTCACAATGTACGTATTATATAAATAAATTAAAACAACGAAATTGCAAAAGCACAAAAGTATCTTTGTAATAAAATTGCATATTAATAAATTTATAATCTATATATATATATAAATATATACAAACACTAGTTGACCCGACAGGCGTGTTCTATCTGACTACAGCGCCGGCGGTGAACTAATTTGCGAATCTAAACCATCCAGGGCGCCATTCCATACAAGAAAATTAATTTAAATATATAAAGATCAGCCAAATGTCGTTCGTTGGTAAGGTCATCTCTTGAAATTTGGCTATGTTTTTTTTTTTTGTTATATGTTCGGAATATCCTAAATTTAATTTTGAAAGAAATAAAATTTGAGCACGCTTATTTTTACCCCCAATTTTTACAATTATCTAAAATCGTAGAACGATCGAACCGTTTATATGTTCGTCATAACCCAATTTAGATTTTTATGGAAATAAAAATTGGGCACGCCTACTTTTTTATATATCTGAACGCCTAAACCGATTTGTTATTTTTTTATGTGCTGTTTTTATAACAAGCGATCAGTTCGTCTGGAAATTTTATATGAAAAGTATTCAAAATATTGAGTGTTTTTCTAACAAATTTTTTAGACGACTTGATCGTTGTGTTATAAAAACAGCGTATTAATATTTGTATGAAAAGACAAATTGTTCACTATTTTTTTTAATTAATCAGTTAACGAAAAATAATAATAATAATATTAGTGATTAATTGTGCATTAAAAAACTTTTTGTTTCCAAAAAAGTTATTTTTTTTTAACGGCGTTAAGTTTTTAATCGATTCATGAAAAATAAAATAAGTTGAGTGCTTAATTGTGAGTTAAACAATTTAGAGTTTCCAAAAAGATTAAATTGTAAGTACATTGAACCATTTCGTAAATTGAAATATGTTACATAATTTTATCTAATAAAAAGTTATATATTAATCTGGTGGATATTGAAGTTTTAGCATCAAGAAGCAGCAATTTAGATCGCAGAAATCGTAATGCTTAATACCAAATGCATTTTCGATCTAATCAAAATGCGAAATGAAATTGAACAGAATCGATTATCGCAAAAGCGTTTAGCATATAGAAAAGAAGAAAGACTATATGCAAACGAAGGAGATATGCATTCAATTATAACAGGACAACTGATGACAGTGTATAGCATTCTGTTGCTATTGGAACGATGAGTATTGTGTGCCCTTATTGTAAAGCATTGAAGTATTCAAATTAACCTTTTGTATTGTGTTGCGCAAGTGATAAAGTGAAATTGACACCGCTGATTCCACTACCAGAGCCATTGCGCAAATGATGATACAAAAATGTGTTATTTTCTTCTTTTTTAACTATTTTTATGCATTTCAATATAAATAAAATTTGAAACCACAACAACGTTTGCCGGGTCAACTAGTAAAAAAAATTAATTTGAATAAAAGAAATTTTAAGAAACTTTACTGCGCGTAATTGATAGTTGCTGCTACTGTGATAGCAGTGCTGAGTAGTTTTTCAGTCAGAGAGATAAAATCACAGTTAACAGAGTGATCATTCATTCCCTACATAACATAGAAACTAATACTTACCAGATCTAGCTCTTCTGGCCTCTTGCTCTATAATTATTTCATTTGTTATATAGATTTCACGTCTTATTTGATCTCTTAGCTCAACGCTCATGTCAGGTATGCACCAACGCACTATTATCATTACTAAAGCTACAAAATTCTGCAAAGAAATAATAATGACTAAACGTTTGATAAAAATCCTAAAACATAGAATGTTGAAAGTGAAAATTAAAATGAAAGTGTATGTAAAAATTGAATGTTATTCATGTTTGGCTGACATGAATGAGGGTATTAACCTGGTTTTGTGCAATTTAAACAAATTGTTAAATTAAGAGAGAAAAAATATAAAAATGAAGCCATATTAGAGAATTAGAAAAAAAAACACAATTTGTGCAAGAACAAAGTAGAATTGAATATAAAACAACAAACTGGAAAATTTGGGACTGTTTCAGTCTACGTAACGTATATCCATATAATTCAATATGAAATAATTGTAGTAAAGGTAGCCTTATATAATTTATAACAAGGCATTTTTTAATTTGTTTAAAAAATGTTCAAAGAGTTCTTGAAAAAAGGCACAAGCACTTACATTACGAGTATTTTAAATGGTTATGCCTCATTTAAAAAAAATCAATAACAAATATGTAAGTTGTCTATAAATTGAAAGTTTTTTAACTTTTAAAATACAGTCTACCATATTTACTGGGTTTAATTTTTATACCATCATCTTTTTTAACGATCCTTAAGTTCTCAATGAAAGAAACAAGCAAACTTAAACACAAATAATAGACCTCAATTTCTCTAGGGATTAGGGTTATAATGAAACCTCGCAAAATGCGGTCAATTAAATTTTAAAGAAAAGTTCTCAACAACAAAACAAATAAAAATCAACTAGTTACAGCTACAATATTAGAAACAAACTTTGAAAAACATTTTCAACATTCATGGCATTTTTTTTTTATATTTTCGTTAAGTTTTTTTATGTCATAGATCAATGCACTACTAAACTGCGAAAAGGTCTTACTTCTTACATAGACACATCATTTAATGCAATTTTATGTTGCAAAATAATTGTACGAGGGGAGTTTTTAGAAACTGCTGTTTTCAAACTAATACTTAAAATTTTTGTAAAATAGCACTCTCCAAAAAAAATTTTTAATTATAATAATTTTAGTAAATTATGCGGTCTTATAAATTTATTATTAGTAAATATTATTCAAGCTTAAGATCTTACTTCTTACATAGACATATCATTTAATGCAATTTTATGTAGCAAAACAATTGTACAATTGTAATTTTGACATATCAAATTTTATTTTATTATAATAATAAATTTCCCTGAAAAAGACCTTCAAAAGAAAGTCGAAATATTGGCAAATTAAAACAAAAACAATTTTCATTGAGATCTTAAGCTTGAATAATATTTTTAATTATATATACAATTCTTAGCACAGAAAATTCATTTATTTATTAAAAAATCTATAAGCCCCTATAAAAACATGTTTAATATCTGTCACAAAAAATACTGTTTTACTTTGCATTATTTTAAAACCAACCTCGTATTTTATTTTTATATTCTCACAAATTGTTCCAACCCCACATAAACTAAAGGAAAAATGTCAATGGGCCATTTTAAAGTAGATGTACAAAATAGAAAGACAAATACATAGTATAAAATGGATAGTTGTTTATTGGAATAGAAGTTTTTGAAAAGTATTGACAGATAAAAATTTTCAGTAGCTCTAAGAACGTGAAACTGATAACATTCTAAAATAAATTATAGTAAAACGATTACAAATATTAAAAAAAAAATTCAAATTTAATTCTTAAGAAAATAAACAAGAAATTAATTATATTTTAAATATAAATAAAAAAAATTTGTGCATTTCAATAATTAATAACACTATATTTTAAAAGGATATATACATAATGAAACGATTTTCTTGTTGTTTAAATCTCCGTGCAGTCGGTTATAGCATAGCTGCTTTTGATATTTTATTTTCTTTAACCACACTGGTTTTATGCAGTTATTATTTGTATAGAGACTATTTTAATTTAACAAATTGGGCCATTGCATCATATGAAAATGTAAAAATAATTGATCCTTTAAGTAATATGATGTCATCGGTTGGTAAGTGAAAGATTTTATATATAAAAAAATTAGATCAAATTCTCATACTCTAACTTGAAACCGTTTAAATTTCAGTTTATACTAAAAAACAGTTTATACTAATATTTTCTTAAATTTAAAATGAAAATGCTTTTTTTAACAATTCATTAATTTGAAATTATTAAAACCTTAGAGTAGGTCTATTAAATTATTGTGAACAACAAAAAACGACCTATAATGTAGCTTTTTGTGTTTTTTAAATTTTAAATCAAAATCGTATTACAATTAAAATATTAAATTCTACAAAATTGTCTTAATTCACAATTTTATGATTTAATTAAAAAACACTCACATAATTTTAAAATGTATTGAACTTTAAAAAAACAATCTAGGCAAAATGCGACTGATTTCATTTTATTATTATTATTGGCGAAAATTCTGAAACATTTATAGTAGATATGAACAATGTTCTTTTCAAATTTCAATTATTGCAAATCAAGAATGTTTTGCAAATTATGAAATTTTACAGGGCAATTTTAGAGGCAAAAGTTAATCATCATCCATAAGAATATTAATGGATATTACAAGAAAAAAGTGATCTCTTAATGTTATTCTTTCTTTTGTACAAATTTTATTACATAACACACAATTTCTATTTAATAGAAAGTTAAAAAACAATTTAAATTTTATTAATGATTGCAAAGAACCTATTAAGGTTTGTAGTAAAGTAAATTCATAATAAAATGGAATATATTTTATTTTTCTCTATTTAAAAACACAAATTAGCCGATAGTCTCAGAATTACCTAATTTTTTAAAACAAATCCAATAAGACTATATGGAACATTAAACTATAATATTTTTCTATCATTTTGTTCTATTTATTAATTTTTTCTATTATCATCTCATTATTTGATTTTTTTTCAGTTGATTATGTTTTATTGCATAATTTTCCTGATGCATTTTATGTTGTCATGTCTATAATTTTATGGATAAAATCGTTGATTAACTTCATACTAGCTTCTCTGTTAATTGATGGTATAAGAAAAGTAAGTAAGATTGCTTATCTGAATTTCTTTTTTAATGTTTTGTTTTGGTTCTATTATTGGTGTAATATTTAGTAAAACTATCAAGAAAAATATTTTAACCACAGCTTGAAATCCAATTCAATTAAAATATTTTTTTGATTTATTTATTTGCTACAGAAGCGTACCATTTGCATAGCTCCCTGGCTAATTAACACCATCATTTCGGTGTTGGTAGAAATAACAACTTACATATTTATGGAAATGAAATACAATGAAATTGATGCGGCCACAGATAAACGTATTGTACGTAGCATAATGTTTGGAATATTTATCAGTAAGTTAATAAAAATTAAAAAATATTTAAATATACTTGGTATTAATATTCTCCTTTTTTAGTGTTTAATGTAATGTTCACTTTTGCCATTTACTGGTTGTGCAAATTTTTTAAATTACAAAGACAGGAAAATCAAGTCTTACAGGATAGTATTGTGGAGGCTTCAGGAATGTTTCAACACGTTAAGGTTTAAGATAAATGCTTTTAAATGAATTCAAAAGAAGACTTAATATGCCTACAACATACATACATAGGTTTTTTTTTAATTAAATAATAAATTTTTGTATGAAAAACTTACCTCAAATACCACAACAAAACCCAAACGACAAGCCAAGATTATATAAAACATATTACTTAATTGATATTTATGCGGTGAGGTAGGTGGTTCACGAAAATCTGTATATCTGTTGAGTAAGCAAAGTAAATAAGAAAAAATAAATTATTCAAAAAAATCATGCCATGAGTTTTGTTTTTCAGTATAAACAAACTAAGCACTTACTTGCAAGAACTTATATTATATTTAACAGCCAGACTTTGCAAAGTTGGAGAATCACTTATACGAAAATCTGATAAAGTAAATTCAAGATAACCATGTAAAGAACCGTCAGGAGAAACGAGGCCACGATATACCCATCTAGGTATCATATCTGAGGTAAAAGCTATAATAAAACCCTAAAACAAATAAAGGCATAAATTAATTACAGATTGTGAATTTACTAAAATCTTAGAAACATTAAATTAGTCTTACATTTGTTATGACACTTAGTTTGCCTATGCAATCCAATATACGATACCAAACGCCAATATCCCTAACTCTCTGCGATACGGGCCTGCGATGATGCGTCAATAGTTTATTGGCATCTAAGCGCATTTCCAATATATTATTTAATAAAGCAAAAAATGGTGCCAATGGAAAAGCAGCAACAAATATTGTTACAAAACCATATTGTAAGACTGTTGCAAATTTAGAAATACATAATTTTTTAAAGGTTTATAAATGTATGGTTAGTAATATTACCCATTTCCAAATATTCAGGAAATAGTGATCTTGGACCCCAGTCTAATAATTTTAAATCTCGCCACCATCTTTCAGTATCTTTCTGATGTTCATGCTCTTTGGATGAAAAACATTTTGTCAAACCGACTTTTATAGCCATGATTTTACGCCATACTTTAGGCATAATAACTTCCAAAATAGAATTAAATGCCTGTTTGCCAATCATTATAATGGCCAACTGGATACATAACTCGGTTAAACAGCCACCAGAAGAACACTAAAATGATAACAAGCATGTATATATAAAAGAAGATTAAAACTACAATTAACCCATGCTTACCTCTTCTTGTCTGTAGTCAAATATTAAATTGTATTGTCCTGGATGTCCTACAAATTTACCTTTGAAAAAGGCTATATAAAATATTGAAGCATAATAATTTACAAATTGTAATAGATAAATTTTCAAAGTTAGAGAATCATCAAATTGGGTTTGAGTACGCCACATTTCTTTCTCGGTTAGATATTCAGCTAAATGATTATATAACTAAGGAAATGTAAAAAAAAAGAATTACATTAACCAATTTAAGCCAACTTAAATTTATATACTTACATAATTCAGGACATAAAGGAAACATAAATTAACAAAGGCTGCTGATGCTGTGGCCAGCATTATGGCGCTCGAAGTGGTCATAGGCGAAGATCCTACTTTCAAAGTAGCCAACATAGACATACGATACACAACAACAGCCACAAGAGCCACAAAAGCCAATGCTATTAAAAGTAACACCACTGAAAAACTAAAAACAGCTGCTGGAAATTTCATACGCCAAAAAGGAACTGTAGGTTCTTTGATATTTGTTACGTAATCTGTGCGAGTATTGGGTAAATGTTTTAGCCGTGCCAAATACTGAGGCCGTGGATGCTCTTCATGCACATCGAAGCCCGTTAAATCCCAACGATGTGTTATTTCGGCTGAATAACGTTTCCATAACTCTAAAAACAGTGTAGCCCAAAAGGACATAAAAACTGTAAAAAATACAGTACTAGGATTATCTATTAAATAGGAAATTTTTGCATAAAAACAAGTCTCTTTTAAGTCCCAAAAATTACACCAATCACATAGAGGGCACATGGTTATATTTGATTGGTGTGTTTCATAACAAAGATCTTTACTGAAAATAAAACAAAAAATATTTAAATATTTATAATTTTTTTTGTAACCACCATCCAACAGTAAGCTTACACAGGTACATATTTATTTAAGGTAAACCATGAGTATAAAAAACATATCACACCCACTACAGAGGCCAACATTAACATGTACGTATAAAAACCCAACCAAGCAAAATATAAACCAATTTTTACACCAAAATATTCTTTAACATAATCCAAGGGCTGATAACGATACCATTTGCCAATAGAAGCCCAATGACAACTTAGAGTATGACGCATAGTACAAGGTTCATATATTTCACCCTAGAATAACAAAAACAATAATAATAAAAATTTGTGCATTCAAGACATTATTATATTTATATATTTACATCATGTAATGGATAGGCTGCGCAATATATATTACCGGCTACCAAACGGTCAATACCAAATGCCATTTCATCTTTGCTCTTTGGCGTAAAGCGTTGTCGATCCAATATAAATTGTACAATGCGAGAACGAACAGCGGGTGTGAAAAAGTTTTCATGACGAATATCAAATCTGAAACACATACGAGTACATACGTAAAATTTTTCTCTAGGATAAGCAACAGTTAAAACTAACATTAGATAAAGTGAGAACACTGTTATATCTGAGTGAGAATAAATCGAACGAAAAACAAATTTATAAAAAATTATATATTTGTTGTAAATAAAATAATGTTCGCGCTTATTCCGAAATTGTGTTGAATAGCATGAGGAAAACTATAAATTTAAAAAAGCCAACACAATTTTGGAATAAGATTACTATTTGGTTAAACTTGTGAATTCCAAATAGATTTATTTCACAAAACAATTTTTTTAGATATTTTAGTAATTCGTTCTTCAATAACGAGAAGTCAACAATTATATTGTTACGAAACATCATTCTGTTGAACCGCTGTATTATTATTTATAAGAAATTGTATTTATGTACGAGGTATGATCAAAAAATAACCGTTATTTTCAATTTTCGTGATGTACGTATGTTCGATTTTCGCATTTTTTTTTATGTTGGTACACATGCCTGTTATTTATGTTGACAATATCAGCCGTTTTGGATTGTCAGTGTGTTTTTGACAGATAAAAAGGTTAGTCGTGTTTTGGTGTGCTCTTCGATTTTTTACTATTTCAAAAAATGGATCAAAAAAACTGTATTAAGTTTTGCGTAAAAAATGAAATTAAATGTTGGCTGTGGCGTTTGGCGAGTCTACTATGAGCAGAATACAAGTTCAATTGTGGTATAAACGGTTTAAGGAAGGCCGAGTATATGTCAATGACGATGCTCATCCTGGTCGTCAAGTTCGGTCTATTGTGAAGGTTTTGCTCACTATTTTCTTTGATTGCAATGGCGTGGTGCATCATGAATTCTTGCCACAAGGTCGTACGGTCAATAAGGAATACTACCTTGAAGTTATGCGACGTTTGCGCGAAGCTATTCGTCAGAAACGCACAGAATTGTGGAAAAACCAATCATGAATTTTGCACCATGATAACGCACCAGCTCACACGTCGGTGCTTGTGCGTGAGTTTTTGGCCAAAAACAAAACCGTAATCCTGCCTCAACCACCGTATTCACCGGACTTGCCCCCCCCCCCTCACTTTTTCCTCTTCCCAAAACTGAAGACACCGATGAAAGGAAAGCGTTTTGCTACGATTGAGGAGATAAAAGAAAAATCGAAACAGGAGCTGTTGGCGATACTAAAAAGCGCGTTTCAGAAGTGTTTCGAGGATTGGAAAAAACACTGGCATAAGTGTATTATACCTGAGGGGGAATACTTTGAAGGGGACAAGATAGTTATTGATGAATAAATAAATACTTTTTGAAAAAATTTAAAATAACGGTTATTTTTTGATCATACCTCGTATGTAAATATATCAATTTAATATTTAAGTTAATGCGTAGAATTTGTGAGTGGAATGTTTGTGTGTGAGTTATAAAGTAAAATGTGTAGTATTTACATCTGGATTAGTGTATAAGTTTCATGTAAGTTTTAAGTGTCCTAGAATTAGCTAGAATAAGAATATTCGTTCACCTTTTGGTTCTATAACTTTATATAACTAGAACTATGCAGTAATGTCTAGCTGCTTGTAGAAGGTTCTAGGCTAAACTCGATATAAAATGACTATTACAGTTTGTCAAATCTAAATGGCTCTAGCCTTAAGTCCCCATTTACATTATGGCCATTTCCTGACGGATATTTTTTCAAATTCTCCTTTGTTCTTTCCTAAGCCGTTTACATTTCGGACATTAATGTCCAGATAGAAATTTTTCAATTCTTCTTTCCATTTATTTTCGTGACGTGCTTAATCGATTTGTATGAAAATTAATTGAAAAAAACTTTTGAAGCAAACCAAATTAAATTAATATTATAATAAAAAATTGATTTCTATAAAAATATGGGCAAATTAATACTGTGTACCAGAGATGTACAGTTGATTCCCTTTTTTCTTATATGACTCTACTCACTGCTTGTGTTGTGTTTTCAATCATCAACATGTGCTAATAATATTGCTTGCAGTGTTTGCTTTCTCACAACTGATTGTCTTTTGTTTACTCTCTTTTAAATATGTCTTTAGCAGTAACACATCAAAAATTATTACTCCTTTTTATTTTTATGCAAAGTATTTATAAAAGTTGAACACAGTAAAATATCAGTGCATTAATTTGTTTTAAATCAGAGAGACTCGGGTTTTGCTGTATTGTGCGTATTATACATTTTGTAAGCTCTGGATTTCTTTTAGCAACTTGTTTCTTTTCTTTTTGCTTGCCATTTGTACTTAAGGTTTGTTTATATCTTTTTAAAACCTCATTACATTGCTTTTTAGAAGCTGCAGTTTTTTTCCAATCATTGCACCTGGCCATGTCGGATTTTCTTGATATTTGTGCACAATTTTTTTTTCTATTTTGATTTTCCATGACTAACCACACTTACAAATAAACTAATACTGAAAAATTTTTGCTACAAAATAACGGTGAATATTTTTAGAACAAAATTTTTTTATTAAATTTAAATTCTATTTGGAATTTAAAAGCTTAACAAAATATTAATCTTTATTTGTGCTTAATTCCAGAAATTGTGTTGGTTTTAAAATTTATTCTTTTACTCATGATATTCTCATGAGTTATTTATTCAGTACAATAAGTACTGAAGGGGATAGCATACCTATATGGACCATTTCATCAGACGCTACTCTGAATCCTCAGTAGGTTACTCCCAACATTTCTTGCAAACATTAGAACCTTTATATTGTAAAAGCAATTGACTAAATAAGAATTATTAATCAATAGTTACAACAAAATTCAAATATTCAAACAAAAAAACTCAGTAAGCATTGAATTGAATAAATAAATAAATTTCCCAACCAACATTTTAATATTGAAAACTATATATTCTATTTTTATTCTTCTCTTCTCTTTTGTCGGTTTTGCAAACCAATATTGGTTTCATTTGGTGTCATGAAACCAAGTCGTTTTTGTTATTTTCGAAGACAAATAAAACCGATGTTCGAATCAGTTGTTCTATACATTAGTTTATTTGTTTGAAATTGTTTATGTAAGTGTTTGATAACAATTTTGATAAATCGTAGTGTTTTCGTTTAAATAAAAATAAAAACGTGTTTTTTTATTAAAAATTTTTAATATAAAATATATAATTTTGTGTCAGTGAAATAAAATGACTGCCGTTGCAGGATTTTTATTATTAAAAGAAGAACGCTCACAGAAAGTAAAAAGAATATTCATAAATTACCGGTTAAATAAAGAAGCTTTCTATTTACATCTTTTTGCCGTGAACCTTCGCTTTTAATGATTCATCCAACTGTTGTCAAAGAGATCAAGTTTTGTAAATCCCTTCGCAATGTCAGGATATTTTTCTATAAAATGCATAGTTATTGAGTTTTAAGTACAATTTTTTTTATAGAAAAAAAAATATGAGTAAAAATTTATTTCTGTAGAATTAATATTAATTTGTTTACATTTTTACTAAATAACTAACTGCAGGCGAAATGTTAATGAAAAAAGTCCTCTTTAATCACTTGCTTTATTTGAAATTAAACAAACCAACAACTGTCAACTGATTGGTTTCAATCCAATAGCAAAACCGATAACATAGGTTTATGTGACACCTAAAACCGACATTAATTCTAGTTCGAAAATGAAACCGACAACATTGGATTTCATGACACCAAAGTAATTTTTTTGTCGGTTTCAAATCCAATACCGACAACATTGGATTCTATGACAGCCCTAATTACACAGTACAACAGCCAATCTGGGGGGTGAGAAATTCCAAGTCAGGGTGATGGTACTAGGTCAGTATAATAAACCCCTCAAAGGGTTTGGCGTTCGTATGTGTCAGTTTTTTTTATGACCTTTTAAATTTTTTCCTTATCTTGATGTTTTTTCGCTTAGTTGTAACATTTTGGCATTTTGGCCACAGCCTTCTAAAATATCAAAAACAAAAAAAATTAAGGAAGTGAAGATAAATATGCCGAGTAAAATGTTTTAACGCAACCCCTGAAGTTTTTAAGTATTTGCAAATATGCTTTCAGTATTAATGATATATTTATCAAATACGTCTTACGTCAGTAAATAATTCTAAATATATTTTTAGCAGTAGTTTAGCGGAGGTCTAGATTGGTAACCTACTGCCTACTAAAATAAAAACTACGAAATTTTCGGTAAATGTTAACACTTCCAGAAAGCATAGGACTTACAAATTTCATTCCACTTTGGTTTTAGTAATTTCCTGTTGCAAAATCGGGAATGGTAACTCGACAAAGAACTGGGGTATGAGAAAATTTAAAAAAAAAATTTCTGAGTATTTGGGCGGTAGATTACAAATCTAGGCAGCCTCCCTTTTAATAGTTCATTGGGAAGTTGCTAAACTCACTTAAAGCAACAGCACTAGGGTATATGGAAATTTCAAAATAATCCAAAGTAACTTCCTAACGAACCATAGAATATTTCGAGATGGGACATATATCATTCTAAAGGGGAGGTCTAAATTTGTAATCTACCGCCCAAATACTCAGAAGTTACTTTGAACTATTTTTAAAATTTTTTTTTAAATTTCCCTATTCCCTAGTACTCTTGCTATTAGGTTTTTTTTACTATTCCCCATTTTGCAGAGGGACCACTACCGACTTTGCACATGAAAAAAATTAATCTATAGGTTCTAAGTTTTTTCTGAGTACTTGGGCGATAGATTACAAATCTAGAAGACTTCTTCTTTAAAATGCTATGTGTGCTTTCCCGTAATATTCTATGGTTCGTTTGCAAATTATTATAGTAAAAATCTTAGAGAATCAACGTATTTATGCAAATTTGTACCTATGTATGTACTTGTTTCTCCTAAACATATTTACAAGTATGTCATAAATACTGAAAAGATATTTACAAATACTAAGAAACGTAAGGAGTTACGTTAAAACATATTTAACTCATCATATTTATCTTCACTGCCTTAAAAAAATTAAATAAATAAAACGCCTAGTGTATTAAGCTTGAGGACATATTAAATAAAAAAAATTGTTTATTTATTATTGGAGCGAAATATGTATATAAAAATAGATTCTTATAATACGACCTCAACTTAATAAACTAGCCGTTTCAATAAAAAAGGTCATATAAACTTACAATTAAAAACTTGTAAAAAAAATAAAAATAATTTTCTTTGAATACATATTTTTTTTATTAATCTTAAAATAAATAATTAATTTCTGTTCAAGAAACTAAAATTAACGAGTTCTAAAATATAATCTTTTCTGAGAACCTTATTTTTAAAAGCAATAAAATGTCTGCAGTCACTCAATTTTTAAATTAATAAAAAAAAAGAGTTTCTAAGAAAAATATCCAATAGCAATACAAATTATATATAATTTAATTTAATTTTACAAACATTTGTAAAAAATTTGTAAAAGGTTTGGTTTAAAACCTAATTAATTAAATATGTAATTAACGACAAAAATCGAAAAAATTTTCTTTTATTAAGATGTTTGTATGTGAAATGCTATTTTTGTTTGATTTTTTTTTAGGTTTCGTGTTTGTGTGTAGAAAGCATTACGCACATGACAGCTTAAAAATTTCCATTAAAAAAACAAAGCAAAACATGAATGAAAATGTGAAAAATCGATTGTATTTTTGATGTTTTTTGCAAAAATATTACGAATACTATTTCTATAAAAACTGTTAAAATATTTTTTATCGCTTTGTAGTTTAGACAAAATACGCAAAACTTAATGAAAATCTAAAATTTCGGTTGTATTTTTGATTTTTCTGGTTTATGAATTTTACCATAAATAAAATTTGAAGGCAAAGCAACATTTGCCGACTCAGATTGTATTAAATAATAATATATACAATACACTCCCTGCTACATAAATAGGCCCCCCTAACACAATTTTTTCAAAAAGTTATAGCTTCTAGAAAAAAATTGCTACGAAATTAATTTTTATTTCTATTGAAAGGTAATTTAGTTGTTATTGAACACTACAAAAATGGGTTCTATATATACATTGGTTTTGTTTTTATACAAAATTTTTTAAACAAATTCAAAAAAATTTGTGCAAAATTTGCATCACGTAAATAGGACTCGATGGCCCCAATGCTAACCGGAGCTTAACATCATTGAAAATGTTTGACGATGACTACAACGAAAAGTGTATGCTTCTAGAAGGCAGTATACTATCAAAGAGCAACTTATTGAAGGCATAAAAATGGCTTGATCTACCATTTCTTTCATTGTATGATTCTATTCCCAGTCGAATTTACGAAACAATCTGTAAAAATGGATGCTCTACGATTTATTAAAAAGGCTTTAAAATGTAAAAATTTTTATAAAATGTAAATAAAATTAAAAATTTGCATTGAAAACTTCATATAAACTTTTTTTTTATAGAAGCACCCTATTCAGGCATTTTTTAACTTTTTTTTTAATTGTTTTATAAAAAAAAACATTCATTTTTATAGTGTGCAATAACAACCAAATTACCTTTAAATAGAAATAAAAATCAAGTTCGTTACATTTTCGTTTTGAAAAAATTGTGTTGGGGGTCCTATTCATGGAATGGAATGTTGTAATAATAATAAATTGTTTTATTTACGTTTAATATGAGGAATTTAAGCCGAAACAAGAGTACTATTAAGTATTTTAAAAGCAAATCAATATTAATTTACTTACAAATATTCCTTGTCACGACTATAGATGGCAGTAAAACGTTGAGCGCGCCGTGGAAAATAGCGTTCATTTACATAAATGTGTTTCATAAAAAATGTGAAAATACCTTTAAGACTAGAAAATACACTTCGGGTAGAACGATTAACTACTGACATGCCAGGAATCTAAATCGAATAATTAAAAGAAGAAAAAAAGTAATAATTAACGCACAAAAGAACAAGTTTTAGATGGTTTTATGGATAAGCGCAATGTATATCTACCAAGCGCTCAATACTAAATGCTATTTCATCTTTGCTCTTTGGCGAAAAATATAAATTGCACAATGCGAGAACGCGTGCGAAAAAGTTATCATGACGAATATTAAGTTACAAATACTTAAAGTTAGGTTTTTGTAGATTAACCCCCAAATTCATAAAAAATATTATGTGCTTATTAAGGGCTTATTTGACAGACTTCTAGGCAAATAACCCCTTATTAAGCACATAATATTTTTTATGAATTTGGGCGTAAAAATATTTTGAACTCAAAATTTAGTTGTAAATTATAGACGTATAGAACTTTACAGCTGTCAAGTTTGGTTTGGCAATTCATCATGAATAGACTCACGCCTGAGCAACGCTTGCAAATGGGCACAAAACGAGATTGCCGTTGTTCCCGATTTTCATAAGCGAATTTTGTTTAGGGATGAAGCGCACTTCTGGTTGAATGGCTACGTCAACAAACAAAACTGCCGCATTTGGAGTGAAGCTAATCTTCAAGTGTATGTCGAAACACCGTTACATCCAGAAAAACTGACTGTTTTGTGCGTTTTATGGACTGGTGGAATCATTGGTCCGTACTTCTTCAAAAACGATGATGGCCAGAACGTTACAGTCAATGGTGATCGGTATAGAGCCATGATTACTAACTTTTGCATTCCTGAATTGAACAACCATGATGTCCAGGAGCTGTGGTTCCAACAAGACGGCGCAACATGTCACACAGCTTGTGCCACAATCGATTTATTGAAAGACGGCCACAAATGTTGGAAAAAGTCATCGAAAATTGGACGTCCAGATTGGACTACATCCGAGCCAGCCGTGGCGGTCATATGCCAGAAATCATATTTAAAATGTAATGCCACAAGATTATCTTTCGGATAAATAAAATTCATGTCAATTGAATAATCCATCGTTGTTTTATTGCAATTTAAAGTTCTATACGTCTATAAAAAACACCCTTTACTTTTTAATTTAAGATCTCACAAGCAGCTAATGGTGTGGACGGAAATATACTAACTTTAATTATTAATAACTTGCAATTTTGGCAGTTAAACTCACAAAAAGTTTTTAAAACGACATGCTAAGAGATTACGTAAAATTGAATAACAAAAATGATAAAATTTGAAACATTTTTATCAATAATTAAAGCAAAATATGTATAAAGATTTAAAGTACTGTTAATGGCTTATTAAGCTTTATTTTTTTTAATGGGTTTTGTTAATGTTATCCTTATAAAAATATCGTGATACAACTTCAATTGTAGTAATAAGGTCAATGTTTCCAAGTTATCAGTAGTTAAAGTTAGGAATTTATAGGCCACATAACCAATTTTTAGTTATATTTAGCTTAAATTAAAAGAGGCAGATAAATTAAAAATCAGATTAGCTCCCCCTATATTACTAATTAGTTGTTGTTTTAAAGTCTAGCCAAATACCTATTATTTGCTCTACAAAGTCCTAACCTTAGTGAAGGGTCAAATGGTCGTAATATACACCTAGAATCTGAAATATGAAGCAATGATTGACAGTACTTAGTTTACAATAATCTACAATAAGTTTTATTTTAGATACTAATACTTAAAACTCACAAACAAAAACCAGTGAAACTTAAGCAAAGAAAATATAGAAAGACAAGAAACTTGTTATAAAAAAATTTTGTTAAAAAAACCCCATTAGGATTTTGTGAACCACATATTGTTTTTAGCTCCAATTTAAAACTAAAATTTAGTAATAGGTTCATCCGGCATGTGGTTTACAAAATTTAAATTTTAACTATAAATAATAGATTGTAATGGGCCTTATTAATTTTAGAAATTATTAAACAAATAAGCAGACCTTTCCTGATAGCTTTTTTGCTACTTTACGTAAACGACTAGATTTTGATAAATTAGTCATGTTCCATGTTAACTAAAATTAAAAATAATAATGAAATAAAATGGGTAAACAAATTTAACCAGAATTTATAAATCATTAAAAGGTAATTAAAATTAAAAAAATAAAATAAAATAACAGAAAATTGCTTATGTATGTACAAATATAACAGAATTACCTCCTTCATGGGCATACGTAGCTTTAAAATTTCCGCATAACGCCTCAGTACTTCTAAAGGAGCATGTAACTAAATTATTAAAAACATATTTCAATGTTAATGAGAATTTTCATTTCTATACACTTAATTTACCTTAACAAAATGTATTTGTTCCTTTTCTTTACAAATCCTTTCGATTTCTAAACCTTCAGCCTCCAAATTTGCTTCAAATACTCTACGTTTTTCGCTATGATCTTCTTCAAGTATTTGTTGCTGTTCATTGATTTTATAAACCAAAACAAAATCAATTGATCTTACGCCATCGTCAAAAAATAATGAAGGATTTATTTCATGTTTTTCGAAATAATCATTTGGTGTATTTAATTCAATATCATTTGGATCTGCAAACGGTGCTAATTTCGTCATTTGTACACACGCTTTAGCAGGATTTCTATAATTTTTGTTATTACAATGGTTGTATATATTTACAATCTGAGCGGATTGTGAAGGATCTTCGGATTGCAATATTAGTGTGGAAGTTGTACTCTCTACATAAAAACTGTAAAAAATTAAAAATTTGTGGAAAATGTTATGTATTTACATTTTAAAGAAAAAAAAAGTAAAATAAAAAAATTGAAAGAAGGATATGTAACGTGTAGATATAAATTATGAGAGAAATCGAAAACAATTTTTTGAGATACTTTCAGCGTAAAACCAGTTTGATGTAAAATAATAAATTAACAATTTTAGAAAAATCATTTATAAAAAAGGAAAAAATTGCTTTAAGAATATAAAAATATTCCACAATATTGTGGCCCGGTATTATTGTCCTAATAATAAATTATTCGAACATAAAAAAATAATGGGTGGATTTCAATATAAATTTATACTCTAATGTGCTGTTTTTATAACACAAGTGATAAACTCGTCTGGAAATTTTATATGAAAAGTACTCAAAATATTGAGTGTTTTTCATATAAATATTTTAGACAAGTTGATCGCTTGTGTTATAAAAACAGTACATAAATCTATAAAGTTTTTTTTTTTTTAAATCAAAAGTTTTTTTTTTATAAAATGACAATCACGCAAAATCTAAAAATATTTATAACTTAAAAATTCGTTTGGGTACAAGAAAAATTTTTCTTACATGTAAAATGCAATAAATAAAAAATCTTAAAATAAGTATATTAATACATTTTTTTCTTTTGATTTTTCAGACTATTTTTATACACAAATTAAACTGACCTGACACAATAAATATAACACAAAGTCACATAAAATATTAAATACCACTAAGTGATATTTAATCACAAAATGATTTTATTAAATTCCTTAAAATATTATTTAAAACAAAAATACTTTAAGCAGTTGCAGTACATTTGTGTACTTAAATGATTAATACAGAACTGAAGAATAGCCGCTTTATGAAAAAATTTAAAAGCGTGCTGAAAAACTATTATAGAAAAATTCTATAAAAAATAACGTCATACATATATTAAAAATATACATGTATGCATGTATGGATGTGTAGACATAAATGTGTCCAAAAAAATTTAGAGGGAATAGTGTTGGCCTATTTAAATTACACTAATAAATGTTTATGTACATAGAGGGTGTTTTTTATAGACGTATAGAACTTTAAGTTGGCATTACTGTTCAAGATGGCAACCGATTTAACAGCTGTCAAGTGATTTACTCTCAGTTTGGTTTGGCAATTCATCATGAATAGACTCACACCTGAACAACGCTTGCAATGGGCCCAAAACGAGATTGCCGTTGTTCCCGATTTTCATAAGCGAATTTTGTTTAGTGATGAAGTGCACTTCTGGTTGAATAGCTACGTCAACAAACAAAACTGCCGCATTCGGAGTGAAGCTAATCCTCAAGTGTATGTCGAAACACCGTTACATCCAGAAAAACTGACTGTTTGGTGCGCTTTATGGGCTGGTGGAATCATTGGTCCGTACTTCTTCAAAAACGATGATGGCCAGAACGTTACAGTCAATGGTGATCGGTATAGAGCCATGATTACTAACTTTTTCATTCCTGAATTGAACAACCATGATGTCCAGGAGCTGTGGTTCCAACAAGACGGCGTAACATGTCACACAGCTCGTGCCACAATCGATTTATTGAAAGACACATTTGGTGACCGCCTAATTTCACGTTTTGGACCTGTGAATTGGCCTCCAAGATCTTGTGATTTAACACCGCTAGACTACTTTCTGTGGGGCTATGTAAAGTCATTGGTCTATGCGGATAAGCCGATATACGGCCACAAATGTTGGAAAAAGTCATCGAAAATTGGACGTCCAGATTGGACATATTCCAGAAATCATATTTAAAATGTAATGCCACAAGATTATCTTTCGGATAAATAAAATTCATGTCAATCGAATAATCCATCGTTGTTTTATTGCAATTTCTATACGTCTATAAAAAAAACACCCTTTATATGTATTTTACATGTATGCTTAGAAATAAATAACATTAAAGTTTATGTACAAAATTACGGGAAGTTTTATTATAATAAACAAAAAACAAACAATAGTTTGTGTTAAATTTTATATTTATATGTACTAGCATTTAACTCGCTAATTCATCAATGAAGTACCATACTGTCGTTATTATAATTTATTAGGTCGTATCACTGATTCCGCACGGAAAGGAAAATTTATCGGAAACAAATATCGATCGATATGCAAATTGCTATTTTTCATTCCCGCGGAATTATCTTATTATTTGGAATTATTTCATTTAATTGTAAATTAAAAAGCGATCTATTGTGAATGAATTGTGTTAATTTTTCCGTTGTTGCTGATGAGAAGAAAAACTTGCATTTTTAAACATCAAAATAAATTTTAAATAAACAAAAAGAAAATTAATTTTCAATATGTTAAATAAGACGAAATTAAATTCGAAAAATAAAACAAATTATTCTAAAACACATTTTAATTTTGTTAAATTTTGTATATTTTCTTACATTTCTGATCTTTCCGTAAGAAAATTTAAGCGTAAGCGAAATGTAGAAATTTATCTACATTGCGGAATCAATAATTGCAAATTTTGCTTCCGCACAAAAAATACTTTCCGTCGTATTATAAAAATTTATTTGTATATTCCTTTTGTTCGCACAAAATCGAGCCCCATAAGCAATTGAATATAAGTATATTATACTTAATGGAAAAGGCTATTACAAAACTATTGTTCATAAATATTTACATTCATATTTATTTGTTGCTTTTTCAGAAATATTAAGCCTAATTAAGAGAGTCGTTGTAGTAGGCGAATTTACGACAAGCTAATGTAAAATATATGGCCGGCGTTGCCACATATCACTGTTTTCGTCACGAAAACGACACTCATAACAAGGCCTATTAAAAAATTAATTACAATTCATTTCATCTTATAAATTTCCGCGTTTTTGCTTTAATGGTTCCCCTTAGTTTCTGCACAATACTCTAATCTACCTGCACTGCCTATTTGTTAAAAATGTTCAACATATTTTTGGCGTCAGGAACAACAGTACCACTTTTCTTTAATTTCGCTTTGACAATAGCCCAGTATTGTTCAATTGGCCGAAGCTGAGGACAATTAGAAGGATTCATGTTTTTTGCCACCATATCGACCTGATGTCTTTGATGCCACTCTATTCTGCTTTTCACTCCCGCTTGGATACTTTATTGAACGATAGCCAGTATTCTTCTTGCGGTACTTATACAGGTGTTATGTCAGAGAGATCCGGGTTTTGCTGTATTGAGCGTATTATACATTTTGTAAGCTCTGGATTTCTTTTAGCATTTTTTTTTCTTTTCTTTTTGTTTAAGGTTTGGTTATATCTTTTTAAAACCTCATTTACAGTGCTTTTTTGGAAGTGCATTTTTTTCCAATCATTGCACCTGACCATGTCGGATTTTCTAGATATTTGAGCACAATTTTTTTTCTATTTTGATTTTCCATGCAAAATAACGGTGAATATTTTTAAAACAATATTTTTGTTTAATTCAAGTGTTACCACTAGGTTTTACTATAATGCTTTTGTAAAGCGGCCGGATTTTGTGTGAACAATGCTTTAGCCGTTTCAATAATATAATTTTTTATGATATTTAAGAAGAATGTGGAAAGTGAAAAATGAGAATATTTGGTCAATCTAGAGTTTACACATGCAAGTATAAGTGAAAAAAACGCAATACACTTACACTTTTTCGAACTTGCAACGAAATTCTCTTGTAAGTAAATTTTTGACAGAAAGTTAAACGTCAAAGATATGAACAGTGTTACCCAGTAAAAATTGTTGACAAAAATGTATGGATTATGGTAAAAGAATATCTTACATATTAATATTTTTTCTATCTTTCAAATACATTTGAAAAACAAATTATATTGTTTTAATTTACAAATATAATCAAAAAAGTAATAAATTTTGTTAATGCCAACTGTCTCCATACGAATCACAAAAGTATATGTGATGACTTAGTATGTAATTCTAAATTATAAAGCAAATAAAATTATCAAAATGAAGTGCTACAATTTTTGCAAATCTTCAACAACATTCTTAAAATGAACTTTTACTTTCATGTGTAAACACTTGTGCAACTTGTAAGACATTTTCGACGATAATACGTCTACACTACTTGCTAGACAGTACTTTCATGTGTAAAGGCACAGTAACATAGCCTAATTTAACTTGTTATAAATTTTATTAAATCAATGGATTTTAAACAAATCAAAAAAAAAAACAATAAACAATCACACTTTTCTTTAAAATTTTACAAATTCTTTTTTGCGGCGTTTGTGCCGAATTTTATATATGTATATCTTAACTTGTAAATAAATTGGTATAAAATAAATTAAATTCATATAACACATTAGGATGTATGGATTCAACTGACTGAGTGATCACGCTTGGAAGTATTTTTACAATTAATGCGTGATCGACTTGTCTACACACTTACACAATAGTTAAACGTATTTACTATGGGTTTTGATATCGTAGTTCTGCAGTGTTGTAGAAAATATGAGGATAATACATTTTGTTGTTATGTGTAAAATTATGTTTTACATTTATTTTACTTTTACATTTTTACACTCGATACAAAGCACTTTACACTGAAGTATAAATTCCCTAATGATATAATATTACAATGTTCTAAAATTTTTTGCTACAAAACCTCTAATCCATTAATAGAAGGTTCGTCAATCACTAAATATTATTTCCTATAAAAATTCCTTGTATGAAAGTTCAACTTGGATACGGGTTTGAATATATCAAATCAGGTATAATGTTCAAAACGGTATAAAAACAACACCAACGTTATTTACATTTCTTATAATGCAACTACAAAAAAAATATTTAAAATCAATAAGAGAAAACAAAATGAATCATAATATTAAAACCGCAATGCACTCGCAAAAGATTGTTATTAATTTTTTATTATTCAGACAATATACAAAATATATTATACTTGTTAATACGAGTATGCATTTTGTAGTGAAACAAATATTATTATATTAAATATTCAGATAAATTTAATAAATTATACATTTTTCTTTTCACATATTTATTTGCTATGAAATTAATATTGTACATACAAATAACCTATATATTATTCTCTTTTGTCCTATTTCTTTAGATTTTTTTTATTTAATTTTTGCAGATCTAGTTAAGCCCCAAACACGTCTTATTTGTCTCGCGCACTATGATGTTACTAAAATTTTAATTCATTTAACAGATTTTTACCAGCTTAAGCAAGAAATATAAAGTTCATATAAAAATGTTATTTATTTACATATGTATTGAGAACTGAGAGTACGATGTTTATAATTTAGATTGGTTCTGAAATATATGGTTGTTTATATGAAATTTTACGATTCTCAATGCTATTTGAAAGAAATATATGTATATAAAATTTAATAACACATCAGCGCTAATTATGTTTAATGTGTTGCATATTTTTAACATTTACATTGCAAAACAGATTTGTACTTTGCAGTAGACAAAATACAGGGTAATTAGGAATATATTTGTATAAATTTGGTTACTTCTTCGTATTGAAAGTTTCTTCGGACTAAATTTACTTTCCAAAAATAAAAAAGTATTTTATGTAGCAGTATTTATTAAGACTCTATAGTGTGTCACCCTTTAGCTAATAGGCATGCTATTTATGTATTTATTAAGACTCTAGAGTGTGTCACCCTTTAGCTAATAGGCATGCTATTTATGTTATTACTCACATTTAATATTGTAATTTTATATAAACACTGTAAACGAGAATGAGAAAATAAAGTATGAAGAGAAGGAGTTCTGTGACGTCGCTCAAGCAAAAAGGTCGTGTTTGTTCTTATTCTGCTAAATTTAGGTGATAGAAAATTATAATAAATTTTAGGGAAAAATTAAGAACAAATTATACGAGAAATTCATATTATCCCGGTTGCACATCTTAATATATAAAATTCAATTGCAATCCTCCTAAACGGCTGAACAGATTTAATTCAATTTCTGTGTATGCCTTTGAGTTACGCCTTGAAAGGTTTAGCGTCACATATTCGCCCGGTAAGTGGCACTGCATTCGATATCTAGCTTATATATCTACTACCTGTTTTTAGCCGGTCTTGCACGGTCCTTTACACTATGAGTCCGATTTCGTAAAGTAAGAAAATCGAATATAGAAAATTTTTATATTTTTACAAAATCCAACTTAAATTTTTATAAAAATTAAAATAGACCACGCCTACTTTTTATATTTTTCTCAAATCGGAGAACTTCTAGACCGATTTGGCTAATTTTTTATTATATGTTCGGCATAACCCAACTTCTCAATATAAATAAAATTTGAAGGCAAAAAAAGTTTGCGGTCAGCTAGTATTTTATATAAATTCTGTTATTTTTCATATGATTTATAAATATGTAGTGTCTATATTAAATTGATGAAATTCGTGTACGAATATCTTTCAGGTTATAGCCAAATATTCATACTATCAGTTTTGCACATTCTTCTTATATATTAAAAAAATATATATGTAAATAAGATTTTTAATGAAATCCTAAATATTGATTAAAATAATTTTTTTTGTATACCTAAAATAAATTAATTTGATTTTTTTTTTTTGTTTCAAGAAATAAATTAATTAATTTCAGTTAAGGAAATTAAAATTACCAATATTCATGATGAAATACGTTCTTATTTTTAAAAGTAATAAAATGTTTATATTAAAAGAAGAAAATTCTAAGAAACTTTAATATGCTCTTTACAAGAAAAGAAAATTTTTAAATATTTGTAGCCGTTTTAAACGATGCAAAATAAATTAAATTAAATTTAATTTGAAATGTATGTATGTAAACATTTTTTAAGTTAAGCACATTTCACCAAATATTTAATATCAAATAAAGAATTTCTAAACTTTAAAACATTATAGTTATATTTTTTAATTTTCTCGGCTATTTGCACCGAGCAACCAGAGGTGTTAGAATGCAGATATAGTATACATTTTCTTTGCCTTTTTTGCACAAACCCAAAATTTTTATTTTGTTTTGCTCGGGTATTTCTAAAAAATTTACACTTTCATTATTTACATGTCGTAAACATGAATTTTAAAACATGAAAATTTATGTTTGTTATCACTTTTACATTAAATTCCATACTTCATAACAAAAAACTTAGATATAAGTATTTTCGGAATGTACATTTTCATTACGGAAATAACTTTTTAATTAATGTTTTTTAAAGCAAAAAATTTTTCATTTTGCTTATTTTCTCTTATTCGTAATATTAAAACACTATATCTGTCTCTTACATACAAACCCCAAATAAAATGCTGAGTTTTTCAAAATTCTAACCTCAAAAATTTCATCTCTGGGGTATTACTTTCTATTGCGATGCGAAAGAAAACGCATCGCAACTCAATGTAAAAATCATACAGATGCGAATGGTTTTTTCTTTCGCATCGCAATAGAGGGTAACCCCCCTGGTTGCTTAGTGCTATTTGCGGACCGATTGTTTTGACTTTTTCAACAGACATTAAGATGGTCAATCTTGATAAAACTGCATATCACGTTTTTTTTGTCCGTTTTGTATTTTAGCAAAAAAAAAAAAGCAATCAGAGATAGACTTTTTTTTGACAAATTACGCAAAAAAAACACGAAAATCAAGTCATCGCACATTGTACGAAAGAAACGATTAACGTAAGTTGTTACAAATCATCATACAGCGTCTAAAATGAACTATGAACGAGTAAAATTACCTAGTTCATAGATGATTTTAAAAATTGGAACGATTTAGTGAAATGAACGATTATGCCCAAGTCTACTAAAGCGGGTTTCACATTATAATACAAAGTATTAACATTTACATTAGATCGAGTGAGACCGAAATCAGATACAAATCAAATAGACTGTCAAAAAATCTAAAGGAAAATATTTTCTGTTTTCATACCATCACACTTCAAATAAAATACAAAACGAAAGTCAACAGCTGATCATAAAAAGAATAAAAAATTATTATTTTCGTCTTCAAACATAATTTTTTTCCTATGCGTATGAAACTTTTTAAGTTTTATTTACATTTAGTTTATAGCGGCAAAATTTCACAGCTAGTTTCTAGTTTTTTCTTTGGTTGCTTGTACAAAAGCAACCCTGATAAAATGAGCTTAGAAAAAATTCTAAAAATTACAAAAACCATAATACTGCCAAAAATACTTAAGTATTTTACCACACTCACCATACTTGTTTAAAATTTTGTTTTCACGCTATTGGATTTTTACTTAATACACGAATTTTTGACGTACGAGTATTAATACTAAATACAATAGTCTGAAGCACGCTTAAACACCCATTTTTCTCATATTTAGTTTTTTAACAAGTACATTGACTCAATAAGAGGAAAAGTAAGAGGGATAAAAAGAAAAGAGAATTGTTAAAACTCACCTTCCCGTTGTATTCGTCATTTCCATCAATGGTTGTATATGTGAATCATCGTTATCTGTTGGTGTATGTTCACTAACAATTGTTTGAAATTCATGTAATTTCTCGGAACTGTCAGAGGCAGACGGATTTAAACGCTCACGTTCCATAAACACAGTGGCAGCAATTTTAGCACTGTCTGCACTTTTACGAGACCATGACGAGCGGTTTTCCCTCCTTTTAGTAACTAAGCTTGAATGACGCTTGGATTCTCTTTCTCTATTTAATCTATCTATAAGGCCCATATCAAGAGGTGCTAAGGGGGTAGAATATGGTCTTTCAAATTTTGTCTCAACTGAGCTTACATTTTCATCTCCTTCCTCTAGATTATCGCTCTTACTATCATTTGTTGTTTTCTTCCATTTTGAGCTAGCCGGCATATCCATAAGTACTTTTTCGGTTTCTTCATTGTGTTTACAATCACATGTGATTTTGTTTACATTATTTTTTGTTGTAGAGATGATTGGGTGTTTATTGTACTCGCTATTCATATTTTTCTCACATGCACTACTTCCTCCAACCTTTTCTCTGTCCACATTTTGTTGACTACTTGCCAATATTAGGACCGTTTTGGATTCACTTTCTTTTCTATAATTATTATCATTTCGTTCTTTGGAGTTATTTTCGTTACTGTAGTTTACTTTTTCTAAAAATAATTTTTACATATGGCTAAATAATGCAAGGTATCGACATTCTACAAACAAACACTAAATTTCAAAAGTAGGCCTTTCCTATGCGTCGTTACCTTGTACACTACTGCCATGGTATGGAATGTACATTTACGTACCCATTTTAAATATAAAATGTGTTAGTAGTTCACTATTTTTTTAATAATTAATGTAAGCTAAAAAAAACAACATACTCTATGCAAATACATATATTTGTATACACATAGCTATATTTTATATCTACAATTTGTTGCACTTTAATTGAAAAATTTCGTTATGAAATCGTTCACCACTTGCACACTACCTACTCGTTAAAAAAAACTAATATTACACTATGATACTTTTTCAATTAATAAAATAAGTTATTTTGATTACAAAAGATAATAATTTTATGACATTCACTGGATGTACACTCGGTGTTATATTGTAATACATATTTTTCTGCAATTAGATTTTTTTTGCACTTGCCTGGGAATCATTCACAATGTTGTACATAAAAGTTGGAAAACCGGAGCTGCCGTAATGCTAAGTTTAAAAACCGCAAAATTAAAAATATAATTATATAAATTAATTTAGAGTTAATATTATTTTATTATAAAATTTATTAAAAAGAATAGGTAACTGAATTTACTGACAAACAACAAGACTCATTAATACATTTTTTTTTTCACTTTAAACAATATTTTGCACATGAAACTTATTAAAATAAAATTGCATAAGGTAATTAAAAAATTTATTAATATTTCAATAGAAATAAAATTGCTATTCAAGAAAATACCTATATATAAAAAACTAAACAAAAAACTTCAGAGCATATGGCTTATTTACTTTGAGTTTTAGGTTGTTAAAAAAAATATGATTTTACAGTTTCTTAAGTTTTCTATTTTTTTACTCTTAAGGTGGCCATACACGCTACGGTCTACCGTGAAGGTCCACCTGTGCAGGTATGCACATGAAACTTATTAAAATAAAATTGCATAAGGTAATTAAAAAATTTATTAATATTTCAATAGAAATAAAATTGCTATTCAAGAAAATACCTATATATAAAAAACTAAACAAAAAACTTCAGAGCATATGGCTTATTTACTTTGAGTTTTAGGTTGTTAAAAAAAATATGATTTTACAGTTTCTTAAGTTTTCTATTTTTTTACTCTTAAGGTGGCCATACACGCTACGGTCTACCGTGAAGGTCCACCTGTGCAGGTATGCCTGCACAGATGGACCGGAATGTGTGTGGGTATAGACCTATGCAGTTTTTTGAACCTGCGCAGGCGACCGGCGCAAGATTGATTCTTTCGAGTGACACCTGCGCAGGCATACCTGCACAGATTACCTCTCCGGTAGACCGTAGCGTGTATGGCCTACATTATGCGAAAAATTTTAAATATTTTATTCTGAAAAGATAACTGATATTTTGATTCGAAATTTAAAAAAAATATAGTTATATATATTGAGAAAAAATTAACTTAAAAAAATATTTATGCAGTTATGAAGTATTAGCAATACGTAAAATATTTTAAGTGATTTAAAAATAAATAAATTATATAATAGGCAGTTACGAGTATGTAAATCCTTAGACAAGAATACATTTTTACAGTAACAAAATTATAACCGTATGCGAAGTAGATTATTTGCAAGTAATTATTTTTATGCAAATAAATTTCATCAATATGTTTTTACGTGGCATATTAATAAAAAAAAGTATATCGATTTTAACATAAATTCATAACAAATGCATTTTGTTCCATGGGTTTTTTAATCCAAGTTCCCAAATGGGCACGATTGAAAGCAGCAATTAATTCGTTTTTAGCTTTCTGATAGTTTTTAGAATTTTCTTTTGATTCTGCATAATTTTCAGTGACATATGCACTTCCTATGTCCGGTAAATTTTTACACAAGTAATGAAAATTAAAAAAGAATGATTGTTTCGATAATAGCGAAATTTGAGTGTCAATTCTACGACCGGATGGCAATGAAATGATTTCGATATCATTATCGCCTAACGTCCAATTAATACCAACACTAGGCGCTCTATAAGTAGAGCGTCGTATTAGTTTGCTAGTTACGCCCAAGAACGGACGATTCAGACCATATGATTGTGGTAAGCTACCCAACGTATACTGAATACGACTACAAACGGCACGATACATGTGTTCAGCATTAAACATATTACCCAAGCTAATTGAATATAAATAGACAGGACTTATAAATTGAGATAAAAGAGCCCCTTGTATGCCCACCACATTCCACCGGGCAATTTTATCCGAACAAGACATAGTATGCAAAGGATCTCCAAATAATACACCATCCCACGTTTGCGTATGATTGCGTGATCCAACTGGAATTGTACCAAATTCACCCTCAATTTTTGCACGCAATTGGCCGTATTGCAAGCTTTTAAATGCACTTTGATCCGAACCGAAATGGTTAAAACTAAATATGCGCGCATCACCACATGGAGCTGTACTTATGTATAAATGAAAATGCAGGCCTGGTTTTAGGCTGTAAGGTATTTGTAAAGAACTTGAATGTTTCTTAAAAATAGATATTTTATTCGAGCTTGGTTTACAGTGGCGTCTAAGTTGGGCATAAAAAAATTTCATTAAGCCTCTTTTTGCTAAAATTTCTGCATGTGAATCATTAAGAACTGAGCCATTACAACATATATTACCACCATTGACACACTTTGTGCCGGTGGCAATGGAAATTACCTCTGCCCGTTCGAAATTCATGTCTTGTGTCATTAATATACCCGCTAATACTTTATACTCACGAACTTCATTATGTTCACAGGTTAATTGACAAAATTTTTTCATAATTTTTCTTTCTAGGATATCCGCGTTGTGCGAAGGCAATATATATGACAGGGTTTTTAAATTTTTAGGTTTATGGTATAAAGATATTTGCTGACGGGTTTGTGGATTTGGTTGATGTTCCCAATACTTGTTATTGTTATCCATACATGTTATTGGATTATGTTTTAAGTAATACAAAATTCGCATGGCAGCGTCTTCTTTAGCTAATGTTTTAGTTTTACCATGACCGATAAACTTTCGATCTCCTACTCGAGCTGACATCATGGTATAATGTACTATTGAAGTACCTACTTTAGACTCTAATGTAAACGTTAGGTTTGGATATAAGTTTTTTAAGTATTCTACATTACTGCCACTCTTTATACACGATATATTTTGAGGTAATTCACACAAAATATTGCTTTGAGCAGTTGCTTGTCTCTTAGCTACTGGCAGCTCACTTAATAGAGAAATGTCTTCATGTTTTCGTTTAAGTTTCTGTTGAACAACACGTTTTTGGTGGATGGCTGAGGAAAATTTATTTTAAAAAAAATTAACAAAAGTTTAAATGAATAAAACCCAATTTATTGTTAAGTTCTTTTAAATTACAATACATTATTTTTTTAAATATAATTAACATGTCTCTACTTACCATCTGAAGTATTGATGCCGTCATTTAAAATAAAAATGGAATCACCTAACTCAATTTTATTTTTACCATAACCATTTATGGTTGAGAATTTTTTAATTTCAAATTCCTTTAATCCATTTTTTAGCACATTACCATATTTCGCTCCTTTTTTTGCTTTGCAGCGCATAGTTCTGGAAATCAAACTATCTGATATATGCGCAAGTGGAGTATTTTTATGGTTAGAAGTCTTTGCTTCGATTTTATTGCTTGTTATGTCCTAAATAACCACTGTGGTAACACTAATAGTCATTAAATGAACTGTCATTTTGCCTTCCTTTATATAGATATTAGTTCGTAGATATTACTCACTTGAAATAAAAAATGAAGTAAGAAAAAACGTGTGCTTTTCAATTCACGGATAGAACAAATTGGCGACGAGGTGAAAAAAAAAAAAGGAAAAAAATAGAAAGAAGGAAAACTTATCAAATTATAGGTATACTAAATCCGAAATAAAAGAAAAAAAAATCAAAATGGACGCAAAACAATTTCAACAACTTCTGGAAGTATTTAATAAAAGCCAGCGGGATTTGGTACAACAGTTAAACGCACATGCCGCTATTCAACAGCCCCAAGAACAACAACAAAATCCGCCATTACAGATAATGATACCGCCATTTGAAAATTTTGATGGCAATAAAGAAAGTTTCAAATTGTATCGACAAAGGTTCGAAAATTATCTTACTATGAAAGGCGTATTCGATAATAAAACTACATGTCAACAAATGCTTGTTAACTCTATTGGTGCCATACATTTTAAGTTGCTTGTTTCCTTAGTTTCCCCGAAAAGTCTATCGGAGATGAAATACGAAGAATTGATGGAAAAACTTGAAACTTATTTGTGCCCCAAGAAAAATGTATTGGTACTTCAGCATCGATTCCTTTCTACATATCAAAATGACGACCAAACAATAGCTGATTATGTAGCATTACTCCGGCAAGATATAAATGGAAGTGATTTTAAGTCACCGTGTGTTTGTAGTGCTGACATTTCCACCGTTTTCCTACGAGCCCAATTTATACGAGGGTTGAAAGATAATACCATCAGGGAACAACTTTTGCAATCTGAAGAGTCAGATTTTGAAAAAATTGTGACAAAAGCATTATCATTAGAAGCGTCCAAAATTGATAGCCGTGAACTCAATTTAACCAAACAAACAAGCGGAAATGAAATCAACAAAATACATTCCAAATCGTTCAATGCACATCGTCAAAGAAATCGCCCTCATCACCGGTCATCGTCGAAATCATCAATTCGCATGAAATCAAAAATTAATTTCAGTCAACTGGGGATTGAAAATCAATGTATAAGATGTGGAAGGGATAACCACAAGGCAAAGGAGTGTCGTACAAACCCCAATAAACTCAAATGCAAATCTTGTGGTAAGACAGGTCATGTAAAGCAGGTATGTCTCAAAACACTTATAAAAACAAATAACAATTCAGTTAATGCAAACGATGATTGTGAGGAAAAAATATATAAATTACACGGGATTAATAAAATTGTTAATATCAATCACAATCAAGTACATAAAAAAGAAGATGATAAATATGTCGTAGCCGTTCAAATTAATGGTCGGCGGCAAATATTTGAAGTCGACTCAGGGGTTAAATATACATTAATAAAAAAAAGTCAGTATGATCAGCTGCACATAAAAGCTAAATTAAAACCTTCTTCGATAGCTTTTAGGTCATATACGAAAAATATAGTAATCCCCTATGGGAAAGTAATGGTAGAGGTGAAATACAATGATAGACACTCAAAGGAAGAAATGTATGTTGTGCCTAATGAATATGATACGCTACTCGGACGTGTTTGGATTCGCAAATTGAATATCATTCTTCAAGAAATTGACAGTCAACGTTATACTCAGATCCAGTCTGTTAAAATGGATCATTCGTATTCGTTAACTGAAATAATAAATAGTTTCCCACAAGTTTTTACGGAGAAGGTGGGGTCTGTACCAAATTACGAAGTTACGCTTCAATTACGCAAAGACGCTAAACCCGTTTTTTATAAGGAACGAGAAGTTCCATTCGCTCTTCGTGACCGTGTCGAACACGAATTAAACGCCTTAGAAAAATCTGAAATTATTTCAAGAGTAGAAAGAAGTGATTGGGGGTCACCACTAGTTATCATACCTAAATCGGACGGTGGTGTACGACTTTGCGTCGATTATAAAATGGGGGTCAATCCACAACTCGTATCAGCAAATTACCCAATACGTAGTATTCAGGAAATCTTAAACAGTCTAAAAGGGTCAAGGTACTTCTGTCGTTTGGATTTATACAAAGCCTATTTACATCTTAAGGTTAGCGAAGAATCTAGTGAAATTCAGACCATATCAACACATAGAGGCACATATAGAGTCAATAGACTCTCATTTGGTATTAAAACCGCACCTGCAGAATTCAATCGAATCATAGAACAAATTTTAGCGGGATTGACTAAAACGATATCGTATTTCGATGACATCATTGTCCACGGTGCAACAGAAACCGAATGTAAAAATAATTTAGTCGAATGCCTTCAGCGCCTAAATCAGCATGATCTGCATCTTAATCAAAAGAAATGCTCATTTTTCCAAACCAAAATTGAATACCTGGGCCACATAATACAATTTAATAAAATTTCAAAGTCTCCAGCTAAAATACAAGCCATTGTCAAAATGTCACGTCCATCTACAACTGATGACGTTAGAAGATTCTTAGGGATGATAACCTATTATTCCCGTTTTATTCCAGAAATGTCCTCCATTACATACCCACTACGCCAATTATTGCAAAAAAATAGAAGATTCCATTGGTCAGCAAATTGTGAAGCTGCCTTTCTAAAACTCAAGAACATTATGTCCAGTGAACAAGTACTAATGCCTTTCGACCCTGAACTTCCAGTGGTCGTTGCATGTGATGCCAGTCCAACAGGAGTAGCAGGAGTATTATCACACATGGTAAATGACAGTGAGCATCCAGTCGCATTCGCATCGAGGTCTTTAACGTCTGCCGAAATGAATTATAGTCAATTAGACCGTGAAGCACTTGCAATTATTTTTACAATAAATCATTTTTTTATGTACCTATATGGTAGAAAATTTCAACTCATAACAGACAATCGTCCATTGACGCGGATTTTACATCAGCATAACAAAATGCCAGCAATGACATCTTCAAGATTATTACGTTACGCTGAATTCTTGTCAAATTTCGATTATGAAATAATTTACAAGAAAGGGTCTGAACACTCAAATGTTGATTTTTTTTCTCGCGCAACACAGCCGTTAGAAAAGCCCTCTACAGATAAGGTAATTAACGAAGAGGTGAATCAATTATGTACCAGTTCAATTTTCCAAATTTCAAGCGAAGTTATTAACGCAGAGATTTTAGCAGCAGAAACAGCAAAAGATTCAGATCTATCTAGACTTATAAAAAATTTACAGGATAACAGCAGTGAACATGAAAATTATACAATAAATAATGGAATCGTATTCAAAGGCCAACGGGTAACAATCCCCAAAATCCTTCAGCCCAAAATATTACAAGAACTTCACCATACACATACTGGTATTACGAAGATGAAACAGCTCGCAAGAAGATATTGTTACTGGAAAGGTATCGACCGTGATATTGAAAGGATGGTAAGGTCATGTGAAGCTTGCGTACAAGTTCAATCAAAACCGGCAAAAGCACCACTTCAAAATGGGACGAACCAGCAGAAAACTGGGATAGGATACACATCGACTATGCGGGGCCGTTCCAAAATCATTTTTTTCTTATCGTAGTTGACGCAAAATCCAGATGGGCAGAGGTAAAAGTTGTAAACGATGCCCCAAGTACGCAAACGTCAATTAAACTTCTATCCGAGATTTTTTCTAGCCATGGATTCCCTATTGTAATGGTGTCCGATAATGCTACTATTTTTGTTAGTAGTGCATTTAAAACTTATTGCAGCAATAACGGAATATTTCAAAAATTGATTGCCCCAGGACATCCTAGCACAAATGGGCTTGCAGAACGCAATGTACAAACTCTTAAGCGTAAGCTAAAGGCTATGTCAAAAGAACTTGGATCGATACAAAACAAGGTAAATGAAATCTTACAAAGATATCGCGCAACACCTCTCGCATGCGGTAAAAGTCCTGCAGAACTTTACTACAACAGACGTATTCGAATTCGGCTTGATGCGTTAAAACCGGTAATCAAGTTTCATCCAACAAAACCCATTCCGGGCGTTCGTCAAGTAAGCGTGGGAGAAAGGGTACAAGTTTTACATATGAAAAACAACAAGTCTGAATGGAAAACTGGTGTTGTGCTACAAAAATTTGGTCAACTTCATTACCTCATACAACTCGATGACGGTTACAAATTAAAACGTCACATAGATCAAATAAGGATCACTAAAGTTCAATTTCGTAAAGTTCATTTTTCACCAACCATAGACACAAATTCACCAAGTACAACAAGCAACTACAACCAACATTACTTGGATCCAGCATGTATGCAATATATAACTAGTCCAGTAGTTTCAGAATGTCCTCAAGCGTCCCCAAGAGAACATATTCTTCAAGAAAATCAACAAGTTCAGGAAGGGGAACAGCCAATCTTCAGAAGAAGTGAACGTTCCCGCCAACAACCAACATATTTAAAAGACTACGTAGTCGAATAACATACTTGAATTGTAATGTATATAATTATTAGAAAATGCCTAATTGTATTTTGTTAAGAAAAACTTGTACAACTTAATCCAATTATTTTAGTCTATCAATTTCCATTAAGTGTGGGAGATTGTTATGTCCTAAATAACCACTGTGGTAACACTAATAGTCATTAAATGAACTGTCATTTTGCCTTCCTTTATATAGATATTAGTTCGTAGATATTACTCACTTGAAATAAAAAATGAAGTAAGAAAAAACGTGTGCTTTTCAATTCACGGATAGAACATTGCTACTCGCGAGTAAATTTATATTTTGTATTATTTCTGTAGAATTTATATTATTATTTTCTGCCAATAATAATGGTATGATTTTCTTTTCAGCACAGGATTTATATACTACTTCTTCATTTAGCTTGTGAGAAATCATTTCCTCATCGTGGTTCAAATTTCGACCATTGGACTTAGGAACCTGAATACATTGTTTCAATTTGTTAATGTCTGATATACGGCATAAATCGGATAATGCTGCTTGAGCACAAGATCTTTCAGCAAGTTTTAATGTACTTCCTGTTCCATTAAAATATTTTCCGTCAACAATCATGGTTACATTAAAGCAACATTTATTATGCACTCCAGATATTACTTTAGTATTACGAGAAATCTGTCCAAATATTGCAGTAAGTCGGGCAACAGGATCTACATCCATTGCTTTTTAAATAATACGCTGCTGATAATACCGAGAATCTTTGAAAAAGTTTTTGAGATGGTGCATTTAGTTTATATGCTATTCAAAAATACCGTTCTTTTTGATGCAGCTTCGTAAATTTAGCGTTTTTAGTACTAATTGCAGTGGTTTTTAAAATTTTCTATGTATAATTTTATGCTATGTACACTACAGGGTAGCATGTACACATCAAGACAGTATTATACAAAATAGCGACAAATCTACGACAAACATTAAAATGCAAAACTATAGGCGTCTCTTTTCATCTATGTGTCAAACACATAGAGAAAAAAATCAATGCAATAGGTATAAAATATCGGCTCGCAAACAAATTTTGACGTTTACTAAAGATAGCAGGAGATATACGCTGTTCTACTGTCAGTACCTTGTTAATTCTGCCCTTATAAAGGGTGTCACAACAAGAACGCAAGATTTAAATTTGGCGCCATTCGAAGTGTCATTGTTTGACATTTGAACAATTGTTATTGTTTCCTAGTAGAAGGTACGACGTTAGTAAAAAATGACCATGGACAGCGAAAGGAGTTCGTTAATTGGGTATTGGAGAGACAACGTGAAAATGCTGATGTTGCCGATAAAATTATCTTCAGTGACAAGGCCCATTTCCATCTTGATGGCTTCGTCAATAGGCAGAATTGTCGCATTTGGGGTGAGGAAAATCCTCGAGTGATTCACGAGAAGCAAATGCATCCTCAACGTGTCACTGTGTGTGTGTGGTTTTTGGGCTGGAGGAATCATTGGACCTTTTTTTTTATGAAAATGAGGCAGGTCAAGCGCAAACAGTTAATGGTGTTCGGTATCGTGAAATGATAACCGGTTTTTTCTTGCCTAGAATTGAGGAAATTAATGTGGAAGACTTGTGGTTTTAACAAGACGGCGCCACATGTCATACAGCCAGAGAAACAATTCAATTGCTGCATCAGTCATTTAAATCTTGCGTTCTTGTTGGGACACCTTTTAGAAACTTTCTTCTATGCTGTGATAGATATTTTTATCAACACTGCCAATCAAATGATACATCAATTAAGTATCACTGTCCTTGTAGGAGGCAAATGTATGTCCTTGAACACACAGAGCAATTTTCAAAAGTTCCAGCAAGTATTCAAAAGCACTACATATTTCCTAATTGAGCCTCACTTTACTTCAGTGGTTTATGCTGTTACAATCAGGAGTAAAATTTGTTGAAGAACGAGTTCTCACCTTGAGGTAGATGTGGAATGGGTCAAGTTCATGGCAGAACCATACACGGTAAGGTATTTCTTACAACAAACACTAAACTACAAAAAAAGCATTATCGTGTGTATCAAATAAAAATAAAAGCGCGCACAAATTTTGACAGCTTCGAAGGCAAAATGATAGACAGCAAAAAATGTACAGCTGCTTTATTTGCTTTAAACTAGCCACACATAGGCGGTTTGCTTGCATGAATTTGTTGAGAATAACATCAAACAAATCAGAATTATAAAAACGCTGACATGAATTACGCAGCGAACGACGCAATTTCTCTTTGGTTTTTTCTTGTGTACTCAATAAAAAAAAAGAAGCAGGTCTGTCTTTAGAACTATTACTTTTTGTTTCCCAAATAGTAGTTTTTTCTTTTAAAATTTTCAATAAATTCTATTAAAAATTCTTTGCTAGCCATCTCTACAGTACGCACACTCACGTCTCGTAGCACGCTAAAACTAAAAAATGGCGAATGTTCGCTTACTAGCCCATCAACATCCAACAAATCCATAGTATGTAATTAAAAATTTTCAAACTTATTCTGACATGTTCGTTGACAGCTTCATACACATCCAACAAGTTAAAAACCACACACACAAATCGTATGTATGGGCAGCTTTACCGTGTATAATTCTGCCATGGCACAATGAATTTTAAAAATTTTCTACACACCCTGTTAGTAGCTGTCAGCAGCTGTTAATAAACTCTGTACCGATTACAGTGCGCAAAAAGACGGACGGCAAAATAAAATATATTTGCAAAAATTTTCTCTTTTACTTTATATCAAATAAAAATTAATAAAACATGGCCGTACGCATAACGCAAAGACTACTTAAAATTCAAACTCCATTCCTGTGCAGGGTAAGTAATTATAGCAAAATTTATTACTACATCAAAATAACTAGTAGAAAAATTACATAATTTGAATAAGAGAAAATGAATTATTTCATGAGTGATAAAGCAATTGTTTATTTTTATATTTTATAGAGTTATCCACTATTGGTGACCAAGGAAAAAACAGAAGATGTAGCTCACACAAAATCAGCACTGCAAAGAAAGTTGACTGTAAGTAATAATTTTCAAGGCATATTCTTGAATATACCTTGGTAGTTATAGTTTAATATGAATTCTTATATTCATACGTATATTTTTATATAGTGAGGTTATAAGTGTGAATTTATTTTGTTTCTCTATTTAGAAAACTGATATTCCCTCAGCTCAATATGGTGGTCGCCATGCTGTTACTATGTTACCTGGTGGTGGTATTGGTCCCGAACTTATGAAATACATTCGTGACGTTTTTGTTTACTGTGGAGCTCCCATTGATTTTGAAGTCATTGACATTGATCCCTCGACCGAAGGCAACGAAGACTTGGAATACGCTATCACATCAATTAAACGAAACGGTGTAGCTATTAAGGGTAATATTGAAACGAAATCGCATAGCTTGAATGAAGTTTCGCGTAACGTTGCTATTCGAAACGAATTGGATTTATATGTCAACGTCGTGCACTGCAAATCTTTTCCTGGTATTCCTGCCCGTCACAGCAATATTGACATTATTCTAATACGTCAAAATACTGATGGTGAATATGCCATGTTGGAACATGAATCGGTGCCCGGTATTGTTGAGAGTATGAAGGTTGTTACCACTGAAAACGCCGAACGTGTAGCACGTTATGCTTTTGAATATGCTCGTCAAAATGGACGCAAAAAGGTGACTACCATTCATAAGGCTAACATCATGAAATTGTCCGACGGTTTGTTTTTGGAAACTGCCAATCGTGTTCATAAGGATTACCCCGAGTTGGAGCATAATAATATGATTATCGATAACACTTGCATGCAGTTGGTGTCTAATCCTCATCAAGTAAGTTAAGAAATATTTTTAAAAATATACAAATTTTGTAATTAATTGTAGGAAAAAATAATTTGTTGCTCTGAATGTATTATATTCCAATTTGATTTTGAAATTTCGGCAATCTTTTTTAAAAATATTGCAACGGCTTATACACTTTTAAATAGTTTGACGTAATGAACATGACCAATTTATATGGGACAATTGTATCCAACGTTATTTGTGGTCTGATTGGTGGAGCTGGCCTTTTGTCTGGCCGTAACTACGGTGATCATGTTTGTATTTGAAAAATTTTATTATTCTTAAGTATTATATATACAACTTTTTTGTCTTTATATATTAAGTATGCCATTTTTGAACCTGGTACTCGTAACACTGGTACTGCAATTGCTGGTAAAAATATTGCGAACCCGGTTGCAATGATTAATGCCAGTATTGATATGCTGAACCATTTAGGTCATAAAGAACATGCCCGCGTCATCCAAGAAGCCACTTATGAGACCATTGTTGATAGGAGTATCAGAACTCCAGGTAAATTTGAAATAGGTTTTTTTTTTTTTTGTTTTGTAACATATAATACAAAGTATTAGTATAATTATTCAATTAATTAATTCAAAAAGCGTACTCCTTCGTAACAGATTTAATGTAATTATTTATTTGTAGACTTAGGTGGCACCAACTCGAGCACTGAAGTTGTCAAAAGTATTTTGGATATTCTCTCGAACAAACGTGTTAATTGGTAATGTGTCTTTTTTCCTTATATATATATATATATATATATCTTATTGTTAAGCAATAATTTTAAAAGTAACCTTTTATATGTTTATTTTTCCATAACCTATCCTAATTTTTAAACCCAAAACTTTATTTTCATATGTTATGTATCTGGTTTTTTACTTTATTTTATACGTTTCTTCCAGTTAATGTAGTTTTAATTTTGCTTCACCTCTCTTTAACTTAAAATTATAAAAATTTCTTATGTTCCTAGTTCAATTTGAAACATGTTATTTTCTGCTTTTTATGTAAATTTAACACATTTAAAATTTTTGCTTACTAATTAAAGTTTATAGTTTATTATTTTTGTTATTTTTTTTTTTTTGTTGGCTTTGTTTTGTACTGCTATTACTACTCTAACAATTCGCTTTACTAATTATTTATCTTTCTTTCTGCTTTGCTATATAATTCGAATACGTGTAACTCGATTCGAAACACCATTAGGTTAAAAAAGAGTATTCTTACAGATTTATGATAATTAACATAACTAGTTTCCTATAATTAATAAATGGTATGTTATGAGAAATACCAGGGAATAGAATAGCTATCTGTTTTTATTAGGGTGACACGTAAATGTAAATCTGTGAAAACAATTTATCAAAACTCGGTGAAATTTTTTGTAAATGAAATAACAGAAGCCAAAAATTTGAGAAACAAACTTAGCCATAGCTCAATTCAAAATAATCGTACTTTTTGTTGAGATTGCAAATTATTTACTTAAAAGTATCAACATTTGAAAAATTACTAAAAAGGCTTTATATTACATAATTTGATTAAATAAATAAAACTGATTAAATCCTGGCATTCGCTAATGTGTCTCTTTAACTAAATAAATATTCACTTCTTTATCAAGTTTCTACTGTTAACATAATGTGCCTTAAGAAATTAATTATGAAACACGAAACAGGAAAATAAATTCTTTTTAATTTTACGAAAATCTTATTTTCATAGTTAATTTTATGCTGATATGGTAGATTTACTAATAAATTTTTTCGTATCTATAATTATGGGTTATTTACTAATAAATTTAACCAACAGGGTATTAAACGGTTTGTAAATTATAAAAATAAAAAATGTACACCACTAGCAACTTAGACACAGAACACATTCTGCACAATATTTTTTACATTTGATTTTGTTGGTATCGCTGTTAGAAATTTTGGTTTTCTATTCACGTATGTAATTTATAAATTAATTATTATTTATTACTTTTGGCTTTTTAAATTTTTCAAAATTTTTATATTCAGCCTTATTACGAGTGTCGTTGGCGCAACTTAGCCACATTTGGCCAGCAACATTACGATAACGACACTCATAATCAGGCATATTATTCAAATTACAAACAAATTTGAAACCAAAGAGTACAAACTAATGATAATGTGTTTAATCTCTCTTTCTCTTCGCAATCCATTCATAAAAATCCCAAATCAACGGCTTATTGAAAACCCTGTCCTATGTGGTGTTTTTATAACAAAATTATGAAATAAAAAAATAATTGTGGATGGTTTATTGTTTTTTATGTGTAATTGGTTTAAAACACAATCACAGGCCTCATGGAAATTATTACAGCCAATTTTAAAATGGATTTAATACATACTCTTACACCAAATATAAATATATGATAAATTTATATACATAATATTTAACATTACTATATAAGTAAGCAAAAAAAAAAAATACTAACAAACATAAGAACAAGAAAAATGTTCCCAATTTTTCCTCCATTCCCGACTGCAAAAGCTTTAACGCAAAGCCAAATGTTCAAAATGTTCCTGTTCTTCTTTAAATTTATTATGATTGGAAATTTGTTAAAAATCCCTAAAATGCCTTTGCTGTTCTTTTATGTTTCTCATTTATAAAACTAAGGATAATCTCAAATATATTTTCAGGTAAATGAATCCAAAAAATTTTTACGTTTTATTTATTAACAAAAAATTAAAGAAAAGTTTCAACGTTTTTTTTTTTAATATTAACTATTTAAATTTTTATTATCTTTTACAGAATTGTCCTTCTCTATACTATTTCTACAACACTATATTTACTTTACTATTTTATCTTTGTTCTTTCTTTAAACGTATATCAGTTTCCAGTCATAATATCTACTACATATTTAGATAGATCATACATAAATATATAGTTTATCTTATATTTAAAATTGTATTCTATAAAGATGCTTCATTTAACAATAGTTTACATATAACCATACATACATCTAAACACTTTCTTTTATTAAGTCAGTGTCTATTTGAATTCTTTTTTTTTAATTATGCTACTTGACTTTTTAAGTTAAATTTATTAAATTATTTTTTATTTTGTTTAAATCAAATTATATGTCTGAAAAAAATCTTATGAATCCTTTTTGAAAAAACCTGACCATTGTATATTAAGTTTTTATTTTTGTTAAAAATCTTTTCGTTTATATAAATTTTGTACAAAAGTTATTTTCACCTGATGATAAAATAAACTTATTTTTTAATTTATAAAATTATGTAATTGAGTCAAGTAAATAATTAAATTATTTTAAAAAATTTTAAGATAAATGGTTTTACTGAACCTAGTAACAATTTTATTAAAAACAATACAAGTATGTCTTGCGTACTATAAATGAATAGACATTTATATATATAAAAAAATTAGAAATATTTATTTATTAATTCAATATTTGAAAACCAAAGTCAAAGTAAAGTATTTTTCTTTATCAGTAGAAAAAAGTGAACAACAATAAAAATGTTAGGTTGATTAAAAATTATTTTTAATCCAAAATAGTACCTACAGTACGTCACAGGAATTCAGCCTGACCCATCTGAAGTAATAGGCTGGCATATTAATCGCTAGTCTATTGTGTTGAATAAAAAGTGGATAGTCAAGATAAATTTCGTTTGCAATAAGAAACATTAACAAAAAGATTGTTGTTGAAAGAATTTCGCCATTTGTACTAACATGGCCTACTGTAAGTCGATTATATCTATATTAATACCAGGAGGGAAATTTTGTTTATTTGGTTGTAATTGAGTTCCCACTCATAAATAAAACGAACGAACGTGGTCGGGTAAAAACAGCTACCATTTTATAAAGTTATGTGTATATGATTCGAGTTCAAATAGAAATATTTTTGAAGCTGGTATTTTACAAAAGCACCAATATCGTTTCTTCTTTTGTTTTAAAAGTACAGAAAAAGCAATTTTTCTTATGTATTATATGAATATAATAAATAGGTTTGTGTATCTGTTCATACTTAGTATTAACAGTCACTAAATATAACGATCTTTTTGTTACAAACTTCTCTATTCTTTTACAACGAAAACTATTGAGTACAAGTTAAAAGGAAATTTTATTTATGTATATAATATTCCCTTATTCATCATCCTTCTTAAAAAATGTAAACAAATTTGGTCATCAAGTGGAATTAGAAGTTATTTTTGCCATTCGTTTCTAAAAATGATTTTAGGTCAGAATATTGAAAGAATAACTTTGTATTAACTTTAGGCAATTTTCAAAGCATGGAAACAATTTGTTTGCAGTTTCCAACGATTCTATTCAAAAAAAAAACACTCGAAATTTTAGGCAAATTAAATTTCATTACCAATAAATTTTCAGTAATCAGTAAAAGTAGATTGTGGAACAAGGTTTCCATTGCACACGCTTTCTAAATTAAATCGAATAAATTTTAGCCGAATTTTTTTCAACCAATGCTCTTATAACTGGACACCTATTTTTCGAATTACATGTGCATATATATTTTATTTTGGAAAACAGAAATCATTCATTATTTATGGCATTAATCTATATAAATAAAATTAATTTTGTTTTTGTGCTATACAAATTTTTGTTTTTCAATAGACTTGTATGAAATTTGGTATAGTCTCCATACTTCAAAGAAGGTCGCCATATACTTTTATTATCGGATACGCCTATTTTTACGTCTACTTTTCACTAGTCAGTTCCAAAAAATGTGTGCCCGTTCTTAATTTAAGGCTGAAATTATGCTTTGAAACATTTTATATACCACTTTGGTTGTGATAATAATCCTGCAAAAACGTAAGTAGTAAAGGACTGTATTTATATGGATGGGGGGTTTTTTTTAACAATTAAAATTCTATTTAACATTTCTATAAAAACTGGTACATACGCTCCCTGAGGATACCGACTCTAATTACGGACTGGACCGAGTCGGACAAAAACATCTAGTTTACTAGATGACAGTTGGTCAGAGTAAAAAAAAAACATTGTGGAGGTGACGCAAATTGAATTCAATGAATTAAGTGCAATTTCATGAAGGTTTTCATAGTTTTAATAGATTTGTGCCTGCGTAATATTTCTAAATGTGTTACAGTATTAGTAACAATGGAAAGCAAAAACTGTTAAAGTAACTTAACTCATCAAGAGCCATTTTTTCATATACAAAAAGTTAAAGGAAACCAATATTTTATCTACTATATACCAAGAAATCCTAGGCAATAACTCTTTGCAAGCAGAGACAGTGTTAGACATACCATGACCGTCATTGTGTGTTTTAATAATCTTTCATTTAGTACTCATTGTCTCAGAAACAATATTTTGCATAGAACCTACGAAAATTTTAAGGCAAATAACCAGGAAAATACGAATTGTTCCAAGAAAATGTACTTTAAATGCGTGGCTAAACTAAATTTTCTCCGTTTTCACTTCACTTTCACTTTAAAAAATGAGTTCAACTCTTTTTAATTTGAAAAAAAAACAATTTTTTTTCTTTTTATTGATTCAATTAAAAAACTAAACAAACACACTCTCATCAGTCCATTACAAAATAATGCATTGAGGGTACACACTGCTTAGAAGCGTAATTTTTGGAAGAACCATTTGTTCTTGCCCTCTTTGTAGGATGATTCGAATTTGACACGAGTTTGGAAACGGTGCGTTTTTCTTTTGATAGGATCTTTAAGATCCTTAGCAGACAATTTATCGAAAGTGATTTCGCTGGCTGTGTAACGGGTGGGCATCAAGTGATTGTAGTTCAATACCTTCAAGAAAGGCTTGATCTTAGACTTCTTCTTCAACTTTGTCTTGCCCATGGATTTGGTAACTTTGCGAGGATATCTATCGATACCGGCAACGAGAGCATGACCGAAAGGCTTATCGGGGGTGCCATCATCAACGGTCTTTACAATTATGGCCTTGCGGCCAGCGTAACGTCCACTAAGGACAATTACAATTTTGTTTTGTTTCATAATCTTCCTCATTTTGCTGGATGTTATTAAAGCAGCAGCACCAATGGGACAGCATAAACGCATTACCAACACAAAAACACAGTTTGAAGGCGTATTCGTAAACAGCACAGATTAAACATAAAATTAAACAGAAAATATTTACTTTAGTTAATTTGTACTTTATATTATTCTTGTATTTCTAAGAAAATAACAAGCAAATCAAGTGAATTTAGAATTTAATTTTCCACAAACTACACAATGTTTTTATAAACTGGGCCCAACTATTTGTAACAATTTACTACTTTAAATTGAAGTTTTGGTGACACAAATAGTTCCTTTAGGCCACAATAAGTATGCACAACTATAGACAAAACTGTATAGTTCTTCATTTTGGGTATAGATTAAATGGATTTATTTAGAATTCACTTAATTTCTTTGATGAAACTTTGAAAAATTTACGAACAGCACTTACAGATCTTATGTCTGACCGGATATAGAGAAAGAGAAAAGGGATGACATTTCTCACTTTACTTTGACATTTGACGTCAAAGACATGTTCATTAAGCATAAAAACGACTTGTGCAAAAACTGATTGCCATTAAAATACACACAAAAGTAAAATTTTTATTTAGATGTGGCAGCTCTCTCATGCGGCCCATACATACTCAAGTTCAATGGTATTTTAGTGCAAAAGTAAATAGCGAAGTCTATTTGGCAATGTCCGTCTGTCTGTATGTATGTTGAAAAAAACTTTTTGAAGTCCCTAGAAAACTCACAGAAAACTTTAGTATGCCAATTTGTTGGAAGTTCCTGTATTCAGTTTGCTAATAAAATTCAACTTAATCGATCCATAAATAGCTTGGCTATGAACTCTGAAGTGCAAATACCTCTATTCGTTTACCATTTTTTGTGCGTTTTTTGTCTAAATTGTCTATGTAAAAAATCAAAACAATCGGTACACAATGGGCCGAGAAAAATCAAATATATAACCGAAATTTTAGTTTTTCATTAATGTTTGTTTTGTTGTGCAAACAAACACAAAACTAGTCTGTCTGTCTTATACAAACGTGTGTATGTAAGTTTGTATTCTGTGAGTAGTGATGTCACTACACATCATCAGATGGGACTACAGTGTAATAGAACTACGAATAGAGAAATCTTATCGAAAGATAATTTTTCTGATTTTGCCGTTAATTGTAAGTTCTTTATTTGATATTAAATATTTAACTAAATATGTTTGGCTTAAAAATTGGTTGCAAAATTAAATTCTTCTTCTTCTTAACTGGCTTCTTACAACTTATTTAGGTGTTCAGCCAAGGTCAGAATTTCTCGCCAAGCGCTTCAATCTTTTACGCATTTCCTCCAATTTGAGAAGTTCAGATCGGTGAGATGTTGTTGGACTTGATCTTTCCACGCCAACCCGCAAAATTAAATTAAATTATATTTCTTTTTTCATTAATTTAAAAATTGAGTGTCTGCAGATATTTTATTGTTTTTAAAAATAAAGTTCTTAGAAAACTTGTTTTCTTAGAACTCCTTAATTTTAGTTTCTTGAATTAAAATTAATCATTTATTTAGGATTAATAAAAACAAGTTAAATTCGGCTGTGCCGAGTCTTATATACCCTTCACTGTGTTAGCGAAATATTAATATTTTTCACATTCCACCTTTTTGTAAAATATCAAAAACATAAAAAAAATGTCTTACGTCATTAAATATATAAATATTAAATGTTTTAAGCAATAGTTTAGAGGAGATCATCTCTATTTGTAACCTACCAACCAAATATTCAGATATTACTTTGATTTTATCAATTTCCGTTTTGCATCATAGAATAAAAACTACGAAATTTTCCGTAAATGTTAAAACACTTCCCGAAAGCTTAGAACTTACAAATTTCAGTCCAGTTTGGTTTTAGTAATTTCCTGTTGCAAAATCGGGAATGGTACCGCACCAAAATGAGGAATGATAAAATCCCTCGGAGGAAGAGTACTGGGGTATGAGGGAATCTTAAAAATGTTTTAAAAATAATGCAAAGTTTTTTCTGGGCAATAGATTGCAAATCTAGACGACCTCTTGTTTAAAATGATATGTGTCCCAACGCGTAATCGACGTATTTATGCACATTTGTTTCTATGTATGTACTTATATTTCTCCTAAACATATTTATAAATATGTCATAAATACTGAAAAGATAATTTATTAAATTATTCGATCTTTTAAATTTATTATTATTTAATATTAATCAAGCTTAATTTTCCGATATTTCGACTTTCTTTTGAAGGTCTTCTTCAAAGAAATTTCCCTGAAGAAGGCCTTCAAAAGAAAGTCGAAATATCGGAAAATTTAAATAAAAAAGCAGTTTTTTAACATCTTAAGCTTGATTAATATTAAATAATACTGAAAAGATATTTACAAATACTAAAATACATAAGGAATTACGTGAAAACATATTTAACTAACCATATTTATCTTCACTCACTTCAAAAAATTATGTAATTGAAACGCCAAATTTATTAAGCTTAAGGTCATATTAAATAAAAAAATTAATTTATTTATTATTAGAGCGAAATATCAATAAACAAATTAATTTTTATAATACGACTAAAATTAACGAGTTCTAAGAAACAATCCTTTCTGAGAACCTCTTTTTTAAAAGCAATAAAATGTCTGCAGGCACTCAATTTTTAAATTAATAAAAAAAGAAATTCTAAGAAAAGTATTAAGTAGGAATACAAATTATATATGATTTTGCAAACATTTTTAAAAAATTTTAAAGCCAAACATATCACGCAAAGAAGAAATATGGTTGAGGCAACCATATTCTGATGGAAACATAGTATGGTTAGATTTATGATTGCTTCTAACCATATGTATTTTTAAATCTAAGATATTAAAAATAGCTTCAACTGCAGATGTTGTGGTTCAACCCCCGCTCAGGGCAAGAAACATTTTTTTTTATTATTTTTTTAAGTACAAACAAATTTTATATAAACATTTTAAGAAAAAAATTTAATATGAATTTAAAAAAGTTTAATTTAAATTTTTTGTTTAAATAAAGTTTTTTTATTCCATTAATTTTTCTCTTGTGTCTATCAATTTGTATTTATTTTTCATTTCATCTCATTTATTTATTTATTGCTTAATAGAGCCCACAGCGCCATATGTTACATAATACAACGGGATTCAATTAATTTTTTTAAATTTTAGTTGACTCTACCAGGGCTCGAACTTGTGAACACTTAGTTAAGGAGCATTAACTCGCCACTCAATCACTTTATCCACAAAGCTCAGTTGAGTTTGAACGATTAAGTTTTTGTTTTATACTCACTTTATTTATATGGTTGCGGAAGAGACAAAATAGAAAACACTTTACATTCAACCATATTTTTATCATTATTATGTTTGCTATGAACATATTTATGGTTTCAAGTAAAATTTTATCAAAAATAATATGATATTTATATGGTTAATCTAAGACGCTAAACATAATGTGGTTAAATATAACTAGAAACATGTTTATCGTGGTCATATTAATGTTTAGATGATTCATATTAACAATAATATTTTTGTGAAGAACACACTATGTTTGCGGTGACCATATTCAACCATCTTTTTTCTTTGCGTGATTTAATTGACGACAAAAATCGAAAAATCGAGGTAGTCGCAATTTTTGACTCATAATTCCGGCGTTTATAGACCGATTCAGCTCAATTTCGGTCCAGATACTATAAATATTATATCTAAAAAAAACTACTTAATATTTTTTTATTTTAAATAAAATACGCAAAAAAACAAAGCAGAAATAAATTTCGGTTGTACTTTTGCTATTCCTCGGCCATTTGTGCACCGATTGCTTTCATTTATAGCACAGGTATTATGACTGATACTTCAAACAAAACTGCATGCCACGTTTTTTGTTCGTTTTTCGTTTAGACAAAATACGCAAAAAATCCACTCTAGAAATGGTCAAAAATAGAGGTAGTTTCGGTTTTTGACTCATAGCTCCGTCATTTATCAACTGATCTAACTGAATTTCAATAGTAATAGTCTTACGGAAACAGCTGACCGTTTGGTATGCTATAATTTACTGTATGTTGTCTAAGGTCTTCTGAAAGTTGATTTCAATGACTACACGGACAGACAGACAAACGGACGGACAGCGCTTATTAAACTCCTTCTTACTTACAGTGAAGGGTATAAATAAGATGATGTCACAAAAATTTTTTAATTGCTATTGTATTGGTACTAGTAATAAAAAAAACTAATTTCGTGTAATGATTGATCGTCTAGAACCATTATTACACAAAACATAAACGCGCAGTTACCTATTACATCCATTAGCAATTATTTTTTTTAAATCTTCGAAAAATTTATTTTTTCACAAATCTCGAATCTCAAGGGAATAAATTCGAGGGAATAATTTGTTTATTCCCATGAACAATAATTTGGTTTCGCCAATTGTTAGGGAATAAAATACATTTTCGAAACATATGTGGCAAGTCGAACATACTATTGTGAATTGATTTTGCTTAATTTAATTTCATGTTTTTTTTTTTTTTAATTTTCTTAATAAATTGTTATTATTCAATAAAATGCATAGTATTTATTAGAAAAAGAGAAGAAATTATTGGAGAAAATAAAAAGACGGAATTTAAGAGATTCATCAAATCCATTGCGTTTACCAGAAACAATGTAAGTTAAAACGTGAAGAATTGTTAACATTACAGTACATATAAATAAATTCTTTGCAGGTTCTAACGTGTTCTAGCTAACAAAGCAGCTTTTAAGTGCCTTTTAGATATATTGAACCAGAACTGCCTAGAAAGTCGTCGTGTTGTGTAGCTTACAACATGTCTACGGTTTTTATAGGATACAAAAAATTAAAAAAGAAATATTCTTGAGGAAGATACGAAATCTTAAATCTAAAAAACAATAAATCACATTTGTGTTATATTTGGTTGTACTTCATGTATCGCAAAAAATTTTAATAAACAGGCACATAAAAAAGGCAACAAAAATTCTAATTCATAATTAATATACGTTTTTAAAACTAAAAAATTATCACATTTTTACATGTTTACAGTACATCATTGCTATTAGATTGCTTGATTTTCAGTTTCTCTAATTTTATTTGCCGCTGCAACAATTCTAAATTTTATTCCCAAACAAAATGTTTGTGAAAAATGTCACAATACTTTTGGGAAAAAACTCACGGGAATAAAAATCGGCGATGCCAATTTTTTTTCGAACATGCGAATTTTTTCCCATGAAAATAATTCACGATTGCAAATTTAGGGAAAGGGAGATATTTCGAGGGAAAAAATATTCACGATGGGGGTGAATATTTTCTTTTTAATTAAAAAATTAAATTTGACGTTTTTTTTTTTACAATTTGTTTTTTCTGAAAGGTGTTTGTGTTTTATATATTTCTTTCTTATAACTTTCCTTGGTATCTTGTATCATGTTGGCTTTTTTAAAGTACATTCATAGATTGGAGCGGCTTGTTGTTGTGAGTGGGATAGGTTACATTAAAAAACGTAAGGCGAACGATAACTCAAAAGTTAGTGAGCCCCTTTTTCTGTCGAAAGTGAGTGAGTGGTTTTCTTTCGCTTTCGTTTCGCATCGAAATAAAGAGCATGCCAGTTAATTTAAATAACTAGCGTTAAATGCGCCGGATTCATTTAACCAAAAGATATAAAAACTTTCATAAACTTAACATGATATGAAATCATTTTCATTAACAAATATTTTGATTTGAATAGATGTTTTTTATCTTTTATGGTTCCATGTTTGTTTAAAACCATTTGATAAGATTTAAAATGCACGTGTATATTAAGATTTGAAAGTGGTGTAAATCCACTTTTAATGTCTAATGCTTTATCTAAAAAAATTTTAAATAGAATTTAAGGGAAAATTTATGACTTGAAAATATTTTTTAGATAAGTGGATATATCTTTTTAAAAAAAAATTATACTGACGAGCATATTCATCATTGGTATATATTAATGTTTCAGGAGCTTTCAACTCAGACGGTTAAAATGTATAAAGTATATTTGATATTTGCTGTGTTCGTTTTTCAAGCGTACAGTTGTGTCGCAGTAAAAGAACAACGGGAAATTTTATGGATCGAACAAAAAGTAGATCATTTTAATAACAGTGATAGCAGGATTTTTAGAATGGTGAGTGCTAAAATCAAAAAATTATAAAAAAATATTGGGCAAAAGTTTTTTATGTATTTGGCCATTAATACTAACAACTTTGCAATATTAAATGTTGATTTGACAAATGCTGCCAAAGAGGAAAAAGTTATTTTTGCGAAAGCGTCATTCCAGCAGTCCAGCACCGAGCATACGGAGACGTAACCTTTGAAGTTTGAATTTTTAAAACTCAGGTTTTAACTCGGCGAATGTGAAAAGAGATTTAACAGTACGAAAAAATAAAATAAGCAAAACGAAAATTTTTTGTTTTAAAAAGTTACTAAATTCGGCTGTGCCGAGTCTGTGGTAGCCGTATATGAGTATTCATATTCTTAATTTTGCCAATTTTTCTTAAATATTTAAGAAAAAAAAAAACAAGATTTTTAATGAAATGGCAAATATTGATTAAAATAATTTTTTTGAATACCAATTTTTTTCTTAATTTTAAAATAAAAAATTCATTTCAGTTAACGAAAAAATATGTTTGGGATATTTTGAGTACACACTTAGAAACATGTTCCGTAAACATGACATGTTTCGTTATTCGTTCCATAGTGTGCAGTCGTGTTAGTCGCTTTAGTTTATTTTCGTGTCCCCTTCGAGGTTTCCAAAATATTAAATTTTTTTTTTATATTTTCTGGTTTCATTGATGTTGGTTCCATTGTCTGTATCGTTGTTTACTGTTTTTACTTGTTTAGTTCACCTAAAACAAACAAGCTGTAAACATGTAGGATTTTGTCGACCGTTGAAAAAATTAATTAAAGTAAAGAAAAAGAAAAAAAGTTAAAGAAAAGATTACAAGAAATGAGCGTTGGGTAAATTTTATTAATTTATATAAAAATTTACCAGAATTATTGAATGTGAAAAGTGACAATTAAAAAAATAAAAGTATATATTTTTTCAAATGTGTTTCACCCGTGATGTTCATGCTATAATACAAAATACAGAACAGATGTTGCATTTGTGGTTTACTTGTTGATTCCAGTGTGTGTATCAAACAATGGAACCTGAGCGAAAACATGTTCCGTAAACATGTTTACAAGTGTGTACTCAACATTATAATAATAAAATGTCTGGTTTCGTGTTTGTGTGCACAAACATTACGCACACGTACAGCTTAAACATTTCCACAAAAAAACAAAAAAGAATTTAATGAAAATCTAAAATTCGAATGCATTTTTTATTTATTCTCGGCCATTTGTGGACCGATTGCTTTCATTTTTAGCACAGGTATTACGACTGAAACTTCAAAGAAAACTGCACACTACGTTTTTCTCCATTTCTTAGTTTAGACAAAATACGCAAAAAACAGACTCAGAAAAATAGTAAAAAAGAGACCAATTGGGATGAATTTAAAAGACAGTCTGCAGACAGGACTACTAAGCTTTTCTGTAGGTCTTCTAGAGATTTCAAAAAAGTTGATTTTAATATCCATACGGACATCTCTAAATCGACTCCGCTAGTTATAAGGATTCAGAATATAAATACTTTGCAGGGAGTTCCATGTAGGGTGTAGAAATTACACACGGAATGACAAGCTTATAAATACCCTTTTCACTCTTTGTGAAGGGTACAATTATGCAAATAATGTTTTTATTGTTGAGTAGTTTTTTTAACGACTGACTCATATACGAGTAAATATATAAATTTCGTTCAACTAATGTACCCTAAAACTATTTTTATTTATATTATAAATATTTTTGGCTTGTTATGATAACAACTATAAATTTTATTTTTCTTTGATCCAGCGTTATTTATCAAATGATCAATTTTACAAACCTGGTGGACCAATTTTTATAATACTTGGTGGTGAAAAACAAACTTCATTCTTTTTCATTAGCAAAAATAGACTTATTGCAGATATTGCTAAAAAGCATAATGGTTATTTGTTTTATCTTGAACATCGGTTCTATGGCAAAAGTAAACCGTTTAGAAGCATGACAACTGAAGAATTAAAATATTTGAATACAAAACAAGTCTTGGCTGATATAGCCAATTTTATAAGGCATGTGAAGGATAACTTGGATGGGATGGAAAATTCTAAAGTAATTTTGGTTGGCTGCTCATATGCAGGAGCTTTGGCCACTTGGTTTAAAAAATTATATCCCGAATTGGTAACTGGTGTTTGGGCTTCTAGCGCTCCTTTGCTGGCTAAAGCAGACTTTCATGGTGAGTTAAAAACCATGAACTTTGATGCCTCAAAAGTTTAATTTTTAATATTATTTTCTTTTTCTCTTAAATGATATCGTGTTTTGTTGAATAGGAAATATCTTATCATATAAAAGAAAAAAAAAAAAGAAATGTTTGATTTGTCTATTAACAAGTTTAATTGGCAGAGTCGAGTCTTATATACCGTTCGCTGTACTAGCCGAATATTCATATTATGAAAAAAAGTTTCAATGAAAAGTCGAAATAATAAAATAAAATTAATTTTCTTTGAATATGAAAGAAATTCAAATTAACGTCAATCACAAAAAAGTCAATTGTGACATTCTCATTTGTAAGAGCGATAAAATGTAAATACTCAGCCTTAAAGCTTAAACACCATTTACACAGGGAAAGTTTACTTTGACAAATTTTGTTGAATTCTCTTTTAAACTTTCTTTGGTGTTTATACAGGGAAAGTTTTGTTTCTCAAATTTTGTTTTGTTTTCAAATAAAAAGTTGCAGCTAACTTCAGTTATATAAACTACGAACAAAGAACAAAACGAATTTGCGAGTACAAGAAAGTCTGTACTGCCTCCCGTTCTCTTCTATAAACTCAAGACTTTGCAAAGTAAACTTTCCCTGTGTAAATGGTGTCTAACAAAAGACAATCTATACAACTGTTCTGTTTGTTTGTTCGCTATACATATTTTTGTTTTGTGACGGATATTTCTAAAATTTAGTAGCAATGACGTTTATATTTACTCCAAGAAACGTCACCATATATTTTGTGGGACCGGACAATATAATAATAATTTATTTTTATTTTTGAACGGATTTCTCTCAAATTTTTAACATAAAATATACGTTAATTAGAATTAGAATAAATAGTCCGTTAAAAAATTCCAACCCATTTTTTTTTTAAGAATTTAAAAAGGTATACGCTGCTTATTCAGTGGTCTCAGGAGACCCATAACAATTACGAGATTCTGAAGGAGTCTGGGATTGTAGTTGGGAACTTGGCTGCAAAATATATCTTAAAAGTCAAGTTGCGATTATAGCCTATAATGATAATTTAAAAAAGTACAATTATTTTGCTTATGTGAAAGTGGTACAAACAAAAGAGGATTCTTTTTGTTTGGACAGATTTCATACAAAAATAGAACTCCCACACCAAAATAGAAAATCAAATAAATAATTAAAAACAGTTCTGAAAGCACTAAGTTGCAACGTCAGAGACATACATACATTGTTTAATCGACTCCGCTACTTACAAGCATATAGGGTGGCACATCTAGGATGAACAAATTGCAAATGGAATGACAAACTAATACACTTATAGAAATTTGTACAAATGTATGCAGATTTGAACATATTTCTTGTCATTTAATTTAATTTTTTCAGAAGGAAAAGAACTTCTTGGACAAACAATTGAACAGTTTGGTGGTGCTGCTTGTTATAATCGTATTAAAAATGGTTTTGCTAAATTGGAATCATTTTTTAACGATAACTTTGTAGCTGAAGTCAAAGCATTGCTTGGATTATGTAAAGAATTTAATGAAAAGAATGATCTAGATGTATCCTCATTATTTCATAATATTTTTCTGGCATTTACTGACATGCTCGATGCACGGTAAGAACTCTTCTAAATTAAAATAAAATAATAATTAAATGAACTTAATTTCTTAGTCCTAGAAATATTAGAAAGACTTGTAAAAATATTATGAAGGAAAGCAGTGATTTGTTGGGTCTAGTCTATTACTTTAAAACTAAAATTAACAAATTGAATGGCTGCCGCAATGTTTCATACGCATTTGATCTGAAGTTCTTTAAAAGTTCAACCTTAATTCCCTACGGTAAGTTGAAATATTTAATTTGAATGTGATTATGTTATTAATAAATAATTTTTCAAAAAATATTAGTCCGTCCGTGGACTTACCAGTTGTGCAATGAATTTGGTTGGTTTCTAACAACGAATTCGACGAATCAACCTTTTGGTACCAAAAATCCTCTAAGCTTCTTTGCTACTAGATGTGCTGATGCGTTTGGGAGTCAATTTACTGAAGAATATATAGTGCGAAAAGTAAAGGAAACTAATGAGAGGTTTGGTGGTCTTAATCCTGGTGTGGAAAATGTTTATTTTACGCAGGGAACTATGGATCTCTGGAGAGCGGTAGGCAAAGACGATGGAAAGGTTATACCTTGTTAGTAAATATATTATTTCTAAATTAAATTTCGTTTTGAATATTCTTAGTCTCAATTTTCCTTAGGTTTTTCAGAATGTGAAGATATGTTTTCGAATAGACCAGCAGACTCTCCTTACCTTAAAGCTTCTAAGAAAAAGATTTTTAAACTAGTGAGAAAATGGTTATCTAAGTAAGAAAGAATATTGGTTATTTTATTTATTTTATTTGGTTTCAATTTCAATGGAAGTTAAGCCTATAAGGCCAATAAAATATGTATCTTTAGTACAATTATGTCAATCTTAGAATTAAGGAAATAACAAAAAAAAAAAAAAATAATAGAATTTATTAAAAGTGAAAAAATTAAAATTTTTAATAATAAAAGGTTATTAATAATAATAAAGGATCTCCTAAAAACCCAGTGCTAGTCGAATTCTAATATGTATGAGTAGGGGTATAGAATTTAAGGGCATACAATCTTCTTAAAATGAAAGAAATTAAGGGATTCAACTCAATCTGTGAATAATGGGCTAAGGGGGATGTTGAGTTTGTAATCGGAAAAGTAAGGCTTTAGTTTTAGCAGAATAAATTTCAAGATAATTAGAAGTCATCCAGTTTAGAAATGACAATAAATGATTGCTTACATAAGAATGGATGTTGTGCATTATTCCTGACGGGACGTTATAAAGCAGAAGAATATCATCAGCATAAGCCGGCTTCTATAATGAGTATGCAATCATTTAGAAGTAACTTGAATGTATTGTTTCAACTGATACATACTGAGAGCGTTCATTTAAATAAGAATATCTTAACTGACACCGAGAAATTTTCATACAACTTTTTTATAAGAATATTGTTATTTATACAGCCGAATGCTTTAGAAAGATCAAGTTATACCTTAATAGAATTTTCTTACGCGATTTAGTTGTTTCCTGACAAAGGCTGTAAGTGCTAGGAGCAATAACGTAGTGTTGGGATTTGAAGGAAATGCAAATTGATAGCAATGCAAGAGTGAAAAACGTTCACAACGAGAGTATTTGTGCCTCCAATATGTGTTCTATGATTTTAGACATTGCAGATAATACGCTTATAGGTCTTAGATTATTTAAGTTATAGCGTCCTTTCTTAGCAACAGGCACCACCCAGCCCAATGGCACAGCAGTGCAGAAATAAGTGGAAAAGTAATTTTTAAAAATTTGATATTAATGGCATCACACCCTACCGCATTAGACTTTATAAAAGGTGGTAAAATTTTAAGGGCCGATGTTGAATGTAAACCACAAATAAACGTCAAGTTTTTTTCTGCATTTCATTTGACATTTCTCAATCGAGCAACGCGTTAAAATTATTCAGGCTTATTATGAAAATCGGCGTTCAAATCAAAATGCATATCGTGCACTTCGTGGATTTGTCAATAAGCAGAATTGCTGCATTTGGGCGAATGATAATCCAAGAGTGATTGTCGAAAAACCAATGCACCGACAAAGAGTGACTGTTTGGTGCGGTTTATGTGCTGTCGGCATCATCAGGCCGTATTTTTTCCAAAATGAGGCCGGTCAGGCAGTTACTGTGAATGCTGTTCGCTATCGTGAGATGCTAACGAACTTTTTATGGCCCGAATTGGAAGATATGGATGTGGACGATATGTGGTTCCAACAGGACGGTGCTACTTGCCACACAGCTAACGAAACAATGGCTCTTTTGAGCGACAAATTCAATGGCCGTGTTATCTCACGTGGTGGCGATGTCAATTGGCCACCAAGATCATGTGATTTGACACCGTTGGACATCTTTCTTTGGGTTTATTTGAAAGAAAAGGTGTACGTCGATAAGCCAGCAACAATTCAAGAGCTAAAGGATGAGATAATTCGGCACATTAACGGCATAGGACCTCAATTATGCCTCAGCGTCACCGAAAATTTTAACCATCAAATGGAGGTGTGCCGCCGAAGTCGCGGCGGCCATTTGGCCGATATTTTGTTCCATATCATCATAATAAAAAGAAATGACAATAATTTCCTAAATGATTTGTGTATTATTCAAAACCAACATCGTCCCTTAAAATTTGGTGGTTAAATTTAAATGCAATTAGTATATCGTAGTCAATAGTTGTAGTGAAATTCAAGGAGTTGGGCCATTCAGAAAAATTGTAAAAATTAAAGTTTCCTAAGTTATCGGTACGATGTTTTTTCTACATCTGCATGATTAAGTTCAGGATATTCACGACTAATGCAGACTAACTTACGTAAATCTCTCCATATTGTGTTGTTATTGCTGCCATTGAAAAAAGTCCTGCTAAAATTTATTCTAAAATTTTCTTTTGTCCTACATTATGTTCTCCATGTACTATCCGAAGAGTGCCTAAGGTACTCACTATAAGCAAAATCACACAAAGACTTTGAATGAATTATTTCGGGGCTTTTAATACAGTTTATGTTGAAAGATTTTTGTTTTGCTCTTTTTGCAGTGACCAATTCATGGCGACAAGTTATCAAATCATTTATATAAAAAACCTGTGTATCAACATCATTTGCAGTATAAGTACGATTATTAAAAATATCATAGTGATTAACATATTCAAATAAGTCATCATAGTTTATGTTAGTATAGTCTTTAAATTTTTAATGATAATCTAAAGGACTGCATGAAAAATTTAAAGAAATATATACAAGACTATGATGCGGTGAACAAAATGGGAGTAATAATTGTCCACAGTGGGCAATAGTGGATGGCTGGCTAATCATAAAATAATCAATTAACAAAGTACTGTTGTTACGAGTGCAGATATGAGTAGGTAAGCAGCAATGAATGAGTTTAAAACAGCACCTAGCTGCAACTGAGCGGATAGAAACAGATGACGAAGAGTTAAAAAGGTTATAATTAAAATCTCCCATGACTAAAATATTCGTATATTGATTAAAAAACTTAGAATGAGCTTCTTTGGAGGCATTTATGTTGCCAGTTGGTAGGGATACCACACCAACAAAAGCAGTATTGTTATTGCCAAAGATTTCGATAAATAATGATTAACATTCTTTATACCGATCACTCATAAATAAAGTTCTATAACCCAACTGACTAGAAATATACAAGCAAATATCAAATCTTCGATGCTTCATTGGTCTATCATTTCTTACAGCCAGAAACAGTATGAGATTCAGAAAATATATCAGACTTAAACAAAGTCTCAGTGACTCCAATAATAATCAGGCAAGAATGGAATGAATAAAACCATTCTTAAATTCCTCTAACTTAATATTGGTAGTTGAGCGGTTTAAGCTCTGTGCATTTACATAGCCAATGTTTAAGTTGCCAGCGTAGGCAGTAAGGTCCGATTTTAATTGAGATATGTCAGTGGCAATTAGTCCTACGTTGGAATTAAGGGACATAGAGAGATAAATGTGAGGAGAAGCCACATATATAAATTCTATTAAGCAAACGTAGGAATAAATTCGTCATAATATAATCAATGGCCAGATTCAAAATTTTTGCAAAAATAATAAAATAAAAGAGTATAGTTATGAGATAAAGAATAATATATGAGCGTAAAAAGTTGAAACAGTAATAGACATCTACGGATCAATATTATCTTCATCTCGTTCGCCATCACCAGTTTATTATTTTAGGGATTTCTGGAATAAGCATAAAAAGTCCTTAGCTGAGTAGACATTAGTGCTGCCTTCACTAATTGTTATTTTTGCTTTAGGTTTCTCATAGTTGATTGACTTAAAATTTTTTATTTTTTGCTGTTTACGCAGCTTGCGGCAGTGGTGTCAGGTCGTCATTAAGGCAGACCCGTTTCGGAGTATCAATTTCAATATTGTCTGATAACTTTAAAGATTTTGTTTTAAAGTAATTTACCACAACATTATTCCTTTTTATGATGGAATTTATTTTGACAAGTACAGAATTTCCGTTATTTATAAATAAACACAAATTGAAATTGAGTCATTTAAATTAACTCGCAGATACATACTTAAATATATTCTTAACGACGTTAATAAAATCTGGTTGATATCTTGGTAGGTCATTTATTGTGATATCGCTGCGATTTATGCGCTTGTGAAGAGCATAATTCTCAAGTGTTTTAACATTTTCGAATAATTTCGTAGACGCAAGACGGAAATTGCCCAAATCCTTGACAAGAACAGTATATGGAAATTTAAAAAAAAATTTTAAAAATAGTTCAAACTAACTTCTGAGTATTTAAGCAGTAGATTACAAATCTAGACAGTCTCCTCTTTAAAATGACATGTGTCCCATCCCACAATCTTTACTGGTTCGTTGGGAAGTTACTAAAATCACTTAGAGCAACAGCACTGGGGTATATGGTAATTTAAAAATAATCCAAAGTAACTTCCGAACGAACCATAGAAAGTTGCGAGATGGGACATATATCATTATAAAGGGGAGGTCATCTAAATTTTTAATCTATACACAGAAGTTACTTTGAACTATTTAAATTTTTTTTTTGAAAATGAGGGTTTTTTTACCATTCCTCATTTTTTTGAGTACTTGGGCGATAGATTACAAATCTAGAAGGCCTCTGCTTTATGATATGTATCCTATCCCGTAATATTATATGGTTCGTTTGCAAAGAATCTTAGAAAATCAACTTATTTATGCACATTTATATCTATGTATGTACTAAAGCGCTACAGAAGCCCATTTGAAATACACGATACACTGGACACTAGAACAAAGCACAGTTTCTAGTGTCCTTTTAACAGTAGACAAAAAAGTTCTGTGCAAAAATGACGCAATGGAACAAGCATTGACACTTTTTGATTTTTTTACAGTTCTAACAGTACTTGTGTTTTGTCCGGCAATAGAAATTCAAGACAAAATTTTCTTTTAAAGCTGTGACATCAAATTAAACTGTGCTTATTATATACACTAGAGCAAAGGAATTACACATGCATGTATATATTTACATACATCTACACATATTGCTTTAGTGAACACGAGCGTGACCAAACACATTAGGCATGCCTTTTAAAGACACACATACATACACATGTTTGTAAAGGGTGGTTAAATTTTAAGGGCCGATGTTCATTTTGAATAAAACAAAAATTATTTAGGAAATTATTGTCATTTTTTTTTATGAGAATATAGTAGGGTTCAATTATGAATGACGGCACACCTCCATCCGATGGTCCAAATTTTCGATGACGCTAAGGCATAATTGAAGTTCTATGCCGTTAATGTGCCGAATTAACTAATCCTTTAGCTCTTGAATTGTTGCTGGCTTATCGACGTACACCTTTTCTTTCAAATAAACCCAAAGAAAGAAGTCCAACGGTGTCAAATCACTTGATCTTGGCGGCCAATTGACATCGCCACCACGTGAGATAACACGGCCATTGATGTGTGGCAAGTGGCACCGTCCTGTTGAAACCACATATCGTCCACACCCATATCTTCCAATTCAGGCCATAAAAATATCGTTATCATCTCACGATAGCGAACAGCATTCACAGTAACTGCCTGACCGGCCTCATTTTGGAAAAAATACGGGCCGATGATGCCGCCAGCACATAAACCGCACCAAACAGTCATTCTTTGTGGATGCATTGGTTTTTCGACAATCACTCTTGGATTATCATTCGCCCAAATGCGGCAATTCTGCTTATTGACGAATCCACGATATGCATTTTGATTTGAACGCCGATTTTCATAATAAGCCTGAATAATTTTAACGCGTTGCTCTATTGTGTATGTTTCCATGGTTCAAATTGAGTTAGTCTGAAATTGAGAAATGTCAAATGAAATGTAGAAAAAACTTGACGTTTAGGTGTGGTTTACATTCAACATCGGCCGACTGACTGACATCGAGTTTGTGTACACAAACGTTACACATGTATAGCTTAAAAATTTCCATTAAAAAACAAAGCATGTGGCTGTGATGTAATTGAAACACCTAATTTATTAAGTTTAAGGTCATATTAAATATAAAAATTTATTTATTTATTATTGGAGCTACATATGGATACAAAACTAAATTTTTATAATACAACCTCAACTTAACAAACTAGCCTTTCAATAAAAAAGGTCACATAAACTTACAATTAAAAATATATAAAAAAGAAATAATTTTCTTTGAATACATATTTTTTTATTAATCTTAAAATACCTATATAATTAATTTCAGTTCAAGAAACTAAAATGAACGAGTTCTAAAAAAACAGTCCTTTCTGAGAACCTCATTTTTAAAAGCAATGAAATGTCTGCAGGCACTCAATTTTTAAATTAGAAATTCTTATATAAGAATGATATTAAATAGGAATACAAATTATATATATGTAATTTAGTATATTTTTGCAAGCATTTGTAAAAATTTTTTAAGTCAAAAATATTTAATTATGGACAAACATCCCAAAAATTCTCTTTCTCAAAGATGTCGGTATTCTTAATGTTATTAAAAACCACACACACGTATGTAATGGGTGATTCAAGTAGAGATACTTTTTTCAATAGCCTTTTTTTGACAGATCACGTGTGAGTCGTCTCATGCTGTCATGTTAGTTTTGTTTATTATTCTTTGGCATTTCATAATGGAAAGACTTACGCCTGAACAATGTTTACAAATCGTTAAACTTTATTACAAAATTTCAGGTTCTGTGAGGAATGTGTTTCGTGCACTTCACTTAACTTATGGTCAATATAATCGGCCTACTGAGCATACTATTCGCAACACCATCACCCATTTTGAGAGCCAGCATTCATTATTAGATAATATTCGACCGAATAGACCACGTCCAGCACGCTGTGAAGAAAATATAGCGGTCGTAGCTGAGAGTGTACACGAAGACCGTAACCGTCAATGGCGACCGTTATCGTGCCATGATAACCGACTATTTGATGCCTGATATTGAAGCTCGTGATCTCGGCGACATTTGGTTTCAGCAAGACGGCGCCACTTCCGACACATCGCATCAATCAATGGATTTATTGAGAGAACATTTCGGTGAGCACATAATTTTACGTTTTGGGCCGGTCGATTGACCACCAAGCTCATGTGATATCACACCGTTAGACTTTTTCCTGTGAGGATATGTAAAGTCTAAAGTTTATGCGGACAAACCTGCTTCGATTCAGGCCTTGGAGGAAAACATCACGTGTGTCATTCGCCAGTTACCAGTCGAAATTCTCGAACGAGTCATCGAAAATTGGACTCAACGGATAGACCATCTGCGACGTAGCAACGGCCAACATTTGATAGACATAATCTTCAAAAAATAAAAGCCAAAGAATGTTCTTTCAAATGATAATAAACATTCTCCATTAAATTTGAATTTTCTGTGTTTTTTTTCTTTAAAAAAGTAGGGAGCCTCGAAATGGATCACGCTTTATTTATATACACTTTTTAATCAAGTATTTAATTTACAATAAAAATCGAAAAAAATCTCTTTCATAAAGCATTAAAAAACACACACGCATATAATTAAGTGCACGCATCTAGTATCAAATCTTTATTGCCACTCTATTTTTAAAAATCTCTTCTTATATACTAATCTAGAACTAATTGATATTTCTTTGTTCCATTTCTTGTTCATTGTAATCAATGTTCATTTGGATTTAATAACTATTTATTACTATATAAACTTTTTAAGGTTTCGTGTTTGTGTGTACAAACATTACGCACATGACTTCATAAAAAACAAAGCAAAAGCAGAGCAAAAATTATTGAAAATGTGAAATATCGGTTATATGTTTAATATTTCTCGGCCATTTGTGGACCTATTGCTCTCGTTTTTTGCACACACATTACAAATGCTGTTTCTGTTAAAAAATGTTTTTCTCTATTTTTTAGTTTAGATAAAAACAAAGCCATATTTAATGAAAAACTAAAATTTCGGTTGTATTTTTAAGTTTTCTGGTCCATTTGTGGATCGAGCTTTTTAATTTTTTGCACAGACATTATGGTTATTTCAGATAAAACTAGGTACCACGTTTTTTTCCGTCTTGTATTTTAAACAAATTACGCAAATATAATACCAAAAATGGTGAAAAAATATAGGTAGTCGAGATTTTTGACTCATAACTCCGTCATTTATTTACCAATTCAGCTGAGTTTTGGTCCAGATACTATTAATATGATGTGTAAAAAAACTGTGTGCTACTTTTTTTAGTTTACACAAATAAGCAAAAAAAAGAAAGCAGAAATGAAAGAAAATCAAAAGTTTCGGTTGTATTTTTGATATTCCTCGGCCATTTGTGAACATATGGCTCTCATATGGCATCGGTATTACGACTGTTTTAAATAAAACTGCATACCACGTTATTTTGTTCGTTTCGTTGTTGAGGCAAAAAATGGCCAAAAATAGAGGTAGTTGCGGTTTTTGTCTCATAGCACCGCAATTTATTGATCGATCTAGCTTTATTTAAATACCAATAATTTGACAGAAACAGCTGACCGATTTATGTACTAAACTTTTCTGTATGTTGTCTAGGGGTTTCAGTAAGTTGATTTCAACGACTTGACGGAGAGACAGATCCACATAACTAAATTATCAAATTGAAAAAAAATTGATATTCCACATGGACATGTAAGCACAGCTTAAAACATTATTTAAAATAGTCGTCTTCAATATACAATAGGTTTGTTTCTGATCAGGATAACTCAAAACTAAATGGTAAATCTAAGCCACCGCTCTAAAACAAAAGAAGATTAACATTTAGAACATAATTTAGACAATGTAACACTAATGTTCTGTTCAAAACACTTTAAAGAAAACTATATGAGAAATTTCTTTAAAGTTTACTTTAAAGTGTTCTTTAATTTTTTTTTTTTGGTTAAGAGTGTTGCACATGTTTAGCTTAATCACCTATAGTTTTCTTAAACATGAAATAAATTTAGTTTGTTTAATACATTCAAGTATTTAAACTAAACTTTATACCTTCAGTCTACTATTTATAACTTGCATTAAAAACCTAATGTAGGCAACATAACAAAAGGATTTAAGTAAAAAAATTTGTATAAATTCAATTCTAATCTCTAAAAAAATGAAATATTCAAAGAGTTTAACATAACAATAGACAAATTCTGAATGCCTTAGAGTTGCAGCAAAAATAAGAAGAAAGAAAAAACAATCATTGCTAGGAAACTGAGAAGAAAATAATAAAAGAAAGTAGCCTAGCCTTCATAGATACTTATAGTTTTAATAGTTTTATTGCCTATAATTGTGCGTTTCACAAGCTAATATTTAACTTGAGTTTCTTAAACAATTTTCTGGTTCAAAAGATATTATTTAAATGTAAGAAAAGTTGGTGGGTGGTAGGGTGGCAAGAGACTGTAAGGCTGTAAGGACTTGTACACATTATAATCCTGTCGAGAGAAAAGTTATATTCTAAAGATGCATTGAATTGCTTGCAATTTGAAAAGAGATGTTTGAAATGAAAGAAAATAAAACAAGTTAAATTAGTAAGAATATAATTTCTAATATTGCAAAACTATTTAATTTCTGCTGCAATTTATTTAAATTTGTATCTTTTTGTATGTTTAACGCATTCTCTAAAATATTTCTATTTTAAATATGACAAGTAGTTGAAATACATTCTTCCTGCTACAGTTGTTAAGAGTTGCAAATCAAATAAAATAAAAATATTCGTACTGCCTGCCTACTGGTTTAGGAAAATGTGAATTATCTGCGAAAAATAATGGAAAGTGTGGTTAAACTAAATGCAAATGTGTATAAACCGGAATTGACACTCTACTATTTTATACTTTTATTGCATTTAACCAACCAACTAACAAAGAAGATTATTTACAACTATTCGTCCTTTCTTTCACTAGTTTCTTGATTTCTTTTCGTTTTTAGACAAGATAATTTTTTTGCTTGTTCAATTGTTGCCTAAAAAGTGCTCATAAAAATGGCAATCAGCCAATAAAATATGTTAAAACATAATAGAAATTTATAAAAAACAAAAAAATATTTTTACTTGTGTTGCAAAAGTCTGGTTTATTCTGTTACAAAAATTTGGCATATCTAACAAAAGTAAAATAAAAACCATTAACTACCCAGAGACAGGCATTTAGACATGGACAATTTTACAAAGGCTTCTAGTTTATTGTTATTATGCTGTGTGGGTGAAGATATTGAAAGATAAGATTAAAAAGTCTGTATAGAATCTTATATCCTTTTTACGTCGCAATCCCACAAATATGAAAAATCCGTCTAAAGTAACCTTTTTTATAGACTAGTTTAGACCAGTAAAAACAAGTACATTGATATTCAGTAACATTGAAATGGAAATGTTCGGTACGATTAAAATCGTTATTTGGGATGATTATTAACTTCACAGTAAATTGTATTGAATATGGATTTTGGGTATTTAGCATTTAATTTAACAAGAGAAAAAAAAATACAAATTAAGAATTATTACTCGTATTATTTTATTTTGCATTTACCGTAATTAAAAAAATTATTATATAAAAAGTTTTTTTGTCCATACTCCTTTCTGCCTTTCCTTTATTCTGTGATTTCGTGCAAAGTATTGTCACATAAAAATAATTTAATTAAATTGGAAAAAACAGCTCCGCACCGTCGTTATAAATAATTCACAGAGTCGCATTATCGATGATACTGCAATCGAACAAATACGTCACTACATATTCCGAATAGTCGCATCGGAAAAAGTTACTGAATCGTACTACCGGCGCTCCCATAGACTATACACGTAAATATCTATGGCCAGGCTCGACTGAAAAAGCAAACAACTGCATTTAAAAAATTTTTTTAACATAAACCATGTGTCAATATACCATGTTGCTACAACACCAGTTTCTTATATTAATAAATATGTTATTTTAAAGCCAAACCCATCCATTTTAAAAGAGCCGTACACAGAAAGAAATGAATCTGACTCTAATTTCATACCTAGTCAAGAGTCAAATCCTCAACCATTTAATCAAAGTGAGTTAAATAACTTAGTTAGGAACTAGAATCTCATCTTAAGTAACAAAATTTACTAAAAAATTTTTTTTTTTTTGGGTATCATAAATAGGAGTTAAGGTACTGACTCACTATCCTACTTAGTCGTACGATCTGTCTAAAAACCCATGTATGCTAAAAAAGTATGATAGTGTGTATTGAACCAGCAGACTTTTTGACAGGTCTGTCCGATTTTTTAATGCTATGAAAATTTTCATAAAATAAATTTTATCTGTGCGATCAGAGTTGCATTATCTATGTTCAAGGCAGAAAAATAGCAACAATACTAAACTTGTGTTTTGTTTATACAAACATTTAAGTTATTTTTCATTGTACATATTTGTAAAAAAGATTTTTTGCGAAAAAGAAGAAAATGAATACTTTTAAAAGTATTAAGGTGAGTAAACATATGTTTTTGCATCTTTTTTTGCATAATAGTGTGGCATAAAGTTCGCCATTTTAAAGTGATTTCTTCAAGTAGGACAGAATTCTGTCACACATTATTTTGACATAATCGTACGATCGTGTAGGATAGTCAGTCAGTACCTTTAACGATATGTTATAGTGCATTTACATTGAACCGAAATCTATTAGATTTGATATGAAATCTCTTTTTAAATCTATTCCGTTTACATTACATTCTTTTTGGCATACTATATCAAGATTTAATTTTCGGAACAAGAGAAAACTGCACTAAATTTCATATTAATATAATAAATAACACTTATCATTTTTTTGTGTATGTACGAATATTTCCATCCATTTAAAACATTTTTTTATACCCTTCACTGTAAGTAAGAAGGGTTTATATAACTTTGTGATTCCGTTTGTAATTTCTACACCGTACATGGGACACCCTATAAAGTATATATATTCTTAATCCTTATGAATAGAGGAGCTTAATAAGCGTTGTCTGTCTGTCTGTCCGTGTAGTCGTTGACATCAGCTTTCAGAAGAATCTGGACAACATACAGAAAAGTATAGTATACCAAACGGTCATTTGTTGCTGTAAGACTATTGCTATTGAAATTCAGCCCGATCGGTTTATAAATAGCGGAGCTATGAGTCAAAAACCGCAACTACCTTTATTTTTGACCATATTTTGAGTGAGTTTTTTGCTTATTTTGTCTAAACGAAGAAAAAGTGAAGCAATCGGTCAACAAATGGCCAAGGTATATCAAAAATACAACCGAAATTTTAGATTTTCATTAATTATGGCTTTGTTTTTATGCGTTTTTTATCTAAACAAAAAAAAAAGTACGCAGTTTTTTCAAACATCACATTTACAGTATTGTTACCAACACTCAGTTTGATGGGTCCATAAATGGCGGAGTTATGAGTCAAAAATTGCGATTACCTCTATTTTTGACAATTTTTGGTGCATGTTTTGGGTAATTTGTCTAAACTACAAGACGGACAAAAAAACGTGGTACGCAGTCTTATTAAAAATAATTGTCGTAATGTCTGTGCAAAAATTCAGAAATATCGGTCCAAAAAAGGGCCAGAAAAATCAAAAATACAACCGGCATTTCACATTTTCACTAATTTTTGTTTTGTTTTTGCTTTTTTTTTTTTTTTTTTTTGGAAATATTTTAGCCGTCATGTGCACACAAACATGAAAAATAAAAGAGTATATGTGTGTGTGGTTTTTATTGCCTTGAGTAAAATAGTATTACGAATACAGACATCTCTGTGAAAGAGAGTTCACCAGATCTTTCTCGATAATTAAATATTAATTAAAAAATTAAAAAATTTTTAAAAAAATTTGAAAAATGAAAATAAATTTTTTTGTTTTCCTGTTTAATATCTTTCTTAGAATTTCTTCTTTTATTAATATAAAAATTTAGTGCCTGCAGACATTTTATTGCTTTTAAAAATAAGGTTCTCACCAAGGATTGTTTCTTAGAATAATAATTAATTTTTTTATTGATATTTCTTTCCAATGATGAAGGAATTTTACCATTCCACACTTTGCTGAGGTACCATTCCCGATTTTGCCAAGGAAAATTACGAAAATCAAAAAGGAATTTAATCTGTAGGCACTAAGCTTTCTGGAAGTGCTTTAACATTTTCTGAAAAATTTTTAGTTTTTATTTTATGATTCAAAACAGAAACTGCCAAAATTTTTGAGAGCAACACTACTGGGGTGTATGGAAATTTCCAAAAAAATTTAAAAATAGTCCAAAATAACTTCTGAGTATTTTGGCGGTAGATTACAAGTCTAAACAGTCTCCTCTTTAAAATGATATGTGTCTCATTTCACAATATTTAATGGTTCGTCGCCAATTTGCTAAAATCACTTAGAGCAACAGCACTGGGGTATAGGGAAATTTCAAAATAATCCAAAGTAACTACCGAACGAACCATAGAAGATTATGAGATAGGACGTATATCATTTTGAAGGGGAGGCCGTTTAGATTTGTAATCTATTGTCCACGTACTCACAAAAATCTTTGGATTAATTTAAATAAATTTTTGAAATTCCCTTCTACTCCAGTACTCTTCTTCTGAGGGATTTTTATAATTCTCCATTTTGTCGAGGTATTACCATTCCCAATATTGAGACAGGAAATTATTATAACCAAACTTGAATGAAATTTGAAAGCTCTACGCTTTCTGGAAGTGTTTTAATATTTACGGGAAATTTCGTAGTTTTTATTTTATGATGCAAAACGGAAATTGCCAAAAGCCTTCAGAGCAACAACAGAGTATATGAAAACGTAAAAAAAAATTTTTAAATGATCCAACGTAATATCTGAATATTTGGTTCTTAGGTTACAAATACTCGTATATATGATCTCCGCTAAACTATTGCTTAAAATATTTAATATTTAATGAAAATATATATACAAATACTAAAAAACGTAATGAGGTACGTTAAAATATATTTAACGCGGCATATTTATCTTCACTCATTTAATTTTTTTTATGGTTTTGATATTATAGAAGCATGAGGAAAGTGAAAAATATTAATATTTCGCTAACACAGTGAAGGGTATATAAGACTCGGCACAGCCGAATTTAACTTGTTTTTAATTATTAATGCGTAATTTCTGTGCATTTTATGTTATTTTTATTAGAAAAAGTTATTATTTACATTCTAACAATAAGAAACAAATAAGCGACTGATTTTTACATTTATTCCTATTCATTTTCTTCGACTGAAATCTATTTAATTACTTTACCAGCAGAAACCAGCAACGAGTCAGTAAAAGCAATTTAGTAAAATTGCTCTTAAATACGTTAAAAATTAAATGAACACTTTACCACCCAAGACTTGTAAGATAAAGTACTGGTGTTATATGTAGGTCTACAATAGTACTTACTTCTCTAGTTGCAAAATTTTACATATTTTTACCATAAAAATAATGTGATTTTAAGGATGTGTATTTATTTCTTAGCAATTAAATGAAAGAAGAATTGAGCTCTTAAGTAAATACTAATTTTCTGGTTATTGAGAGTAATAAAGAAGAATTATCGTGTCTAATTATGCATTCTGTTCCCCGTTTGCGGAAAACATTTTTTGTGCGAATGCAGAATTTTCAATTATTCATTCCATTGCTGTGGTATTCTTCAGCAATTGCGGTATCATCTCTACCATGCGGTATTACCATATTGTTGATTCCGCAATATAAATAAATTTCTACATTTCGCTTACGCGAAAGTTCGAAACCTGCTAGAGTCAAATAAAATCAAAAAAAAAAAAAAAAAAAAATAAAATAAATAAATTCAAATTTATTTATTACATTAATAAATAAATAAAAATTAATAGAAACGAAAAAGTCAATGGAATAAAAAAAATTAAATAAAAAAAATTATGTATGTAAAAAAACAAAAAGAAAAATGTATAAAAATTGCAAAAAAGATAAAAAATATTTTTTACCCTGACCAGGGGTTGAACCGAGACATCTGCCGATTCAGGTAGCTTAATGTTTGGTTTAAAAATATATATTGTTAGATAGAATAATAAATCTAACCAGAATATGGTCACCTCAACCATATTTTTTCTTTGTGTGCATCTGCTTATTTTTAAGTAGAATATTTTTCAGTTTGAATTTTTTGTCTATCTGTAGTAGTTTCGGAGATACACATAAGAATTCTGATTTTACAATTTTTTACTCCCTCAATATTGTACTATTTATACACATTGTGAGAGGAACCTGTTCATCGAATGTCCAGTCCGTAGCTGTAAACCTTAGGACTGGGCGATGATTGTAAGTCAGTTAGTCAGTAACGTTACACTTTTATTTTAAAAATGTGCATTTACTTGGAGTTTTTGATTTTTCGCAAAATACTTTTATTTTAAACTTATTTTTTAAATTCATTTGCAAACACCAACACAAAAAGCTCTTTGGATAATTCTTGCAAGTAAAAATTTTACCAGTAGAATTTGCAAGAATTTTTTTTAATATAAATTTTTTATTCTTTTGGCACTCTCTTCTTGCCTATTTTTGGAGTTATTGAACATTTTCCAGTAATAATTGTTACAAATACGTAGCAGTTTTTGGTAAATGAGCACACCTAAATTTGGAGGTCTGCAAATCAGTTGTTTGTTATTTAAAGTAGAAGCGAACGCTAAACTCCTACATAGTGAGTTTAGTATTTAATTGATCCATAATTATATTCTGTGCTAAGCTATTTGTTGTTGGTTCGATTCCTGCCTAAGCCTGGTGAGTTTTTCTCCATTACCCATTAATACAATCCACCAATAACAATTCCCATAAAATTACCACTAAAAGATGTGCATTTCTATGTTGGACACCCTTTTCAATATGTAAATATTTTGTCTCCATGCAAAAATAAGAATTCTTAGCAGATCATTTTAATAAATACTTTATTGTCTTTTTTTTTTCTTTTTCTACTCTGTAGATATTTCAACAACCAAGTTTGTATTCGCTTTATTTCAACTCAACTCTCAATCGGCTTAAAATTTACCAACGTCCGTATCGTTTAGTTAAACACATTGTTTTAAATTCAGTCGTTTTTATACCCTTCACTGTAAGAAGGGTATATACAAGTTTGTGATTCCGTTTGTTATTTATGTTTGTTTGTTATTATGTATATATTTTGAGGATCCTTATAAATAGTCATGCCCGTCTGTCTGTCTGTGTGTGTAGTCGTTGAAATCAAATTTTTGAAGTCCCTAGACAACGTACAGAAAAGCTTAGCATACCAATCTGACAGTTATTTTTGTCTTTAAGTTGCTTAAATTTAGCCAGATCGGTACATAAATGGCGAAGCTATGAGTCAAATACCCCGACTACCTCTATTGTACACTTCATGTGCATAGTGTAGTGCCAGTCATTACAGTGTAATCACAAATACAGAAATCTTATTGAAGCTGGATTTTTTTTTGCCGTTAATTTGAAGTTCTTTGTTGATTTGAAATATTTAATTAGTTTGGTTAAAAAATGTTTATAAATGTTTTAAATTAAATTAAATTTATTTTGCATTTTTTTATTAATTTGAAAATTGAGTACCTGCAGACAGTTTATTGCTATTAAAAATAAGGTTTTCAAAAAGGGTTTTTTTTTCTTAGAACTACTTAATTTTAGTTTCTTGAATTGAAATGAATTATTTATTGAGGATTAATAAAAAAATAGGTATTGAAAGAAAATAGTTTTTATCAATATTCTTCATTTCTTTTTTATTTTTATATTATGATTGTTATTATTATTAGTATTAGAAATTAATTCTTAAATTAAATTTGTTAACGAGCACTATTAACTTTGACAGTCGGATCCCAGGGTAGCATGCTAGCCTTTATTTTTGTATAATTTTTTCTTTTTATTGAAACGGCAATTTTATTAAGCTTGAGGTCGTATTATAAAAATGTATATTTATATCGATATTTCCCTGCAACAATAAATAAATAAATTTTTATAATGCGACCTAAAGTTTAATAAATTAACCTATCCAATTATTTTTTTTTTATATATTTATAAGAAGAATGTGAAAATACAGTGTAGAGTATATACGCTTCGGCACAGCCGAATTTAACTTGTTTTTCTTTAGTCTAGCTTTATTTCTTGCTAAATTTTTTATTTGGTTCCTTGGCAAACTAAAAACCATTTATTTTAAGTAATAATATTTGATATTGTATTGTTTTCCTTTGTGCTTGGATTTGCTGGCATTTATTATTCCAGCAGAAAAAGTACACAAACCAAATACCCTTTAGCGCATAAACTGCCTTCGTTATCTTCTTGCCTGCCTATCGTTAATTTTAAACACTTGAAACATATACTCGTACATAACCAACCAATTGTGATCTTAAGCTAAAAATTATTCATATCGGAAGTGTTTCTGTTTAGGTTGTGCAAAATGAATGAATTTCAAGGATTATTTTGTGGTTACACAATAAAAAAACAATTTGCAACAAAGTGCAAATAGTGCAGTAGGCTGAAATGAAGTAGAAGGAAGCGGATAATTTTGGCAAAATAAATGGAAAGTAATTAATATTCACTTGTAGTGTATGCATTTAAGCGGTTTTATAGTGAAAAAAATTCAAATTTAGTTCATCTATATATTTAAAGTTAATTTTCTGTTTGTTTTTGCTTTCCAGCGAATTTCACTAAAATTCCAAGGAGGGTCACCATATACATAAAGGAAAGTACGCTCACATTTCAATAAAACAATTTAGATGGGTTTTTCATAATTAAAATTTTATTTTTCAATATATTTCTACGAGATTTGGTATATACGCTCTCTACATCTACTTTTACGTTTACTTTTTTAACAAAATAATTGAAATTTTTTTAATAATTAAAAGAAAAAATTTTTCCTTAGGTGCACTGTGTTGATATTAAAAGACTACAATTTGAAATAGGTCTTGCATTTGCTATGTCAATTGTTAAGGTAGCAGGTGTTAACTTGGAGACATTCTATTTTTGTTATGGGCAATATTATATGTCGGCCGCTTCATGCTCACTTTTCAACAAACGAAACGAAATATTTTTTTTTACCAATCAAAAGCCACGTTTTTAACAGATTACTCTGAACTTTTATGTATACCATAATAATAATGTAAAAATTCTCATAGAGTAAAGGACCGGAAGAGGAAGATAACGGGAAAAACAGTTAGTAAGTACATATATATTATAAAATTTACTCGGCTATTTATGTCGCCGGTCCTTAAAAATTCCAGGTCCTCCTTGGAATTGCTACAACACAATAAGTTTTCTTTTCTCAACACCTGTTGAAGAAACACACTTTATTTATAACCGTCACAACCACACTTTATTTGCTTTTGACACAACTTGTTTACAGGCTAATGTCTCAACCAGAACTGAAGTTGACTGAATTTGTCTGCCAATCTCAGCATTTCCTTATATACTGTTTACTTTAGCTAACTGTAACGGATATTCCAAATCTTTAGTTTAGTCGAGAACCGTCTACAAACTTCTAGACATTACTGCATAATTCTAGGTGTATCATGTATAGAACTCAAAGGTAAATGAAAATTCTTAATCTAGCAAATTCAAGAACGTGATAGTTATCATAAAGCTTATACACTAACCTAGATATAAATAACACACATCTCATACACAAATAATACACTATAAAACTCTACGCATTAACATAAACACCGAATTGCTTTATTTACACATACTAAATACCCTTTCTTATGAATAATAAAACACAGTGATTCACAAGAGTAATTTTTCGTAACAATATCTTAATAGAAACTTTAAAGGTCCCTTGTTTCGTAAACGGATCTTATAAAATAAATCTGAAATTATTAGATTTCAGTGACTATTTTATTTGATATTGAGTGCCGTGTAAGTTTTCCTCTTTCCCCAGTTTCAAAAGAAAAAATAAAAAAGTAAAAATTCAAGGAAATTTTTTAAATCGTTTTGTAGCCATTTAGGAGTATTTTTATTTGTTTGTTTGTTTCTATTTACAATTTCTTTCATTTTCTTGCAATAAAAACAAGTCAACTTAAGAAGTTAAATTTTTATTTTATTTATTTTTTTCGTTCAATCAATTTGTATTCATGTTCCTTAGAGTGTGCAAAGTTCACATAATTTTGCTATATTTTTTCTATTTTCTATTTTGATTTGATGAGAATTTCTTTTTATTTATATGTGTCTATTTGTGTATGTACTTGTACATGTGTATTTTGCAAATGCATTTTATATCCTGTTGTTGGTTTAACTTCCGTATATAAGTGTATAAGTTTTTCAAGAAATAAGAAACTCTCTTAAAAAAACTGTACAAAAACAACAATTCCAAATAGAATAAAAATGTCAAGTAGCTGGTAGGTAAATGCTTATAAAAGAAATCAGTTTAAATACGAGTATGTATGCATTTGAATGAATATTTAGAATGGGTGTGTATGTATATGTATGTATCTTTTTTATATTTATTTGTATTTATATAATTTAGTTAAATATACAATTGTATTCAACCAAGCCAAGCATGTGTTAAACCAAGTATGTAAATAGAAAGTTGAATAACAACAATTACTATATTGTAAAGAAACAGTGCAGACTAACAGACATTTGATTAAAATTGAAAAGCTGAAAAATAACTTTTATTTTACCGTCAAACCAGGAGTTGATTTTATTTTTATGTTATACTAGCATTTAACCCGATACTTCAGCGTTGTTATACCAACAAAATCAAAACGTATCATTAAAGTAAATATGTAAAAAGTACTATTTTGTATCTTTAATTATTTTTCACTTTGCGCCGGAAAATTGGAGCACAGTTTCATAGCTCTACTTCAATAATATTAAAAAACAAAAAAGGAATATTCAAATCATAAATAAAAAGTACCATTTTGTTCTTTGCTGAGGAGCGTTTGAATCCGGTCTGGTAGTTTTTGGTTCGCTGATATTAAAAATGAAAAAGTCATATTTATAAAAATAAAAAGTACAAAATTGTTTTTTTTTAATATTTCGCCGCTTGAACCCATTCTATAAAATTATTTATTATTTGCTTCGTCAGGAAAATTATCAATATTAATATTGAAAATAATAAATAATTTGATAAAAAACAGGTTTAAGGTTAATAAATATTGATTATATATTAAAATAATAAGACTACCATTAGTCCCATTTATAATTTTATACTTTGCCCAGGACGGTTTGAACCCCGTCTCATAGTTCCAAGTTGGTTATCATCAAAAAATCAAAACGTACCATTAAAAACAAAAAAAAGGGTACCATCTTAACTATTTCTTAATTTTTCAGCGTAATTTAAAAAAAAAATAAAAAGTTGTTTTTGTCCAATATATGATTTTTCACCGTGTCCTGCGCCTAATAAAAAAGTACCATTAAAATACATAAAAATATATATTTTTCGTTTTTGTTATATTTGAATTTGTTCTTGACTCTTTAATTGATGTCAGGTCATTAAAGTCATCAAAAAGTACTATTTTTCGCTTTAATAATTTTAGATTTTCTGTGTATAGATAAACACGGAACAGCTAAAACCCAGGTAATCATTGTCGCTGCGATAAATTTTAGACCATAGCTATTTTTTTTAAATAAATATATTTATGGAAAACGTAATATGCCGTAAATAATGTGCTTTTTATTTTTTAATATTTCTAAAACCAGAAATTACTTTTTTAACTAGTGGGAAAGAGCAACCAATGATACCCTATAGAAATTAAAAAAAAATTAAGAGGCATCTCTAATTCAAAAAAAAAAAAAAGCAACAAAGCTTTAAAATATTATTTCTATTGAAAAAAATGCAACAAAAAGAAATAAATTCTTGTCCTGTCTCATGTTAACACTTTAAATAAAATTAATTTTTTAATTTTATACCCTTCAATGCAAATAAGAAGGATATACATATTTATATTTATAAGTTTGCTACCTTAAAAAATATTTATTTTATAAATTCAGCTTGATTGGTCCATAAATAACGAAGCTATGAGTGAAAAACGAGACTGCCTGTTATTTTGAACCATTATTCTGATTTGGTTCTTGGAAATGGAAGGCCGTAATGTCTGCAAAATAAGATTAATTGATTTACAAATGGTAGAAAAATATAAAAAATACAACCGACATATATTGGTTTTTCATTGATTTCTGTTTTATTTTTTATAGACATTTTTAAGCTGTACATATTCGTAATGTGTGTGCATAAACTTTTATGAGCGAAAGCAAGCATACAGGTACGTAAGGGAGTGTGTGCGCGCCAATTTGAAAGCATAGACTTATTTAAAAAATATTTCCAAAAATTTTATCAAAGTAAATTAAATTCATTTTGTATTGTTATTTAATTTTTTATACTTTTCTTTTGTGTATTTTAAGCATGACTGCAGAATTTTTTTGCTTATAAAAATAAAAGTGGATTTATTTTTGTTGATGTCGTTAATTTGGAATTCTTTATCTGAAATGAAATATTTATTTCAGCATTATGTTTGGCTTAAGCAATTTTTGCAAGCATTTCAAATTTATTTTGCATTTTTAAAATTTCTTTTTCTTATATTTAAAAATTTAGACATTTTATTGCTTTCAAAAATTATGATCCTAGAACGTATTTTTTGTGAATGTAGTTAATTCAAATTGAGGCTCGGCGAGAATCTGGCTAAGGATGTTTCCTTGAGATTCCCAGTCCGTTTTCCTTGTAAAGGGTGTTTTTCTATAGACGTATAGAACTTTAAATTGCAATAAAACAACGATGGATTATTCGATTGAAATGAATTTTATTTATCCGAAAGATAATCTTGTGGCATTACATTTTAAATATGATTTCTGGCATATGACGGCCACGGCTGGCTCGGATGTAGTCCAATTTTCCAACATTTGTGGCCGTATATCGGCAATAACACGGCGAATGTTGTCTTCCAAATGGTCAAGCGTTTGTGGCTTATCCGCATAGACCAATGACTTTACATAGCCCCACAGAAAATAGTCTAGCGGTGTTAAATCACAAGATCTTGGAGGCCAATTCACAGTTCCAAAACGTGAAATTAGGCGGTCACCAAACGTGTCTTTCAATAAATTGATTGTGGCACGAGCTGTGTGACATATTGCGCCATCTTGTTGGACCACAGCTCCTGGACATCATGGTTGTTCAATTCAGGAATGAAAAAGTTAGTAATCATGACTCTATACCGATCACCATTGACTGTAAAGTTCTGGCCATCATCGTTTTTGAAGAAGTACGGACCAATGATTCCAGCAGCCCATAAAGCGCACCAAACAGTCAGTTTTTCTGGATGTAACGGTGTTTCGACATACACTTGAGGATTAGCTTCACTCCAAATGCGGCAGTTTTGTTTGTTGACGTAGCCATTCAACCAGAAGTGTACTTCATCGCTAAACAAAATTCGCTTATGAAAATCGGGAACAACGGCAAATCTCAAAATTGCACTATTTGCAAGCGTTGTTCAGGCGTGAGTCTATTCATGATGAATTGCCAAACCAAACTGAGAATAAATCACTTGACAGCTGTTAAATCGGTCGCCATCTTGAACAGTAATGCCAACTTAAAGTTCTATACGTCTATAAAAAACACCCTTTATTAATGAAAGTAATAACCGTTGTTCTCATTATACGTATACCAAATTCGATATAGCGATGATCGGAGAATGAACAGTCGCTCGACACTTTCCAGTTCTCCACAAAATGCGCATAATCTGCGCTAACCAATGTAATATCCAGCACCTCCTATCTATTAGCGACTACGAACCTCTATTTACAGCAACCAAATTCTGGTCTAAAATAAAGTCAAAAATGCACTCACCTCTCATGTTGACGTCTCCTCTGCCCGACACTGTTTAATGCCAAGGATTCCTTATTCAGGACCGTAAACACTTTGCTCTTCTTACCTTCAGAAGCGCCAACCTTAACAGCCTTCCAATCGTGGGTAGGTAGTGTAGGATTGCCACTCCTAATATAAGACAGGATGGTATTGGGGTCGTGTGGCTCGGACGGAATCGTCATGATGGATCTCAGCCTGTGAGGTATATCGCAGACCAGTATCACATCTAACCTTTGCAATCTAACATTTGCTACAATGCAATGCAACTTTTCTCTCATCCATTAATAAAATTTTCCTTCATTTAAAAACGGTCGGTTTAAGCAATTACAACTAAATTTTAAACGTTTGCTGTTATGCTGTCAAAACTTTCTGTGATTTCAAACTGCTAATGAACTGTTTATACAGATCGTTTTGAGTATAATTCTTTTCTTTTAGCTCTGTAGCTTAAAGTGGATCATCTCACTATGGTTAGTCAATAGTCTTACCAATAAATGGAACATTGCCACTCTTCTGCTTAAAATTTTTAGAGTACGTTATTATATTCCGTATTTTAGCTTAGAAATTGGACAATTGTCTTATTTAAAGGCAATAAACTAAAAATCGTCTGGTGCTATTTTTTTTTACGGCCAGATTTTATATGTCAGACCAAAAATTGTTTCATATTAGAAGAGCCGTTAACTTAAAAAAAAAAATAAAATGAAATGGAAACACTATAACATCACACGTCGGATGACTGGTGGCAAAGGCAGGAAGGGCTATAGCAGGATAACACCAACACATCCTCTTTCTTCTCTAGTTTGTCTCAAAAATATTTCGTGCATGTGTTTTTTATGCTTTTAGTTAAATTCTTTTCTATTAAATGTTATTTTGCCTACTGTGTCGGTGTGCAAGGGTATGAACCTACCCTGAAGGCAAACCGATTTGAGTAGCGAAACAGCTACATGAGCAGGTAACAAGTGAAACATACCATATAGGACTGGGCATAGGAAAATTTATTTTGCTATTCATGCCCATTGTCTGTTAGTTTCAGCGTTAGTTGTTTTATAACAAATTAACAAAACCTTGTTTCCTATTTTTATTTATTTCTCTTTTTATTGTTTTGTTTTTTGTACTACCCATGTTCATAGAAATTCATTTCCTTTTTTTAATGTTTTTTTGTGGTTTAGTTTCTATGTGAAAGTGGTCATAAATATCAACAATAAATTTTGTGTATTTTTTTAATGTTATTTTTTAATTATTCTATAAATAATTTAAATAGAAGAAGAAAGTTTTATTGCTTTAAGAATACCCTTAGAACTTAAAGAATACTAAATAAATGGCTAAACTGCGCTTTAGGATAAATAGTCTTTTCTTTATCGAGTAATTTTTTGAACAAAATGTCAATGCAAAAACAAATAAAATAAAAACTTTATTTGTGAATACGAGGAAATTTTTTTCCAGCAACGTAGAACAGTGACACAATTTTTTTTTTTATTTTCCTAAAAGTTTACGATTTAAACAGGTCAAATTACCATTGACAGGCCAACTTTTTTTTTTCCATTTATTGCAAAAAAATTTTTTTCTTACAATAATGTAAAAAATTAAAAAAAAACAAATTAATGCCGCTATTACATACAAAAGCGACAACTCATCACCAGCACTTGTTTCAATTACAACTCAACTGAGTTTAGCTGAGAGCGATAAAAATTTGTGGTTAAATTTTAAGGGGCGGTGTTGATTTTGCATAAAACACAAATATATTTAGGAAATTATTGTCATTTCTTTTTATTATGATAAAATGGTATGGCTCAATTATGTATGGAACAAAATATCGGCGGCACACCTCCATCCGATGGTCTAAATTTTCGATGACGCTGAGGCATAGTTGAATTATCTCATCCTTTAGCTCTTGAATTGTTGCTGGCTTATCGACGTACACCTTTTCTTTCAAATAACCCCAAAGAAAGAAGTCAAACGCCACCACGTGAGATAACACGGCCATTGAATTTTTCGCGCAAAAGAGCCATTGTGTCGTTAGCTGTGTGGCAAGTGGCACACAGTATTTATGTGAACAGTGATAAATATGAATATTTGACAACTACAGTGAATAGAGAAAAAGAGTATAGAAAACTCGCCACAGGTGAACTTAAAATGTTTATGAATTATGCTTATATTTACAATTAAGTAAATCATTTAATTTGTATTTATATGAAAAAAGAGATTCAATATTTTCTCCTTCAAGATATTCTTCATAAAATCCATTATTGATCACTTTTGAAGCAAAAATTAATTTTTATTTTATTTTAGGTGCAAAGTTTTTTTATGTCAGCTGTTTATCGGTTGTGTTAACGTAATCTGATTTCACAAGTCGCTCTAAAAGCGGTAAACATATAAAAATTTTGCATGATAAACTTATTTTTGTTCTATTGAAACCATAAAAAAGGCATAACTTTGCGCAGTTTTAAGCAACCTGTTTAAAATATTACATAGTTTAGAAGCAGAATGTTTTTTAAGAATTGAAACGCCTACCTTTGGTAGCCTAATAGTGTTTTTACACTAGAGCACATTTAACATCTACCATCCATTCGGCGAGATGACAACATCTTCCCATATAAAATGCATGTAGAAAAAATCAACATCTTACAACATCTTTACAAGATGTTCCTATCTCATTTTGTTTCACTCAACATCTTTCGATAATTTTCGTGCCATCACTAGAAAAATGGCAATATTTTCGATTTTAGTGGCATCACTTATAAAGTAACATTTATTTATACATACATAACATAAGTATGTACACATATTAAACAAAATAAAAATTCAAATTTTGAAGCCTAATGGATTTGATCTTGCAAAGCAACAATAATGAATGATTTTTCTAAATTTATTTTAAGATATTTTTTGTTTTCGAAAATTATGCGTCTTCTTTTCTTTTAATTTTTGATGGTAGATGTTAGATGTTGGTAGTGTAAACAACTTTTTTCATTTTCAACATCTTCCACGCATTCCTCTAAGATGTGCTCAGTGTAAAAACACTATAATTTTGCAAATGAAATGGCAAATATTGATTAAAATAATAGGTATTCAACCTATTTTTGTCTTAATCCTAAACTAAATAATTAGTTTCAATTCAATATGCAATTAGAATGCAAAATAATTTAAATTTAATTCAATTTCAAATGTTTGCAAACATTTCAAGCCAATCCAAATGACAAAATAATTATTTAATATCAAAAACTAACCTTTCAATAAAATTTCAGTACTTGAACTACAAGTTGCATACAGGGTATTGAAAGGACACACGTTTGTATAAGACCGATTGACTGGTTTCGTGTTTGTGTGAACAAACATTACGCACACGTACAGCTTAAAAATTTCCATAAAAAAACCAAGCGGAAGTTAATGAAAATCTAAAATTTAGTTTGTACTTTTGATCTTTCTCGGCCATTTATAAATCGATTGTTTTGATTTTTTTTAACAGACAATAAGATTGTTATTATAAGGCTTTTGTCCCCTTAGGAGTTGTTTTTTTACTATTCGGTTGTCAAACTAATGACTTTAGGAATTCCAAGAGTTGTCCATGGTTACACCACTTAGCAATCAAATATAACAGAGCACATTAGATAGTTTGTGTTTTCTTTCATTCTCCAATGTGTACTTATTGAAAAAAATGTGTTAGGAAAGAGTCCTCATTATGTATCTGTTCAAAAATATTCGATTGAAACAGTTTGTGCACGTGGCTTAAAAATTATTTACTTGACATATTAAATTATTTGGAATCATAAAGCTTAATTATTTAAGCGGGTTTCAGACTATTGTATTTAGTATTAATACATGTCAAAAATTCGTGTATTAAGTAAAAATCCAATAGTGTGAAAACAAAATGTTAAGCAAGTGTGGTGAAATACATAAGTATTTTTTCGTAATATTCTGGTTTTTGTAATTTTTAGAATTTTTTTTCTAAGCTATCACACAGCTCATTTTATCAGGGTTGCTTTTGTACAAGCGACCAAAGAAAAAACTAGAAATCAACTGTGAAATTATTTGCCGCGTTTTGTATTTTATTTGAAGTGTTTTTGGATTTTTTTTGGATTTTTTGACAGTCTATTTGATTTGCATCTGATTTCGGTCTCACTCGATCTAATGAAAATGTTAATACTCTGTATTATAATGTGAAACCCGCTTTACTGGTATTATTTGTAGTCTCAGTCACATGTGCTTTAAAAAAAACTTTTACACATAATTTTACTTTTGGCACAGAGAACAAAAACAAATATTAATCATCGAAAATCACTTTATTGTTTTCCAAAATATTCCCCATGAAGATCTATACAATTTTGCATGCGTTTGAACCAATTGTCGAAGCACTTTTGCCACTCTGACACGAGCCTTTTTTTGAGCGATTGACAAATTGTGTGGGATCCAACGCGAACAAATTTTTTTGACAGTCAAATGTTTATGCAATATTGAATGTATGCTGGTCCCACTAATGCCTAAGGTTGTCTCAATCTCACGATAGGTCACATGACGATCTTGCAATATCAGTTCATACACAGCATCAATGGTTTTCGGAACAACAACTGATTTTGGATGACCTTCACGAAATTCGTCATGGAGTGAACTACGACTACGATTGAATTCACCATACCATCGATAAACACTGGTCCTTGATGGAGCTTCATCGTCAAAAATTGAATTAAGTTCATCCATGCACTGTTGCTGAGTTAATCCACGTCGAAAGTTGTAAAAAATAATCGCACGAAAATGTTCACGATTTAATTCCAGGTTTTTGCCGAGATGAATTTTTTTAAGTTACTGTAAACAACACAAATAGCGCTCGTATGTCAAAACGTTTTGAGTACGTATAATCTCAAAAATGTCCAACTTTGCGATACAGCTGTCAGTTGCCAGGTTGTAAATATCAGGGTATAAGATTTATTTAAAATTTTATTAATTTAATATGTAAATATGTTTAATAAAAACAAAATTTTTAACAAAACTTATATCTTTTACCAATTGCAACTCGTTTTTTTTTGTTATACTTTGTGCTTTTTATCCCTTTTCCAATGAGAATCAACACAAAATTGTAAATTGATCCTCATGAATGAATGCAAAAGAGATATATCTTGGTATGTTCTGACTATGTAACCCTGTGACATTTAGTATGAACAAAATATTTAAAAAATGTTCTAAAATATATTTTACTTTTATAAAAGCTTACTCTATTACAAATTAAATAATAATTCACTTTTCAAATTTTAAACAAATACATATGGATTCAATTACATATACACACCCATCCAAGCATCAAGAATAATAGAAAATGAAATGCAATTGGATACAGAATCGTCTTAGAAATGTCAAAACTTTCTAAGCACTACGTATCAATGCAATTTGAAACAGGAATTACAATATCATTACAGTGTACTTGGGTGAATGTAAATAACTAAGACACTTTAACACATTGACTGACTATAATAGAAGTTTCAATTGTATATACCTACCTGACTGTTGATTTAAACAAATTTTAACAGGAGTATGTATCAGTCACTTTCATACATATACATGGATGGCAATTGAAATTGAACCAATGTAAAATAAAAAACTATTTGGAAAAATATGTTCATTTTAATAAAAATCGTTTACACCTAAATAGTCAAGGTATAAAACCTTAAGAAATTTTCTACCATCTCTGTAAGTCATCTGTGTCTCTTCTGGCTTCGATAGTAGTTATTTGAGTTATAGAAACTAGCCAGACAATGTGTGCAAGCAGGTCGCACATGTCATCGAGATTAAATCATTTGGTATTTGCTATGTGGTTCAAAAGAGAATCTTGTGATTTTATTAGATAGCCTCTGGCTACCCGTAAACCCATTAACCTAAACTAAGAAGAATAAGCAACAGCTTACTTCTTTCCGTACTTCAATTTCTAGCTATATTAACAGTAACATTTTAGAAATTCCTCAACTAGCCTTTTGAATATAATTTCAGTTTATTACTAAAAATTATTAAAAAAAAAATTAGCGCAGCAAAATTGAATACTCGAACAGAATATTATTCTGTTGCAAAAGGTTGAAGTTTTGTCATGTTATTAAATATACCCTTCACTGTAAGTATGAAAGATATAAATATAAGTTTGTGATTACGTTTGTAATTTCTACACCGTGCATGCACCACCCTATGACATATATAATATATTCTGAATCCTTATAAAGTCGATTTAGTGATATCCATCTGTCTGGCTGTATGTCCGTGTAGTTGTTGAAATAAACTTTCTGAAATGTAAAAGCAACGTACAAAAAAGTTTAGCATATAAATCTGCTAGTTGTTGCTGCCTTTAGATTGTTATTAAAATTTATACCGATTGGTCCACAAACGGATGATTTATGAGTCAAATACCGCTACTACCATTATTTTTGACCATTTTTCTAAATGGCGTATTGGTCTAAAATACTAAACGGACAAGAAAGTGGTACGCAGTTTTATCTGAAATAAAAGTCATAATGTGTGTGCACAAAATCAAAACAATCGGTCTACAATTGACTGAGAAATATCAAAAATACAAACGCATTTTTAGGTTTTTATTATTTTTTTTTTTGCCTTTGTTTTTTTAATTAAAATTTTTAAGCTTTGCATGTGCGCATTGATGTGTAGTGATGTCACTACAGTGTAGCAATTTTTTGATTTTAAATTTTTTAGTCGATATTAAGTATTTAATTAAAAATATTTGGTTTAAAAAATGTTTGCACATATTTGCAAAATTAAATTAAAGTATATTTATTTAACATTCCTATGAGTTATCTTAATTAAGATTTATTTTCTTATTGATATAAAAATTGAGTCTCTGCTGACATTTTATTGCTTCTAAAAATAAGGTTCTCATAAAGTATTTTTTTAATAAGTTTTAGTTTATTGAACTGAAATTAATTATTTATTTTAGGAATATGAAAAATAGGTATTAAAAAATATTAATCAATATTTTTCATATTTTTTTTTATTTGTAACTTTATTTTAACTTTTTTAATTGAAACGGCTAGTTTATTAAGCTTAATGTCGTATTATAAAAAAAAAATTTTATGTCGATATTTCATTCTAATAATAAATAAATATGTAAATAAACTTTATAATACGAGCTTAAGCTTAATACACTAGCCGTTTCAATTATATAATTTTCGGTGTTTTGTATTATATTTAAAAAGAATGTGGAAAGTGAAAAATATGGATATTTAGCTAAAGGCTTGTTTAGCTGAACGTTGTTGAAAACGTCCGCCGACGCCCGTTGACGTTAAAAGGTTTGTGTAGTTATAGAACATTTAAAAACGTGTCATATGCTTTTCACATAAGAAAACAAATAAATTTTTTTTTTTTACAAAAAACTGTATCGCACTTTTTGTTCTAGTGTTTAATTATTAAATATTGTTGTTTTTAGTTGGTTTTTGTTATTTTTAGAAAAGTTTTAAGCACTTTAATTATTTCAGCTTTCGTTTATACGCGCTTCACTTTTTTTTAAATAAAAAACTACTTTGTCTTAGCTGTGCATAAACGTAAAAGCGTTGCTAAATTCTATTTTATACAAAACATGCCGTACAGTCAACATGACATTTGTTTTCGATAAGCACTTTCATTACTTTTCATATAACAAAACGGATCAGCTGGTAACGAATTAACAGGACGGGACGTTCGGTTAATTCTAGCTTAACACAGTGAAGGGTATACTAAACTCGACACAAACGAATTTAACTGGTTTTTCTTTTTGTTTTGTTTTTCAAAGTTCAATAATTAAAAATGAAAACTTTTTCTTTGTAACTCTATTCAAAGTTCTAAAACAATTCATTTGAGTGCTCATGTACAACTTTGATATTCATTTTATAATTGGAGTATTTGTGGTAGCCAGAGCACAAGACAATAAATGCTTATGTATGTCTGGCTGTGCATACATAAGCAATAATTCTAGTTAGTTTCTAGAATAAAAAAAGCAATTTAATAATTAACAGTGCTTACGATTGTTGACCAAAGTTGCTCTGGCAAAGTGTTTGTGATGGTGAGGTCTTGCAATGACTGAACTCTGCGGCCTTAATTAGGTAAAGGTAGATGATGGCGCTCAATAAGCTTTTCAGCTAGGGACAGAGATTAGAGGACTTTGAGGTGGTAAGTTGCACTGTTGACCGCCAACGGTAGCTTTTTATTTTCTGGATCCTTCTGGGTAAGATTGAGGTTGCCGCTCGTCTTCTGTGTGAATTGGCAGTGTAAGCATGTATTAGACTTACAATTTTAAAATTCAAGTTAAAGTAGATGTGAGCCTAAAGGAAAACTAGAAATTATAAAACTACTAGTGCTTATTTCGTGAATGGTAACACTTAGCTCATGTCTGATTTAAGAGATAATTAGTTTTATCCTTCCGCTGAAAGAATATGGTTGTGTTTTTGCTTCGCTAAGTGGGCCTGCGATCGACTTACAGAAGATGCCAATTTTGCCAAAAAAAATCATCTTTTCAGATGAAGCTCATTTTGATCTTGGCGGATATATAAACAAGCAAAATTGTCGCATTTGCGGCGACGCACCCAAAACGATTCACTGTTTGGTGCGGATTTTGGTCCAGAGGCATAATTGGGCCATTTTTCTTCGAAAATAAGCAAGGAGTGGCCGTTAGTCAATGGCGATCGTTATCGTATCGGGACATGTTGAACGAATTTTTGTTCACAAAAATTAAAGAGTAGGATATTGGCAACATTTGGTTTTAACAGGACGGCGCTACGTGCCACACAGCCGAAGCTACACTCGATGTTTTCATAGCATTTTCAAAAAAAAAGTTATTTGGCGGACCCTATATTTAGTTATTGTTATTCCTTTCACAACTACAGGGCATATATTTAGGCGAACTTATATGTAGAAGATATGCATGTATTAAAGGTCTGCAGAAAACCTTTTGAAACTCACACCCCTTTGTCACATGCCAGTTCCATAACGAAAAACTCAATAAGCCCAAATTTTTTCACTAACACCCTCACATTTTTCAAACTGGCAGTCAGTATATTTTTAACAAATGAGCAAATAGTATTACCTAGTAAGAGTTTAATTTGACTTCGGTAAAGTAAAAATTAAAAACATAAAAACAATGTTTTTCAGTATATTAAAATAATGAACATTTAAAATATATCAGAAATATATCTAGAAGATAGTTTCAGGCATTACTTCATATATTTGACTAAAAATATATTACGAATCAAAATTTTTTTGTATGTATTTACGACATGCACATACATATCTACAACCAATGGCACAGTTACTTTTTTATGAGAAGAGTAGCCTTTGACTAGGGTAGCCAGATTTGAAAAAAAATACACTTAAAAAAATTTACTGCTTTCTGGAAAAAAAAAATTCAATTAAGAAAATGTCAAAAAATTAAATAAAATGTACTGCTAAAAATAGTACGAAAGACCATTCTATTTAGTGGAAACTCAAGCAATTTGCAAGACTTTCAAATATATTTTCGTAGTTAATACTAAAACACTGCACAAGCATTTATATATCTCAGAAGGTCCGCTAACCTTACTCCCGGTATCTCACTCAGGTAGTTCGGCCATTAGATGTGCACCGAGAAATTTGTGTCTAGAAGCCATAATATCCGGGCACTCGCGGAGAGGGTGACTGACAACTGTGGCAGCTATCGTTGAAGGGCAGTCCCATTTTATTTCTGTTCACTAGCTGAACAGAGCGTTTATCATCATAGCGGGGCCATAATTGACGCATGACTTTACACGTTTGTAGACTCCGCCATCTGGTATCTGCCCATTCCCGGTAGTGATAAAAAATACCACTCTTGATAGAGTGCCATCGGCATAAAAACCTGAATGTTAGAGCTAGCTGGGAAAATAATAAAAGCCGTTACAATACTCTGATTATTATTTTAATTCAGCTTTGCTTTATCCTTTTTGTGTTTTGTTCTAGTGCCTATTAGTTTTGCAGCAGTAAAACCCATTTTGTTTGTTAGTGATGTATATATTTTGATATGGAAGAATACAGACAACATTTAAAATTAGAGATGATTGCTTATAAACTTTTTAAAATATGCTTGTGCAGGTGTCCAGTATATCTATGATATGTCCTTTCTATGTGTTGATTTCAAATGAATGTATATGTCAATTAGACATTACCAAAAAATAATCATACTAATTGATAGTTTTTGTCTTTTTGTTAAATGTCTCTATTTTATTATTTTTGTTTAAGTATGTGTTTATTCGTTCTGTAGGGGTATAATTTACAACCATTTCATTTTACTACATGACTTGCTGACATGCCAACAATTAAATATCAATAGTGTGACCAAGAAATTTGTTTGTTAAATTGTTTAACAGAAAAGGAAAGAGGAATGCAAACTAATTTTAATTAATTGAGACAACTTCTCTTCATTTGCGTAATTAACCATAATTTTATTAAGAGATGCATAGATATTTTAAGATAACACTTAAGCTTTAACCCTGGAATACTAACGTTTAGTAACTAAAAATGTTTTATTTTTACTTAAAAACTATTGTTGAAAGCACTTGTGAAGCTTAAAAAAAAATTTCAAACATATTTTAGAAAAGGACAAACTTAAAAGTTATGAAGCTACTCATAAGACAATTAGAGTTGTAGGCTATGCATTATTTTGGAATACAAATTATCTTCGTGTATTCAAAATAATCCCAAAATCTGATCCTTGGCTTAAAATGCAAGTCTCCTGCTGTTATCCTTCGCTCTCAAAATGCATTAAATTTCCCAGCTTTTAACTTAAATTTAAATCAATTTATTGTGTCCATTTCTCTTCTTTGATATAATTTTTCTTATTTTAAATACGAGTACTTAAACTCCATTATTCCATTTTTAAAAAGGATGTTTCTAGATACTGAGATACAGTTCTTTCTTTTTTTTTGTTTTTGTATAGATGTGTGTGTGTACTTTTTAAAATTATGTATATGTATATGTATGGCATTTGTTAAAGAATATTGTCAATAAGTGACATGGAGTAAAAAGGGATCAACACAAAACTACAATGTCCAGCTTTAAATAGAGAGTTTTTGTTGTTGTTATGACTTAAAATATTCAGGGCAAATCAAGCAGTTGTTTTTGATGTTTTTTTTATTTTTCGTTTAAAATTTTTTTTTTAAGGAAATGAGTGAGTTTATTTTGTGTGTACAAGTTTTATTATACTTACACTGATTCCTATTGGGATTCCAATTAAGATTAAATTTTTCTTTAACTCAGCTACATATGCTTGAAAAAAAAAAATTTTAATTATAAAGGGTGTTTTTTATAGACGTATAGAACTTTAAATTGCAACAAAACAACGATGGATTATTCGATTGACATGAATTTTATTTATCCGAAAGATAATCTTGTGGCATTACATTCTAAATATCATTTCTGGCATATGACCGCCACGGCTGGCTTGGATGTAGTCCAAGCTGGACGTCCAATTTTCGATGACTTTTTCAAACATTTGTGGCCGTATATCGGCAATAAGACGGCGAATGTTGTCTTCCAAATGGTCAAGCGTTTGTGGCTTATCCGCATAGGCCAATGACTTTACATAGCCCCACAGAAAGTAGTCTAGCGGTGTTAAATCACAAGATCTTGGAGGCCAATTCACATTTCCAAAACGTGAAATTAGCCACTCACCAAACGTGTCTTTCAATAAATTGTTTGTTTCACGAGCTGTGTGACATGTTGCGCCGTCTTGTTGGATCCACAGCTCCTGGACATCATGGTTGTTCAATTTAGGAATGCAAAAGTTAGTAATCATTGCTCTATACCGATCACCATTGACTGTAACGTTCTGGCCATCATCGTTTTTGAAGAAGTACGGACCAATGATTCCAGCGGCCCATAAAGCGCACCAAACAATCAGTATTTCTGGATATAACGGTGTTTCGACATACACTTGAGGATTAGCTTCACTCCAAATGCGGCAGTTTTGTTTGTTGACGTAGCCATTCAACCAGAAGTGCGCTTCATCGCTAAACAAAATTCGCTTATGAAAATCAAAATTATGAACCATTATTTTCGAAATAAAATTGCACTATTTGCAAGCGTTGTTCAGGCGTGAGTCTATTCATGATGAATTGCCAAGCCAAACTGAGAATAAATCACTTGACATCTGTTAAATCGGTCGCTATCTTGAACAGTAATGCCAACTGAAAGTTATATATTTCTATAAAAAACAACCCAAGGATTCAGATAATTTTAACTATGCTAGTAGCTCTCTGAAAAAATATTTTTTATTTAAATAATTTTAATTCGGAAGTACCTTGTATACCCCCTATACTGTAGTAAACATTTTTTAAATATTCAACAAAGAAGAAAAAGGATTTTCAATAAAATCGCAAGGATTGACTAAAATAATTTTCTTTAATTTATTATTTTTTTTTTGTTGTTAATTTAATATTTTTTTTATTAATTCAAAAAGAATGGAAAATATTGTTAGGAAAATCACTCTATTGAATGACTTTGTTTTATTATTCATAAGAAATGGTATTTATGGATGCCTAAATGTAGCAATTCAGGGTTTATGTTAATTCATAGAATTTTATAGTGTAATACTTGTGTGTGAGATGTGTGTTATTTATATCTGTGTAAGTGTATAAGCTTTATGATAGCTATCAAGTTCTTGAATTTGCTAGATTAAGAATTTTCATTTACCTTGTTGTTCTATACTGGATACACCTAAAAGTATGCAGTAACTTCTAGAAGTTTGTAGACGGTTCTCAGCTAAAGATTTGAAATATCCCTTACAGTTAGCTAAAGTAAACAGTATATAAAGCAGTGCTGAAATTGTTAAAGCAGTTCAGTTCTGGTTGAGACATTAGACTGTAAACAAGGTGTGTCAAAAACAATAAAGTGTCGTTGTGACGGTTATAAATAAAGTGTGTTTCTACAACAAGTGTTGAGAAAAGAAAACTTATTGTGTTGTTATTTTACAATAAAGCACCCTAATAATATAAACGTTTTTATAATAGCGTAAAAACGTAACAATATTATATATTGTATTTCATTTCATTTAATATTATAGTATAATACATATTTTTAAACCAAATAAAATGCTAAAATTATTATTTAATTCAAGACAGAGAGTTTGAAATTAGCGGAAAAATTGAAAAATGTCCAAAAAATCTAGCAGCGCTCTATAGCCTTCTTACTACCAGTTATTTCCTACCAATAGTGCTGCAATTAGCTTTGTAAAATATATATTTTCTTTTTTTTTTATCAAAAAGAGAAACCTAAGCAAATGGTGTTAATTGAAAAACATATCCTTTTTTTTCTTGTTATCATGTTGCTTAAATGTTAAAAATAAAAATTTTTCTTGAATGTAATTGAAAATTTTATTGTGTACTGAAAGAAATAATTCAAATAATGCATTTTTAAAAAAGGTGACACTTTTCTTTTTTTAAGTAGATGGTTAAATTTTATATATATATGTTTCTCTCTATAAAGCCTCATTTTGAATCACAAGCAGTCTATAACTGCCAGAGTTGGAAAAGAAACGAAATTACACATTTGCCTTCGTTTCGTTTTGTAGTTTTCAGATTTATTATACCCTTCACAAAATGAAAAGGGTATATATAAGTTTGTCATTCCGTACTTGTGCCACAGCCTCCATTATTATAAGTTCCCAATAAGATAAATATTGTTACGAAAAATCATGCTCTTGAACCACTGTGTTATTAATCATAAGAAATTGTATTTATGTACGTACATATAGCAATTTATTGTTTAAGTTAGTGCGTAAAGTTTGTGAATGTAATGCTTGTGTGTGAGTTATAAAGTAAGATTTGTATTATTTATATTTTTGTTAGTGTATAAGTTTTATGTGTTGAAGACTTGGACAGATTTAAAATGACAGTTACGGCTTGGTATTGTTGCTAGATAAAACTATATAGGAATGCTTACGTTATTATTCGATTTTCTTTTTAAAAGAATTTTCTTGTAAAAATGTTTTAAGGAGCCTCAAATCAGCTGTTTGTCGTCTAAAGTCGAAGCGAACGATAATTTTCTTCATAGGGAGCGCGGCCTGAACCTTAATAAACTAAACGCTTTTATGATAGTGTATAATATTTGTTATGTGGCCCTGTGAATAGCGATTACTTTTCGTTGCTAAAAAATACATAGTGGCTACGGCAAATATTTTTAAAATAGCCAAGATATTAAATTTTAATATTTGTTATTTTATCTTCATACTTGTAATTTTAATGTATTTGTTTTTTTTTTTTTTTTTTGGTATATTAATAAAAAATGTTTTCTTCATGTCTGTTAATATTTGTTATTTTACAGAAGGCTTATAATTTTTGGTCACAAGCGAAATGAACAAATACGCATGACATAGAATCTGTTTTTTACAACAGCTGATCAACTCAAAAATATTAAAATTTTTTGTAATTATTATTATTTTTTTTTAAGAACTTATGTTTTAATAAAATATAATAAACTGGAATTAAAAAAATTAGCGAAATATCCATATAGTTCGTTTGAAAAATGGCTTATAGCCGCCATATGACAACATCATTCAACATTAGATACATATTTTGTACACACGCCTGCTACAAAAATGGCGCCGAACATGGGGCTCGAAACAAGTAAAAAAAAAAAAAAAATATCATTTCGCAATTCGCAGTCTCGTCACTGCGTGAGAATTTTTTTTTAGTTTCTTTTCTTCAGACCTTGCTGAAACTTTGAAATGTTTTTGAATAATGCCTTCTAAACTATGTCCCGTTCAATCGGTAAATGCACCAAAATCGCGTTGCGACATAGTGGAGGATGCATTTCAAGGAGATTTCTTAATTTCAGAACTTTCAGCATTTGCCTATCTGCTCGAGTCTTAGGCAATAGGTAACGAAATGGGTGGTTAGAATTTGTCCAATTGCTCGAGTTGATAGAAATGTTTGGGATATCCACAGCTTAGCTCCAATTCCGAGATTAGATCTATTAGTCTGAGTCCGGCATAGCTCGGTAAATGTTTTATTTGCTCGTAGCCGTATAGACGAAGGACTAGTATAGCCAATCTCTTCCAGCAAAATACCCCTTTTCTATAATTTTGTTATGGCAGTCAGCTTCTGAAACCAAATAGTAAACACAGTTAGAAAATCGGTACGTTCATATTGAGTCACAAATACTTACAGCACTTACCTGCAATCAAGCTATAGTAAACCGCAGACAGAGCAGTACAAAGTAGATAATTTTGATTTAGGTATGGAATCTTCAAGTATTTAAAAAATTTTCTTTTTGTTCTAGAGTTTTTTGGTATTGGTTCAGTAGTTTTCAATAACGCTTTTTTTTAACGTTGACACAATGACATCATCAAAACACACAAAACATACCTGACGACCATGGCTCCACCAGACGCGACCAGTGTGAGTACAGTCACCTCTGTAGCTGCCAAATGATAAAGAGATGAGGGAGCTGATGAACATCATTTTAGAGATGGTACGTGTCCAGATAATGTAGACGAAAAAAAAACCAAGCTTTAATGGAGATCCTGTTACACCTGCGGGAAGTGAGTCGTCAGCATCCATTGGCAGTTCCTGCGTTAACTGTACAAGCCCGAGTTGAAACTCGTAGTCTGGATGTTCTGGACCAATAGGTTCAGCGCAACCTTTACCTCATAAAAATAGAGAGCAACCACACCCATATTTTAACATGCCGGAAAATGTTAATAGACCACCGCCTCAATTTAGACATCCACCAGTTCCTGCAGGCCGGTTTGCACCATCAACCAAGGGAACCGAATATTCGTAGACCGCAGATAATAACGGGCTAATGCATAATGAAGTTACAGAATCTACCTACCGAACTGACCTTGAGATATGGGGACTATGTTTGTAGTTAAAAATAACAGTTATTGAGACATAAGAACGATTGGACTTTGAACCAGACAAGAACGACCAATGGACCAGGATAACGACAGGTTAAGTCTCTTCATATTCAAGTTAAATAATATAAAGGAGCTAAGCTGCGCATCTTCGGACGAGCATCAGACCGAATTAAGAGAGCGCGAGATTGACATCGAGTGCGAAGATGCACGTGTTTACACTCGTATAAATATAGGGGTCTCGAAATTGAGGGTCTGCTAGATAGTGATGCTACTGTTTCGTGTCTACGCGCGAGGCTGTCTTGAGCTTTTGGAGAGGGCGGGACTTAAAGTCTTCATTTTCTCCTTCATTATTAGTATAGCCGAAGCGAAAGCACATACTTTCGCCGGTCAAGTACATGTGGATATTACAATAGTTTGGACAAAGCAGGCCTTCTAAAGCCTAGATTAAGCTGTGAGTTGCTTTTGGGTGTCGATTTTATGAAGGGTTTCAGTTTGAGACTAAGACAGCATAGATGTCGTAATCCACAACTTAACAGCTGAACGGAGCCAGAAATTGAATTTTGTTATATCGATTTTCCCTTGTAATGCAAAAAAAGAACTTTTAAAAACCCATCTAGAAACGCATCATATAGATGTCGGCAGTGTAAAAATTAATGTTTGAGGAACTGGATAGAATGCTTGGTCTTGGCGTCCTTAAGCTTAGCGAGAGCCCTTGGAACCATCCGTCTACTTTGGTCCGCAAGGGTTGAAAAGATCGGCTGTGTCTGGACGATCAAGTACCCGCTACCGCATATTGAAGGTTTGCTTATCCGCTTGGGAGACACAGTGTTTATCTCTGGTGTCGAAACCTGGCAAACACTACCATATCCGTCTAGCAGAGAAAAAACGCATTTTACGGTGCCTGGACCACCACTTTACCTCTTAATGGTGATGTCTTTTGGGATGTCTACCCAAAGGTTAATAAGGTGATTCAAACGGCACTTCGGAAACGTGTGATCTTTTGATAGTATCTCCAGAATTAAAGACATAATTGGAGTTGCTTCATCAAGTGCCTATATGGTAAAATCGAAATTATGTTTCAAGGAGTTGCGATATCTGGGCCAAATATTTGTTCAGCCATACTGAAAGTTTTTCCGCCTAGAGCATAGACAATTACGCGTTTTAATTATTCAGAAAATGCAAAACAAGTTCGTAGTCTTCTGGAGGCAGTAGCTGGTATATATCCGACTTATAGCTCTCTATAAAGTTTAAGCGTTTGATTGCCTTAAGAGCGTTCTCATTTCGATTCCGCTTCTAATGCAAGCGGACTTCAACCGGCATTTCTACGTTCAGTGTGACTCATCGGAAATAAGAATAGGAGCTGTTTTCTTTCCAGAAAAACGATTTTTAAGGAGAGCACCTTACCGCTTTTTTGTCGTACAAACTCACGGCGGCTCAGCGTGAGCTTGGCGGTAGAGAAGTTTATTCTCTACATAGATCACCGATCACAGTAGTCTTAAGTGTCTTATGTCGTATAGGGATTTGACCAGTCGATTAGCGAGGTGGTGTCTACATTTGCAATCTTACAATTCCCAGATTAAGCACAGATAGGGTAGACAAAATATCATTTTTGCAGATGTAGAAAGATTCATAGATTTGAATTCCGACGCTTTTAAGTTTTGTTACTATACAGAACTTGTTTTAACCGTAGAAGCAAATGCTGAACGGTTATGTGACTTGAAAGTTGTTGATAGTTTTGTTTACAAGCGAATACGACCTTATGATGGTACGAACATTAGTAAAGATTTCTCAAGGAAGTTATGGGTGCCTCACGAATTGACTGAAGCTTTATAAGGAAGTCTTATGACTGTCCATTAGATTTGCACAGAGGCGTTTGTAAAACTCTACACAGAGTGCATGAATGTTATTAAAAGAGGATAGAGACATAGAGCTTTTTGAGACAGCGGACATATACGGGGAGTGGCGAATAAGTTGTTTTGATTGGAGAATTTTGCAAAAGAGAAAATAAAAAGAATTTTATAAAATTCAAAAAGAAACAAAAGAAAATTTTATTACCAAGAAACTTATCGGTGAAAGAATAAGGTTTTATAACTTTATGTATATTTTCTCTTAGTGTATACTAACGGATACTAGCTTACATAAGGCTGTCTGCAGGTTGAAGTCATTTTTAATAAAGTTGTTAACAGTTTCTTTTTGTAACAGTAAAAGTCAATACTTTTATGACCTTATATTCTCTCTCTCTCTTTTCTTATTGTCACTAATACATATTTATATCGCACATTCGTTTCATTTCCTACAATACACTCGTAAAAAAACATTAAGTATTCTGTTTTTACTCTTTTCAAAACATGGGAAATGATGTGAACTTAGTTTAATTTTCTTTAACCTTTTTTTCAATACAATTATGCTCCTATGGAAAGTATTTAGGTAGAGAAAGTCTCTGTACAAAGAATGCTGCCTTTATGTTTCTAATAAATAGTTTGCACAAGGTTAAAGTTTGTAGTAGATGTTATCAACTGAATTAATGTTGGTCTGTCTGTATATGTGCTCATAAGTGGTTATTTTAAATTGAAATCTTTTGTTGAAAACTTTCTGTCGTCTTAGCCTCTGAAATAAGTTGCAGGCTATTTATTATTTTTTTAATATTAAATTTATAAGCTTCTTATGTATAAAAAAAAAACGATTTTTCTAAAATAAGGCATGAATTATACGTACAGGTATTTATAACAATATTTGAAGTCGTAACGTTAATATACTTATCGAAAAGGCATAACATGTTTAGATTAGGAATGCCTATTTATAAGTTAGAATTACTCATAAATAAATATATAAAATTTTTTTTGGAATTAATGCCCCTATTATGGGTCACAACTCAACTCAGTTGAGCTAAAATCTAAACAGTTCAACTTTACAACAACTCAACGCTTTTTTGGTATTATGTATTACAACTAATTTCAGTTAAAATTGTATTAACGCCAACCTAAAAATTGAGGATTTGACAGATATAAAAAAAAAAATTTTTTTTATAAATTTACCTTCAAAAGAAAGTCGAAATATCGGATCATTAAAAATAAAAAAAATTTTTTATTGAGATCTTAAACTTAAATAATATTAATTAATAATCAAATAAAATAATTTATTTTGTGTTTTGTGTTGCAAATTAAATAAATGAAATAAATAAATGTAAAATAAAGCAAATCAATATTAAAAAATTAAGTTACATATATATTCTGCCATGACTAGTAATTTTTAAGAAAAAGCTTTCATTCTCAGCATTACAGATCGCCAGAATTTAAAACAGGAACGGCAATAAGTATGTATTTATCATTAGAGTGATTTTTAAAATAAATGTTTGCTTAAATATAGAGTGAAATAAAAATGTTCATAGCGCATTGATTTTTTGTTATTATTACTTAGTTAACTAATAAAAAGTGTAATATAGATATCCCATTTTTTAATTAGTACTAATTTGTGTGTAGTAGCGCTTACTTTCACACTAATTAAATTTTCAACCAACCATTAAAAAAATAAATTACCAAAACTAGCCAACAATTTACATAATATTTGTTGTTTTGTTTTGTTTTTTTTTGCTAGTAGTGCTACTATTCTCGTAATGCTTTAAGCAAATTACTTTTGAAGGTTTTAATTAAAATAGTTGCTGTTTTTTTTCTTCTCTTGCTAATTATGTCTATGACATCATTAGTTAAAATGGCTAAAGAGTCATGAATATAAATATTAGGAAAAACAAAAAATAAATGTTTTAAAATCATCTTATACTACGACTAAATACTTCTAAGGCAGTATTTCTAAAAGTGGGAAAAAATCCTTGATATGAAAATAACAACTTGGTTATTATTACTTTTGAATATACTCGTAAATGTATTTTGCCCAATCATCTATTGGCAACACATCCAGATAGATTTTAGCAGTTGGGGACAATAACTTATTGCGAATTATGCTCTTTAAATTAAGCATTGTAAAGAAGAAAATGTTAACGTTAAACAAGTTAACTTCGGCAGTGCAGAGTCTTATAAATATACTCTTCACTGTAGTCGATAAATATTCATATTTTTTAAAAAAATTATGAAATAACTTTCCAATAAAATGGCAAATGTGCTTTAAAATAATTTGCTTTTAATATGTTTTTGTAGATCTTAAAGTAAATTATGAATTTCAATAAAATTATTATTTTTTTAGTACTTAATTAAAATTATGTTTGGTGTGCTGAATGCACTATTTTCCATGATATTCTCATGGAAAATCTAAAATTTTTTTACATAGTACAATAAGTATTAAATAAGTTCGGATTAGTTGGAACTTACTTTAAGTTCCTGGTCAAACATTTAAATACTACAGGCAAACAAAAAGTTTCAAGAAATTCAAACAAGACAATAAAAAACTAACAAATTAAGTAGTTAGATTAATTAAAAGTTAGATTTTTGTTAAACTTTTTGATTCCAAATTATTTTATATGTTGGGATATGAATTTCAGTTAAAGAAATTAAAATTAACGAAATCTGAAGGGTAATGGTTAAATTAGTAAAATCGTATCGTCTTGCTGTAGAAAAATCGTATCGTACAGCTTCGGGGCATACATAGTTACTAAAAAAGTTTCAACGCAGTCAAACGTGTCAGCTGTTAATGTCTTGTAAGCATTAAAATTAAAAATGCATTCCATTAATTCTATGTTTATTCATTTATGTGAAATGTAAATATAAAATTGGAAAATAATATAAGCAGCAACGAAAATGGCAGGTGCGTCCAATTAATAAAAATTGGGCACAAACTGGATATTTCCAAAAAAAAGGATACGGGCGTGGAGCTATGTGTGGCTTTAGAAATTGTATCATTTCAAGAAGATGCCATGTTGATCTCGTCGACGCACCACTTCCAGATGGCTGGATGATTTGTTCACATTCTCTCATGTACTGATCTCGTAAAGAAGTCCACCTCCGGATACATTGCTCTTCTGCCCAAAACACATTTATTTTTACAGAAAAATATCTAAACAATACTTTTATTAAATTTTTCACTATACATACCTGTTGTACCCATTTCTTTGGCAATCTTTTGCCAAATTGATTTCTTCCTATGTGGGAACTTATAATATAGGTTGGTTTTATTGAAAATTTCTTCATTTTCTTGTATTAAATAAATAAGTTTATCGTCGTAAATTTTTATTTTGTTTTTTTGAATGCAATAAATTTCTTTTTGTTTACCGCGTTTTCTTTTTTCTTGTCAAGGTTTGACGTTAGCAACGTAAAAATCTAGTTTCTGCCACAAAATTTTCTATAAGGAATAACATGGTTTATGTTTGTGACGGATTTTATCAGCTGATCCGTAACCTCACGAAACGATTTTACTAATTCCACCATAAGAGAGACCTATTTCATTTTATAAATAAATCACGTATTTTTGGAGACATTTTTTTATTCGATTGTATTTATAAAAGACATATAGCGATTAAGTATGAAATAAAGTATTCGTCAAATGGCCTCCACGGCTCTGATAACAGACCATTACTCTCCTCATGTAATTTTAACGTATTTTTCTCTCTTATTTACGTAAGCAATGATATGTGTACACTCATGTTTAGAACACACAACAGACAATTTTTATATCTTTCACTGTAAGTAAGAAGGGTATATAAAGAGTGATTTTTTTTGCTATTATCTTTTTGGCAACACTAGTTTTGACAGCTCACGCACGTTTTGTATCTTGTGTCACTGTCAAACATCTTCAGTTTGGTGTATAATTTAATCATGAATCGTCTTACAAACGAACAACGCTTGCAAATTATTGAATTTTATTACCAAAATGCGTGCTCTGTTAAGAAAGTTCATCGCGCGCTTCTTCCATTTTATGGTCAGTTTAATCGACCTACTGAGGCTTCTATTCGGGCTATTGTAACAAAATTTCCCAACCAAAATTTACATTGTTGGACATTAAACCACCAACACGCTTACGTAGAGTGCGAACTGAAGAAAATATCGCAGCCGTATCGGCCAGTGTTGGTGATGACCGTGAATTATCGATTCGGCGCCGTTCGCAGCAATTGGGCCTCTGTTACTCCATTACGTGGAAAATTTTGCGGAAGGATTTGGGTGTGAAGCCTTATAAAATACAACTGGTGCAAGAATTGAAGCCAAACGACCTACCACAACGCCAAATTTTTGGTGAATGGGCTCTTGAAAAGTTAGATGAAGATCCACTTTTTTATCGAAGAATTGTGTTCAGCGACGAGGCTCATTTCTGGTTGAATGGATACGTGAACAAGCAAAACTGCCGTATTTGGAGTGAAGAGCAGCCAGAAGCATTGCCAGAGCTACCAATGCATCCACAAAAAACAACCGTTTGGTGCGGATTATGGGCTGGCGGCATCATTGGGCCGTATTTCTTCAAAGATGATGCGAATCACAACGTTACTGTGAATGGTGAGCGCTACCGTGCGATGATAACAAACTTTTTTTTGCCCAAAATGGAAGAGCTTGACTTGCATGACATGTGGTTTCAACAAGACGGTGCCACATGCCACACAGCACGCGAAACAATGGACCAATTAAGAGGCGAGTTCGGTGAATAGTTTATTTCACGCTTGGGACCAGTCAATTGGCCGCCCAGATCGTGCGATTTAACGCTTTTAGACTATTTTTTGTGGGGCTATGTTAAGGCTAATGTCTATAGGGACAAGCCCGCTTCGATTGACGCACTGGAAGCCAACATTGCCAACATTATTCGTGAGATACCGGCCGAAATGTTGGAAAGAGTATGCCAAAATTGGACTAAGCGGATGGACCAGTTGAGGCGCAGCCGCGGCCAACATTTGCATGAAATAATCTTCAAACATTAAATTATATCGACCCAACTATCGATCCAAATAAATATTTCATGCATTTTTCTGAATTTTATGTGTTTCTTTTTTTTTAAATTTCCGATAGTTCTTATAAAATCACCTTTATATTTAGGTAATTAAAATAATACTTTATAGTTTTAAATTTTCGAAAAAATTTATGTTAGTATAAATCTTGTTATATGAAAAAAAAGAAGTCTCAATAAAACTTTACTACTACTACTACTACATTAATTTTGAAATACAACTACTATGGTTTTGGTTATTTATATTACAATCACATGAATGTAGACACTTAAAATGACTATGAAAGCAGTCACATTTGCTTTTAAAATTCAATTGGCTTCTAACTTTCAAATAGTAAAGAACATTGGCCAGGCTTTTTATTAATTACCACCCGTGCTCTAATTATTGAATTAAAAAGAAACTTATAAGAAAACGAAATGTAATAAATAACAAGTTAAATTCGGCCGTGCCGAATCTTATATACCCTTCAGTGTGAGCGGAATATTAAAATTTTTCATTTTCCATATGCTTCTATAATATCAAAACCATAGAAAAAATTAAATGAGTGAAGATAAATATGCCGTGTTAAACATGTTTTAAAGTACCCTTAAGTTTTTTAGTATTTGTAAATATATTTTCCGTATTAATGGCATATTTATCAAATACGTCTTAAGTCATTAAATATTAAATGTTTTAAGCAACAGTTTAGCGAAGATCATATATATTTGTAACCTACCAACCAAATATTCAGATATTACTTTGGATATTTAAAATTTTTTTGAAATTTTCATATACTCCAGTAGTGTTTTTCTCAAGGATTTTGGCAGTTTCCGTTAAATATGAAAAATTTATTTATTTATTATTGGAGCGAAATATCTATAAAAATATAAATTTTTATAATACGACTAAAATTAATGAGTTCTAAGAAACAATCCTTTCTGAGAGCCTCATTTTTAAAAGCAATAAAATGTCTGCAGGCACTAAATTTTTAAATTAATAAAAAAAGAAATTCTAAGAAAGATATTAAATAGAAAAACAAAAAAATTTATTTTCATTTAATTTTGCAAATTTTTTTAAAAATTTTTAAGCCAAACATATTTAATTAAATATTTAATTATCGAGAAAGATCTAATGCACTCTCTTTCATAGAGATGTCTGTATTCGTACTATTGTACTCAAGGCAATAAAACCCACGCATACACCCATACACTCTTTTATCTGTCGTGTTTGTGTGTACAAAAAAAATAAAATAAAGCAAAAGCAAAGCAAAAACAAAACAAAAATTAATGAAAATGTGAAATGCCGGTTGTGTTTTTAATTTTTTTGGTCCATTTGTGGACCGATCTTTCTGATTTTTTGCACAGACATTACGACTGTTATTTTTAATAAAACTGTGTCCCACGTTTTATTGTCCGTCTTGTAGTTTAGACAAATTACGCAAAAACGCACCAAAAATAGTCTAAAAAAGAGGTAATCGCAATTTTCGACTCATAGCTCCGCCATTTATGGATCCATCCACCTGAGTTTTAGTTACGATACTACGAATGTGATATTTGAAAAAACTGCGTACTACGTTTTTTCCGTTTACATAAAAATCGCATAAAAACAAAGTCATAATTAATGAAATTCTAAAATTTCGTTTGTATTTTTGATATTCCTCGGCCATTTGTGGACCGATTGCTTTCATTTCTAGCACAGGTATTATGACTTATACTTGAAACAAAACTGCATACCACGTTTTTTTTGTCCGTTTCTTCGTTTAGACAAAATAGGCAAAAAACCCACTCAAAAAACGGTCAAAAATAGAGGTAGTTTCGGTTTTTGACTCATAGCTCCGTTATTTATAGACCGATCTGGCTGAATTTCAATAGCAATAGTTTTACAGCAACAACTGACCGTTTAGTATGCTATACTTTTCTGTATGTTATCTAAATTCTTCTGAAAGTTGATTTCAACGACTACACGGACAGACAAACGGATAGACGGTTATTGCTAAATCGACTTCGCTACTTATAAGGATCCAGAATATATACTTTATAGGGTATCCCATGTACGGTGTAGAAATTACTTACAGTGAAGGGTATAAAAATTTAAATATTAAATATAAGAATATAATCTTAAAAATAGGATTATTTCACTTTAAATATTTGATGTAGTTTATTTTTGCAGACTAGCAAATTATTGGATAATCGCAAAGAAATTTGGAAACCTTTGGGTAATTTGTATAGTAAGCAAGTACATAAAATTATTTTTATTGAAAACAATATAGATGCTAATCGAAACCTAGATGCACTGAAGATTCAATTAAGTACAGGTCATGTTCATTTACTTTTTAACATTTTTGAGAGCTATTTTTCAAAATTCCTTTTTACTTCTTTGTTGCTGGTTTCTGCTAGTAAAGTAAATGAGCAAGCCTAATGTTTGCTTCAAACAATTTTGTTTTTTGGGAAAAAATTCTCTAAAAAGGTAAATTTATGATAAGAATATAGTAAAAAATTGGGTTGAATAAGTCCTGGGCTGTAAGTCTACGTCTTTTTCTTGAAAAAATTCAAAGACGTTTCATTAGTTATGCCTTACCTCACTTGAGTTTTCTCGAACTGCCACCCTGATATGAGTCACGATGTCTACACTTAGGCATGATCACACTTGAAAAGAGACGTAAAATTCAATCAATGCTGTTTATATATGATTTACTAAAGGGAAATATGGACTGTACAGAACTTTTAAATACTATCCCATTTTGTGTACCTAGTAGACTATCACTTCGGCATAGAAACATGTTTTATATTCCATTAAGCCGTATAAATTATGCTGATAATAGTCCATTGACTAGATCTTTAACATATCTTAATGCTATAAAAGAGCATCAATTAATAGAATTTAATGTATCAAAAACGCACTTTAAGAATTTTCTTCTCTATTATTTAAATTAATTTGTTAATTTCCTAATTATGTATTTAAGATAATTTACGATTTAAATCCAATATTTTGTCAATAATTTATATTAGTTTCCATAGACTACAATAAATAAATAAATAAAATAAATAAATCTCAAGCTTGACTATCCCTAGAATGCCAAATGATTTGTTAGAAGACTTTAAAGAAATATTAATCACATCTAGTGAATAAGAAAGTACTTCTATATTTACGCTAAAATGCTGTTTAAATGTGATACAAATATTTACTCAAAGCAACTCTATTAAATTTACCACTTACAGGGCATCAGGTAACTTTAAGCATAGGCGGCTATTTTCTTGCTTCCGTAATAACAAAATTGTTGAAATTCTAAACATTATTTTACTGAATTTGTTTATTATGAATTTAAAACTTTTTTTTTCACGCTCAGCCTGTTCTTGTTTATCAATGTGAGCTGACTCATGAATCATGGGAGATTCACTATATCCTTGTCCACTTCGAGGGAAATAAAAAACCTCATGGGGAAAATATTGCCCATGTTACAGACATATTTTCTCTATTTACATTTGTACTTTATATGTACAAGGTGGGCTAAAAGAAATCACCCTATTGAAAGATGCTATTATTTTTGCAAATGGCGGCCAATGTCAAATCTGTTTTGACACATGTGAATTAGACAGATGTAGAATACAAGTGAACAAGCCATGGAATAATCGAAGTGGAAGATTTTCGACCAAAATTATAATGAACGACGAGGCTCATTTTCACTTCAGAGGGTACGTAAACAAGCAAAACTATCGCTTCTGGGGCACCGAAAATTTACAAGTGATGCACGAGGAGCCATTACACCCGCTCAAAGTGACTGCATGATACGCTGTTCACGCTGGAGGAGTCATCGGGCTGGTCAAACGACAACAGTGGACGGTGCACGCTATAGGGCCATGTTTTCCTCCACAATTGAACGAATTAGGACTGGAGGACATGTGGTTCCAACTGGATGGAGCAACGGTACACATTTCATTTTCATTTTAAAAAAATGAGAGCCAAACAACATCGGATGACTTCTTTTAGCCCACCTTGTATATAATATTTGAATACAATTATATGTATTAGACTATAATTATTGCTATTTTTTAAATAAAATAGAACAAAATTTAATTGGTAAAAATACATATATTTGTTGGAGTGCTGAGAAAGAGTCAAGGTAGTTTAGGGATTGACGGGCTGGGGTCGTGTAGTGGTAATGGACCAGTAATTAATTGCAAATGCTTGAATTTAATATATTTTTTCACCAGTGTTTGCATGGAGAGGCTGGTTATAAATATGTTATCGCGAGGGGAAGCCACAAGGTCGGATAATCTACTCCTGAGGAGCTGCCGGTATGTCATCTTAAGCCATGTTATCTGATTTAATTATTCTGTTTGTTCCCTACCCAGTATATACAAACAAATATATACACAAGGCCTTATTAAAAATCCTCTAAATTGTAATATAATATTTAAACGAAAATAAATTTATGTTGTTTGATTTTGTTATAAAATTATAAATATATTTAAGTGATATAAATAAAATATTTATCTATTACATATATAGTATTTACATATACTATATTATAATATTATAAAAAAAATCAAGTTTATTTTAAGCTATTTGTAGCTTAAGAATGCATTTCATGTCTCCTTGTTATTTTAAATATTTCATTAAACCATTTACTTAATATTATATAAATAGATTGTAAATAAAAGTATATTAAAAAAAAAATGTTGTTTGATTCAATTGTATCATTTTTATTAGCGGTAAGAAAAAAGCTTAACATACATATTAAGGGTATTCATGTCGATATTTGTGCAAATTTGCATTTTGCAAATAGAGAGGGGGTATTAAGCTAGGACTTGAGTGCCCTTTTTAATTTTTCCGTATTTTTGCTTGCAAACACCAAAATCAATGCTAATTTGATAACAAAACCCTGGAAAATCTGATAACTTTAACTTTATTTGTCAATTGCACATGTGTTTGTTGCTTTCGTTTTATTGACATTGTAATGTATTTAACATTTGCACTACTTTTATTGTGGAACCCTGTAACTATTCTACACAACATACACACATGTACTTACATATATTAAATGAAATTATATATTTTTATATTTTTTGCTTTCAAAACTAACCTAACTAACCTAACCTAGCTTAAGTTATTTTATTTTGTTTATCATAAAAGTGCATTTTATGATTTATTGTTGTAATATTCCTTTGATATTTACTTAAGCAATAAAAAACTGTTACTTCAGACATTTATGAATATTATTGTTATTTTTTCTTATACACAGTATTATTGTATTATTTACTCACTTTTTATAATTTTATATTTAAGCATCTATTGAGTGACTTTGTTCTTGTAATTCAATGTCAATCTATATGTTTAATATTATATTTAAGATTTTTGTGTTAAGGATAGCTTTAAGTCAAGGGTATAAAAACCCTGAATTTTATGAAATAAGGGCAATCATTATTTAGCTTCTAACCGGCTGACTTATCTTCTTTCAGTAGCATTCACCTGCTATTAAATAAGCATACTCCTGCTTGTTATTTTTAACTCCTGGTATATCAACCTGCCGGAGCATATTTCATTGCTAATAGGGCTTGTAAGCGCTGGGCAGAATTCCATATATAGGCAGGACTTTTTATAATATATTTTTCTGACAACACACAAACATTACAACATTTGAGCAAATATGCACAGTGATGTTTGCTCGAGGTATTTTAGTGCAAGCATGTACATTTGGTTGTTGTATTGTAAATAAATATAAACCGAAGCATTTTGTACTCATTTGCATCGCTTGAACTGCTTGCAAGCACTGTAGTGAATAACCGTAGATACTAATTACTCTTCTTGTTTTCTCCTTTCTTTTGAGCTGTAAATATCTTACTTTTCAGTTATTGCATTATGTAAAGAATTCTCGTATAGCCTACTTTAAGGCTGCATGTCTTCTACAAAAGTATTGCCTATTTTTTTGGGAAGCAGCGTTTTTTTTCTTAATTATTTATTCAGTTTTTATTTTCGTTAAGTCTTGTTATGATTTATGTATATGAAATAAAAGAACACGTATATGAAATTATTTATAATATCGTATGTAGGAATATATTTAATTATGTATGTATTTATTTAAGTAATAAAGTATAATGTAATCGGGTATAGCGGGAGTGTTCTCATAATTGTAAAATGTTTGCTTGCGTGGATGTTTATTTTGTGTAAATTTTCTTAAGTCTACAATAACAGCTTGTACACTTTGTTTACATACGTATATTTACAACATTATACACTTATTGTAAACATTACTGGCTCTGTACATACTTTGCGAAAAACGACAAAAACAAATATTAACGTTATGCCAACATTTATGGCGACGATACTATGTTCACATTTATTTATTTATTTACACGTACGTAAATTGCTTAAATTAACATATAAATTAATTGTAATCAGCATAAAAACATTTGCATATATGTAGGTATGTTTGTGTATTTCATTGTAAAGGGTGTCTGAACAAGATTTAAGTTTGGCGCCATTCGAAGTGTCATTGTTTGACATTTGAATAATTGTTATTGTTTGTTAGTAGAAGGTAAAAAATGATCATGGACAGCGAAGGGAGTTCGTTAATTGGGTATTGGAGAGACAACATGAAAATGCTGATTTTGCCGATAAAATCATCTTCAGTGACGAGGCCCATTTCCATCTTAATGGCTTCGTAAATAGGCAGAATTGTCGCATTTGGGGTGAGGAAAATCCTCGAGTAATTCACGAGAAGCAAATGCATCCTCAACGTGTCACTGAGTGGTGTGGTTTTTGGCCTGGAGGAATCATTGGACTTTTTTTTATGAAAATGAGGCAGGTCAAGCGCAAACAGTCAATGGTGTTCGGTATCGTGAAATGATAACCAGTTTTTATTTGCCTAGAGTTGAAGAAATTAATGTGGAGGGCTTGTGGTTTCGACAAGACGGCGCCACATGTCATACAGCCAGAGAAACAATTCAACTGCTGCATCAGTCATTTATTTAAAATTTAAATATTGCGTTCTTGTTGGGACACCCTTTATATGAATACTAACATGCAAAGAGAGGAACTCTTTTATTCATTCTGCTGATTACACAGTACAAAAAGAAACACCAAGTGATAATAATATATGTATTTATTAAAATTAAACTCAAGCAAATAAAATTTTTCTAACTTTTAAGTTTTATAGTTTCGCAAAAATCTTAACAAAACAAAGAAAAAAATTATAAAGTTTTCTCTCAGTGCACAATGTGTTAGCGCCGCCCCCTTTAAGATCCCCCTACAATCCGAGACTTCTTACGATTCTCATAATTGCTGTAGAATTAACCATGCCTAGATCTTGTGGGATCAATGTCCCACTACTTAAGCAAGTCATTCTGCGTCTTGTCCTTCCCGACAGAAACGATAGGAATCACTATGTACCATCATTTTGCAAATATTTTTTAAACCAAATATATTAATGCCCAGTATTTGACTTCGCACTTAAGTGTCATTTGAACTTTAAGTTCCATTTAGAAATAAAATTGAATTTTTAACTATAAACTTAAATCATATTTAAATGTCCAATCTTGGGCATTTAAAGTCCACTTAAGTTGCACATATTAAACATATGATTTTGATTTTTTTTTTTGTGTCTCTCGTACAAAAAAATTATTGTGTTTAATTTAATAAATATAATAAAAACAATAAGTAATAATAATATTTTCAATTATGCTGCCCTATTTTTTTACAGCAGACAATAAAAAGTCAACTTCAGCTGAAAAAAATTTTCAGTTCTTTTCATTTGATTTAATGTTGTTTTTTCCATTTTCAAAATATTTTATTACTTTTTTATTATCACTTTTTTTTTCTCTGACGCAGCTGTTTTTTTTGGATAATGATCATTAATTTGTAATAATTTCTGATGCTGCCACATTTTTGTCGCAAATAAATAAGAACAATCATTCAAGACTGAAAAACTGAAACTGTATTTATGTGCCACTTAAGTTCAAAATGACAATTAACTAATTCTCGATTTAAATACGAAGTCAAAAACTGGGGGTAAATGTTGTACTTTTAATGTCGAGGTGGTTAAATAAAAGACAACAAATTAATATTTATAACTTAAATATCTATTTTATTTAATGATTTACAGAACTAGACGTGTTGTCGAGATGTACGCTTTAGAATAATAAGATAAGCGTTAAATTTAAAATTGACATATAATATTGACAGCATAAAACTGAGAATGCCAGATTGATATAAATAAAATATTTAATATCAAATAAAGAATTACAAATTAACGCCAACAATCAAAAAATTCTATTTCATTAAAATTTCTGTATTCGTAATGCTACTACACGCAATTCATTTAAAAGACACACATATGTATGTATGTACAAGTTTGTATAAGGCCGACTGCCTGGTTTCGTTTAAAATGTCTCTATTTTGGGACCAATTTTCTGACTGATTTTTTTTGCGTATTTTGTCTAAGAAAGTTTTTATTCATTACATTTTTTTATTTTATTAGTTTTACAAATTCATTCTACTATGTAAATAGAATTAATTTCTTTAAAGACTACAAAATCTGCTGGAGTTATAAATTTTAATTTGTATCTAGATTTAGTTATTTTATGTTATTAAATTCACTTTTACTACTGACTTAAAATTAATTTTTCCATACTCGTATTAATTTATACTTAAAATGTTCAGAAATGTTTAGTTGCAAAATTCTACATACAGCAATAAATAGATCAATAAAAGCCCATTTTCTACTAGTTTATTTTAACAATATTTCTCTTAGAGTCCAGCCTAAATTTGAGCAGCAAGCGTAGCGTTTTTTACCGCTCATTATTTATGTTAAAGCATCATACCTAACACTGCAGTCACACGATCAAGTTTTTTTACAATTCTCTTTCAAGAAATTTACATATACTGCTTGTCAAAATTCACAAAAATTGAAAGCTGTGACGTAGGCTGCACGCAATTTCAAAGCAAGTTTTTCAACAAGATGTTTTTTTTAACCTCTTCCACTGACAATTTTGTTTCGGCGGCAATAGAGTTATATGCCTTAATTTTTAAATTATTCCGTCTATATGCAGGAATATTCATGTTCCACAGAACTTCATGCCTTCTGTATATCTCTATGAACTGCAAAACGTCGTTATATTTGTTTAATTTGTTCACAAACATATTTAAAAAAAAAAAAACAAAACAATACTGGCAGCAGAATAAGAATTCAAATTTGGAATAAAAAAACTGCAGTCAGCTGTTTTCTTGACTGTAATTTGAAACACTCAATTGAACGAAAAATTGAAAGCAAACTCTCAGCAAATTTTAAAAGTGTGAGTGTATTGGTAAAAAAATGAGAGAAATTTTAAAAATTGAATGAAAACTTGATCGTGTGACCCCCAAGTAAATAAGAGAGCTATCGGCGCTTATTCTCTACAGTAGTGTCATCTTGTTTAGTAAAACCCACTAAAGACAAACAAAAATAGAGTTAAAAAAAACGCATGTATTAAGCTAAAATGTCATTACTAATTAACAATTACAAAGCAAAATAAAAAAAAAATTGTTTTGCAGCCAACTGTACCACAAAACGCACTATCAAAATTAGATTTTACAACCGCTCAGCGCTGCCGTCGAGTTCTTTCAGTATGATCCATACATATCGTGTGGCCATGAGCAATTTTGACAAACAAAAAACGCTTGCCGCGCCAATTAGGTATGGCTGTTAGTTTCCATTTTTATTTATTTTGACATAAATTGCAAAAGTAGATGATTAACTTCAGTTTAGTGAGCTTATCATTTAACTATGTTTTTCTTTTAGTCGGCATTTTTATTTATTTCTAAAGAACTCAGGTCAGTGAACTTTTAATTTAATCATATTAGCAGTAATTATATTATTATATAATTAATATCAATGTTAGCTTATATGTGCAAAACAAAGCAAACGGTTAAACAAGCGGAATTATAGGATTGAAGATTGCGGGGAGTTCCCTGGATGGTAAACACTACTTATTGAATGATAATTTTTGATTTTGGCCGCTTATTTGAATTTCTTTATTTTGATATTAAATATGACTTGTTTAAAAATTTATTTTGTATTCCTGCGCAGTATAAGTAGATTCGAATAACGGTAAAATGTCAAAATATATTTACATATGAGTTTTATTTGAATTTTTAATTTAAAGGAAAAGAAAATACCGGCTTAATTTAAAAAAAAAAAACAATCAACTCACTTTTATATCATTTTGGAATTGGGACTAAATGCGAGAACTTTTGATGCAACTTGCCAAAATTTTTTACTACATTTTTTTTCAACACGGTCGCTTAAAGTTGGATGTAATAATAACCTTCAAAACATAGTTGGCCAAAAAAAAGGTATTTTCTTCGAAATTACTTTATTGTTGTAAAATTTTTTATTGACGTTTGCAGAAGCTTTGCTTACAATAACATAACGGGAAAATTTTTTTTGAAAAGTAAAAATTTGTAGCTACAGCAAGAGATATATCAATACAGGGTACTATAATTAAAAAAATATTCCGAATGGCAGTAACTCGCGAAACACAGGGTGGGCCAAGAGAAACCAAGGGGTGTAAAAGTTTAATAACTTTTTTGTTTATTAATTTTTTTTTATTTTTTCTTTCAGATTATATAGACAACATTTGGAGAATTTATAATGGAGAGGTTCACAACTGAACAGAGAACCAGAACAATAAAATTTTCTTATTTAAACCAGAGATCAATTATTTTAACGCTCATTTTCATTTGAATGGCTTTGTTAACAAGCAGAACTGTAGGTTCTGGGGTTCTCAAAATCCAAGAGCCATTCATCAACGCCAATTGCACCCCATCAGGTGTACAGTATGGTGTGGGATCACATCTGAAAATGTCATTGGGCCCTACTTCTTCGAGAATGAAGATGGAAGTGCTGTTACCGTAAATGGAGAGCGGTATCGTTTTATGATAGAAAATTTTTTACGTCCTGCTCTTGAAAACAGACCTGGTATGTGGTTTCAGCAGGACGGAGCCACTGCCCATACTGCCCGAGACACAATAGCACTTTTAAGTCAAATTTTTGGAGAGCGAATAATTTCTCGAAATTCGGAAATTATTTGGCCAGCGCGATCGCCAGATTTGACAGCACCCGACTATTTTCTTTGGGGTTTTTTGAAGGAGCGAGTGTATGTGAACAAGCCAGAGACAATCCTTGAACTCAAGGCAAACATTGTTGCAGAAATTCGAACGCTACAGCCACAAGTTTTGAAAGATGTTATGGAAAATGCTCTAAAAAGAGCCCATCAGTGCGAAGCTGAAAACGGTGGTCATTTAAGAGACAACATTTTTCATTCTTAGTGTAAAAAAATTTCCATTTTGTATACTATATAATCTGAATGAAAAAAAAAAAAAGTTAATAAACAAAAAAGTTATTAAACTTTTACACTCCTTGGTTTCTTTTGGTCCACCCTGTATGTGACATAAACTTTTTTTCTAATTTTCTAATTTTTCTGGAGCAGTCACCATGTGAGCTATCACCCACTTTTGGCTTGACATTGAATTATAGGACACCCTGTATAAGTTTGTCATTACGTGTGTAATTTCTACAATGTAAATGGGACACCGTATAAAGTATATATATTATCTTGGTCCTTATAAATAGCGGAGTCGATTTGGTTATGTCCGTCTGTCTGTCTGTCTCTCCGTCAAGTCGTTGAAATCAACTTTCTGAAGTCCCTAGGCAACGTACAGTAAATTTAGTACACCAATCTGTCAGTTGTTTTTGTCAGATTATTGCTATTCAGCTAGATCGGTTCATAAATAGCAGAGCTTTGAGTCAAAAAACGCAACTACCTCTATATTTGAATATTTTTTGGTTGGTTTTTTTTACGTATTTTTTCTAAACTACAAAACGGTCAATAAAAAGCATTAACAGTCTTAACAGAAATAGCATTCTTAATGTCTCCAAAAAAAAGTAGAGGAATCGGTTAGCAAATAGCAGATATTTTACATTTTCATTAATTTTTGTGTTTTTTTAATGGAAATTTTTAATCTTTCATGTACGTAATGAATGTGCACACAAACACGAACCTAAAAAAGTATTCCTATTGGATATCTTAGAAATTCTTTTTTTATTAATTCAAAAATTGATTGTCTGTAGACATTTTATTGCTTTTCAAAATGAGGTTCTCAGAAAGGATTAGTAAAAAATTGGCATTTCAGTAAAATTATTTTTACCAATGTTTGTCATTTCTTTTTTTATCGTTATATAATTTTTAATTGTAAGTTAATATGATTTTTTTATTGAAAGGCTAGTTTGTTAAGTTGAGGTTGTATTTTAAAAATTTATTTTTTTTTATCGATATATCACTCCAATAATAAATAAATTTGTATATTTAAGATGACCTCAAGCTTAATAAACTAGCCCTTTCCTTTATATAATTTGTTTTTGATATTTAATTTCTGTGTTTATAACACAAACAATCAAGTCGTCTGGTAAAATATTGAGCCTCTTGCATAAAATTTTTTTTGACGAGTTAATGGCTTGTATTATAATAAGAGCTCATTAAGAAGAATGTGGAAAGTGAAAAATATGAATATTTGGCTAACACAGTGAAGGGTATATAAAACTCGGCACAGCCGAATTTAACTTGTTTTTATTAAAAATTGTTTACCACACCGAATTTATTTGTGAATGTCTATAATTTGAATTTCTTTAACTGAAACTAATTATTTATTTTAGGATTAACAAAAAAATATATGTGACACGCAAAATAGAAAGGGACCTAAGGGTAAAAACCGGTTTTGTTCAAGAGAGCCATTTTAAAGATTTAAATACGGGTATCTTTGGTGTACTTCACTTTCATATAACGCGCATATCTCTGAGAGGGAACACTTTTAGGGCATGGGATCGGTCTCATTCGATGCTCAGATGTTGTCCACATCAAAAAAAAAAAAAAAAAATTAAAATTGATTTTTTTTACCCTTAGGTCCCTTTCTCTATGCGCTGTCACATATACATATTTATAAAAAATTAATGTAATCAATATTTGCCATTCTAATACTGACGTTATTTTCTAATACATAAATGATAATGACGTAAATTTAAATTTATGACTAAATATGTTATATTTTTTGCTATTTTATTACTTAAGAGCTGTTGTTATAGTGAATTTAAATAGTTGCAGTACGCGTGTATAGCCACAATTAGTTAAAAAACACCTACAGGTAAATTTCACGTACATCAGTATTAAAGGGTTAAAAATCTGCAGTGAAGGGTATATAAGACTTGGTACAGCTTAATTTAACTTGTCTGACAGATTTTGTACTAATATTATATTTCATCTTAGTGTAATTAAGAAAAAACACTTTCTACATTAATTCGAGCGGCAATTGTTTCCTTAGCAGATATTAGAGTAGCGGAGTCTCTAGGTTGAATGGAAAGTAAATCAATACAATAGTTGCAATCTGCAGGAAAAGTAAACAAAATTAGCAAAAAATAAATTAATACACATTTACACTTTACGAAACGTCAGTTATACGAACCAGGTATAATTTTTTTTATTGTATTTATATGCCTAACATTTTAAAGGGATCCTTTGCAAACTGAGTAAAATAAATATTTTTAACACCAGGATTACGGCCACCAAACCTCTCATTAGTTTCCTTTACTTTTTGCACTATATATTCTTCAGTAAATTGACTACCAAACGCATCAGCACATCTAGTAGCAAAGAAGCTTAGAGGATTTGTGGTACCAAAAGGTTGATTCGTCGAATTCGTTGTTGGAAACCAACCAAATTCATTGCACAACTGGTAAGTCCACGGATGGACTAATATTTTTTGAAAAATTATTTATTAATAACATAATCACATTCAAATTAAATATTTCAACTTACGGTAGGGAATTAAGGTTGAACTTTTAAAGAACTTCAGATCAAAGTTTTAAAGTAATTGAATAGACACATCACTTCTTTCCTTCATAATATTTTCACAAGTCTTTCTAACATTTGTAGGACTAAGAAATGAAGTTCATTTAATTATTATTTTATTTTAATTTAAACCAATTCTTACTCTGCATCGAGTATGTTAGAAAATTATAAAAAATATTATGAAATAATCAGGATACATCCAGATCATTCTTTTTATTAAGCACTTCACATAATCCAAGCAATGATTTGACTTCAGATTCCTAGTTAGCGTTAAACAGTGATTCCAGTTTAGCAACACCGTTTATAATACGATTGTAACAGGCACCACAACTTTCATCCATGGGGTAAGAAAAACAAATAAGTGTTATGTTCTCCACCCAAGTTAGAAATATGGGAGCCTTCATCAATGGATGAAAACTTAATATGCCAGGTCCCACCAATCATAATGAATATTGATTCACCAGTTTTATAAATTTGATCATTTGAATGTTAACGCTTTATAGAAGGCTCTAGGCTGAACTGAGATGTAGAGTTTCGAGTTCAGACGGTAAACGGTAAACAAGGTGTATCATAAACAATAAAGTATCATTGTGATAAATGAAGTGTGTTTTTGCAATAAGTGTTTGGAAAAGAGAACTTCTTGTGCTTTATTTTAATAAAAAACTTTAATAAACTAAACGTTTTTAAGATTGATGCTTCATGATTCACCTTATATGAATTCGCCTTGTTTTTTTCTTCTAATACTGCTGTTTTTTTATTTCTTTTTTCAACAGGTGCTTGTGGAATGCAGCGCAGCAAACGTGAAAGCCAACCAAATAATGGCAAAAGCAATTGCAACAATGGGGGAAGGGCTTAAGCACGTCGCCGATACATTTAACAACTTAGCATCGTCCGTCAATCGCATTTAAATATGTATTTTTCTCTTTGTTTTTATAGAATTCTTTTTCAGTTAGATTGAATTTTACTTTAATTTGTGTTTATTTTAGTTTTTGTTATTTTGTTAATTATAGATTTTATTGAATTCTTTTTTTGCTTTGTATATAACTAAGACTGAATTTCCTTTATTCACTTTTGGTTTCGCTTTTGTAATTTTTTTTAGCTTTGTAAAAATATGCGTGACATATTTATTTAGTATTGTAGTACAAATGAATTGTAGTTTTTTTATTTTTTAATATAAGTTTTTATTTTTAGTTTCATAAAATATTTGAACAAGAAATTTTTAAGCTTTTTTTGCACTTGTTTGTGATTTTTAATTATTAAAAAAAAAAATGTAATTAGCCGATCTGGAAATTGTTTGGCTATGAGTGTGGTTTATTTTGGGTTATCAATGCACTATTGTTGTGTTGAAATTACGAGTATCAAAAGAAAGTAAACGCTTTATTTAAAATATGTTAATTTATAAGTTTACATGGTTCTACAAGGTTTGCGAAAAGAAGTCATCCGATGTTGTTTGGCTGTCATTTTTTTTTTTAATGAAATGTATGTCATTGCTCCGTCCTGTTGGAACCACATGTCCTTTAGTTATAATTCTTTCAATTGTAGCAGAAAAAACTCGGTTAACATGGCCCTATAGCTCGCACCATCCACTGTTGTCGTTTGACTAGCCCGATAACTTCTCCAGCGTGAACAGCGCACCATGCAGTGCCCCAGAAGCGATAGTTTTGCGTTCTTGGGGAGTGTATCGCTCCATGGCTGGTTCATTTGTATTCTATTTACATCTGTCTAGTTCACAAATGTCAAAACAGATTTGACATTGGCCGCCATTTGCAAATATAAGAGCATCTTCCAATAGGGCGATTTCTTTGTACAATACGTAAGTACTGGTTATGTAGTAACGTCTAGAAGGTTCTAAGCTGAGCTCATAGAATTAAAATGATCGTTGCAGTTTGGCATCTAACCGAAACAATATATAAAGCAATGCTGAGATTGCCAGACAAGTTCAGTTCTAGGTGAGACATTAAACAGTAAACAAGGTGTGTCATAAACCATAAAGTGTCGTTGTGACGGTTATAAATATAGTGTGTTTCTACAATAAGTCTTAAGAAAAGTGAACTTCTTGTGTTTTATTTTACAATAAAGAACCTTAATACACTAATTTGAGCTGAAGGCCTAAGATGCCATTACTCCCCTTTTTTTCCTCTTATAATTGTAATTTAAGAGAATTAATAAATAAAATAAATAAACTAATCGTTTTTATGTTAGTGTAAAAACGTAACAATATATAACATAAACGGTGGTGGACCGCCTATCATCAATATTGCCTCTCCAGTATGCATCCCAAAAACCAGATAAATTATGTAACTCACATCCATATAAATATTAAGTCTCTATTGATAATACCCTTTAAGAACCTCATTACTTTCTTGACAGCTGTCCAATGGCTTTTACCAGAATTTGAACTAAATTGGCATAATATATTTAAGGCATAGCTTATGTCTGTACGCGCAAAGAAAAAATATGGTTGAGACAACCATATTCTGGTGGAAACATAGTATGGTTAGATTTATGATTGCATCTACGAGTAACCATATATATTTTTAAATTAAAGATATTAAAAATAGCTTTCAACTGCAGATGTTGCGGTTCAACCCCCGGTCAAGGCAAGAAATTTTTTTTAATGCATACATATTTTAATATGATTTTTAAAAAAATTTTAATTTAAATTTTTTATATAAATAAAGTTTTTTTTATTCCATTGATTTTTCTTTTCTATCAATTTGTATTTATTTACATTATTATTATTTATATATTACATAATACATCAAGTTTAAATTAATTTTTTAAATTTTAGTTGACTCTACCAGGGCTCGAACTTGCGAACACTTAGTTAAGAAGCATTAACTCGCCACTCAACCACTTCAGTCACAAAGCTCAGTTGAGTTTGAATGATTAAGTTTTTCTTTTATACTCACTTAATTTACATGGTTGCGGAAGAGACAAAATAGAAAACAATTTACATTCAACCATATTTTTATCATTATTATGTTTGCTATGAACATATTTATGATTTCAAATAAAATTTTATTAAACATAATATGATAATTATATGGTTGATCTAAGACACTAAACATAATATGGTTAAAAATAACTAGAAACATGTTTATCGTGATCAGAATAATGTTTAGATGCTTCAAATTAATAATAATATTTTTGTGAAGAACACACTATGGTTGAGGTGACCATATTCATCTATCTTTTTTCTTTGCGTGTACGTGTAATTTGTGCCATATAGAGAATTTTCTTCATTTCTTGTTTTTCAGACTCTTCAGTGGGGCTCGCTGCTAATGATAACTTTTGACCCATGTCCATAGGAATTGATACGGGCTTACACTCACTCATTGAAAAGCGTTCTAATATGTTTCCGATATATTTAATTTACTTTGATCGATTCTATTTAATTGTGGAATTTTTAAAATCTCGAGTTATTCTTACGCCCAATACAGAAGATGCTTTTGCAAGATCTTTCATTTTGAAATAAGTTGCTAATTAATTTTTGAGTTTATTTATCAAATTCAACTTTCTGCAGAAAACCAAAACGTCATCTACGTAGATTGCTACATATATAATATGTCTTTCTTGATACAGTAATAAGATGCGAATGATGTACAAATTTACGACAGCACCAATATCACTGATGGAATATTGTGCATAAATAGCATTTATCATGATTTGAACATCATATATAATTGGGCTAAGGCTAATGGATTGTATATCAATTTTTTCAAAATTCTTTTCCTGGTATAAAAATAGAAAACTTTCAAATACAAATAAATAGTAATTATATTGATCTTGTAGATACAGACTATTTTCACCGAAATGAGAAACAACGAAAAAAAAAATAAAACAACTGGGTTTAAGGTTTAATCAATAATAATCAATCTTTTTTATTTTCTACTTTCTTAAATACTATTATTTTGTTTACTTGCATTTTGGAAATATAAATTTAAAATAAATGTTTGCATAACAATTCTTAAGAAATTTGTCTGGTGCATTTTGCACTTGAATAAAGTATAACAATTCTTTGGAAAAAAAAATATAATTAATAAATATGTATTGGGATTAATAAGGTTATTAATGTTGTATTTTCATTAGCGGAAATGCACCTGCAAATAAAGTTATTAAAATTATTTGGAAATAATGCACTTGGACAAATTAATAAATACAAATAATAAAATTATTTTAAATTAATACACTTGGGCAAATTAATAAATACAAATAATAAGGTTATTAAAATTATTTGGAATTAATGGTACATTTTTGTTAGCTGTTGCATTTTCGTTAGCGGAAATGCACTTGGACAAACAATTCTTTGGAAAATACAATTAATAAATATATATATTAAAATTCTTTGGAATTAGTATTGTTTGCAGCGAATAAAGTATAAAAAATAATTGGTAAAATTCGTAATAAGTTAAAACAGCATGTGTATATGTGTATGATCAAAATAAAGTTAAGGGAATAGTGGGAGACACTATAACAATACAGCTCTATACTTAGGTGTAACTTTCAATAACATGCTTCCTTGGTCCAACCATATAAACCTGGTTATAGGAAAAGTATACGGTATGCTTCGGAACCTATGGGCCTCTACTTCACTCGGCATTCGTATGCTTTTGCCAAAAACCTATCTTAACCCAATGCTTTTATATGGCTGTACAAATTGTAAATTTTGCCACTGATATGTGTTTCTGAAAGGACGTTATGATTATATATCCTCTTATACATATAAAATTTATCAGCTGAACTTCGTTGACCTCCTGAAATTAAAAAGCCTATTTTTTACATAAAATAATTGTATCGCTAGAACCGATTTACTTATACAATAGAGTTCAATTTGGTAGATCTAACCGATTCCCTATTCAATTTTAAAGAAAAATGTTTGGTTGAAAAAAGTTAACCCTAAAATTAAAGATTTTATGATTCTGTAATATTTTTAACTCTATTAGCTGCCTTCAAAGTCAGCTGCGTGATTAAATAAACGACAGTATTCAAAGATGCTAATAATGACTTCAAGTATAAATTATGACAAATTTTTCATACAAATTTGTCACAATATCGATTTCAAGTCTACTTTAATTTTATCACGGAATGATCCAGTAATACTAATTCTAACAGTAGATCGAAGTGTACTTCGAGATGTCGAAAATTCTTTGAAGACACTTTAACGATTAACTCTTGAGTTAGCGGATACCTTAGTATTTCAACTGGTTAGTAATTTAAGGGGTTCAAGAATGATAGCGATATCTAATTGAAAAATTGTGAATTTTTAATATTGAAGCTGTTTTGATGGTAAATAATAACAGTCGTTATTTTGCATGGTTTTAGCAGCTTTATAAATGTTCATGGGTTAATCCTCCATAAGCCGCTGCAAACACCGCGTAACTGATGCAATAAACGATATTATGTTCTATGAAAATGTAAAGTTCCTAATGACTTAATTGGAGCGACAATGAAAAATAGGTTTTTCTTCAAATATTTTATGAAACTAAAAATAAAAACTTGTATTAAAAAATAAAACGACTAGAATTCATTTGTAGTACAATACTATATTTATAAAGGGTGTTTTTTATAGACGTATAGAGCTTTAAATTGCAATAAAACAACGATGGATTATTCGATTGACATGAATTTTATTTATCCGAAAGATAATCTTGTGGCATTACATTTTAAATATGATTTCTGCCATATGACCGCCACGGCTGGCTCGGATGTAGTCCAATCTGGACGTCCAATTTCGATGACTTTTTCCAACATTTGTGGCCGTATATCGGCAATAACACGGCGAATGTTGTCTTCCAAATGGTCAAGCGTTTGTGGCTTATCAATAGATCAATGACTTTACATAGCCCCACAGAAAGTAGTCCAGCGGTGTTAAGTCACAAGATCTTGGAGGCCAATTCACAGGTCCAAAACGTGAAATTAGCCCCTCACCAAACGTGTCTTTCAATAAATCGATTGTGGCACGAGCTGTGTGACATGTTGCGCCGTCTTGTTGGAACCACAGCTCCTGGACATCATGGTTGTTCAATTCAGGAATGAAAAGGTTAGTAATCATTGCTCTATACCGATCACCATTGACTGTAACGTTCTGGCCATCATCGTTTTTGAAGAAGTACGGACCAATGATTCCACCAGCCCATAAAGCGCACCAAACAGTCAGTTTTTCTGGATGTAACGGTGTTTCGACATACACTTGAGGATTAGCTTCACTCCGAATGCGGCAGTTTTGTTTGTTGACGTAGCTATTCAACCAGAAGTGCACTTCATCACTAAACAAAATTCGCTTATGAAAATCGGGAACAACGGCAATATCGTTTTGGGCCCATTTGCAAGCGTTGTTCAGGCGTGAGTCTATTCATGATGAATTGCCAAACCAAAACTGAGAATAAATCACTTGACAGCTCTTAAATCGGTCGCCATCTTGAACAGTAATGCCAACTTAAAGTTCTATACGTCAAAAAAAAACACCCTTTAAATATGTCACACATGTTTTTACAAAGCTAAAAAAAAAAAAAAAATTACAAAAGCGTTTAGTAAATAAAGGAAATTTAGTCTTAGTTATATGCAAAACAAAAAAAGAATTCAATAAAATCTAAAATTAACAAAATAACAAAAACTAAAATAAACACAAATTAAAGTAAAATTCAATTTAACTTAAAAACAAAGAAAAAACTACGTAATTAGAGACGAATGATGAAGATGCTAAAGCTGTGTTCACATGATGTGTACAAGTCATATGGAATGTCAAAAGATTTTAATTATGGATTTTCTTGTGTACGTCAAAATTTCGTTTTACATACGGTTTATAACATAGTGTAATTATAACAATATTTCAACTTGAAGCTATAAAGGTAACACAGAATTAAAGTATTACGGTTCTTTTTTTTTTTCATTATACTCGTATGTATATACCTCTGCGTACCAGGTACGCAATTATATCTACAATGTGCGTAGATAATTACGCACTTAAGTATCGACGCGCACGCATGTATATAAGTTACTAGTTGACCCGGCAAACGTTGTCTTACCTTAAAATTTGTATGTATTCGATATTCTTACACTAAGAAATCTTACTCATAGAGACTGGGTAAAAACAGGTAGTAGGCAAATAAGCCAGATACCGACTATAGCGCTACTTGCCGGGCGGATTTGTGACGTTAAACCTTCCTCTTCAATCACTCTATCTATTAAAAAAACCGCATCAAAATCCGTTTGCGTAGTTTTAAAGATTTAAGCATACATAGGGATATAGGGACAGAGAAAGCGACTTTGTTTTATACTATGTAGTGATAAATAAGTGGAAGTATTAATGTGTTTACTTATTTTAAATATTATTACGCTCAATGTTTCTGATAAGAGTAAAACTTTATTGTTACACCACAATTATCAAAATGAAATGCCATAATTTTTGCATAAACTTCTCTCTTCGACAACATTTTTAAAATTAACTTTTACTTTCATGTGTAAACAAGCAAGACAGTTGAATATTTTTTCGACATTTTCGGCAAGTTGTGTATACAACTTGCAAGACAGTTGCTTTTATGCGCAAAGCTTTTTTTTTTTTTTTTGCATTGCGGGCAAGGGGTGTGTGATCGTCATAGATACCCAGTGAGCATCCCGGAACACTGCGTATGTACGATTCGCCGCTAGGGCGCCTACGTACTAAAACACACCACCACAATATACACCCGATCCCGGCGGTACACCGTGGAGGTATTACTTCGCCGAGATGGGTTGATCCAGTCAGCCCTACTGTGCTCTAGCTAGAGCTCTACGAAGTTCCAAAAGAACCAATCGTACGTACGTCGAAATGTATCCCCAGTTTTCAGGTGTTTACATCATTAGCTGGGTCACATAGTGAAGTCCAATCTCATTATTTAGTTGTCGTTCGGCGTCCTCGACCACATTGTAGCACTGTGGACAGTGCGGTGAGTCTATCAGTCGGAACCTATGCAAGTACTGCCTGTAGGCACCATGTCAGCTAATAAATTGTGTAATGTAGTACCCTATGTCCCCATGTCTCCTTTCCATCCAGCTCTTCGGATCCCTAATTAAGCTATATGTCCACCTGCCTTTGCTACTATCTGACCACCTACTCTGCCAGGTCGTAATAGTCTCCGTCCGTTCGTCCTCCCTAGACATGTTATCATTATAGACTAGGCTGCGCTCCCTAGCCAACAGGTCTACCGGTATCATACCTGCTATGACAAACGCGGCTTCGTCCGACACGGTCCTGTATGCACAGCATACTCTCAGAGCAACGCAAAGCTACTGTGAAGTAATATGTGTGGATGTATGTAGACCCAAAGAAAAAATATGGTTGAGGCAACCATATTCTGGTCGAAACATAGTATGGTTAGATTTATGATTGCTTCTAACCATATGTATTTTTAAATCAAAGATATTAAAAATAGCTTTCAACTGCAGACACTGCGGTTCAACCCCCGGTCAGGGCAAGAATTTTTTTTTAAATTTTTTTCAATACATACATATTTTATATAAGCAGTTTTAAAAATAATTTTAATATGAATTAAAAAAAAAATTAATTTAAATTTTTTGTATAAATAATTTTTTTTTATTCCATTGATTTTTCTTTTCTATTAATTTGTTATTATTTATTACATAATACAGCGGGTTTGAATTTATTTTTTTAAATTTTAGTTGACTCTACTACCAGGACTCGAACTCTCAGTTAAGAAGCATTAACTCGCCACTCAACCACTTCAGCCACAAAGCTGAGTTTGAACGATTAAGTTTTTGTTTTATACTCACTTTATTTATATGGTTACGGAAGAGACAAATAGAAAACAATTTACATTCAACCATATTTTTATCATTATTATGTTTGCTGTGAATATATTTAAGGTTTCAAGTAAAATTTTATCAAAAATAATATGATAATTATGTGGTTGATCTAAGACACTAAGCATAATATGGTTAAAAATATGTTTATCGTGATCATAATAATGTTTAGATGCTTCAAATTAATAATAATATTTTTGTGAAGAACACATTATGTTCGCGGTGACCATATTCAACTATATTTTTTCTTTGCGTTTATGTATAACTTATTACTTATAGTTAACGAGTTATACGCACTTAAAAATTGAAAACAGAAAATTTTCCAAGACCTTAGTCTAGTTTTTTTTTTTTTAATATTGGATACAATTTTTATGGAAATTTTTTAAAACCTTTTTAGTTAGCTAGTCAGCAAAATAATTTAGTGAAAAAAAAATTTTTGGTTGAGAAGTACTGACAGATATCTCAAGCTTACCATTCAAACGGCCTCAATACTTTATTTATAAATCCGCTGAAAAATTTAAAATCGGTTCATATTCAACTTAGCTACTAGTTCATAAGTTCATAAAGTTACGAGAAACCGGTTTTTTTTACCTGTAACTCGAGATTTTTGGCGGTTTGGAAAATTCCAAAAACAGATTCTTGTTTTCTTCAACAGCATCTACCACTTCCTATGCATTTGCACTTCAATCTTTTTTGTATCACTGTGAAAATAATAGAATTAATAGGCCTATATTTTTGAGCCCAGTGAAGATATTACACTAAAACTTTTTTGTTTAGTTGAAAAATAAAATAATAATAATAGTTGTCTAAATAAAATAATAAAGTTTAGAGTTAGTCAAAATTTTGTCATATATCTGACATTTTACTTTTGATAGAACTGCAAATATATTATATGCAACAGAATATTTGTTCTTGAAGCTATTGAAATGAAATTTCGTGTGTATGTGGATTTAATTTATGTCAATATGTATAGAAAAAA